>CM060941.1:657424041-658624041 GCA_030765085.1 Allium cepa
CTTTGTCTTGGAGAAAGTTTAAGGAAGTATTTGAGGAGCAGTTTTACCTACCGCAGGGAAGACTCGGCTGTATAGGAATTATCTGGATCTTAAGCAAGGGAATTTGTCTGTGTTGGGAAATGAGGCTGAGTTCAATAAGTTGTCTCGCTACAGACCTGGTCTTATTGACACACTCCTTAAGAAGAACAAGATGTTTGTGCTTGGTTTGAAGGCCGAGTTTCATGAGAAGATGACTGCCCATCTTAAGGTTCAATTGTGGGATTGATTGATATGGCTTTAAGGTACGAAGAGCTTAGGGATTAGAAGTCTTTGGCATCTGTGGCAGCTGTAGCGACCCATTATTTTCCACCATTCAAATCGAAAATAATCCACACATGCCAGAATTGATTAGTACAAAATAAAAGGTTGTAATAAAAATTCGGACCAAATAATAATCAAATCATAGAATTACACAGACACAGATCATCAGAATATCTCGCAGCGGAAAATAAAATACCATAGTAGTTCATGAAGCAGCTATCACAAAGTCTCAAAACCAAATACAAAACATTAATCTGAAAACAGATACAACATAAAATTCCAAATACAAAGAAGTCCTCTAGTACAAAGCTGACAACAGAACAACATAACTGAAATAGATAAAACTAGATAAGCTGATAATCTCCAGTGATTCCAAACCTCCAGAGAGTGGAAATCCAAATCTGTGAATGACTCAGGCTGACCCGAGCATAAATAAAACACAAACACACGAGTCATGACATACATACTTATCCAATGTAAACCAACTCAAGTGAACTATAGTAAAGGTACAAGTAACCTAGAAGATGCTTGAGACCGCCCATCCTCTAAGGATCCATTAAACTATTTACTATGCAATATTGCGCTATTATAATAATGTCTACAAGAAAATAAACATACTTTTAAATAGCTTTAAGGCTTTACATTTTCCACCTTAACACGTAATAGTCCCAGTAGTCCATCCCATATCTGCATATCTCCTGATCGGGAGACTACGAGAAGATATGCATGGGCTACGAGAGAAAACCAAACTCGTAGTAAAGACTCGATAGGGTAGGTGTCACGGTACACAAGGCAATGCCAGGGTAGATATACCAATTACGATACCTGGGTCGGTAGTAATGCAGCAGCCACATACGCCTACCTCGGAACACATTCCCAAATCGAAGGGTGGCCACCAAACAATCACAAGTAATAGAATGATATCGAAGAAACACATCCGACCAGAGGAGCTACCCCTTTTGGTCAATGATAGCTCCTGTTTTAGCCACCTTAAGCCAACTCACTGGAGTTGGGTCCACGTAACATACCACAATAACATCGCCATCATCCTACTTCATTCAGAAATCTCCACCGCTTACACAGTTGTCAATGTGGTTTTCGGTATCGACAGAGAGTATGTCCATATCCGATCCCGGTCTCTTTTCCAACCAATCGTTATTATAACCCATAGTTATAACTTTAAAAATAATACTTTATACTTCAAAATAAAATATCATTTCAAAACCCAATCTTTATCAAAATAAAGATTAAATCGTTTCCAAACCACTTCAATATTTCAAAATATCATATCTTTTTAAAACTTCCCTTTTAAATCATTATTTGAATTCAAATACAAATATCAAACTTAATACCCTTTTAAAGTTCATAGACAACATTCATTTATTTCAATTCAAATCATCTTTTAAAATGATTCATATTCCAATTTACTTAATTCATTTAAACCATTTAAAAGTGAAGTTATTATTCTTTCAAGTCAAGTATTCAAATTTCAAAGTTTCAAGTCATTATGAGCTCATTTACTAAGTCAAAACCCATAATTATTAAAAATTCCAGCCTTTCACAACATTTATAAAAAGCTGTCATGAGTTATACTTGAAAACATTTTAATTCAGAAAAGACAACACTTAAAAGCTGCTGTTAAAACTCAGATTTAGTTATATTTTCGTTCAAAACAGTAAAGACAGCATTTCCAGAAATGCTGTAATAGCTCAGGTTTTAAATTAAATGTTTTTAATTCATTTCAGCAAAGACAGCAGCCCACTACAACATTTAAAGAAATGCTATAATAGATAGACATGAGTTAAGTTTTAGCCTATTAGTTCAACTATAGCAACTACAACATTTCAGAAATGCTGTAATAGCTCTTTTATTAGCCTTTTAGTTCATTTCCAGAAACCATAGCACTTTTGAATGCTATTAAAGGTGATTTTCAGATTTTAATGTATTTCCAGCAATTAATAAATTTCATTTTAAACCCTTTAAACATTGCCAAAAATCATATTTTAACATTAAAAATGTTCATTAACATATCATTTAACATATTATTTTTATAAAATAAATTTCTTATAATGAAATCCAATTTCAACAAATTACTTAATAAATTCAAGTGTAAAAGTTTCCAATTCTTCACATTTTTAAATAAACAACTTAACACTTAAATTTTCTCCATTTTTTTCTCAAATAAAATTTAATTTCCATTTTATTTATGTAACCAAATTTTTATTTAACAAAATCCCAATTTTCCACTTGTTAACCGGCACCTTGGCCCGGCTACAAGACGACAGTTGAAGAAATTATCGTTAGCACTAGACAAGATTCTGACCAAGAAGAACCTGAGGATATACAGGTTTGATGCAGTAGACATGTTTTGGCATTTAGGTACGGTTCGGCAAGAATAGACCAACTAGCTTGAGATCGCCCTATATGGGCCAAGTCACCTTGGCCTTGAGCCCGTGAAAGAAGTCCAACCCATCTTTGTCTATAAATAGAAGGGCAGGGGCACACTAAAAAGGGACATTTTTTTGGAGAACACTGGGGAGACTCTGCCATTTTCTATACTCTCCTCTTTTTAATTCAAACTTGTATTCAAATAATTGATTTACGGATTGTATTTGTATTCAAGTAATTGAGAAAGCAATAAAGATCAACTTCAAAGTGATGTAGGCAATTACGCCGAACCACTATAAATCTGGTGTTCTTGTTTTTGTTGTTCTTTTGGTATTGAATTACTCTATTCTTCTGTTTTATTTTACTTTCTTCATTAATCTCTCTACACAATCTTTCTAAGGGTGTTAGTGACCAATTTTGGTGCTAACATTTTGGTGCTTTCACTGAGAGTCGAATTCTCAGCTTGATTGGATCTCATCATCTACTAGTGGATTTCCATATTCGCGAGATAGATCCAGTTGTTTACTAGAAAACTTCATATTCTACTCAGATTTGAAAGAAATCTAAAGGAAGCTGATAGACGTAAGTTAATCAAGTGTTCGTGTTCATGTAAAAGTATTGGATTCACTGACGTACGCAAGATCTAAGGATTGGGCGTTGAAGTTTGCACTCAAGTTGAATGAAGGCCGACCCCCCTCTGAAGGCAATTCAACCGATCGCCCCAGAAAATGCGTATGCCGATCGCCCTAGAAAAGTCATATGCCGACCGCTGCAGAAAAGGAGTATGCCGATCCGCCTTGGCCGAGCCACTTTGGCCGATCCATCTTGGCCGACCTACCTTGGCCGATCCACCTTGGTCGATCCACCTTGGCCGAACAACCTTGATCGATCCAACTTGACCGAGCCACTTTGGCCGATCCATCTTGGCCGACCTATCTTGGCCGACCAACCTTGGCCGATCCACCTTGGCCGACCCACCTTGACCGACCCACCTTGGCCGATCCACCTTGGCCGATCCACCTTGGCCGATCCAACTTAACCGACCCACCTTGGCCGATCCAACTTGACCGAGCCACTCTTGGCCGATCCACCTTGGCAGATCCACCTTGACCGACCCACCTTGGCCAATCCAACTTGACCGAGCCACTCTTGGCCGACCCATCTTGGCCGATCCACCTTAGCCGAACAATCTTGTATGCCGAGCAACTTTGTCATGCCGATCGAAACTTAAGTTACACCGGTCTCTTATATGACCCCTATTTAAAAAAAAATTGGGCACGACCCAAATTTTCAAAAAAGAGGCTAAATTTTTTTTTTCGGAGGGAAACCCCCTCGAACCCTAACCGCAGCACAGTGCCTCCAGATAGTGAATTCATAACTCAACTTAATAAAGGAACATTCTATCTACTTCCCTTACATCCCCTGATCGACCGGGGCATAGAGAATCTTGCGACAACTTCTGAACGGCAACAAGGGAACGGACAAACAACCGCAACTCAAATGATACTCTTAAAGGGATATCATACTGATCACCCTTGAGGAGAATCGACCTCCATATATATTTTGGCAGCCAGTTAGCTGGAGAGCCTTCTACGACCATGGATTGTCTCTAAGAAAAAAATGAATCTAAACCAAAGTGTTGAGGAGCGGAACAGACTAAGAAAAATCACAATGAAGGCCCGTTGGCTAAGGATGTAGATCCAAGTAGTCGAAACAAGACCTCAAAATTTGGCTCATATGCTCTTTGAAAGATTCAATTGACAACCTCTACTTGAAGACTCACGACTCGGAGTGGTACTGGAAACCAACCTCGAGAGAGTACACCAAAGTCTAAAGAAAATCAGGGGAATGTTGTATATTCCCAGATGCTCACTAATCCTGACGCGGGCGATTACAAACACCTCCGAGGTGTGATCGAAAAGCTGATCTGGAAAGGAAAGCTTTAATAGTATGTACAAGTCTTGTAGAATGGTGGGCAACGATTATCTGATGCCTATTAATAAAGGGCTATGATTATCAATTGGACTGCTGACGGCCGACATCCCTTTGAAAGGAGCCAGGGGCGAAGTCAAATAGCGAGCACACGATGCTGCTTCACTTATCAATGAGATTTATCCTAATCTTCTTTGAATTATTTCCAAATCTATTTCTATTTTAATTGTTCAATGAACAACGACTAGCTTGAACTAAACTACTTTCAAAACGATGCAAGTGAACAGGTACTCAGATTTGGTTGCCAACCAATCTACACAGACCATGACTGGACGTGTGGAGTTACATCTAGACGAACATAATTCAATCGCTCATCATCAACCATATGCCTTTGATTTAGGGCTATGGACTAGATATTGAAAAGTTCATCACGATCAGAGCCCAATACAAAATCAACATGACCAACTATCCATTCATCGACCTCCACATTTGACTTGGAGACCTAAACAAGGCTTGGAATGAGTAGGGCCCGATCGTCCACTCGAATCAAGTCATAGAACAAAGTTCGAAAAAATACAGATGTCTCTCCTGAAGCTCAGTGACGCCAGAATCTATCTAAAGTGGACGTGATTTGATCATCTACACATCAAAATCCTACCTTGAACACAAAAGGTTATTCGAAAGCCCAACTTGAAGTAGTTGTGGTGGACTGCCTACACATTAACCATCACTCTCAATACAGGGGCACGACTGCACCTTAGAACATATGCAACTTATTTTGTCTACTCAACAATCTATTATCCTTATTTTCTAGAAAGAGATACGGAGCAAATTGTATGAGATTTAGCTATCTAACACAACATGGATGTGATCCAACCATCTGTCATATACCTTCTTCCTTGACTTGATTGGAAGAGCTATAATCACCAAGCGGACGAGAACCGATCATCCATTTTTCAAGTTTCGTCCCTCATGCTGGGGCAGAATCCCATCCCATGAGCAAACGTGGTTCGATTGTTCTTTCGACAACATTAGCCTCGATACGGTAGATGAAATATAAATTAAAGGGTGGAAATACGACTACTCTCAATAAAAACCTCTACGTCCCTAGAGCGTGGACTGGAGTACTCTGAGTCCCCAGAGTATGGACTAGAGTATAAACGATTTAAAAACCTCTACGTCCCCAGAGTGCGGACTGTAGTACTCTAAGTCCCCAGAGTGCGGGCTCGAGTATAAATGACTTAAACCTCCAAGTCCCCAAAGTGCGGACTGGAGTACTCTAAGTCCCCAGAGTGCGGACTCGAGTATAAACGATTTAAAAACCTCTATGTCCCTAAAGTGCGGACTGGAGTACTCTAAGTCCCCAGAGTGCGGACTCGAGTTCAAATGACTTAAACCTCCAAGTCTCCAGAGTGCGGACTGGAGTACTCTAAGTCCCCAGAGTGCGGACTCGAGTATAAACGACTTAAAAACCTCTACGCCCCAGAGTGCGGACTAGAGTACTCTAAGTCTCCAGAGTGCGGACTAGAGTATAAACGACTTAAAAACCTCTACGTCCCCGGAGTGTGGACTGGAGTAATCTGAGTCCCCAAAGTGCGAACTAGATTATAAACGATTTAAAAACCTCTATGTCCCCAGAGTGCGGACTGGAGTATAAATGACTTAAACCTCCAAGTCCCCAGAGTGCGGACTGGAGTACTCTGAGTCCCTAGAGTGCGGACTAGAGCATAAACGATTTAAAAACCTCTACGTCCCCAGAGTGCGGACTGGAGTACTCTAAGTCTCCAGAGTGCGGACTCGAGTATAAATGACCTAAATCTCCAAGTCCTCAGAGTGCGGACTGGAGTACTCTGAGTCCCCAGAGTGTGGACCAGAGTGTAAATGACTTAAATCTCTAAGTCCCCAGAGTGCGGGCTGGAGTACTCTGAGTCCCCAGAGTACGGACCAGTGTATAAACGACCAAAATCTCCAAGTCCCCAAAGTGCAGACTGGAGTACTCTCAGTCCCCTGAGTATGGACTAGAGTATAAACAACTCAAAATCTCCAAGTCCCCGGAGTGCGGACTGGAGTACTCTGAGTCCCCAGAGTGCGGACCAGAGTATAAACGACCAAAATCTCCAAGTCCCCGGAGTGCGGACTGGAGTACTCTCAGTCCCCAGAGTGCGGATTAGAGTATAAACGACTCAAAATCTCCAAGTCTCCGTAGTGCGGACTGGAGTACTCTCAGTCCCTAGAGTGCGGACTAGAGTATAAACGACCTAAGAACCTCTACGTCCCCAGAGTGCGGACTAGAGTGCTCTAAGTCCCCTGAGTGCAGACTAAAGTATAAACGGCTTAAAAAACCTCTACGTCCCCAGAGTGTGGACTACGGTACTCTCAGTCCCCAGGGCACGGACTATATTATAGATGACTTGAGAAAAATCTCTAAATCCCAAAAGCGGACAAGATTACTCTAAGTTCCCAGAGTGTGGACTGGAGTATAAACGAGTTGACGAAAATCTCTACGTCTCGAACTGTGGACTAAAACATAAACCGTTCGGCAAATCTCTAAGTCCCCGGAGCGTGGACCGAAGCATGAACACAAATTGAGCGCGAGTCAACCTGAGGGAGAATAACACTAAGTCACTAGAATGTAGAGTGGTGTATAAACATCGATAAATAGATGAATGGATTCCGACCATTCTCTATTCCGCAAACTTCGGCCGAAAATCGACAGGAGGATTATTAACTCGCTAAGGATGGAGCTCGACAATCCAACTAGTGGCCTGGCTATATCAATGCTGGGAGCAGGGGTACAAATCGCTAAAAGCTGAATACGACAACTTACTATAGCTCTAGCTTGGCGTTCTTTATAACTTAAGGCAACGACTACATGGAGGCCTCAATACAAAACTAATCGAAACGACATCCAAAGCCATGAGCAACCGACTATATCATACCTCATATCGAAGGTCAATACCGATCCGCGCTAAGCACATACGAATGTGACTGGGATGTTTCTTGAAAAACTATAACCTCTAGAGTGTGGAAAGGAGAGTAAACCATGAAGATTTTGTCAAAAATTATCCAGCACCCTCCTTCGATTCATTAGGAGGAGTATGAAACTGGATGGACATGACCCGACTGCATTTGTAGCCAACTTTACCTCGAGATATGATTACAGAACATGAACCAAAGTGGACGTGGATGACAGTCCAGTGTTCGAATTACGCCCTAAAACTGATAAGGCATCAAAGTATTCCTCTTGGAATGAAAAACCGCGATAAAATCCAAGATAGGCGAGACCCCGTCTCCCATCGACTGACCTGATCCCAGATTCAACGGGAAAGAGAGTAATGCTAAAGTGGGCATAGCTGACCTTCCTACTTATCGGTATATGCCCCAGACCTGGGGGCACGAGCGAGAAGCAAGATGAATGTGAACCGACTATTCACCGATCACCTCTATGTCTTTGGAGTTTAGGTGAGAATATAAACATAGCTAGGATGAGACTCACCCGTCCATGCAGTATGGTTATCAACCCGAGATTGGGAGAAGACGCATGGTCATCCAAAGACTGGCTATGATAGCTTAGTATTGAAACTTATATATAGTGCTTACAGCTACTCAAGGCTACGACCGAAAGGATGCCTAGAAATAGAATCATTAAATCGATATCCTAGCTCATGGGCAATTGAGTTTCACTCCAACCCGAAGGACGGGTAAAGGATCATGAATACATTGAATAGAAAGTGCGTTACTCAAATATACAAGCAATTTCAAACTCATAGCAAGATCCAGCTATACGGTTGCATGCAACTCAAGGCAGACCCCTACTCGACATTTCCTTCAATGCGCTTTTAACCCTGATCATTGGCCATTTGCTGATAATCTATTATTAGATTCAGAGCCCTTCACTATTAGACTTAATAAATCATGACAAGACTCTAGGATTCGACAAGAGTAACCATCAACATTGGCCGTCCCAACCATATTTCACATTGAATGTTATGCGAAATAGTTACATCCGAACTCAAAGAATCTGGTATGGCACCTGCTGAGCTGACGATTGACATACCAGTCAGCCGGGATGACGCATCACGAGTCCTTAAGATTGGATCGCAACTCGATCCATCATTGATCCAAGATCTTACTGATTTCCTCCGAGAAAACCTTGACGTTTTCGCTTGGACACATTCTGATATGTGCGGATTTCTCCCGCTATTGCGAGTCATATGTTGAACATAGACCCGAAATACGTCCTTGTAAAACAAAAAATGAGAGGCATGGACCCCGAGAGGTCCGCTGCTCTCAGAGAGGAGTTGGACAAACTCAAAGCCAATGGGTTCGTCCGTGATGCCCTCTACCCTGAATGGGTTTCTAACCCTACGCTTGTGAGGAAAGCAAATGGGAAGTGGAGAACTTGTGTTGATTACTCTGATCTGAATAAAGCATGCCCGAAGGATAGTTTCCCTTTATGTAGAATCGACCACCTCGTCGATTCTATGGTCGGACACGAATTATTGTCTTTTATGGATGCGTATTCGAGATAAAATCACATCCCGATGCACATTCTAGACCAAGAACACACAAGTTTTGTCAGAGACGTGAGGCTATATTACTATGAAGTAATGCCTTTTGGATTGAAAAACGCAGGAGCAGCTTATCTGCGTCTGGTGAATCGAATGTTTAAATACCAGATTGGTAGAAAGATGGAAGTCTATGTGGATGATTTGCTCGTGAAGACATGGCAGTCAAACAACCACATCCGAGACCTAGCGGAGATGTTTGATACTCAGGCATTATGAAATGAAAATCAATGCTTTGAAGTATTCAATTTGCGCAGCGTCGGGAAAGTTTTTGGGTTTCATTGTGAATGCGCGGGGAATCGAAGCTAACCCGGAGAAGATTCAAGCTATCTGAGACATACAAGTGCCCAGAAATATGAATCTAGTACAAAGCTTGAATGGAAAGGTGGCTGCGCTGAGTCGATTCATATCTAGAGCTACAGACAAATGTATTCCTTTCTTCGATATGATAAAGAAAGGAAAGAGGAATTTCAAGTGGACATCCGATTGTGAGGAAGCATTACGAGCTTTGGTAAGGCATTTGGAAAGTCCCCCGGTGCTATCGAAACCAATAGGCCACGAAATGTTGTATGTGTACTTGGAAGTATCCCAACATGCTATCAGTATGGCTTTGGTCCGTGAAGAGGACCGAGTTCAAAAGCCAGTTTACTATTTTTGTAAACGTCTGACGGGGGTAGAAAGAAATTAGCCCAAGATCGGGAAATTAGCCTATTGCTTGGTGATTGCATCACGCAAGCTTCTCCCATATTTTCAGGCACACTCAATCAGTGTTTACACTGATCAACCCTTGCGACAGGTACTCCAACGACCGAAAACTTCTGGAAGGATGTTAAAATGGAATATCGACTTGAGTTAGTCCGATATTACCTTCCTTCCACGAAGGACCATATAGGGGAAAAACTAGCAGACTTCATTGCTGAATTCATTGTGTCAAACGATGCAAACGACCACAATGTCATACCTCCCGTTCGATGGAAGATGAATACCGATGGGGCATCTAACGACTGTTATTTGGGGGCTGACATAGTTCTTGTGACTCCTGGAAACCGATCAGTTTGTTATGTTTTGAAGCTTGAATTCCCAGCAACAAATAACAAAGACAAGTATGAAACATTGATTACCGGCTTAAGACTCATCAAAGAACTGGGAGTAAGATCCGTTGAAATCTTTTGCGACTCGCAACTGGTGGTGTACCAAGTGCCTGGAAGACTACCAAGCAAGGGGTCAGAGACTTGCCCCGTATTTGGTCTGAGTTCAGGAGCTGCTAGCGAATCTCGAGTATTATGATATTCCACATGTCCTGCGTGAGCAAAACAGAACAGCCGACTCATTGGCAAATTTTGCAAGCATTGGCGATGAACAGAAGATGGGATTGTTTTCCGTTGAAACATTACATACTCCGAGTATAAATATGATGGAGGTAGATTTCGTGTTAGAAACCGAAATCGATAAGGAATCATGGATGACCCCATTTAAGCAATACTTACTACATGGGGTCTTACCCGAAAGAAGGAGCAAACGACGACAAGTCATTTGTAAGGCTTCGCGATATGTAATGGAGAGCGGAATAATGTATTGAAGGGGATTCCTGACCCCCTTACTCCGGTGCATAGCCCATGATGAGATAAAACGAGTCCTGAAGGAAGTCTATGAAGAAGAATGCGACAATAGCATCAGGGGGAAAACCATGATAAAGAAAATATTCTGCTATAAGTATTACCGGCCAACTATTAATCCAGATGCTATTGATCATGCTAGACAATGTGACGAGTGCAAGATATTTGCAAAAATCCAAGAAATCCTCCGATGGAAATTACTCAAATGGCTAGTCTATAGCCATTTGCCACTTTGGGGCATTGAAATCATCTTCTTGCTGATCCCAAAGGTGGTGCAAAATACACCATCATGCCAGTTGTTTACTTCGCCAAACAGGCAGACAAATAAATTTTAGCCACAACCAAGAAAAAAAAAATCAACCTCACTGTCCGTAACGTCATATGTCCTTATGACCTTCTATGATCTATTATTATTGCAAATGGACAGGTTGAAGATGTGAACAAAATCATAAAGCCCGTTTTGATGAAAAATTTGGAAAAGGCTAGAGGTAAATGGGTGGATGAACTCGCAACAGCATTATGGGCTTACACAACTACCCATGGGTCTGTGATTGGCAGTACTCCATTCACCCTTGCTTACTGTTCTGAGATCGTCATCCATGTAAAACTTGAAGTTCGCTCTCGTTAAGTGGCTGATTACAACCCTAATTTCATAGAAAATACAAATAAGGAATCACAATTGAATTGCTATTAAACTAGATGGAATTGGCAACGACTTATGAGCATATAAAACGCATCCGAGAGCCAATGGCAAGAACATGTACCCGAACATGCATGTGTACATCAAAAAAAGTTCGACTTCTTGAAATCAACATAAATTGAATTCTCGCTTAGGTTAATTAAGAAAAGACTAGATCAGATAGCCGAAGCTTACTAGCACTATAGAATCAGACATGGATGGCCACTGATGAACTACAACCCTGGATTTATAACATTGGAAATCGACCAAGCATCATGATGACCAAAGAAGGATACGACTCCTTGGGAGGATAAAATTAAAGGATAATGACTGTTCAAGGAACACGATGGTTTTCTTTCTAGAGAAAAGGAATACTCGATGATTCAAAGCATATCGTGTTGCCTCACACGACACACTTCGGGGGGAAAGTGTTAACTGACACCTTAGCCCGGCTACAAGACGACAGTTGAAGAAATTATTGTTAGCACCAGACAAGATTCTGACCAAGAAGAGCCAAAGGATATACAGGTTTGATGCAGTAGACATGTTTTGCCATTTAGGTACCGTTCGGCAAGAATAGACCAACTAGCTTGAGATCGCCCTATATGGGCCAAATCACCTTGGCCTTGAGCCCGTGAAGGAAGTCCAACCCATCTTCGTCTATAAATAGAAGGGCAGGGGCACACTGAAAAGGGACCTTTCTTTTTTTGGAGAACACTGGGGAGACTCTGTCATTTTCTATACTCTCCTCTTTTTAATTCAAACTTGTATTCAAGTAATTGATTTATGGATTGTATCTGTATTCAAGTAATTGAGAAAGCAATAAAGATCAACTTCAAAGTGGATGTAGGCAATTAGCCGAACCACTATAAATCTGGTGTTCTCGTTTTTCTTTTTCTTTTGGCATTGAATTACACTATTCTTCTGTTTTAATTTACTTTCTTCATTAATCTCTCTAAACAATCTTTCTAAGAGTGTTAGTGACCAATTTTGGTGCTAACACCACTTAAGTTATATTTTCAAAATTCAATGTAACCATTCATTTTTCCAACATTTTAACTTATAGAAAATTCCAAATTTCTATATTTAATATTTAGAAATCCAATTTAAAATAAATTTTCATATATATACACTTTTAAAATTACTTAAAAATTCCATAAAATTTTATAAAAATAACCACGGGCCTGTATATAGCTTTCTAACCTAGGTCAAGTGATACGGATGTATATCATTTCAATCCGCAGTTTACAAATAAAAATCTGGGTTCTATCATTTCAAACTCGCAGTCCCAAGTCAAAGTAAATAATTAAAAACCGTTCAGGCCTATCATTTTAGCCCATAACGATTTTTTCCTATTCTAAAGTCCATTCGGGTATGTATCATTTCGATCTATAGTGATTTCTAATCTACAGGGAACTTGTAGTGTGACAAACAGATATAAATGAATAGTTTAACAATATACAATAGTAATAGGTGATATGACATGTAATTTATAGGTTTAACATCATACATAAATAATCACAGGCAGTTATAACATCATTTATAATTCTACACATTCAAATGTTGTCGCTTCACAATTGCATAAGTATAAATGTTGTGTGAGATTTACTCACCTCTATTGCTGGAGATTGCAATACAAATGACACAACGGAAGCAAAGCACAATCACAAGACTACGGATTTGAGTAGAGAGAGAAATCTAATGCTACAAATCTTGTGTTACAACCCAAGACAAATCAAACAAATTAAAATTCAATACCATTTTGAAATTGATATAACTTTGGAATAAAAAGAGATTCGAATGCAACAAATTTTGCTTTGCTTTCTCTATTCTTTGGCACAGCCTAGGGATAGTTTTGGTCAAGACATGGCTCGGGTTTGGGCTAGTGTGGCTCGGGTTTAAGGCATAAACATGGTGGAGTTTATAACATGAGAAGGTGAAGGGCTTTTAGGCAATGCAGTGTGATTTTTGCCAAAACAAAGGCTCGGCCATGGATGAGTGAGTTCGGCCTAGGGTGCACCATGACTAGTCAGTAGCTGGAGGTGTGTGTGGTGGTCTGGTCAGTGAGGTGGAGGCAGCTAGGGTGGTGGCCGTGGTGGTGGTTGAAGGAGATGAGGAAAGTGGTGGTCAAACTAGTATGGTTCATGGCTTATGTTGGATTTTTGGAGGATTTTTGAATCATGGTAGGCTCGTACATGGTTAAGGCCTGGGGTGTAGGTGGTGATGATGGAAGGGAAGAGGTGTAGGAGATGGTGGCCATGTCTATGGAGGAGAGGCCGAGCAATACACATGAGAAAACAAGGAAAAATATATGAAAAATAAGAAGAAAAGGAATAAAACAAGGAGCCATTACCAAATTTTTTTCCAAGCCGTGAATGAAAAATGAGGAAGATTTTTTTGTGTGTGAGAAGTAATGAAACTCACGGCTTAACATAGTAAAAATTTGCATGGCCAGAAGAAATTAATGAAAAGTTATGGAAAATGAAAAGTCTAGCATTTGAATAGTCGTAAGAAAAGGAAGGGCGTTGTCTCTTCAATTTACCATTTCTTTTAAAACAAATATAACAAAATAAATTCAGTAAATAAATCTAAAAACCGAAACAAAATGAAAACAAATAATTAAATTTAAAGAAAATAGAAAACGAATTCAAGAAATTGCACAAAAATTCAAAATAGTGTTCAAAAATTACAAATAAATCATCACTAACCTTGGAAAAATATCATCTTCTTAAAAATATTGTAAAGAAAAAATTTGAAATAAAATAATTTATTTATCATTTCTAAAATTAAATAAATAATTAAATTGGAGAAAAATAGAAAAAGAACTAAAGAAATTGTTTAAAAATTGAAAACAAGGCATGAAAATTACAAAAGAAATACCATTAACTCTAGAAAAATTCCTACTGCACTATAAAAATATTTTAAAACAAAATTTTAAGTAAAATAATTTCAAAAACATTTTCAAAGTGAAATAAATTCAAATAAAAATAAATTTCAAAATATTGGGTTGTTACACTCTCCCCCACTCAAACCTTTTTGTCCTCGAAAAGAAGGGAAACAAGGAAATAAGGAAAACAAGATAGAAAAACAAAATTGTACCTGGAATAAATAATTCCAGATTCGAAGCACGAATGCTCTCCTCCGTCTCCCAAGTACAATCACGATCATCAGTACTCCGCTGTACTTTAACCAGACTTATAGATTTCCTTCTTAGCTGCTTCGTACCTCTGTCGACAATACAAAGTGGCTTCCTCTTGACAGTCAGATTAGGCTCAATATCCAAACTATCAAGAGCAGAAGGCTGAACAAATAGAGATGGGTCATGGAGATACCGGTGAAGATGTGAGACGTGGAATACATCATGCACTCCAGAAAGCTTCTTGGGTAACTCCAGACGATAAGCTAAGGAACCAACTCTTTCCAAAATACGGAAAGGACCAATGAATCTGGAAGAAAGCTTCCCTCTACGACCAAAACGGATGACATTCCTTAAGGGAGAGACCTTAAGGAAAACCATATCGCCAACAGCAAACTCAAGCTTCCGCCTTCGTCTATCAGCATACTTCTTCTGCCTATCCTGAGCAACCTTCAACCTTCTCTTAATCTCCTTAACTCTCTCCGAAGCTTCCAAAATCATATCAGGACCAAGAACCAGATGATTACCGGATTCAATCCAGCAAGATGGAGATCGACAAGGTCGTCCATATAGAGCAACAAATGGAGACGTCTTGATACTGGCCTGAATTCAAAGATAGAAAGAGATTGATAAAAGATTAAGATAAGCTTAAAACAAAAGATAAGATTATACATGGTAACTATTATTGTAGGTAAACTCGACAAGATGCAAATGATTTTCCCAAGATCCACTATAATCAAGCACACAAGCACGAAGAAGATCTTCGAGTATCTGATTCATCTTTCCGTTTGACCGTCTGTCTATGCATGATAAACAGTGCTCAGATTTAGACGAGTACCCAAAGATTCATGAAAAGCTTTCCAGAATTGGCTGGTAAAGATAGGATCACGATCACAAACAATACTGTGAGGAACACCATGGAGACGAACAATCTCCCTCATGTAGATCTCAGACAAGCTAGAAGCAGAACGAGTAGACTTGACCGGAATGAAATGAGCAGATTTGGTCAGCCTATCCATAATAACCTAGATACTCTCATTGCCTTTCCTAGACCTTGGCAATCCATTAATGAAATCCATGGAAACCTGTTCCCACTTCCAGTTGGGAATCTCAAGATGCTGCAACATACCAGGAGTCTTCTGATGATCGGCCTTGACTTGCTGACAAGTCGCACACCGACTAACAAAGATAGAGACATCCTGCTTCATCCCTCTCCACCAATAAAGCCTCCTCATATCCTGATACATCTTCGACACATCAGGATGGATAGAAAGTCTGGATCAATGATTCGCCCGAAGCAATTCCTGCCTCAATCCATCAACATTCGGGACACAAATCCTGCCATTAATCCTCAAAATCCCTCTATCATCGATCTGAGCTCCACTACTACCACGACCACTTCCACCAACTCTGCTCCGAACACTCTCCTTAATAAGCCTAAGCATCCTATCCTCATCTTGCTTTGCTATGATGCGCTCCAAAAGAGGAGAAGAAGAAACAACCATATGACACATCAAAGCCTTCTTCCGACTCAGAGCATCGACCACAACATTAGCTTTACCGGGAGTATAGCTAATATCGAGGTCATAAGAAGCCAGAAACTCAAGCCAACGGACTTTCCTCTGGTTCAAAGCCTTTTGGATGAAGATATATTTCAGAGACTGATGATTGGTGAAAAGCTCAAACTTGGTTCCTACAGATGATGCCTCCAAAGCATCAAAGCAAAGACAACAGCAAGCAACTCTAAATCATGAGCAGCATAATTAGCCTTATGGGTTTTCAACCGATGGCTGGAATAGGCTATGACCTTACCATCCTGCATGAGAATGGCACCTCATCCCTTACGACAAGCATCAGTATATACCGTCAATCCCTCACTTCCGTTCGAAACGGTAAGAACTAGTGCGGAAGTTAGCTTGCTCTTTAACTCGTTGAATGCAGCTTTACATTTCTTATCCCAGATAAACTTAACATTATTATGAGTCAAAATAGTGAGAGGTGCAGCAATCCGAGCAAAATTCTCAATAAATCTCTGATGGTAACTGGCAAGGCCCAGAAAACTACGAATCTCGGAAGGAGTTTTAGGAGTTTCCTAATCCTGTAACAGAAATAGGGAAAAATAAGAAACAAGGAATAGATAGAATAATTAACTGATAAAGGAAAAGAGAAAGAAGGAAAGACTTTCATTGATCGCAGCGATCTAGACTGGATCAACAGAAACTCCATTATCAGAAACAATATGCCCCATGAATCGGATTTCATCCATCTAAAAATGGCATTTAGAAAATTTAGCCTTCAACTGATGATTTCTGAGAGTCTCGAGATCATATTTCAAATGTGACTCATGCTCCTCCTTGGTCTTAGAGAAGGTAAGGATATCATCAACAAAGACTAGTACAAATTTATTAAGCATTACATGAAAAACACGATTCATAAGATCCACAAAGAAAGCAGGAGCATTAGTCAAACCAGAAGGCATGACTAAGAATTCATAAAACCAATTCGCCGTACGGAAAGCAGTCTTGGGAATACTTTCCTCAGCAACTCTGAGCCGGTGAAAACTTGTGACAAGATCAAGCTGGGAGAAACAGGTGGCACCATAAAGCTGATCAAACATATCATTGATGCGAGGCATTGGATATCTGTTTTTTATAGCGAGCTTGTTCAGCTCCCTATAATCAACACACATCATCAAAGAACCATCCGACTTAGAGACAAAGACCACTGCTACTCCCCATTCGGAATGGCTAGGTCTGATCAGAACTTTGGAAGACAAGTCCTCATTTGCTTTTCCAACTCAACCTTCTCACGAGGTGCCATTCTTCTAGGAGGAAGAACAACAGGTCGAGCTTTAGGAATAAGATCAATACGGAAATCTATCTTCCGCTTATGAGGTAAAGCAGTGTCTTCACCAAAAACATCTGGATAGAATTTGACCACACGGGTCGAATGAAGATCACCAGGAGCAGAATCCAGAGAATATATAAAACTGCCTGCAAAATTCTGAGGCATGTGAAATTGAATAACAAAGGAAGTACCCAGATCATCCTCAAGATAAACAGACCGGGCTTTACAAGAGATATGGGCATTATGCCTATTAAGCCAATCACTTCCAAGCAACAAATCAAAAGCATCAAAGCCCAAAACATAAAAATCACCACTGAAGTAATGATCAGAATAAAGAAGCTTCACTTATTTACAAATCCTATTAAGGTTTGCGGGGCCTCCAATTGGATTTGAAACACATAAAGATTCAGAAACATACTCAGAAGAAAGGAGATGCTCAAATTTATCACACAAATCAACAGATATAAAACTGTGGGATGCACCAATATCAAATAGAACACGAACAGAATGCTGAAATAATGAAAAAGAACCCTGGAGAGTACCTTGGTCATCAATAGGAGCTGGAGGAGCTGGATAAGAGGTGGAGGTGACAACAAATATACCATAAGGCTTACCCCTCTACTGGGTAGGGCAATCCTTCCTGAAATGGCCAGGCTAGAGACAGATGTGGCAAAGATCATGTCTAGCTGGCTGAGAAGGGGGGAGGGGAATGGCAATACCAACAATAGTAGGACAACTATTCGCATAGTGTCCCTTCTGGTGATACTTGAAGAAGGTGATGGAAGAAAGGTCAACTGGCTGCCTCTGAGATGGAGCATATGATAAAGATCCCAAACCAGGATTCTTGAGCCAATTTTTCTTCTGCCGTTGAAAACCGAGCTTTCTCTTCTTAGAATTTGTAAAAGAAGTCTTAGATGAAGGAGCACCAACTGAAACAGGACCCTTAGAAGTAGGGTTCTCATAACGAAGAGCCATATCCATAAGCTGGGTAAAAGTGCCATGAACATGAGAAATGAGGCGACTATAGTACTCATGACGAGCACCAGCAATAAACTTCTCATTCTTCTTCAGAGGGGTGTCTATCAGACCAGGTTCGAACTTAGAAAGTTCGTTAAACTTCCTCTCGTACTCTGAAAATGACATGCTTCCCTACTTGAGGTCCCTAAACTCCCTGTAAAGCTGGGATTTCCCAGCTTCAGGCATCCACTTAGCAACGAAAGCCTCCCTAAGAAGAATGATAGATAAGCTTAGAAAAGGCACGAAAAGAATAGAAAAATAGAATTCAAAGAAACACAAGAAAATACCCGAACTGTTCCCAAGTAAGATCAGCCTCAACGGTGTTAGCCGTAGCAGACTCCCACCAATCTTGGGCAGCCTCCTACAACTGCCATGCGGCTAACTGATGCTTCTGGGCATCAGTAATCTCAAGACCAGTAAATATCCTCTCGATACTCCTCAGCCATTGCTGAGCCTCAATGATAGAGTCAGAACCAATGAACTTGGTTTCACCAAGCTGAGTAAATTCTTTGCAAAGAATAGTGAAACAGACAGGAGCTGGGGCTGGAACTGGGGCAGCACCACAACCCTGATCTCTAGCATTTCTGTGATTCATCCTGAAAATTCAAGAATGAATATTAGGACAAAGATAAAGATAAGACAAGACAAGACAAGATTCACTTGGATGAACATCCTAATTACAGAAATTTCTAGCAAGGTGGATACGAAAGGAAAGAAGTTTACAAAAATTTGCTTTCAAAACAAGAAATTTTTTATATCAAAATAATCTTTGAAAAATCCTTTGAAAATCATTTTATGCTTTGAAAATATGTTCTCTCACAAAGAAAAGATTCTGAAGTTGATTTCACTCATTTTAGGGTATTTCTACCCTATCTCTAATGAGTTTTTGCTCCGCAGGATAAGGTTTGCCTAAAACCAAAAGCTTTGATACCAACTGTAACGACCCATTATTTTACACCACTCAAATCGACAATAATCCACACAGGCCGAACTTGAATAGTACAAAATAACAGATTGTAATAAAAATTTGAAGCAAATAAAAATCAAATCACAGAATCACAGACACATAACATCAGAATATCTCACAACGGAAAATAAAATACCATAGTAGTTCATGAAGCTACTATCACAAAGTCTCAAAACCAAGTACAAAGCATCAGTCTGAAAATAGATACGACAAAAAATCCCAAATACAAAGAAGTACTCTAATACAAAGCTGACAACAGAACTGAAATAGATAAAACTAGATAAGCTGATAATCTCTAGCGATTCCAGATATCCAGAGAGTGGGAATCCAAATCTATGAATAACTCAGGCTGACCCGAGCGTAAATAAAACACAAACACTCGAGTCATGACATATATACTTATCCAATTTAACCAACTCAAGTTAAGTGTAGTAAAGGTACAAGTAACTTAGAAGATGCTTGGGACCACCCATCCTCTAAGGATCCGTTAAACTATTTACTATGTAGCATATTGCGCAATTATAATAACGTCTACTGTAAAATAAACATTCTTTTAAATAGCATTAAGGCTTTATATTTTCCACCTTAACACGTAGTAGTCCCAGTAGTCCATCTAATATCTGCATATCTCCTGATCGGGAGACTACGAGAAGATACGCATGGGCTACGGGAGAAAATCAAACTCGTAATAAAGGCTCGATAGGGTAGGTGACACGGCATACAAGGCAATGCCAAGGTAGATATACTAATTACGATACCCGGGATGGTGGTAATGTAACAGCCACATACGCCCACCTCAAAACACATTTCCAAATCGAAGGGTCGCCACCAAACAATCACAAGTAATAGAATGGTATCGAAGAAATGCGTCCGACCAGAGGAGCTACCCCTTTTGGCCCGAGTTCGCTCCTGTTTTAGCCACCTTAAGCCAACTCATCGGAGTTGGGACCACGTAACATACCATAAGAACGTCGCCACCATCCTACTTCATTCTGGAATCTCTACCGCATACACAGTTGTCAAAGTGGTTTTTGGTACCGACAGAGAGTATGTCCATATCTGATCCCGTTATCTTTGCCAACCAATCGTTATTATAACCCGTGGTTATAACTTTAAAAATAATACTTTATACTTCAAAATAAAATATCATTTCAAAACACAATCTTTATCAAAATAAAGATTAAATCATTTCCAAACCATTTCAATATTTCAAAATATCATATCTTTTCAAAACTTCCCTTTTAAATCATTATTTGAATTCAAATACAAATATAAAACTTAATGCCCTTTTAAACTTCAAAGATAACATTCATTTGTTTCAATTCAAATCATCTTTTAAAATGATTCATATTCCAATTTACTTAATTCATTTAATCAATTTAAAAGTGAAGTTATTATTCTTTCAAGTCAAGTATTCATATTTCAAAGTTTCAAGTCATTCTGAGCTCATTTACTTAGTCAAAACCCATAATTATTAAAAATTCCAGCGTTTCACAGCATTTATAAAAAGCTGTCATAAGTTACACTTGGAAACATTTTAATTCAGCAAAGACAGCACTTAAAAGCTGCTGTTAAAACTCAGTTTTAGTTAAATTTTAGTCCAAAATAGCAAAGACCGCATTTCCGGAAATGCTATAATAGCTCGGGTTTAAAATTAAATGTTTTTAATTCATTTCAGCAAAGACAGCATCCCACTACAGCATTTCCAGAAATGCTATAATAGACCCGAGTTAAGTTTTAGCCTATAGTTCAACTACAGCAACTACAGCATTTCAGAAATGCTATAATAGCTCTTTTATTAGCCTTTTAGTTCATTTCCAGAAAACATAGCACTTTTGAATGCTATCAAAGGTGATTTCCAGATTTTAGTGTATTTCCAGCAATTAATAAACTTCATTTTAAACCCTTTAAACATTGCCAAAAATCATATTTTAACATTAAAATTGTTCATTAACATATCGTTTAACATATTATTTTTATAAAATAAATTTCTTATAATTAAATCCAATTTCAAGAAATTACATAATAAATTCAAGTGTAAAAGTTTCCAATTCTTCACATTTTTAAAATAAACAACTTAACACTTAAATTTTCTCAATTTTTTTCTCAAATCAAATTTAATTTCCATTTTATTTATATAACTAAATTTTTATTTAACAAAATTCCAATTTCCCGCTTAAGTTATATTTTCAAAATTCAATGTAACTATTCATTTTTCCAACATTTTTAACTTATGGAAAATTCCAAATTTCTATATTTAATATTTAGAAATCCAATTTAAATCAAATTTTCATATATATACACTTTTAAAATTACTTAAAAAATTTATAAAAATAACCACGGGCCTGTATATAGTTTTCTAACCTAGGTCAATTGATACGGATATATATCATTTCAATCCACAGTTTACAAATAAAAATCCGAGATCTACCATTTCAAACCCGCAGTCCCAAGCCAAAATAAATAATTAAAAATCGTTCAGGCATATCATTTCAGCCCATAACGATTTTTCCCTATTCTAAAGTCCGTTCGGGTATGTATCATTTCAACCCATAGTGATTTCTAATCTACGGGGAACTTGCAGTGTGATAAACAGATATAAATGAATAGTTTAACAATATACAATAATAAGGTGATATGACATGTAATTTATAGGTTTAACATCATACATAAATAAGCACAGGCAATTATAGCATCATTTATAATTCTACACATTCAAATGTTGTCGCTTCACAATTGCATAAGTATAAAATGTCGTGTGAGATTTACTCACCTCTATAGCTGGAGATTGCAATACAAATGACATAACGGAAGCAATGTACAATGACAAGCCTACTGATTTGAGTGGAAAGCGAAATCCAATGCTACAAATCTTGTGTTATAACACAAAACAAATCAAACAAATTAAAATTCAACACCATTTTGAAATTGATATGACTTTGGAATAAAAAGAAAATCAAATGCAATTACTTTTGCCTTGCTTTCTATATTCTTTGGCATGGCCTAGGGATAGTTTTGGTCAGGTTTTGGTTAAGACATGGCTTGGGTTTGGGCTAGTATGGCCCGGGTTTAAGGCATAAACATGGTGGAGTTTATAATATGAGAAGGTGAAGGGGTTTTAGGCAATGTAGTGTGATTTTTGCCAAAACAAAGGCTCAGCCATGGATGAGTGGGCTCGGCCTGAGGTGAACCATGACTGGTCAGTGGCTGGAGGGGTGTGTGGTGGTCTGGTCAGTGAGGTGGTGGCGGCTAGGGTAGTGGCCGTTGTGGTGGTTGAAGGAGATGAAGAAAGTGGTGGTCAAACTAGTATGGTTCATGGCTTATGTTGGATTTTTGGAGGATTTTTGCATCATGGTGGGCTCGACCATGGTCGAGGCCTAGGGTGTAGGTGGTGATGATGGCAGGGAAGAGGTGTAGGAGGTGGTGGCCGTGTCTATGGAGGATAGGCCGAGCAATATACATGAGAAAACAAGGCAAAATATATGAAAAATAAGAAGAAAAGGAATAAAACAAGGAGCCATTACCAATTTTTTTTCCAAGCCGTGAATGAAAAATGAGGAAGATGTTTTTGTGCATGAGAAGTAATGAAACTCATGGCTAAACACAGTAAAAATTTACATGACCAAAAGAAATTAATGAAAAGTTATGGAAAATGGAAAGTCTAGCATTTGAAAAGTCATAAGAAAAGGAAGGGTCTTGTCTCTTCAATTTAGCATTTCTTTCAAAACAAATATAACAAAATAAATTCAATAAATAAATTTAAAAACTGAAACAAAGTGAAATAAAATGAAAATAAATAATTAAATTTAAAGAAAATAGAAAAAGTATAAAAGAAATTGCATAAAAATTCAAAACAGCGTTCAAAAATTACAAATAAATCATTACTAACCTTGGAAAAATATCCACTTCATTTTACAAATATTATAAAGCAAAAATTTAAAATAAAATAATTTATTAATCATTTTTAAAATGAAATAAATAATTAAATTGGAGAAAAATAGAAAAAGAACTAAAGAAATTGTTTAAAAATTGAAAATTGGGCATGAAAACTACAAAAAACCATTAAATCTAGAAAAATTCCTACTTCACTTCAAAAATATTTTAAAATTTTTTTTAGGTAAAATAATTTCTAAAACATTTTCAAAGTGAAATACATTCAAATAAAAATAAGTTTCAAAATATTGGGTTGTTACAGCGGCACAAAGTGGGAACTCTTTTAACCAGAACGAAAGGAATTTCAATCCGAATTTGAAGAAGCAGGGTAAGAGGAAACCTGGGAGGCAACAACACAGTTCGGAGTGTTGTGTGTGCCAGCAGGGAGGTCATCTGGCTAAGCAGTGTCCTAGAGATGGAATTCAGAAGTAGCAGAGTGGACCGTTAGCTTCTTCTGATAGGCGAAGGTGTTCTTGAAGGGTTTGATGCTATTTTGGAATTTCGGTGGATTGGTTAGAAAAGCTAAGTTGTTTTGATTTGTGAATAGAGAACTGAATCTTTTGGAAATTGAATGGGGTAGGACCGCAAAAGTGACTTGCAATAGTTTGAGTGTTCTCTTGGGTAATCTTTTGCATAGGATTGAGGTATCTTATAAGGAGGTAGAAGCTATCGATGTTGTCAGAGATTTTCCAGCTATCTTCGAGGAAGTCAAAGATTTTCCCGCATTGAGAGTTGGATAAGGTGACCATTTGGAATAAGTATCCCTTGCCTCGCATTGGTGATTTTTTTGATCTTCTTCTTGGTACTTCTGTGTTTTCTCAGTTAGATCTAGTTTCGGGTTTTCACCAGCTAAGGGTAGTTGATGGCAGTAACCTTGACTGCATTTAGAGAATCCATATGTTTCTTTGAGTGGTTGGTTATATCTTTTTGGTTAACCAACGCTCCATCTTATTTTGTGGATTTAATGGATCTGGTGAACCATGTTTTTGGAATACGTCTGTCAAGTACATGCTCATGTTCATTGACAACATTCTCATCTACTCCAAATTAGAGTTGCACAGCGGAAGCGTAAAAGCAGCTGTTCTAGTGTGGAAGCAACCGCAGACTCCTATGGAAGTTCGCAGTCTTCTTGGATTAGTTGCTTACTACATAAAGTTCATCTGGGATTATTCTAAGATTCTTCTCACTTGACCAAGCTGACTAGGAAGGGAGCGAAGTTTTAATGGACCCCTAAGTGCGAAGAAGTTTTCAGGATCTGAAAGTGAGGTTGTTAAGTGCACCTGTTCTGGCTATTCCGGATAAGAGAAGTGCAAAGTCTACTGATGCTTGCGAAGTGGAGTTTTTGTTCTGGATTTTCGGTAGATCTTGAGAGGACCATCTTGTTGAGTAGAATCTGGAGATCATCTTATTCTTGGTCCAAATTTGTTTCGAGAGGCATCTGCGAAGGTGGAGCTAATCAAGGTGAAGGCAGCCCAGGATCGTCATAAGAGTCATGCGGATAAGAGACAAAGGAATTTGGAATTCGAAGTTGGAGATTTGGTTTTTGTTAAGGTTTCTCCGATCAAAGGAGCAATAAGATTTGGTAAGATTGGAAAGCTAGCTCCGAGGTATATTGGACTATTCCGTGTTCTAGGATTGAATTGCCAGTTCGGATGGCTGGGATTCACAATGTATCTCATGTATCTCATCTAAGGAAGTGCATGCATCTCTGGTTGTAGAACCAGTAGTTCAGGAAGATTTGGAAGTTGTGCCGGATTTGACTGTGGTCAGACATCTTGTTCAGATTGTGGATCGTTTTGAGAAGGAGCTCAGGATCAGATTGGTGTAGCTAGTAAGGATTCAGTAGAGCAAGGATTCCAGTGATTGTACCTGGGAAACTTTTTATAGTTTTTGGAAGGCCTATCCTAATTTGTGCCAGGATAGTTAGTTAGGCTTGTTTGTTTAAATGAATTGGTTGCTATGGTTGTTAGTATATGGTTAATAATATATGCTTGCTAATACCTTTGCTGGGTTATTAAATTATCTTTGCTTTTAAAATTCTAGGATGAAATTCTTTTAAGGGGGTAGGAATGTGATGACTCAGAATTTTGGCAATAGCAATTTGATAATTTTCTTTTATAATTATTTTAAAATTGGCAAGTTTATTCTTTTCAAAATTAATAATATTTAATTTGGAAAATTTAATTTTCAAAACTTAATATAAGAATGTTTTTTATTTATAATGTGTGTGTGTGTGTGTGTGTGTGTGTGTCTATATATGTGTATATACATTGTGAATAGGAAGCTTTGGTTTGAATTTAATACAAAAATATGTTTTCAAATTATTATAATATATATATATATATATATATATATATATATATATATATATGTATATATTGTGATATGGAAGTTATGTTTTAAATATAATAATTTTCTAAAGGTTAATTAAAGTTCAATTGAACATTTTTAACACTAGTATTTATATATAAAGTTATCAATTTAAGTATCATAACTTAAGTGTAAATTTTAAATAGGAATTAAGAAAAAAAAGATTATCTTCCTTTATTTTTAATTTTTCATAAAAATAAATTTGGTTTGAAATTATATATATGGTTTGTACATATAAAATACTAACATAAATTAATATAAATATAAATATAAATATAAACATAAAGAAAATATTTAATAAAAGGTTTATATGCTTTCTTTAAAAGTTATACTTGAAATAAATGTAGTTTGTATGTGTGTGTATATATATATATAAATATTTAAATAAGTGATTAATAATCTTTCTTTTAACTTACAAATGAATAAGAATAATTTGTAAATATATAACGATTTTAAAACATACATGTATAAACATAGTTTGTTTATATTTATAGTTTAAAAGCATTATACATAAAACATATTAATATAATAAACATAAGAAAATATTTAAATATTACATTTGACATTTGTAAGAAAATAAAATCATGCATTAACATTTGTAAGATAAGTAGCAAGCACAATAACAAATGGCGACATATGTTTCTTTTAAAAATTTAATTATATCACTAGTGTTTTAGAGAAAAACCTGGCGGTTGTATTTCTTTTCAAACTTCCTCAAACTTATTCTTCTTTCATCTTCTTCTAAGTAAACTAAAAACTGAAAACCATAATCAAAAGAAAAACCAAAATAGTCAACAATAGTTTTTCGAATCTTCAACTAAGCTTCAAGATCAAGTTCAAATTCAACTCAATATGGATTCAAGATATAAGATCTACATCAAGCATTTCAGTTTAAGGATCATCTCAAAAACAAAATTCCACATATACGATAGCTTTTCTCTGTTCTCTGTTTTTAAAATGTCTGTTGAGTAAACAAAACTTTTCAAAGCTAAAAATTTTGTATTGCGAGATGCATGTGATAAATCTTTGAAATAATGTTATAGATATGTTTTGCATGGATGTTTTCAACTTCAATATTGTTTGAAGTATTCTATATATTATAAGCATGTCTGTGTGTATATATATATGGTCTCTGTTGAATCTCAAACTCAAGAACAACCTTTAAAAAATTCCCATCTTCCTAAAGGACCACCGTTAGACTATGATCATTAAAAAGAAAATAATTAAAACAATGTAATTTTATTTTTAAAAATTATTTTTAGTGTTTTTATTCAGTAAATATTCTGGAAATAGAAAATTATAGTAAAAAAACAAATATTTGTCGAAGATCAATGTTCATAATTCCATGCTTTGATTATCTAAACAAGATCGTATAGTAGAATGATGAATTTTGATATAATTATCTAAATTTTTAAGATTGAGATTGTCGAGTTATCTTGAGTTGATCGATTTATGCATTTTCGTCGATTGTCGACGAACGGTGACAATTTTTCGTCAGGGGAGGTTGTCGGAGCGTTGAGGATCAAAGGAAAAATGGGTGGAGAATTTTCTGATGGTCGTGGCGGCTCGTTCGAGTCGATCTAGTGTTTGTGGTGCTGTTTTGGTTGTGTTGATTGTCTGGGTTCTTGCGATGTTGACAATTCACCGGAGTTGATCGGTCCAGGGGATATGAGGCGTGGGGTAGTGATGTAGCTCTAGTGTGGTCTGCATGGATTCTGATGGTGGGCATCATCGTCGGCGAGGAGTTTTTTTCGATTGGGTTGGTTTTAGATTTTGATCGATTGGCTCGATTTCGATTTGCTGTCGAATTCGATGGACTAGGAGGTCGGGTGAGTCAGCGAGATGATCGTCGACTTGAGGATGGTCGTGGCGTTGATCGATGGTGGTCGGAATGTCGGTGCACATGCACATGTGCACTTTTGTGTGTCTGGGTTTGATTGGGTTGGGGAAGAAGGATGCTCGGGTCAATCTCGAAGCTTTCCTGTGTTCGTCTTGAAGTAGGCGAGTTTGTGAGTGCTCGAGTTTTTGGTTAGGTTTTCTGGTGGTTTGGCTCAGGGTTTGTTAGTATTGAGCTCGGGACTAAATTTGATAACTAATAGGGTTTCTAAAAGATTAATAAAGTATGAACAGTTTATAAAAGTTAAAGATATACCCAGGTTTTAAAGGTTTTCAAAGATTTAAATTGTTAAAGTAAATGTTTAAAATTGTTGTTTAAAAAGTAATTATATATTGGATTAATTATGTAATTGAATTCATAAGTGTTTTCAAAATATAATAAGATGATGTTTGAATTAAGATGGGATTAAGGTAAGAGTATTAAACTTTAAATTAATAAAAATATTCTCAAATGTTTTGTATAAATTGTTTTCAAGCAAATAAATGTACTAGTCCAAAGTTTTTTAAGCAAAGAAATTTTAAACAAGTTTTAACGGTTAGTAATATATTTCAAAGGAATGTAAACCAAGTTTCAAAGGTAATATATTAAACAAGTTTTAAACAAGTTTTTTTTAAAACCAGTTTCAAAGATGTAATTTTAAAGTTAAATGTTTTCTTTAAAATTGTTTTGTTTAAAAATAATTATATTAGGTTAATTATATACTAATTCCCAAATGATTTTCAAAATAGAGAATAGTTAATTATTGTAATTAATTTAAGGATCATTAACTAGTGATTAAGGGATAATTAATTAATTTAAGATAATTAATTAGTTTATTTAATTAAGGATAATTACTTAATGAAATTGATTATATAATTACTTAATGTAATTAATAAAGTGTAACTACTTATTGTAAGTAATTGATGGATAATTACTGAATGTAATTAATTAAAGGGAAATTAAGCAATTATAGGAAAATTAAGTAATGAAAGGGAAATTACTTAATGAAAGTAATTACAGATTAATTACTTAGTGTAATAAATTAAAGAATTGATTAATTAAGGTAATCAATTAAAGGGTTTGTAAATTAATGAATGTGATTAACTAAAAGATAATTAACCAATGTAAGTGATTATAGAATAATTAATTAATGTAATTAATTAAGGATCAATGTAATTAATTATAGCTAATTAATTAATGCGAGTAATTAAGGGTTAATTAATGTGAATGGTTAAAGGGTAATTAATTTATGTAATTAATTAGTGGCTAATTACTTAACGTAATTAAAGAATAATTAGTTAAGGATGATTAGTTAAGATGATAATTAAAGGATGATTAATTAATCGGTTTGTAATTAATTAATGTTAAGTAAGCAGGATTTAAAAGTGATTAAAGCAATTAATTTAATTAGAAATGCTATGACTAATTTATCTTTCTTATGAATGACTGAATGATATTGAATGCCTTAAATTATTTGATATCTCTGATATATGATATGTTCTACTCTGTGATATGAGATACTTTGGTTGAATTGTGATAAAATGGATTATCTATCTGTGATAATGTGAATTATTCTATCTATGTGCATATGTAACTCTAAATGTAGATTAAATTGTTTTAAACTTAAACAACTTGGATATTAAAACGACGTTTTGGATTTCGATGAGACCGGGATCGGATTCCAAATTGGATATATGAAAACCACATCGATCCAAATTAAACGATAGGTTGTGAAATCTCAAGTGAAGACCAAGATGAAGAATTCAAAGTGGAAGGTCTATTGTCGTTAACTCTATGGGTGATTCCAAAACGAGTTTAACGGAGTAGTGACTTCAATTGAGATGAAGATTTAGAGTGCAAGGGCTATTGTCGTTAACTCTGAGGGTGATTCCAAAATGAATGTAGCGAGATAGTACCTTTGGTTTCGTTCGAACCCGGAATGGACTTGTATGGATTCAATGCTTTCAGACCATCGTCAATGAAGGACGATGAGTATTCCAAAATATATGTTCTAAAAAGGTAATCGTAGCCTCAAGCCTCATCAATAGGGAATGGCTAAAACAAGGGAGGTGCAGTGAGGCTAAGTGGGTAGCACCCAAGTAGGGTAAGATTTCCCCTGTATAGAGATCCCTTTTGTTCGGCAGTGTGGGCAGTTGGTCACGGCAACTGCGGGGTTGTCTTATTCGGGATTATCCAGTAAGTGATAGTTCCGGTCTTATGTTGCAGGGGATCAGGGGGGATCCTTGGTACTCTGATCTAGACCAGGTACTGTGATGGGCGGTACCCAGTAGCCCTGCCATTGTATGGAATCCAATCTCCAATAAGTGCCGTACGTTTTGACTGTGCCCAACTATGTTGGAACGTGAGATGTAAGCATTCCAGCTATTTTCTATTTTACTTGAAAACCCTAGACACTATTGTAATATCACTGGATTTCCTATCAAATCTTTTGGTTATCGTAAGGTAAAAACCCGACATGTTTATTTATGGCATGGTCTTACGATGTTTCAAATGATTTTTAAAGTTAAACAACCTTAACCCGTTTACTCACACCAGACCCATGTCTGACCTAGAGTTTATTTCTGTTTTTTTAAACTCTTGGGTACTCAAATTTTTACGAGTAGCCAAAGGATAAAGGTTATCTTTGACGAATTCTGGAGGAGACTTGGAGCAGGAGGCTTCAGCGTATAGAGATAATGTGGTTTCCGCTGTGTGATTCTTATGTTGTTTAGTTCTTTCTTTCCTATCTTTTCTATCCCTTTCTTTCTTATTGTTGATGCGTCTTTCTGTGGAATGAAAGGAGGGTCGTCACGGTTATGGTCGTGGGTTTCATGGAAGCGACAAAACTTCCCCGACTTCCTTTGTTTTTAGACTCTTCTTTCCGATGCGGCTTCGAGTACTCTTCTGTTGCTTGAGTTGCTAGGTAACATTCTCCAAAATGTCATTTAGTAGAGTGTATTCTTCGCATTTCAGACCTTTGATTTTCTTTCCACCTCCGTTGCCTTTACTGCTATTCAGATGCTGGTTCTTCCTTTTTTGATCCCCATCTTTCCCAGCAGTTACTTCAAAAAATTTGCAATTTTGATTTACCGCCACATTACTCTGAATCAATTCATTTTATTGCATATTGGTATTTTTTCCTTCTAACGTATTTCCCTCTTCTAATTTGAAGTACCGACTAGCCTTTCAATTAAATTCTTTCATGGTGGTTGGTTGCTTTATTTTAATCCATCTCCTAAAATCTGTCTCTGGATGGATCGAGTGAACTAAATCCATGAAAATCATATCCTCGTTTGGATTGCTCACTTCGCTGAAGGCTATGTTAAAGCGGTTCATGAATGATTTTAATGATTTTTTAGGTCCTTAGAAGTAACCGAACAGAGACATCACGTCCTTTGGCTGAGCCATGTGCAGTCTAAATTGTTCTAAGAACTTTCTAGCTAGCTCATCAAAGGTTGAGATAGATCACGGAGTGATCCTGGTAAACCACATGGAGGCGACTCCTTCCAGATAGATAGGGAAACATCTACAATAAACCGCATCTATTGCCCTTGCACCATCCATATTCCAAATGTACTTGTACAAATGATGTTGAGGGTCAGTAGTTCCATTGTATGGGGCATAGCTGGGGCATGGTGAATTTCTTGGGGTATTCTACCCTCAGGATATTATCGATGAAGGGAGTTCGGCTCGAAGCGTAACTCCAATCATCATCCTTTCTATCGTTGCTTTCTTCCATCAAGTATCTAACCATGTCCAATGTATGCCTCACTTGTCCTTTCATCCACAGGTCGGTTGTTGGTAGCCATGCCAAGTGTTTGTCTTTGCGAATGGTCTTAGTTGGCTAAGTAAAGCCTGGGGTCTCCAGTCATTGTGTAAGTCACTCCTACAGAGGTCCGTTGGCAGGCGGTTGGTCTTATGGGTGGAGTTTTATAGTTTGAGTTCAATTCACCTTCTTTAAGTTGCTCGTCTTCCACAGAGTTAGTATTTGCTAAAAGTACATCCTCCCGTGGAGTTTTCACATCTAAGTTCATATTTGCAGTAGGTGCTTTGGCAGTGGGTAGAGTGTTAACATTTCTTCCGTCATGATTCTTGGAACTCCACCTACTACTTCCTTTTGATTTTTTCTTCTATTTCACCTGTTCAAGCCAGAAATAGAAGAACGCTTTTGCACCATAGCAGCCATGGCTTCAAGCACTGTTCTGGGAGTAGTTAGTGATTGGAGCGCTACAAGAGCATCTATCTTATCTATAAGAGCTTCTTTTTGGCTGTTTGCCATTTTATGATTAATTTATCAACCAACTTGTTCAACTCTCCCTTAATCATAACTTCATGCTGCATGGAGGATACTAGAACCTAATCTCTAGAGTTAACTCCTAGCAGCAAACTATTAAGGTTTTTGACTTCAATTTGCCGAGGGTTTGTTTCTTCTTCAGCAATGGTATCTCCTATGAATCTTCCGAAGGTAGTTCTCTTTCTTCCCGGTGCCATTGGTTCTCAACAACAAATCTTCTAGGAAGAGGTTGAGGATCTAACTTTTGAACCTATTTGATCCAAAATTGATAGCTAGATCTAAGCCTAAAATTAGGTTCTCAATGGAATCCCTAAAATGTTAACCCAAAAAATGAATCAATACCTTGGATTGAGTGCAAAAACACCAGCCATGTTCTTTCACAACAATAATATAGAAAATAAAAAGGAGCAGAAATAAAAAAAAGATGAGAAGATCTTTATAGTGGTCCGACTGTTAATGAAGCCAACATCCACTTTATAATTTTTTATTAATTGACTGCTATTGCAGGTTGAATCGGATTACAATACGATTGAATCTTCTAAGTTAGATCAAGTCACAAGTACAAGGGTTCACTGGAGAATCAAAATGAACCCCTAGATGACTATTATGTGGGAGGAGAGGAGTGAAGAATAATCTACGTAGATTTCCAGCAGCCAGTCCAGGAGATCTCATTTATGTTGTAAGTGGGACTATATTTATAAGGGTCGGAGAGCTATTAGGCTAGGCCGCTTTGCTAGAAACAAACACTTAATGATATGAAGGTGCTCTGAGAATTTTATTACAATCTAACTTAACTTGATGGATCGCTAGCGATCCATACGGCATCGATCACTTGCGATCCATGTACTTATGGGATTTTTGGATCCTTTATTATGGGTTGCATTTATTTCCTTATGTACTCACTTTCCATGTAATTTTGTATTCATTTGCCTTATTATGATGATGATTCATGTATTGGTTGGATTGTACTATGGCTGGAACCAGATAGGTCTTCGCTTCTCAAACAAGGTTGCTTGAAAGGCTATGAAACTTGGCATACACCCCTAGAAAAGATACTAACTCATGATGCAAAAGGTTTGAATGACCCATGAGGAGTCCTTATTGATTACTAGCGATCCATGGGTGATGGATCGCTAACGATCCGTACCCTTAATTATTTTTTGTGTGTTTCTTTTTGAGTCCTTCTTGGCTTATTCTTCTGTCCTTTTGGTTGATTCTTGAGTTGTTTTGCCTTGGCCTTGATGTTTTAACTCCTATTGATTTCTACTAGGTTAAAAATCCGATTAACACTTATCAAGGTATAGCTTTAGACATAGCACTCAGGATGGATATGTATAAGTGCCGGTTTCATACATCCAGATGATAGAGTTAAGGATATGCCCTAAGGGTAATTATATAATTATTATATATATCTAATTCATAACCAACCTTGTTCGAAATAAAATGTGTATCCTTTCTATTGTATACTTGATATAATGTGTTATATTGATTAATTAATTAATATAATTAAAAGTATATTTAATAGAAAAATCCATAAGTGGTATGTTTTGTTATAGTTATTACAAAATTGTCATGAATGGTTTGTCATAATGAAATTAAACATAATTTTTAAACATTCTTAATCAAGATGTATCAAGACTAGATATTGATATATTCGTTGAGACTAGAATATGTAACGCTCTCCAAATGTTGAGCGGTGTATTACTCATGACTGCTGGGGTACCAAGGGGCTACGTGCTGATAGTTACTGGATAACTATGGAATGACTCACTTGATAATTTTGGATTGGTTAACTTAACTTAGGTCAAACAGAAAATATCGATGCGACAAAATTACAGAGTTTCCATGACTTGAGAATACTACCGATCTTCAACGTGGAAGCTCCGCGTTAATTATAGTTAAATCGTGGATCAACATCCATCAAATGACTATAGTTTGGTCAAGTGAAAGCATTGAAAGTGAAACACTATTCATGATAGATTTGTCTCCTCCGTTATATAAGGTTAGTATCATGTTTAACTGAAGTTAACTTAAAGTCAAAGTCTCTGGATAGAGCGGTTCGGTTAATAATAATTGTTATTATTGAATCAAGGACTTTGTGTTTAGACTATAGAGTTGAATATGTACGATATTGGAATTTTTACCATTACCAAATTCCATAAGTCAGAAGTGATATAGTTTTCACAAAGAGAATTGGTGTAAATAAATGTCACAACCGGGTAATGCTTAATAAAGTAAAATTAGATTTTACCAATGCTAAGTACCCTATAAATTTAGCCATAATATCACCACCTGCTAAGCGAAGTGCGAACGTTAATATTCGTATTGTTCGATAATCACTAACCAAATTTACACCTAAGAGTCACATAACCGAAGCGTTGAATATCCTTTTACCACCCAATTTAATTAATTCTAATTATTATAATTAATCAGCATTTATGAAATATTAATTATAAAATTATATTTGATGTATATTGAACAATATTAAACGGTCTGTTTATAATAGCTATAATATACTAATTGATATATGATTATGATATGCATTTAAATTAGATTTAAATACGACGAATATTTTTCAAGCATGAAACAAATTTAAGGCCTATATGGGGCTTGCTTACTTTGGCCATGGTAGATGCAAGGATGGGTCGGTCATATTGGTGGCTAAGGTGAGTTAGAATTTGAATTATAAAAGAGGAGAATTGGTGTGAGAAAAATAAAGATCTAAATCCTTGTTTTACTCCTCAGGATCTCCTTATTCAATTATCTAAAACCCACACTTTTATATGACTTTTGGCAGCCTCCATACAATCCTCTTACAGTCCGAAATCATCCTTCTCCTTCCTTTAAATTTTCAAGCATCCAACATACAAAATCATGTCAAATACATTCATTGATTGTAAAGCTGCTTGAGAGCTAGCAATTTCTAAATTTGGAATTAGATTCAAGGAGTTCAGTTTATCTTTTCAAAGTGCGAATTCTAGGCTTTGGTGAAAGGTACATCTATTAATTATTAACATATATAAATGCTTGTTTAATTATTAAATAATATGCTAGTTAGTTGGAAATTATTACAAATCTATATATGTTGGTGCTATCGTCATTTAATGATAATGTATATATGTGTATAATTTATTATATACACATACATACATACATACATACATATAAAGCTCGCGACTGTAATGTAATTAAATAACATTTTTTTCATATATAATAAAATTATAAAATGATTATTTAATAAACTAGTTTTTAAATTTAAACATAATAATATAAAATATATGTTTATCATTTTACTAATTTATAAATATAATTCAAAGTTCTTGGAATTAAAAAACCATTTAATTTAAAACTAAATAATATTGTATATATTTAATTTAAACATTATACGTTTTAAAAATAGACAATTATATGCATAAAACTATAAAATACATATACAAAAAATATTTATTAAAATATATACTTGTTTGCATTATTTTCAAAAATTAAAAATTGATTTGTTATTTATTAAAAAAACAAATTTTTACCAAAACAATTTTAAACCGAAGAAAGGAATTCTTTTATGGTCGTATATGCTAAAGTATATATTTTTATATATTTAATAATTAATTTACATTGGACTTGTTCATATGTATGAATTATGTGTGTGTATTTATGTAGTTTTATAGATAATATTTTAAACACACACACACACATGTATGTAAATTGATTTCAAAATGTATATAAACATGATATAAATATTTATTCAAATTTTAATATATTAAATTTTGAATTTTGTAGTTACTAGATTTTATTAAGTCTATCTAGATCTAAATAAAATTGAATTTTAAATTTGAATTGAATTTTGTAATTGTTTGTATTATCATTTACAATTATTTTATATTATAATGAAGTATATATATGTTTATATAAAAAATAAATAGTATGATCACTTACATTATATATAGACATACACACACATATCTTGTTTTACAATGTGTGCGTATGTAACAATATACAAATATATACTAAACAATACACATGTACATAGAGGGGCTAACATGTCCATTGCGGTGTAAATTCCGACGTCTATACATGGGCATATTAAACCATGTACACCCTATTATGTTGCACGTGCACGTATATGCATATGCATATATGATACATACATACATATATAATTTAGTACAGAAAATATTAAATATAACTATATTTATGAATTAAATAAAATTTTGATTTTATTTATAATTAAATTAGAAAAATTCTAAATAAAATTAAACATCATAGGACCAATAAAGATCCAAATGGAATAATATTTTTTGAAATTTATATATTTACTCCATTGCATGCTGGTCCGGATCCAACAATGGTACCCAAGCCCAATAGCCCATGCGGTATAAATTAGTTATATTATGGCTAACTTATCAAAGTTTACTCATATAGTAGGATGTCTAGAAAATTAGTGTTAAAGATTGGGTTTGGGTAATCAATTACTCTGTCCTACCTAACTACTGATTGGCCTATAAGGAAGAGGTAAGCCCGAAGGTTATCCTTAATAGAAAATGCCCAATTTGAATTGGGCCCTAGGTTAATTTCAAATTTTTTTCGAAATCAAAAAGTTATAAATTTAAAAGTTACATTTAAAATAAGAAAATTATTATAAATGATATAATGTAGATTTTCGAATTATTTTGAAAATTATAATAAAAGTGTTAAATTTAAAAGTCAAATTTAAAATAAAACACATATTATAAAAGTAACATTATGATTTTTCAAAATGTTTGAAAATGTTATAAAATTGGTTTCAAATTATTATTTATTAATAAAATTAATAGAATAAATGAATTAATTAAATAAGTTAATCAAATAAATATAGATACATGTATACTATATAATGATATATATTATGTTGTCTTGAATTGTTTAAGAGAATATTAGTATACATATATGTATAAAAGAATTTTTCAAATTAATAAAATTTAATTAAAATTGTTTAATTAAATAAATTAATAAAAAATTAATTAATAAATTAAAACACACACACACACATATATATAAGATATATGTGTATTACTATAATGGTTATAGTATATATATTCAATATAATATGCCATGACTAAAAATATACTAATTAATTTAATTAATTAATTAAGATTTAACTAATATAATGTTATACATAAAATATTTATAAGTTAGATAAAATATAAAAGTTATATAATAATAAAACTTATATGATATAATTGTATAAATTGAAGGTAGAACATTAAAGAACCCCAAAATAGGATTAGGAATAAATATATACGTAAAAGTACGTATACTAAGATTTCTGATATGTTCGACATTTGAATCACGAGATTATTTCATAAGAAATAAATTATTCCATAAGTCGATATCACTCGATTGGTTGTTAAGAAACTCAAGCTAGAGATGTTATGTATAGTATTATTAATATATTGACTAGATGAGGTAACATTACTATATGTACTTGTTGAGAAAATTAAGGTACATATACTATACTTAGGCCGTCTTAAAATGGTAAGTACGAACGAATAATTTCTTTTGATTTATTGAGCAAACAAATGGTCAAAATGAGATTAAACAAGGAACTATAGGTTAGGAATTGTATATGATAAAACCGATAAGAAGTTATCCATCGTTTATGGGGCTATGACTTGTTGAGAAAACTCAAGGTCAAAATCCCAAGACAGACGAGTCATAACACCCATTAGTGAAGTCGAAAGAGTATTATGTTTCATCTTAGTGTTCGGAGAAACATAAAAGACTAGTGTGAGCCTTATTCGATAAACGAAATGGTAATATTTAACCATTCTAATATTGTAAGAACGTTTGCTATATAAAGTTATTGTAATATGCTTCAATAAATTGATGCATTAGATATAATTGATAAAATGTTTATCGGTTGAAATATAAAAACGAATTGAACTGATATTTATAAATAAAAATATAAAATATACTTACCAATAAATTTTTCATATTATACTATGCAAGCGCCTAATCAGACAACTACATAAAACATTCGTAACTTGGTTACTTATGTTTTTATTTTCCCAAGCCTTTGTATTGTCTTATATGAATTTTGAACTGTACAAACAATACATGGATTGAATATTTGGTCCATATCTAATCATATATAAATGCTATATGGTGAACGGTCGTAATTCGTAATGTACGTAACATCGATGCAAATTGTGCATTCAAAATAAGCAAGTAAACCAAAGCATGAGATTATGTATTCAATATAATTGATTATGATAATGATCTTGTTGCGTTAAATGTATCGTTGGACTAGGAGCTCTATTATATATTATAAAACTCGATCACTAAAATGTTAGTTTGATCTGTTTACATAAAGTGCGACTTATTTGATATCCTTGAAAGTTTAAGATGACCAAATGCACCGCTTTAAAGAGTTAGTTATGATATTTGAGTAAAAATTTCCTTTGAATGGGTCGACAATTTAGAAAGAAAATCGAACGTAAAAGAGTAGATGTTTCCTAAGGCAAGGTTAGGATAAGGAGAGTAAATGGTCACTTCTGCTCCATAAAGAAACATTATAAATGAGAATTATAAAATAATAATTGATAATTAAAATTGGAATGAGAAATACGATTTCTATTCCAAAATGTATTTTCACATAGAAAATTGTTTTCTATGAGATCCATTTCTTTGAATTTAAGATACCTGATCTGAAAGTTCTCTACTGTAAACCAGTTACAGCAAATAAAATAAATAGCCTATATTAAGTGATTGAATAGAGCTTCGTATTTCATACGCTATTATAGTAATGGCGGAAGTTGTAAGAACATGCTATATAACTCTTATTGGTTACATAAAGTTATGAAAATTGTTTTCGTAAAATATACCAAACATTATTTATAAAATAATAGTTCTTTTTCACCGTTGATTGAAAAATAGACATAGTTGTGTTTCATTATGAATACTATGAATATTCATTACAAAATAAAGCTATAATAGTGATATTTGTGAAGCATTGGAAAATATAAAAGTATCTAAATTTATTTGCAATTAATTTGGAATTATTGACTAAGCCCCAATTTGGAGAAATAATTCTTTGACTATATGATTATAAATCATATAGTACTAGTGAAATATATCTCAAACAATTAAGAATAAAGTACCCATTCAATGGGAGCGACATAAGAGTTGATGGACTCTTCAAATTGGTATATATAGATGTATGCAATTGTAAGTCTATTATTCTGAATTGGTTCCACGTACATTGTAGTATTTATCGATGAATTATCACAATCATGAATATGTGTATATGATATACATATTGTATATTAATGATGAGTTCATAGAATACAAAACAAAAGTAAATAAAATAACATGCAATAGAAAAAAATTGATTTGATTTTATTCAGTTGATGAGTATATTAGAAAGAGTTCCAAATATACAAAAAAAGAATAAAGTTCAATCATAGAAGTCGTTCCTCTCTATGATACATACTGATGTATCGGTAAGGAGTAAAAATTTGTTGAATGAATGTTATCCCACCTTTTAGCAAAGCCAAGATGTCAAGAAGTTAACTGAAAATCAATGATTACTCATCCCAAATATCGATTACGCATCGCAGGTTCGCTATGGATATCGATGAATTTTGTCCGAGTCCAGATCGAGCTATAATTGACAAGGCATGACAAGCAAAGCTATTGAAGCCAACATTTCAAATCTCAAGTCGATTAGAGTTTGTATGATCGAAATATGATTAATACAGGTTAAGGAACGCACGCTGTTCGTATCCATCAGGGAACGTCTGGTTTCGAATCGATCCATGGTCGCACTGTTCGAATCCATCGAATTCGAGTTGATCAAAGTGACTTTGCTTCGTACCCATCATGTTCATATCGACTCAGTGAAACCTTATTCGTACCTATCGAATCGTCAGCATTTCGTATTGATCAATCCCTAACGATCGCGTCGATCGCCCAAAAACGAACTTCATGTCGATCAGACTTCGATTATTTCGTATCGATCGAAAGAACGATAAGAAACAACGATAAGAAACACACACAAAACAACATTGTCGATGGACACGAACGATGCAGCACGATTGATCGATGCGAGCGACACAAGACGCAATTGATGTGAAGTGACCACTAGCATGGATACAAACAATACAAAATGATCGATGCGAACAAGGCTTCGATAGTGGGTGCGAATGAGACTCGGCCAACTCGACGCGAAGGGTGGATCGATCCAGGAATTTCGTACCATGTCATCTTGCACGCACGTGCTCTAGATTGAATCAAAGAGAACGTATCGAGTCGAACGAAACAGCCTAAAGAAAACTCCAACTCGTATCGATCATACTCCCAATCTACCAGTCCAAATGCTATGAAATTTTCACAGGATCTTACGTACAAGCTAACGAATGTCCACACCAAGTTTTGACTCCATTGGACAAAATCTTGATCGATAGCTCGTATCGATCACGGGTTGAGTCGAAATTGTGTTGGATCGATCACGTGGGCCCACTCACGTGCTAAAAGGAGCTCTTGAAGTTTGAACAAGATATTTGCATGTAGCGCCTATAAATAGCATCCTAAAGCCTATGAAAAAGGACTTTGAATCCTGCAACGTCCATACTCTGCCAAAATCATGACTACACTCAAACCCACTTGTTGTACTCAAAATTTACTGCTGTAATCGACCGGAACCAGCAGGTGCATCAATAAAAATATTATCCTTCGAAGTGGACATAGGTCGGAGATAGCCGAACCACTATAAATCTTGTGTTTTATGTTTGTTATTTCTCGACTGTTGTTATCAACTTTGCCTGGATACGAGATTTGTGTTAGAACACTGCTGATCTGTATTCACACATTGGTGCTTTCACGATATTCGGGGTTTGTGACCAATTTTGGCGCAAACACTTTGGTGCTTTCATTGAGAGGGCTAGTTCAGGGATTCAACCGCTTAGTGTTGGATTTGAAAGCTTGAAGAATTTGACAATGACGCCACAATCAACAAGAAGACAGAGATGAGAGAGGAGCCAACAAGGGGGAAGTCCAGAGGCCTCCTCTGGAGCTAGAGAAGGACCATCTTCGATTTACATTACCAGGGACGAGATGGAGGCTATGGCGGGTTCAATACATGAAAGATTGTTGAAGAGTTAACAAGATATGATGCAAAGTTTCTTTGAGCAGATGAGAGAAGCCGAAGCACAGAACCTTGGACCGACTACAATGGCAGCAAATACAGGACAAGGAGCTAGAGTCAAAGAAACCAACGGAAGTCAGATTCAAGATTAGGATGAAGAACATGAAGGCAATCAATAGGAACCCATGGGTAGACCCTCGGGATCTGGTATTGGAATAACCATAAATGGAGCTCAGTAGGTTAGAGCCAATGCCAACATGAATGAGCCATATGACGAATATTACCTAGAATACCCTTCGAGACCTGAGGGGCAATATAGAAACATGACAAGGGGATAAGAAGAAAGAATGGCTGGACTAATGCGACAGATTATGAGAGGACGGTTTCCAAGCGAAGGCTTAGAGGAAGTTAGTCGGAGCCCGTTCACTCCGAACATCAAAAATGCGAGGAACCCTCCGAAGTTCAAGTTACTCATGTTGGACCCTTATAATGGAAAGTCAGACCTGACCGTGCATATTACCAGATATATCAGGCATATTGAAGTGCTAGGAGCATTCGAGGAAGTGATGGCACGAGGTTTCCTCTATATTTATTAGATTTGATTGCGCTTTGGTTCAGACAGCTAGAGAGTGGATCGATTAGAACATGGGACGAGCTAGTGGAATGCTTCATGAGATAGTTTAGGGTCCACGTGACACGACCCAAGAGTGTGTGACCTTAGCATTGATAGCAGAGGACTAGAGAGTCCATAATTTTTTTTATTGCGATTCAATGCAACTGTGGCTTCAGTAGATCGCCCGGATCCATCGTTGATTTTGATGGCGGCATTGGCAGGAGTCGCAGAAGGCATAAAGTTTAAGGATTCGCTGGCAAGAGACTCACCACAAGACCTTGGAGAATTTTACCATGAAGCTGAGAGATTTATTCGGATAGAAGATTCACATGCCGAGAGACAAGAAACAAATGTTGTGCAAGGCGAAGGAACCGCCAAAAAAAATTTGGAGCAGACAAAGGGAAGCGAAAGCAGGATGGTAGATATGGTGGTCCTAACAAACGAAAGAAATTTAGAGAACCCAGGTTCAGACAATACACGGAATTGACGACAAACCTGGAACGAATTTACATGGAGACTCGGAGGCAGCTTTCCTATCGAAAACCACCCATGAGAGGTCCCACAGAACGGGAACGTAGAAGTGGAAAGTACTGCTTATTCCATGAGCTGGAAGGGCATACTATCTGTTTGCACCAAAATTGGTCACAAACCCCAAATACCGTGAAAGCACCAAAGTATGAATATAAATCAGAAATATCAATCACAGATCTAAGTAAACAGCAAGCAACAATTCAGAAATAATGAACAGAGACACAAGGTTTATAGTGGTTCGGCTATCTCCGGCCTACGTCCACTTCAAAGTTATATCTTTTATTGATTATCCTTGCTGGTTATATATGATTACAGTAGTAGCAATGAAGAATTTCGAGTACAATAGTTGTATTGAAGTGTAGAAATGAATCCGGCAGAGTCTGGTCGTTGAATGGCCAAAAGATCCCCTTTTTTGTAGGCTTCAGGAGGCTATTTATAGACATAGGAGGCTGAGATCGAGCTAAAACTTCGAGAGACTTCTTCTGGCACGTGAGTGGGCCCACGTGACCGACCCCACCAAGTTTCGACTCGATCTGTGATCGATACGAATTGATTTTTTATCCATCAAGAATTGATCCAATCGGGATGAAACTTGGCAGGAACATTCTTTACCTTGTATGCAAGCTGCTGTGAAAATTTCGTTGCATTTGGTTCTGCGGTTTGGGAGATATGATCGATACGAATTGCATTTTCGTGAGTGCTGTTGCGTTCGTATCCACTGGTTCATATCCATCCCGTTCGACTCGATCAGAAGCACGCGCTTGCTCGTGACGTGGCGCGAGCTTCCTCGACCGATCCATCTTATGTGCCGATTTGAACGCTTCTTTCCTAGATTCGTGCACATATCCACGCTTCACGCTTGTACGTGTCCATCACTTCTCCAGAACGTTTGTACTCAACTGTTTGCATCGCATGTTCTCTTGTATCGATTGTAGGAGTGTATTTCGCATTGATCTATGAACCGATCGATACGAAATGGTGAATTTGATCGATACGAATGAAAGGCCAACAGATAGGTACGAAACTAAACTCAATGATGGATACGAAAAGCCTTACCTGATGGATACGAGCGAGATTTTACCTGATGGATTCGAACTGAGCTCCGGTGATCGATAGGAGACCATGGACTCGAAATGTACCACCTGTCCCCATCCCGATCGATACGAAATGTATCGATTCGAACAAACCTCCGCATGCTTGCCTACCAATCTGGGTATGTTGCCATCGAGTCGAAATCCATCTAGCCTTCCTATCCGATCGAGACAAAATCATTGAGTCGTGTCAATGCCGATCGATACGAACAGTATCGATTCGAGGTCCACCACTATGCCCTGCCTTTGATCGATACGAACACTATCGATTCGAAACACCATCTTTTGATCGATACGAAATGCATCGATACGAAACATCCCCTGCGCACCAAGGGATACGAATAACATATTCTTCCTACCTTGCATCGATCATATCTCCTTTATACGAACTCCGATTAACCTGAAATTTGAAGCACAGCCTCTCCTAGTCCTCATCATCATCTCCAATCGATTCCGTCTCGATCGAAGCCCGGTCAAATTTTGACGACATCCATTGCAGCCTTATTTCCAATTGAACTCCAATCCTGATATCCATCATCCCTTACCAATTCTGATGATATTCCAGCTTTGACCAAAAAGTGGGATAACATTTGACCCCCAAAATATGCCTTGTGATAATAAGGCGTGTTTTGAATAGTTTAGAATCCGATGTCCGAAGTCCATAGCCATCGACTGCTCCGAGTCGATGCCCAATTCCAAATCCAATAACCAAAGCCTTAGCCAATTCCATATCCATCCGAACTCGACAACCGAGTCCTAATCCATCCTTATCCAATAGCCAATAACCGAATCCAGCACCTTTCCGGGCTCTTGCAAAGCGCAATCCACACCTGGCGACCGTGGTCCAGTATCCCTGGACGTCGGGCTAACCTCACCGGGTTCTTGCCGAGCGTAATCCACACTTGACGACCGTGGTCCAGTGTCCCTAGACGTTGTACCATGCCATGGCTTAAGTCCTAAGCCTAATCCTGGTCTCTCCGGACCCTTGTTGAGCATAATCCCTACTCAACGACCTGAAAACAATAATCGATAATATAGGGCCTAAGTCCTAGGCCGAATCCTGGTGAGTCCGGACCCTTGCTGAGCATAGTCCATACTCATCGACCTGAATAAGCCAATTCGCCACATGCGGACGAAGAGACTTACCCCTTGCCAAGTATAATCCATACCTGACGACTATTTACCAAAAACCAGATAAAATCCAATCAAAATCCAATCCGAAATCCAAATCAAACCAGAAAACCAGAAATCCAAACCAACATCCAAAATAGAAAACAATCGTCCAAGCAAAAATCCAAATCAGAAAGAAAGCAAAACTAGGAGTTCAATCCAAACTCCAAAACCAAACCAAAAAAGTAAGTGTCCAATCCAAAACACAAAACAGATTTCGCAAACGATAGCTTCGCGGTTTATCATCATTCAGAGCATGCCTAAGGGATATCTCCGTCCCCGTACATGTGTAAATGACTTGGTTGCTTGCCAATAGTTTGTTACTTATTTCATATTATCCCGGTCAATTGATAATCAATCGACCATCATTCCTGGGCCTCACATCATCATGGTGTAAGGTAGGCGGTGGCTGCTCCTGCTCCACCGTTGTATTCCGAGTTCCGACATATTGTCACAACTGTCCATTCCTTACATGCTCCTTGATTATATCCTTTAAGTGCCTGCAGCTGTTGGTGTCGTTCCCATCCAAATCACGAAAGAGGCAATGCCTCCCTGATCCCCTCTCCCACTCAGAAGGCTCTCTCCTAGCCGTCCTCCGGTAAGGAAGGCGATTCCGAGTTTCCATGTATATCCGCTCCAATGTCTCGTTTAATCCTATGTATGTGGAAAACTTTGGATCCTTCCATCGCTTTCTGGGTTTTCCTGGATCGTCATCCAGCTTCCTCTTTCCTTTATCCTTATCCGAGCCTCTGTTGGATGGTCCTCCACACTCAGTCGCATTCACCCTCTTTAACTTTAAATCCATATGAGCGTCTTCTTGCCGAAGGAATCTTTCGGCTTCATGGAAGAATTCCTCAAGATCTAGTGGTGGCTCTCGTATTAAAGACACCTTAAAATCCGAGTCCTCTCTGACTCTCGATACCGCCGCCATCAAAACAATCGATGGATCCGGCCGATCCACCGAAGTAAGCGCCGCATTGAATCGAGTTAGATAAGCTCTAAGCGAATCATGCGTCCTTTGCTTTACCATCATTAATGTCATTACGTTCTTTGGTCTCTTTATATGAACCCGAAACTTTCCCAAAAACCTATCCACCAATTCCCTCCAAGTCCTGATAGATCCTTCCTCCAACTGCCTAAACCACATTGCAGCTAAGTCCGTCAAGTATAAAGGGAAGAATCGGGCCATCACTTCCTCTGATGCCCCCAGCACTTCCATATGTCTAGTGTATCTCATCAAGTGATCGGTCGGGTCAGTCTTGCCATCGTATACTTCCACGCTAGGTAGCTTGAACTTGGGTGGATTCTGAGCTATCCTGATTTCCTGAGTAAACGGACTCTTATTCACTCCTTCCAAATCTTTATTGGTCAAACCTCCACCCATTGTTCTGATAATCTCAACTAATCCAGCATTATCTGTCAAAGATTGCCCACATACCCCCGAGCGAACTCCGGTACATATTCTTCATGCGGTTCACTGATGTTAGCACTCGATCTAACCTGTTAAGCTCCATCCATAGGCCTTCCAGTATCAGATCCTACGGGCCTGCCCCCAAGCCTTTGTTGATTGCCATCTAGTTCTGCATTCTGTCCTCCATCGGGTTCCACGACCCTAGTTCCTTGTCCTGCACTTGTAGCCGCCGTAGTTGGTCCAAGGTTTTGTGTTCCTACAGCTCTCATTTGTTCAAAGAAGGTTTGCATCATGTCTTGCTGACTTTTCAACAATCTCTCTTGCATTGAATTTGCCATAGCTTCCATTTCATCCCTGGTTATGTAAGTGGAAGCCTGTCCTTCTCCAGCTTCGGAGGACGCTCCTTGACTTCCTTCCTGTTGGCTTCTTTCAGCCCTCTGTCTTCTACTTGTCTGCCGGGTCATTCTCTTTCAAATCTAAACTCTTCACGCTCTTCCAATCCAAACTTCAATCCGATGTAGCGGGTGGCAATCTTTCTCAGTGAAAGCACCAAAGTGCTTGCACCAAAATTGGTCACAAACCCTAAATACCATGAAATCACCAAAGTATGAATATAAATCAGCAATATCAATCATAGATCTAAGTAAACAGCAAGCAACAATTCAGAAATAATGAACAGTGACAAAAGGTTTATAGTGGTTCGGCTATCTCCGGCCTACATCCACTTCAAAGTTATATCTTTTATTGACTATCCTTGCTGGTTACGGATAATTACAGCAGTAGCAATGAAGAATTTCGGGTACAATAGTTGTATTGAAGTGTAGAAATGAATCCGGTAGAGTCTGGGCAGTTAATGGCCAAAAGATCCCTTTTTATATAGGCTTCAGGAGGCTATTTATAGACGTAGGTGGCTGAGATCGAGCTAAAACTTCGGGAGACTTCTTCTGGCATTTGAGTGCGCCCACGCGACCGACCCCACCAAGTTTCGACTCGATCTGTGATCGATACGAATTATTTTGTATCCATCAAGAATTGATCCAATCAGGATGAAACTTGGCAGGAACATTCTTTACCTTGTATGCAAGCTGCTGTGAAAATTTCGTTGCATTTGGTTCAGCGGTTTGGGAGATATGATCGATACGAATTGCATTTTCGTGAGTGTTGTTGCGTTCGTATCCACTGGTTCAAATCCATCCTGTTCGACTCGATCAGAAGCGCACGTGGCGTGAGCTTCCTGGACCGATCCATCTTATGCGCCGAGTTGAACGCTTCTTCCCTGGATTCGTGCACTTATCCACGCTTCACGCTTGTACGTGTCCATCGCTTCTCCAGAATGTACTGTTTGCATCGCATGTTCTCTCATATCGATTGCAGGAGTGTATTTCGCATCGATCTATGAACCGATCGATACGTAATGGTAAATTTGATCGATACGAATGAAAGGCCAATAGATAGGTACAAAACTAAACTCAATGATGGATACGAGCGAAGCCTTACCTGATGGATACGAGCGAGATTTTACCTGATGGAGTCGAACTGAGCTCCGGTGATCGATACAAGATCATGGACTCGAAATGTACCACCTGTCCCCATCCCGATCGATACAAAATGTGTCGATTCGAACAAACCTCCGCATGCTTGCCTACCAATCTGGGTGTGTTGCCATCGAATCGAAATCCATCTAGCCTTCCTATCCGATCGATACGAAATCTTTGAGTCGTGACAATGCCGATCGATACGAACAGTATCGATTCGAGGTCCACCACTATGCCCTTCATCGATACGAACACTATCGATTCGAAACACCATCTTTCGATTGATACGAAATGCATCGATACGAAACATCCCCTGCGCACCAAGGGATACGAACAACATGTTCTTCCTACCTTGCATCCATCATATCTCCTTTATACGAACTCTGATTAACTTGAAATTTAAAGCACAACCTCTCCTAGTCCTCATCATCATCTCCAATCGATTCTGTCCCGATCAGAGCTCGGCCAAATTTTGACGACATCCATTGCAGCCTTGTTTTCAATTGAACTCCAATCTTGATATCCATCATCCCTTGCCAATTCTGTTGATATTCCAGCTTTGACCAAAAAGTGGGATAACACTATCGACGAATGCCGCCATTTGAAGGATGAGGTGGAAGTGCATGTTAGAAGTGGTAGATTGCCACAATACACTAGAGATTACACAACGGCCGTATAACCTGAGAAACTCCGCCTCCACCTAACAGAACTAATCCTGGATCGGGATCACGACTCGTCATCAATTAATTATGATGGCAACGGCCAAGATCAGGACTTGAACTTTGGTCAATTAAACTCCTTAGATTTGATTTCAAAATAAAACGGCTATTCCACTTACACATATAAGGGAGCCGGGGAGATCCCCAGGCATGCTCTGAGATGGTAATAGGTCGCTCCGCCCGGAGAGGCAATATCTAGTTTTTCCTGTTGTTTGAGATTGAACATCTAGAATTTGAATTGAATAAATAAACTTGAATTTTATAAGGCAAAACCTTTGACCGGAGAGTTAAAGGATGAATATTGAAAGTCAACCTGAAAATGTAACGACCCATAATTTTCGATTATTAAAATATTAATTAAATAATATTATATAATTTTATATTGAAATAAAACTAAAAAAAATTGATGTTACAAGGAGAAGAATAACTAGAATGTAATGTTAGTAATGTTAATATAAGTTAATTGCTAACTATTTTAATCTAATTTCCAATTAATTGAAGTGACTTTAAGGTTATAATTAGTTATAACTAAAAATAAGGAAATACATTGAATGTTGAAATTATATGTAATCAATTAGAATTGGCTAATATTGAATATGAAATCAGTGGTGTTGTCTGAACGATACTGATAAATATTTAAAGTAATTTCAACCTAATTGAAATACATTGTAGGTTGACTTGGTTATGATTGTAAATAATGAAATAAATTAAATGATGTAGATGGTGAACTTGTATGTAATTAATTGAAATAGGTTAATATTGAATATAAAACCTTTTTGGGTAAGCAAATTACAGCCCTTGGTTGTAAAGAATAAGATAAGGGGTATGAATTATTATTATAAACGATTGTATTAACTTTTTTCTCATTAGTTTATCGTTTTAATATTGAATGGGTAATTAATTTAATTAAGGCAATTGAATGTTGGGTTTAATGTTGGAATTGTATGTTAGTGATTAAAATAATTGTAACATTATTTGATGATAAGTTGAAATAAGGAAATGAATTAAATGTTATATAAAAGGGGAAATTATATGAAATTAATGGAAAATTGAGTATAATCAGGATTGTGTAAGTAGTCATAACATTTGTTGTTAATAATAATCTTGTAAATGCGATTAAGTAAGTAAAAGGTAACATTTGTCATTCATCACCTATTTATTTAATCCATTGAAATTAAATTGAAAATCAATTGAAGTTAATCTAATTACCTACTACAGTTAATATGAACTAAAGTGATAAATATAGAAGATTGAGGTAATGAAATGGTAAACCAACGTTAAGTATATATATAATATGATAATTGATTGAATAATAAGATTAAAAAAAAATAAGTATATGTTGGAATTTAAATTAATTAATGAATTTATTGCCGTTAATTTGACTTGGAATCTTCTAATAAAAGGGAAAGAGAATTTATTTGAAATTAATGGCGTTTAATGAAAGAAATGTACGTTTGTTATAATCCGTTATAAGTGTAATTTTGAAATTAATTACAATTATGTTGATTTGGGATCTTTCAATTTAAAAAAAAGAAACATTAATATTAATTTTTGGATTTAACGAAAGAAACATACATTATTGTAAAAAAAATCAAAAGAACATTTTAATGAAAATAAAACGAACATTTTCATTTTGAAGGTAAAAATAATTCTATATAAAGAAGAAAAAATTGGATTTTTAAAACAATATTTTATTGTCATTAAGTATACATTTGAGGCTGTATATAAGTGATTTTAACACTAATCTTGAAGTTTAAATTTAATTGACTTAGGTTGTGCAATTCCCTTATGAGAAAAACATTATTTTGAAAGAAAAAAAACTTGAATTTGAGTTCTAGATCATCTTTTATTTTTTTGTAACGTTACACTGGTTATTGTATTCAAATTTATTTACTATATGTTAATTATGTGTAAACGAGTGTGAAAAAGGGTATATTCAGTGATAATATATTTAATTGAGTGGATCATGCAATTAACTAGATCCGAAGTGGTCCCTTCATTTTCTTATTATTCAATACACCTGCCACCATTTCCACATTTGGTTTTATTGCAATTCTTTGATGTAATTGAAACGTGAATTTATATCCTTTCTTATTCTTCCGTTTGTTTATTTATTTCCCAAAGCATCTACTTAGATCATACAGTTTTGTTTTATTTGTCCCTTCCATACATATTTCATTTGTCACTTCCTTTTCTTCTTTTGTTTTATATCATATATCATTCTTTCCCCTAGAAATTCATTATTTTTCAAACATCAGACTTCTATTTGTTTCCCTCAAAGTCTCAATGTCAACATAGCTTTATACCTCTACTTAATTGCTGCCAATTCATTTTACTGAAGCTAAGTTTAGAAAAAGAAAAGAATAAAAAAGTGTGAGCATCCATTTCTTCCTTAACCACATCCGTACCTTTCCTCATCGCCTTGCCTTCTTTTGCAAGAAGCCTTCAAAAAAATTGAACAATGAGAATTAGCCTTAATGGTTTTGGCTTTCCACTTCTTGACTTTGTTTTGGGTACATCAAATTTGAAAACGTGAGTTATTAAAGTTTCTTATTTTAAGAATTAAATATATATGTATTTTTATTTTATTTATATCCTTATAACCTGAATATCTTACTCATACGATCTTTGATACATGCGTAGTTTCTTCCCTTGGACTCATATTGGAATTCCTAATAACATAAAATAGGTTTGGCTGAGTTTGGAGACTATTGGAAAAGGCATCTTTGTTTGGATTTTTGCGTTCTAAATATCAAAGGTGAGTGTTTTGACCCACTCACGAATACTAGATTATCCTATGCTAGTTAAATTAAATTTATAATGTGATTAGAAATTCATTAATTGCTTTTGGTATTATTAGATTGTCATTTAAGTTAAATTTGAATTTATATTGAATTGAATTTGCCATTTATTTAATAATGAATATAAATTGTAAGTTATACACCTGATAATGATAATCAATTGATTGTTATGATTTATTGGCTGATTTGGATGTTGGATGGTGATGGATGTTATTGGTTGTCATTTTGGATGATTGGATGTTTATTTGTGTATATATCTTTGTTACCACTATGGATTGAAATGATAACTCGAGTGGTTTCCATTGATTTGGAAATTTTGATTTGGATACTGGTTGAAATGACATATAACCATGTAATTTCTTTAATTTGGATTATTTATTAGAATTGAATTATTTGAAAGATTTAATTTTTGAATTTAAAATTCGGATCTATTTTAATTAAAATGATTAAGATTGGTATTTTTGAATCGTTTGAAATATTTTAAATAATTAAATCCACATTGTACACTTGATAGGAGATGAAATTCCTGTTATACATCTCTGAATCCATTATAGTAATATTTCTATTCTACTTATTTTGATTTGACTTACATAAGATCTTTTGGTCCTGACTCGAGTGTTTTTTCTTTTTATTACGCTCGGATCAGTCTGAACTTTTTTAGTGTATTGAAGACCATTATATTTTGGAGAATGAGGACGGAGACGAGTCTACTATTTATTATTAATTATTCCACTACATCATGTGTTCCGCTGCACTATTTATTTATTTCTACTGTATGTATAACTCTGATTTGTATTGTAAAGGTGTAATCAAATGTTATTTGTAAAACAGCTTCATGAACTGTTTATTTGATTTTTATATTTTGTCATTCCGCTATGAGATTCTGTGTTTTATCTTTCCTTCTTTTCAATTATTTTCTTATTTACCCCATTAACAGTCTTACCTTTTGAATAATTTTAGTTGACATGTGTGGTTTATTGTCGATTTAAATCGTCCAAAAGGGTAGGTTGTTACAGTTGGTATCAAAGCTTTGGTTTAGACATACCTTAGCCTGTTGGGGTTAACTCATTAGAGATAGGGTAGTAATACCCTAGAATGAGTTGTCTAAGTGCATATATGAGAGCGTGTATTTGTTAATTTTATAAAAGTGTTTTATATAAGTTTTGAAATGAATTTTTTTCCTAATATTGTATGATATGCAGAGGATTAAATTTTTATAACTAATATAGTTATTTGTAATGTGTTTGATTTATGAAATGGTAATATTTAGTTATTATCATTTATTGTTGATTAGTTGTGTTTTATCAGTTTAAAAGCATTGGCTAATTATTGTTGTTGTGAATTTTGTTGTTTTTGACCGTAGTTCAACTATTGAAAAACAAAATATTTGGATATTTTGGATAATCAAAACCTTCTGAATTAGTATGAAATTAATGTGAATTGATTATAAATAAAACCATGACTTGTAAATTGTTATGAAATAAATGGATGTTATAATAAATGGTTATAATAAAAGTTGTGATAACTTTAAACCTGAACAATGTCTTATAAAAAGGAATTATGTTTTTATAATTTGGTTATAAACTTAAGAAAATTCCTTATGAAATGATTTGGTAATAAATGTAATATTAAATGAGAAATATTACATGTGGAATGAATGTAATTTATATTGAAGAGAAATATAAGCAATATTATGAGAATGAATAAATTAATGTTATATGTTAAATAGAGAAATTATGTGAAACAAATATTAAAGTATGAAATGATACTTTCATTAATCAATGAGATTAATAATGAATTTAGCTGAAGTATAATTGTGATGAATAAAATTGAAATAAATACGTAAGTTGTGCGTATATTATTTTATTCGCATAATTAATTTGATCCGGATTTGCGTACGTAAGTTTGAGGTGAATTACACCATTTCGCATTAGAATTTTTCATTCGATTCTTGATGGTGAATATTGATATGGATTTTTGGTTTGATTCTAGAGTTCTCTATCATAGTATATGGCTATGCAAGAAGAATGATGGTTTCTAGTCAAGAAACCATATCGAAGTCTGCATTAGGGAAGTTGAATGGACAATACTAGTTCGAAAGTGAACTTGTGTGATCGAGCGAACGATCGAATGTAATGTTGCGAAATGATGACATGTCTACATCTTATGTTCTAATATTATTGATATGCTTTGGCATTGAAATTGAAAGTTGTTGGGTTGGATATCTTTGTAATTTAAATTGGGATTTTCTTTTATGAAAAACTACTATTAATTTAAAACCATTTTTCAAACTACTTTCTTTTATTTTCCTTATACAAACTATTTTCTTTAATTTTTCTTATACAAACTATTTTATTTTCAAACTATTTTACAAACTATTTTATTTACGAACTATTTTCCACAACCATTTTATATACCAAACTACTTCACAAAATGATTGTATATAAAAAAAGAACTATTCTAAATTCAAAACCTTTTGCAAAGCAAAAATGTTCAATTCCATATGGATCTTCATGCAGCGTAATTGATTTGCAAATTTTTTCGTTCTTGCATAAGACAGACTTTATATAAGTATAGGGTGATTTTTAGAAATGTTGATTTTGGAAGGTTTTTGATCTGAAGAGATAAATCTTATATATAACAGAATTTATATAAGAATGATTTGATATATTTGAGACTATTAATTTTGGAAAATACTCTATCTGAAAATGAAATCTTATATATGATGGAATTTATATAAGTGCGATATTTGAAGCTATGATTCTGAATGGTGACTATATATGGTAGTAAATTTTCTTTTTATTGTATTACATTCATTTATTCACTCCTTGATTTCATTTATTTACTTTAAAAATAAATAGTTCCAACTTTTACTTAAGTTCAAAATCTTTACTTACGTTACTCAAGTCCTATTTTATTTAATTAGTAGTGTTAAAATTTTGACTCAAATTTATAACTATCTCCATGTCAAAAATCTTATATATAAAGCAATTTTTTTTTATTGAACACTTTCATTACTTAAGTATTACTTGCATAATATTCTACTACATTTTCTTATTAACATTTCAACTTTCTAAATCTTTTGGTAACTTATATAAATGCTTTTTAAGAATGCAATTGAAATTTATACAAGTTTATCTCATTTTTTTCCAATTAATTCATTGTTCACTAATTTTATCTTTTGTCTCATAAGTTAACATTTCAACTTTCTTTTACTTTCCTTTATAACTTAGCATTAACTCTAGTATTTCATTTAGAGGTTTCAATCATTAGTGAAATTCCATTTCACTACACAAATTGAAACTATTAATTAATAGAAACTTAAGAACCAAATACCGGGTTAAATTTCAAATCACTTTAAAAATAATAGATAAATGTATACACTTACACTTTATATATCCAATTGTATTTAAAATAATTTAAAATTTATATCTGTTTATCAAAAAAATCTGCAGTAAAACTACTACAGTGGTCTTCCCACTTCGAAACTCGAAAATGAATGTCGATGATGCATGCACTCGTCATCGAAATTATTTTCCAACGACAAAGAGGGGAGTACAAAACTTATTTCTTTTCCAATTTTCCTTTAAAACAATCCTTTCAAATCATATTGAAATTTTTATATCAGAAAATACTTCTAAAATAATATCGTTATTATACTCCAAAATCATTCGAAAGAAAGTTTCAAAACCCCGGAACTTAAGTTCTAAAATTTCCTATTTTCATTTACTTTTATTTTAAATCTTATTTCCAACAATTATTTATAAATTTCCCTACCTAACAACCAATATATTACAACCAAATATATATCATTTATTTAAAAATTATTTTATATATGGAAAATATAATAGGCAAAATTATTTCATTCACCTATATTAAAACAAATATTATGTCGGTCTGTCCTATTAAGCGTTTAGAAATTCCTATTGATGTCATAACGTCCTATGCACCAACCAGAATTTATAAATACAAAACGGAACAAATTAACACAATATTAAAATCTTTTTATAACACTAACAAATGCGCTCTCCCATATATATACACTCAGCGACTCACTATAGGGTATTACTACCCTATTAGTAAAGAGTCAAACCCCACAAAGCTATGGTTTATCGCTAAACCAAAGCTCTGATACCAGATGTAACGGCCCGCCTTTCCGCACGGTTTAGATTGACGATAAACCACACACGTCAGACTTAAACCATACAGAAGGGTGGATTGTTATGGGGTAAATAAGAAGCAAAGGAAGGAAAAAAAACAAAATAGAATCTTGCAGCGGAATGATAAAATATAATAATCAAATATACAATTCATGAAGCTGTTTACAAAATTTTGATACATATCAGAGTTACGCATATCAGAGAAAACAACTAATAATACAGTGGAACAAATGTGATGCAAAGGACTAATATAATATATAATAGTAATAAAATTTTCGTCTTCGTCCTCCAGAAGTAAGGTCTTCAAATCCTGAAATGCTCAGGATGACCTGAGCGAATTGAAAAGACAAAACACTTGAGTCGGAACTAAAAGATGTTATGTAAGTTAAATCCACGGTAAATAATATGAGTGTAACGGCATCAGAGATGTTTACGGGATTTGACATCTCCTATCCAGTGTCTAAAGTGAGTGCGGTAACTCAAGAGATGCTCGGGATTCACATCTCCTAAGGATCTGTTAAATTATTTACTATGTAGTAATATTCCGCTATTATAATAATGTCTATTAGTAAAATAATCTTACTTTTAAATAGCATTAAGGAGTGACCCAGTATTCCCCTTAACACGTAATAGTGCCAATAGTCTATACAGTACCGTAATACCTCCTGATCGGGAGGCTACCAAGGATACTCCATAGGTGCAACACAAATCAAACTCGTACAAGGCGCACTAGGGTAGCTGACACGGAACAACTAGGCAAAGCCATGGTAGATATACTAATTACGCTTCTGGGCCGGTGGTAACGCATAGCCGCAGCTACCGCCCACCTCAAGCCACACCCTCAAATCAAAGAAATCAAAAGTGGCCACCGAATCAATCCAAAAGTCAAAGTATAATATCGAAGGGATGTGTCCGATCAAAGGTGCTACCTCATTAGCCCGTCGATCGCTCCTGTTTTAGCCACCTTATACCAACTCACGGGAGTCGGGTCCACGTATTTACCACAGAGGAAACGCCGCCACCATCCTACTTCATTCTAGAATCTCCACCGCGTACACGGTTGTTAAAGTGGTTTTCGGAGTTGGCAGAGAGTATGACAACTTCTGATCCTGGTCTCTTTAACAACCCAACGTTATTATAACACCGCGATCATTTCAAAATAATTTATACTTCAAAATCAGGATATAATATTTATTTCAAAACCATATAAATACGATATCATTTCAAATTTAAAAACCAAATCAATATTATATCCCTTTTATTTCAAATCAATATAATATCATTTTATTTCAAACATATCCCCTTTTCAAAATCATAGCACTTCTAAATTTTACACTTCAAAACCAGACATTTGAAATTTTAACACCTTTAAAACATAATGCTATGAAATTCATAACTTCGAAACATTTCAATTTCTATAAACATTTCAATTTCGATATACTTCAAGGCTTTAAATATTCTAAAATTCCAAAACTAAATTTGATAATTTCGATTCAACAATTAAATTTCCTATTATTTTGTTTTGAAATATTTTATATATAAAATAAACCCCTTATTATAAAAAAAACTCAAATTACACATAACAAGATATTGCCTTCAATTCATTACACTTGAAATAATCATTTAATTCACCTAGACCCAAAAATCAAGTTATAATATTTATACCTTTTAAAATTTCCAATTTAATAAATTTCACATCAACCCTGTTAGTTTTATTCTTGAATAAATTCAATTTCATAAAATCTCAAATTTATCAAAATTTTAAATCAAATTTTATTCGAGTAAAATTCTTAAATAATTTAATTCACATTCATTTAATGTTTGAACTTCCAAATATTAATTTATTAAAATCATTACAACCTCTATTTAAAAATATGATTTAAATACTTAAGCATATTTATTTTAATAAATCAAACTCCATTTTTTAACTTATCATCATTACAGATTTATACATAGCTTAAATACATGAATTTAACTATATATATATAATATTTTTATATAATATCAAAAAGAATCAATATTTATTTAGCTTATAATTCCATCCAAAACCATAGAAATCATTTTAAAATATTTTTATATATAGACCGTGGTGTCTGTATATAATTTTATATCCTATGGTCAAGTGATACGAATATTTATCATTTCAATCCATAATTTAAAATAAAATTATGGTTATATATCATTTCAAACCACAATCCCGAATGAAATAAAATGCATAACAACTTGCCGTTTAAAATAATATATAATACAACATCCATTCATCCATCAACAGATCACCCATCCATCACAATCATCATCCAAACAATCAATCAATACCAATAGATAACTGATAATATATATAATAGGTATTTAACTAGTAGTTATATTCAATAATAAATTAAATAATGATTTAATTTAAATAAATGCAATAACTGAGATGATGATTAAAATATACGAAAAAGTCATAAATAAATGCATAATCACAACAAAAATTTAATTTAACAAACATAAGAAATTTTAGAAGTGTTGAGTGGGTTAAAACACTCACCTTTTGGATTTAAATTGAATTTAAATCCAATTTGAACTCAAAAAGCAAACAGCCTCAGAATCCGTCCAAACCAGAGCCAAAATGTCCAGAATTCCAATACGAACCTAGCGGAGAAAACCGCGTGAAAAACGGATCTCGTATGTAAAAGTTATAGCGATTAAATTGTTTGAAAACAAAATTTAATTAAAACAAAAAAAAAATTCAGCCAAATCAACCAGCCATGTCACTACTACAATCCTATCATCGCATCCAACAAAGAACACATGCACGCTACTACATCTTCCAGTCAACAGAAATGAAGCACGCACCCAACGCCTACTGACCTCGAGCCGCCACCGCTTCTGGTCATCGCCGCACGCGCCTGGCTGCCTCAAATCGACCGCCGACCTCCCCCCTATGGCCCATCAACCCCACGCGATGCCTAATGGCAATGTATTTACCAGCCACTGCCATAAGACCATGAACCCTCATCGAATTAAACCCCAAGATCTAGCCACTGAAACGACGAACGAACAGCACCGATGCACTGCGCTCCCTCTCCTCTACGCGATGGTACCCCTGATTTGACGATCTGACACAGTTGATCGCGATGCAACGGATGGCCGAGGATAAACCTTCAATTTCTGGCCACCCACAAACTCAGATCGAGAAACGGACTGCAGATCTTAGATGCGTACATCAAGACCTTCGATATATAATTTTTTTGAATTTTTTTTAGGAGTTTGAAATTTCACGTTGATTTTTGAATTGCAATTAATATTAGGTATTTGTCTACCATGGAAATAAGGAGCTGGAAGAAAATGTACGCATAGAAAAATGAGAAATAGAGGTAGGCTAGGGTTTATAACAGGGTATTTATAGACAATGCTGAAATAGAATGGATCGGAGATTGGATGTACGCATTGCACGACATATGACCCGAAAAGCCCGTTCCGACTCCGGAACGAAATTGGGTCAACCCGTATATCAAAATAGAGGTTTTAAAATATTTTAAATGCGATGGAACAAGTTTCAACTCCGAATTCCATCGTATAAAGAAGTTATGCTAAAATCAATATTTTTCAAATTGATTTCAAAGCGTTTTGAGTCCGTATGATCAAACGACAAGTCTGATCGCTACGAAACTTGAAATCCTAAAATAATTCACTGCTATGGATCCGATGAAACTAGTTTCGTCGAAATCCAACTCAGTGGCCCAAATGGCTATTTTTACATTAATTAAATAAATTAATAATTGATAAATTAAATCAAATTTCCAATTTAAATTCTAAAATTGACAATTCTTATCATTTTGATTTCTCAATCATTTACAATTGTTTTAAACAAATTTAAATACAATTTATAGATGATTAATTTATAAATTCCAATATTAACCTTCATTAAATTCACAAATTATAAATAAAATTCCAAAAATTCCATTAAATTAAATTAATTAATTATTATTCCATTCATTATTGTCAAATAGAGGATTAAACATTGGATTCAAAACTATTGCATAAATCTCCTCATATTATCTTTATTTCAAATTGCATAACCTTTAATTTCAATTGCTACATTAATTACACTTATTAAAATTTGGATTTCAATGGATTGATTTGTTTCAATTCAAATCTTTTATTAAGTTCATTACTATTCTATATAAACTTAGTTACCTTGTTTTCTTTCCATTCATTACCTTAATATACCAAATTTAACAACTTCTAACCATTGTATTACATTTCACATTAATGTAACATTTAATAAAATTTATTTCCAATTAAAGTACTACTTAATTTCCTTTAATTGCAATTTGATTTCCAAATTTTTATTTAACATACTAAATAAACAAAAACATATATTAATTGTCACCTATTTACCTTTACTTACATTTATAAGTTTATTACTTGCCAACACAGGTTCAAATTCCATATATACCACAAATTCTAATTAATTTTCATTAACACTGTATTATTTCATAAATTAATTCAACACTTACATTTGTTTTTCTTATATTTCATTTATTACCAAATATTCCTATTTACAATCAATTATAACCCAAATAGTTGTTTCAATTAATTGGGTTTGCATTGAATTAATTATTTATTAGCTTACATTTACATTGTTACCATTCATTCCCGTTATAAATTCATTAACGGGTTACAAATTTTTATTCCTTCAAATATTAAATAACAGGATTAATTACATAACATTGTTCCTATCCAATTATCATTAAATTTATACTAATTCATCAATTTGTTCAATATATACTCTTGTTTCCTTAAAAAAAATTATGTTTCTGTTAAATTTTCATTCACTTCCGTTACTATATTAATAATCATTACAGTAACGTTTATTATCAACAACAACATTATAATTACTTATCTAACATTGATTGTATAAATTTTCAATTTATTATGTATTACTTTATCGGTAAATATAACTTTGAATCCATTTTCCCATTTACTAATTCCAATCAATTATAACTTTACAATCTGTTTCAATTAATTATAATTTCATTTTTAACATTTACTTCAGTACAAATTATAAAAAAATTATTTCGTCCTAAATTTAATTACAAAATTTTATAAATTCAACCAAATTAAATGATCGAATTTTACGGGTCGTTACAGTTATGTTCACCTGTGCACGTGAACGTGTGTCAGATGTATCAGTGTTTAGATGATGCTGTAGGAATAGAAGAAGAAGATGGTCTCAGGTTTGGACTCGAGAAAGTTTTGATTTGGCCCGAGTTTGCCTTCGGGTTGTTCGTGTAACAAACCGCATATTTATCGATTCTATATTTAAATATTTTATTTAAATATTTCCTCGTTCGTCAGATTTTAGTCCGGAAACCTACTTTTAGCAAACAGTCGAATTGGGACTCGAGACCCCTTCCATTGAGTTCAAAATGCCGTTTGCAACCTTTTTGAGTATAAGCTTCGATATGTTTGGAGTAAGTTGATTTTTGCTACTTTTTCACTTAGGGCTTTGGTTTTGTTTGCGCAAAAAATGGGCAAACACCTCAAAGTCGTATGATTCCGTTGGTTTTAAGTTGTTTTTAGTGATTTGGGTGATTTATGCAAATATGGAAGAAGCAGGGACTAAACTGTAAAAGACACACAGATTTATAGTGGTTCGGCCAGAACGTCCCTACGTCCACTTTATATGTTATTCTCCTTTTTCTCTTCAGATTACAAGTACAAAGCTTTGTATACAAGTATATGAATGTTGTTTGAAAGTTCTATTTGTGCTTGAGCTCTCAAACTTGTCCTTCATTGTTGTACCTCTGCCCCTCTATTTATAGAGTGAGGCTGGGGGTAGAGGTCTTGGATGCATATAGCTGCTGGTGGGCCTGGGCTGAAGCAATCTAGCCTGGCACATCTGGTTTGGTATCCACTTGGTCCGGTAGTGGTTGGAGTGAGTTGGTTCGGCATGGCTTGGGTGAAGAGTTGGTTCGGCTCTGCAGGGAGAGGTGTTGGACCGGTAGAGGTTGGTCCGGTGTGGTTTGTGGGGAAGGTTGGTTCGGCATTGGCATGGAGAGGTGGTGGTTCGGTGTGGTTTGGCTCGGCAGTGGAGTTGGGAATCCCGAATGGACTTCGGCATTGGGAACGCCGAATGAATCTCGGCATTGGGAATGCCGGATGAGCCACGGTATTTCGAATGCCGAATGAGATCTCGTTTCCTACTGCCGAATGGGCTTGAGTGTTGGAGTGCCGAATGGACTCTCGCATTGTTTCACCGAATGAACTTTTTATATATGAACCTTGAGTGAAATCCCAGACTTATATACGCTTGCTGGCTGCTTCTTCTTGGTTCGGTCGTGGTGGAAACGCACATAACATTGATATTCCAGTTTTGACCAAAAATGGGATAACACTTTGCCCCCCAAAACATGCCTTGCGATAGGAAGGCGTGTTTTGTAATGCCACGAGTTGGATGTTCATATCTTGTTGATGTCCTTGCGGTAGGAAGGCGTGTTTTGTAATGCCATGAGCTGGATGTTCATATCCTGTTGACAACCTGTAAAGAGCTTGATATTTTATATGGCCCCAAATGACGACCGTTCGGGATCGAGCTATTTGGGATGAAGCGCGGCCGTTCATGGTCAAGCGCCTAACTTCAAATGACGACCGTTCACGATCGAGTCATTTGAGGTGAAGTGCGACCGTTCGCGGTCAAGCGTCTAAATCCATGCGTCGATCGTTCGAGATTGAGTCATTTGCGGTGGAATGCGATCGTTCACGGTCAAGCGCTTTACTTCAAATGACGACCGTTCGGGATCGAGCCATTCGAGGTAAAGTGCGACCGAGCCTGGTCAGAGGGCGGACCTCAAATGGCGACCGTTCGCGATCAAGCCACTTGGGGTGAAATGTGACCGTTCACGGCCGATGCAGTTCATAGCAAAAGATGAAATGGGACCGTTCGCGGTCAAGCGCCTTACTTCGGATGACGATCGTTCGAGATCGAGCCATTCGTGGTAAGGTGCGACTGTTGGCGGTCAAGGGGTGGACCTTAAATGGTGACCTTTCGCGATCGAGCCATTTGTGGCGAGATGAGTTGTGCCGTTCGAGGCGAGTTTGTGACTGTTCGAAGTCGGGTGCCGTTCGAGGCGAATTGTGACCGTTCGAGGTCGGGTGCCGTTCGAGGCGAGTTGTGATCGTTCGCGATCGGGTGCCGTTCGAGGCGAATTGTGACTGTTCGAAGTCGGGTGCCGTTCGAGGCGAATTGTGACTGTTCGAAGTCGGGTGCCGTTCGAGGCAAATTGTGTGTGCCCGGAGGGGACTTAATATTATTAGTGTCGGAGTTATTGTTTGGGGGAGTCTCCGAATCAAAGACTTCGGCAGTTCGCTGCCATGCAAGAGGTGCTAGTGGACCGTTCGTGATCCAACGGGCATACAAGTAAATTTTTTCATAGAATTGTAAATGTTAAAGCAATAATCATATGAACCTTATGGCATAAATGTCCAAACAGGAAGAATTTAAATGTTCAAATCAAAATCAAAGCAAAAGGCAGAATGAAGATGTCAAAGCGCAAACTCTTACTATAACGCGGTTGGTAGTCATTCAGAGCATGCCTATGGATCGTGCGCGATCGCTCACATGTGTAAATGATTTAACCATGTTAGCGAGAGGTTTACAACTTGTTCATCATTATTTTAATCAAGCAATTAATGGATAATCAAACGGTGCCCCGATCCAGGGTCACCTCTAGCCGATGTAGACGATGGTCGCTCTGGCTCCACAGCTGGAGTTCGCCTCCTCACATACTGAAGGAGCATACCATTCCTGATATGCCCTTCCACCTCGTCCTTCAAATGCCTACAATCATTAGTGTTATGACTGTTTAATTCATGGAATACACAAAACTTATCTGATTTTCTTTCGTTAGAGGTTGGATCCCTTCGTATTGGTCTACGATACGGAACATGCTCCTTGGTATCCTGATAAATTCGTTCCAGACTCTCATTCAGCTCAGTGTGAGTGGTGAATCGCGGCTCCCTCCGTTGCCGCTTTGTCCTGTCATCATTATCCTCAGCCTTTCTCTTTCCTTTGCTAGTCCCCGCACCCTTTCCAGGTGGGTTTCCGCTCTTGATTGCGTAAACGTCATCTTCTTCCTCTCTTTCTGCACTAGCATCTTCCAAACGCAGAAACTTTTCAGCCTCATGATAGAACTCTCCCAGATTCATAGGCGGGTCCTTGGTTAACGAATTCTTAAACTCTGTACTATCAGCTATTCCAGATACAGCCGCCATCATGACCATGGATGGATCTGGTCGATCCACTGATGCTGCTGCCGCATTAAATCGCGTTAGAAAACTCCTCAAAGTCTCTCCAGTTTTCTGCTTCAAGGTTGCCAAAGTCATCACATTCTTGGATCTCGCAATATGAACCCTGAATTGCCTCATGAATCTCTCAGTTAAATCTTCCCATGTTCCTATGGAGCCGCTCTCCAGCTGCCTAAACCATAACGCTGCAATGTCCGTTAAATACAATGGAAAGCACCGGGTCATGACCTCCTGTGATGCCCCCAGCACTTCCATGTGCCTCATATACTTTGTAAGATGGACCGCAGGGTCTGTCCTCTCATCGTACATCTCTACTGACGGTAACTTGAACTCTGGTGGGTTCCTAGCCATCCTAATCGCAGGGGAAAAAGGACTCCTGTTTATATCTTCCAAGTCTCTGTTTACTAAACCGCCTCTCATGGCTCTTCTAACCATCTCTGCTAATCTGTCATTGTCTCCAAGCTGTAGCCCTCGCTCACTGCTTTCGCCCCCCGAGTCCGTAGGAGTTTTCATGTGTATGCCTCCCTGGCTGAACGTTCATTCCTCTATTGCTACCAGGTGGCTCGGATGCCCCCATCTCTCTTCCCGGTGTCGGATCAACATGCTCTGCGTGAGTGCCCCCTAGCTCTGGTGCTACGCCATATGGTCCTGCTCCGTTCTGAACTCCAGTTGCTCCTTGGTTTTGTGCTCCAAGTTGCCCAATTTGCTGAAGCAAGTTCTGGATCATCTCTTCTTGTCTTCTCATCATAGCCTCCATCTCATCCCTGGTGATGAAGGCTGAAGCTTGGTTTGCTCCTGAGGAAGCCTCTTGACTCCCTTCCTGTTGACTCTGCTCTGGCCTTGGCCTTCTGCTTGATTGTCTCGCCATGACTCTTCCAATCTGAATCTCTAAACTCTCAAATTCAACTTCCAAGTGGTAGATCCTTGAGTTCAACTCTCAGTGAAAGCACCAAAAATGTTTGCGCAAAAAATGGGCAAACACCTCAAAGTCGTATGATTCCGTTGATTTTAAGTTGTTTTTAGTGATTTGGGTGATTTATGCAAATATGTAAGAAGCAGGGACTAAACTGTAAAAGACACACAGATTTATAGTGGTTCGGCCAGAACGTGCCTACGTCCACTTTATATGTTATTCTCCTTTTTCTCTTCAGATTACAAGTACAAAGCTTTGTATACAAGTATATGAATGTTGTTTGAAAGTTCTATCCGTGCTTGAGCTCTCAAACTTGTCCTTCATTGTTGTACCCCTGCCCCTCTATTTATAGAGTGAGGCTGGGGGTAGAGGTCTTGGATGCATATAGCTGCTGGTGGGCCTGGGCTGAAGCAATCTAGCCTGGCACATCTGGTTCGGTATCCACTTGGTCCGGTAGTGGTTGGAGTGAGTTGGTTCGGCATGGCTTGGGTGAAGAGTTGGTTCGGCTCTGTAGGGAGAGGTGTTGGACCGGTAGAGGTTGGTCCGGTGTGGTTTGGGGGGAAGGTTGGTTCGGCATTGGCGTGGAAAGGTGGTGGTTCGGTGTGGTTTGGCTCGGCAGTGGAGTTGGGAATGCCGAATGGACTTCGGCATTGGGAACGCAGGATGAATCTCGGCATTGGGAATGCCGAATGAGCCGCGGTATTTCGAATGCCGGATGAGATCTCGTTTCCTACTGCCGAATGGGCTTGAGTGTTGGAGTGCCGAATGGACTCTCGCATTGTTTCACCGAATGAACTTTTTATATTTGAACCTTGAGTGAAATCCCAGACTTATATACGCTTGTTGGCTGCTTCTTCTTGGTTCGGTCGTGGTGGAAACACACACAACATTGATATTCCAGTTTTGACCAAAAATGGGATAACAGGTTTGGGCTGAACCCTCTTACTAACTCAGTCCCAACCCCCTCTCCTCTTCATTACTTCATTCCTCATTTCCTAACACTTCAAGCTAAAGCAAAAATGGGGGAAGGAAGAGGAAATTAAAACTTCAAGCCCTAGTCTTCATTAGCAAATCCAACTTCTAGCTCCGTATTCAAGAGAACCCATTGGTAAGCATCTCCTTCTTCTTCTCCAACTCATTCTCTCTTTGATTTCAGAAAATTCCTAAACCTAACGTAGGAAATATTTTACTTGTAAGCTTAGATTGAAGCTTCTTGAGTTTTTATTGAAGAGGAATTGACCTTAGCTTGTTTTAAAAGATTCTCCTTCATTGATTCGGGTTCAAAGGTGAGATTTTTATCTCACATCTTAGTCTATAACTATCTTCGATTGCTAGGTATGAATTCCTAACACTTATTCTTGTGCAATTGATTTTGGTTTGGATTGATTTTGTGTATATTCCAATTTTTGGTGTTTTGGTCTAATTTATGAAAATCCTTTTTATGGACATTTGGACATTGATATTTGAGGCATATCAAAGAGCCGTTAAGGCTGGGTTGTCGCTCGACGTAAATCCTTAGTCGTCGTTGCTCGTCCGATCACTTCCGGTATTTATTTCGGCCATTTTTGGTCTAGGTTCAGGGAAAGCCCTGGTTTCAGACGTCTGAAACGTTAGATTCAGACGTCTGAATATTATACTGGGAATTTTTATTCCCTAGTATTCAGACGTCTGAATCATATTATTCAGACGTCTGAATTAGTTTGTTTTGGACCAGAAAGGAAATAGGCTAAAAATTGCCTATTTCAGACGTCTGAAATATAGGGTTCAGACATCTGAAATATACTCTGGAAAACTTTTGGTTTTCCAGATTCAGACGTCTGAATCCTTGATTTCAGACGTCTAAATCTGCATTCTTTTGCCTATTTGCCTATTTGCTTGAGAATTCCAACTTTTATCGATTTATGTTGATTCTGATTTGTTGATTATCATCTATTATCGACTTTGATGACTTTTATATCGAGATTTTTAGGAATATCCATTCCGATGGATTCCGTAATCGATTTCTTTGGATTTTATTCACGTCTTCGAGTGTGAAGTTTTATGATTGATTGTTTCTACAATAACTTCCATGATTTGTAACTTTAATATATAAAGGTTTCCTATACTAGTAGTAAATATCAAAACTCTTTCTTCAAATGATTTCAACACTATTTTATAACAAAGCTTGTTTTCTCAAACCGAATTCCAATCTATTAGTATATACAAACCTTTACCTCACTCGTATGAGAAATCTAATTAAACGTCTTAGTAAAACAAGTGGAATGAAATGCTTGCGTTTACTTCGCCGGTAATTCTTGGACTTGTTCGATTGAAACCCTTGTGACAATTTTCTAGTGGAGATCTACAATTTGTTCGTAAATATTTAAGTTAAGCTTGTGGTTATGGGACATGAAGCTAAGCTCATATATTTACTAGCTTACTGTAATTGACACTTCTCTGTGATCATGACGATCATTTTTATGTTTTAGACTAGCATTGTGTGATGTCTTTTTGATTTGGTTCATCGGATGTCACGTTGTACGACGTCCATGCTCCGTATTATTTGATACGTTGGATGTACCGTTTGCACTACATCAATGTCTTTGCTTTTGATACATTGGATGTACCGTTTGCACTACATCAATGTCTTCGCTTTTGATACATTGGATGTACCGTTTTCACTAGGTCAATGTCTTTGCTTTTGATACATTGGATGCACTGTTTGCACTACGTCAATGTCTTTGCTTTTGATACATTGGATGTACCGTTTGCACTGCATCAATGTCTTTGCTTTTGATACATTGGATGTACCGTTTGCACTACATCAATGTCTTTGCTTTTGATTCATTGGATGTATCGTTTGCACTACATCAATGTCTTTGCTTTTTGATTCATTGGATGTACCGTTTGCGCTACATCAATGTCTTGGCCATCCTTTTCTTGTGATTTCTGGATTTCATGTGTTGAATTCTGGAATTTATGTTTCACCAACTTTTACGATTGGCATTGATATATATATGTCATTTATTGTGGCTTGGTGAATGAAATTAGGAGTATGACATTCCTTTTTATCTTTGAGAAGATCTTTGCGATATTGATTAATTTCTAATTGATTTTTCAATTATTTATTTATCACAGCTTGGCATTGTGATTATCATACGTTTAGTCATATCTCTTATTCTATATCATTTCATCCGATATTTATAGCTAGACTGATCCATTTATTATTTTCTTCTTAAATAATACTCGGGTCAGACTGAGATATTGCAGGTGCTTCCTCATGACTTCCTATCTGTAACCATCTTCTGACTTTTTCTTATCTACTTTGGCCTAGTAGTTTTTGTTGTATACCTTTGAGATATAGACTCCTTGATGTATACGTATTCTTTTGCCTAGCATTTGTATCTATTCATTTTGATATTGTGGATCTTGTTTGACCACAACTCTGATGTACACTTTCATGTGTTATATTCATATCTATTTCCGCCTTGTGATATGAATTATCTGTGACTGATTTGTGTTATGTTTATTTCTATATTTGTTTCCGAAGATTATTATAGCCACTGTGTAGTAGCTTTGAGTTTGTGTCGGTATGTCGGATTTCCTCTCGAAATGAAATGCATGATATACTATATGTCATATCGGTACTCGCACAAAGCATTTACACGGATGGTCGCTCCTCAACAGCCTTATTCTCCGTGCTAGTTGACGGCATTACACCGTAGTGTCCTTGGCTAGCGTGGGTATAGAGGTGGGGCATCACATCTTGGTATCAGAGCCAAACTTCGAAACAATATGGAATATTATAACAAGGATCATCGTCCTAAGTCTTTCTTAGGAGTCGTGCTTTAGGATTTAATTCGAGGCTTAGTACCGATTCATCCTATTTTCTTTATGATTCCTTGTTTTATCTATCAAGATTGCTTGATATTTATTTTGAGAATCACTTCTTCCTCTTCTTTCTTTCTTTCCTGAAGAAGAGAAATGGTTAGACCAGGCCGTCCCAGCACCGGTCAATCTAGTGCTACTCCTCCGGATGGAGTATTTATGTCTGCCCAACAGCTTCTTGATCTAGTAAAGAACGCTCAAGCAATCGGACCCATTCCAGTGCCTACTCATCCTAGATCTGGTTTTGCATGCTTGTGCAGAGACTATACCGATTTGGGTGGAAGGCCATTCATAGGATCCGAGAGTGTTATAGAAATTCAAGCTTGGCTCAAATCGTGCGATCGTATCTTTTCTCGCATGAACCTTATTGATGTACATCGAGTCCAAGTGGCTTCTAGCATGCTCCAAGAAAGAGCGTTAGATTGGTATGAGCTCTTGACTTCGGAGATATCAAAGCGGATCTTACTTGGGAGAAATTCCGGGATTGATTCGAATTAAAGTTTGTGCCGGAGGCTGAAAAAGTAACTTTAGCACGGCGTTTTATTGACCTTGTTCAAGGTGAATCTTCGGTGACAGACTATGTCGCATCTTTCGAATCTCTTTCCAAATACGGGGTTGAGTACATTAATACCCCATTAAAGAAAAATCAGAGATTTGTCTATGGCTTGAATAAGAATCTTAAGAAGCCATTGCTTTTGAAACTTGAGGTTTCATTTGATCAACTTATTGATATCGCTCTTCATCTTGAAGAGGCCGATAATGAAGGTGATGTTGAAGTTGTGCGTGCCCAACAGAACTTCGACAATAACTTGAAGGGGCCTATTAAATTCAAAGGCCCCATTCCCAACAAGAAAGGGAAGCAAGAAACCTCGGTAGCAAAAGTACCTACCTCTAGTCATGGGCAATGCTACAATTGTGGTTCCACGGACCACTATGCAAGGGAGTGTCCAAAACCTCTTTATTGTCGCTATTGCAAAAATTCGGGTCACCATATAACTTCATGTCCCATACTTCAAAGTAGGAAGGAGGGAAAGCTCAATGTAGTGCAAGCTCCTGGTAACACTTCTCATGATCAAGGTATTTCTCATTTAATCTTTGGTTACATCTGTTTTGTGATCATCCTTTCGAGTTCTTGTTGATATGGGTTCATCTCATTATTTTTATATCAAAAGAACTTGTTGATTCTTTTCCTTTAAACATTTTTGGGCTTGATTGACTTCTTTGAGGATTGCGAATCCTAATAGTTGATCCGCAACACTCAATTTGCTTTTTATTGATGTCCAAATTATTTTATGTGGTTTTTCTGTCCGAGCCGATTTTTACTTAGGCTTCGGAATCGATTATTGTAAGGATTGGCTTAATCGTTGTGAAGCCCATATCCTATTTTCCGTAAGGACTATTTATCTTCGACATTTTCTATCTGTTAAGCAGATTTCTATTTTTCTTTGAGATTCAAATTTCAAATTTTTGAAGGCATCATTTTATTCTTTAAGCCCTCAAGATGAGAAAAGTGTTATTTCTCTTATCTAAATAATTTGTGAAACCTTTCCGGTATTTTTGAGTTTGTCTTAGGATTATCACTTAAGAAATCTTTTGTGTGGTGATAAGGTCTTTCAGCTCGACCTTGCCATCGATTTTCATTTGGTTACGAGTCGCGGGAGCTCGCATTCCACTTACCGCATTCTGCACTCGTTACGATTCTTATGAACGACTTATTTTGTCATTCAGTTTGTCCAGCTTATTTCATCCATTTTATAAATCGAATATTCTATGAATATTTCGATGAGACGATTCTTGTATTTATTGATTTTGGATGAAAATGGCAATTTAAAATTTTTTGCAAATCTTTTTCATTAGATTTATTTATAAGTATAAATAGGATTTCTATTTTTAGAACGAACAAAGAGAATTTTCAAAAAGTTTTTAGAAACATGTTTATCCTATAAAAGATGATTTTGTGATTGTATTGCTCATTTACTATTTTAAGAATTTTGGTCGATGCGCTTGATCAAAATTATCGATAGGAATTTCCTAAACGCTTTGATAAGACAATCAGACACGATATATTGCCTTGTAAAATATAAATTTTTCTAGAAAGATTTTTACATTGAGATAATTGTGATTTTTGAAAGTTTTAGCTTTTCAGGAAAGAAATTTATTTAAAAGAAGCTCTTTCTTTTCGATACTCTTATTCTTGTGATTCCCGTGGGGAACCAAGACTTTATCTTTTGTACCAATGCTTATCGTATTGGTTTGGATGTCGCTCTCTTGCAGAAGAGAACGCTATACCCCTTGTGCTTCTAAATCCTTACACCATATCGAGACTAGATATGCCATTCATGATCTAGTGCTCGCGGCTATTGATTTGACTTTTAGAATTTGGCATCATTATTTTTGGGGGAGAAATTTGTTCTCCACCTCGATCATAAATCTTTGAAATATTTATTTTCTCATAAGGAACTTTATGTCGACTCGAGTTCCTTACATCTTATGATCTTGATATTCTTTATACTCCCGGAAAGGAGAATCATGTTGCCTATGCACTTAGTCGTAAGCAACAGGTGGTTGTTTCTTTGTTGATGACCAAATGGAATTATCTTTTTACTGATTTCATCGGACGTTTTGATATACTTCGTTTTATTGAGATTTATCTAATTTTTTTATGGACTAGCGTCCGATGTTTTTTTATGGTGTTCGGTTCATCGGTGTATTGTTATTATACTACATCAATGTTCCGTCTTATCTAGATTAATGGATGTAGCATTATTATACTACATCGTTGTTCCGGTTTATCGGTTCATTGGACGTACCATTTTTGTACTACGTCGGTGTTCCAAATTATTCGAGTTTCTAGTTTCTCGGGCGTACCGTTTCTGTACTACGCCGTTGCACTAGCTCAATTTTCTGCTATTCTTGACGTTTTCTGCGTCTTTTAACTATGGAAATGCTTTTAGGTTTCCTATTTTATTCTTGAGTCCGGTGTTATTGAAGAAAGTGAAGTTTCACCAGATTTGACTTATGAGCAACATTCCATTCGCATCATTGCTTCGGAGGTTGAGCGCCTTCGAAATAAAGATGTTCTTTTTGTGAGAGTTCAATGGTTCTCAAATCCTATGGAGTGCTCTTGGGAATCCAGAGAATTCACCGTGCGAACCCGTTCAGGCTAACTCTCTCATGCTCCTTATGGTGAACTTCCTATTTCAAATTTTCTGTTGTGTTGATATGCTTCTATGGTTGTTACTCTTTATTTTCTTCTTAAGTATTGCGAGGACACAATTTCTTTAAGGAGGGAAGTCTGTAACAACCCGCATATTTATCGATTCTATATTTAAATATTTTATTTAAATATTTCATCGTTCATCGGATTTTATTCCGAAAACCTACTTTTAGCAAACAGTCGAATTGGGAGTCGAGACCCCTTCCATTGAGTTCAAAATGCCGTTTGCAACCTTTTTGAGTATAAGCTTCGATATGTTTGGAGTAAGTTGACTTTTGCTACTTTTTCACTTAGGGCTTTGGTTTGGGCTGAACCCTCTTACTAACTCAGTCCCAACCCCCTCTCCTCTTCATTACTTCATTCCTCATTTCCTAATACTTCAAGCTAAAGAAAAATTGGGGGAAGGAAGAGGAAATTAAAACTCCAAGCCCTAGTCTTCATTAGCAAATCCAACTTCTAGCTCCAAATTCAAGAGAACCTATTGGTAAGTATCTCCTTCTTCTTCCCCAATTCAATCTCTCTTTGATTTCAGAAAATTCCTAAACCTAACATAGGAAATATTTTACTTGTAAGCTTAATTGAAGCTTCTTGAGTTTTTAGTGAAGAGGAATTGACCTCAGCTTGTTTTAAAAGCTTCTCCTTCATCGATTCGGGTTCAAAGGTGATATTTTTATCTCACATCTTAGTCTATAACTATCTTCGATTGCTAGGTATAAATTCCTAACACTTATTCTTGTGCAATTGATTTTGGTTTGGATTGATATTGTGTATATTCCAATTTTTGGTGTTTTGGTCTAATTTATGAAAATCCTTTTTATGGACATTTGGACATTGATATTTGAGGCATATCGAAGATCCGTTAAGGCTGGGTTGTCGCTCGACGTAAATCCTTAGTCGTCGTTGCTCGTCCGATCGCTTCCGGTGTTTATTTCGGCCATTTATGGTCTAGGTTCAGGGAAAGCCCTGAACCCCAGTTTCAGACGTCTGAAACGTTAGATTCAGACGTCTGAATATTATACTGGGAATTTTTATTCCCCAGTATTCAGACGTCTGAATCATATTATTCAGACGTCTGAATCATATTATTCAGACGTCTGAATTAGGTTGTTTTGGACCAGAAAGGAAATAGGCTAAAAATTGCCTATTTTAGACGTCCGAAATATAGGGTTCAGACGTCTAAAATATATTCTGAAAAACTTTTGGTTTTCCAGATTCAAACGTCTGAATCCTTGATTTCAGACGTCTGAATCCTTGATTTTAGACGTCTGAATCTGCACTCTTTTGCCTATTTACCTGTTTGCTTGAGAATTCCAACTTTTATCGATCTATGTTGATTCCATTTTGTGATGACCCGGAATTTCTAGCAGTTTAAATTTGAATAGTTACCTGGGTTTAAATATTTAAAAGTTAATTTTAATTTGAATTTAAGATATCAATATATACTTGAAAATTTAATCAATGAATTGTATAGTTTAAATATTGAATTTAATAATTGAAAACAGGGTAAATGGTTGAATATGAAATTTTAAGCCTGTTAAAATAATTCGAAGGCTTATAAAATTTATAAGGATGATTCTAAAGATAATTGAATGGTTAAAATTTAAATTAAAGGTGATTCGTTCAATTTTAATAATATATCGTTTAAATTAATATTTAAAAATAGCCTTCCGAGGCACAGTCTCGGAATTCAACGAAACCAGCTCCATTGGATCCGTAATAGTTAATATTATCGGATTTCGATTTCCGTAGCAATCGGAGTTGTCGTTTGATCATGGCAGCTCGAAACGCTTAGAACGATTTTAATCGATTTAATTTAAAATTGGTCATTTGCTTCTGTAACTCGCATATACGATCAAATTAGCCTCCGAAATACGTTCCATCGTGTTCGGAATGCGGGTAAAACTTTATAACGTCTGTCGGCATGTCTGATTTGGGTTTTGGGATTTCGCGTTATGCTTAACGAGACGTTTGGAAGTTTAGAATATAATTTAATTTAAAAGTAAATTGGCAAGATATTTTTAACAACCCGAGATATTTTCGTCTATCAAGCATACTCGAGAAGCTTCCCTAATTTATATTTTATCTTCATCCCTCTCTAATCTTCAAACGGAGATCAACTTCTAAAAAATAAAAAAAAGAATGGCCGCAACCTTCTCGTTTAAAAATATATATATATATATATATACATATATATAAAATAAAATAAAATGAGAGGGTTTCGAATCAAAGCCATAACACCCTCTCCGTCCAATCGAAGTTGTATCCCTCCGTCCTCAAATCATTCAGGAGAATAGAATCAAGTTTTAACCTAGGGTAATAGCCGCCCTTTCGGAATTTGGGATCGAAGATCGACTTTGTTCCAATATCGATCTCTAGACGAAATTGCGACTTCCCACATCCCTATGTTTTGGTCGAGAGCGATCCTCAGTAAAGCATGGATGGAATCTCGAATTTGTTCGCGGTCGGTGACACGTACTTACGGTGGTCGAGCGATGCATTCGAAGTAGGGAAATGGCGAATGGAATGATGCGATCGTCGAGGGAGACTCGCAAGGAGTTCGTAGTGGCAATTCTGGTGGTACGCGCGGTGGTCTCCGGCCTGGGTCCGAGGGGCAGTGAGGTATCAGTTTTGGGTTTTAATTTAATTTAATTTACAAACTGGAAATTTTTATGTGAAGTTTCGAAGATTGTTAGGTATGTTTATAGCTTAATTTAAAATTAGATGTTGAATTTGAATTTTAAATTCAGAAGTTTTTAAAAAAAAAATAATAATAATAAAAGTTTATAAGCACAGAAAGAAAGGGGAAAATTAGTTTAGGAATATTTAATTATTTGTTTAAACAAAGATTTAGTTAAATTAAATTTATAAAATGGAAATCAATTTATTTAGTTAACTTATATAATTAACTGATAACTAGGAATATTTTATAGAAAGAAAATTTGTTGAAATTAACTTATTAGGTAAAATGAAATTTATTAAATAGAATTAATTTTCCCAAATTGTTCGAATATTCATAAAATCATCTAATATTTATTCAAGGTCTGAAAATCATGGAAACGAATCGAGATGGAGTGGATTGCAACAAAATCAAAGGTGAGTAAATCTCACGCTTTCGGACTTCTATTTAAATTTAAAAGGTTAAATTTAAATGATTGGTCGGATGATTGGTTTGTTTTGATGTGCTATATTATATATATGGTAGTATAATATATTGGGTGATTGATATTCTGTGATTGATATTTTGTGATGGATATTATTGGTGATTGGTAATTTGAATGATGTGGTTTGCTTGAATATTTCGGTATCCGGAGTTATCGAAATGGATTTTTGAAAGGAAATATAAGAGTGAAATTTTGAAAGTGAAATAATTATAGAATAAAATAAGAATGATTTGGGAAGAAATAAAAGTGATATTTAAAAACGAGAGTTTACTTGTAAGTATAGCTTTAAAACAAGTTCTAAATCAAAGTTAAATCTAACAAATAAAGTTTTTAAATATTAAGTGTTTAACAACCAAAATGTTAAAGTGTAATTGTAAATTGACTTGAATTTAAAAATAAATTTTGGTTTTTATTTTGTAAAGAGTAATGAAATCAGATTGGGATAAATTGAAACTAAATGAGATTTCCTTAATTTATTTAAATAATGAAGTAAATAGAGATGGATTAGTTAAGGAAATAAACCAATGCAAATGACTTATGGGAAGTTATTTAATATAAGTATTGAAGGATTAATATAATTAATATTGTTAATTACTTATGAAGCAATTAAGATTACATCTTGATTGGGAAATTAAGGAAAATTCATAACGTGAAATTAATTAAAGAAAATTTCTTGACTTTAATAAAAATAATAATTAATCCAGGGTAATTAATTAAGATAAATGGATAGAGAAGGATTGATTAACAAATTGATTTGGAATTAATTAATGAAGGAGTCTAAGTGATTGAGGTTTGAAATTCAATTTGAATCAATTGAGTTGATTTGCATAAGATTAAGCTTTGTTTATGGATGATTGAATGGTATTGGTTGTTTGAATGTGTTGATATCTCTGATATGAATGTTGTGTATTTCATTTGAATAACTTGGGATAGTATATCATGAGTTTCGAAGAGACCGGGGTCGGGTATTGGGAAATACCCGAAACCACTTCGAATTTTTTATAAATTGATTTGTGAAATCAATAAGCTGGAATGAAATGATTTAAGTAAATTGGATTATTTTATCTAAGTTTGGCACTTAGAAATTGATGTGTGGGAAAGAGTTGTCTATAACAAATTGTGGATTTGATAAATTAATATAAGTCACCTCGGGTTATATATAAGTTGTATGCTTTGTATTCCATGTTGGATGAGTTTACTCACGCTGGTTTCCAGCCTGACCCGAGTGTTACTTTGATGTAATGCTCGGGTCAGACCGAGTATTACAGATTTCCAGGTTAGGATGTTCTAGAGCTCAGGAGGCGAGCTGGTGGCAGGTATCGTATGGAGTATATCCGCTGTATTTATATTGTTGTTTATCTGAGCCATGATAATTGTAAATATTCAGTGACTGTATATTATGTGAAACTCTGATGTATTAAATGTAATCGACAGTTATAATATTCTTTATAAACTGTTATTATTTATTATTATATTTTATCCGCTGCGAATGTGAGATGTCTGGTGTTTCTGATCTTCTTCTTCTATCTCTTTCTTCTTTTTCATAACTATCTGGAATTTTCGAATTCAAAAATTTCGGGTCGTTACATTTGGTATCAGAGCTGAAGGTTAAGCGAGAACCTTAGCTCTGGTGGGAATTACTCATTAAATAGAGTCCGTTGTACTCTAGAATGAGTTGAGTGTGTGTGTGTATATATATATGAGAGCGTACTTGTTATTTGCTTATAAAGATTTTTAATGATTTTATATAAAAATATATATTTTTATATATATAGCAATATTTCCTTCTAAGAAATATCTAGATGATTGGTTGTTAAATTATTGAAATTAAGTTAAGAAGTAAAATAAAATACGACCAAATTGAAACTTATAACCAAGTTGAAGAGTAAACTTATATAACAAAATGGAATTTGAAATATAGATTGTAAATGTAATTTATAAATTGAAATAAACTTCATAAATAAATGAGATTATAATTTGAAATAGAATTCCAGAGAATATTTGATATAGAGTAAGATGAAAATTCCAGAGTAATGTTTAAATATGAACTTGATGGATTGGGAGTTTGGAATTTTGGGAAAAATTAAAATTCCTTTGGGTTTGAAAGCGGTTTCCAAGGGTTTTGAAGAAAGGATAGTATTATTTCAAAAAATATTTTTGTGTTTGAAATTTGTGAGATTTGAAATCAAAAATGTTTGGAAATGTTTTTAAAGAGATAAAAGCATTGGACTCTTTCGGTCACTAGAAAATAGCGTCGGTGATGACTGCAGCATCATCGATGTTCATTTTCGAGTTTCTAAAAGAGAAATTGCTACCAAATTGTTTTAAATTGGAATTGTTTGTGAACTGGGTTTGGTTTTGAAATTCAAAAGGGATAATTGAATTTGCCAAAGAATTTTGGATATAGTTGAATTCTAAGGTGATATTGAAATTTTGGAAATTTGTTTAAACTCTGGAACCTTGATTAAATGTTTATGGAATAATAAAAATATATTGACTAAATGAAATGTATACTTCCGAGTTAAAAGCAAAATGTGAATGTAATTGATATTAAATAGTAATTGTAAAATTGAAATTATAATAAAGTTATACAAGTTTAAAGATCAAATAGAATTTAAATTGTATTGGAAAAGAAATCATGATTGATTCAACTTGAATTGGAGTTAAATCAATCTCAATGGAAATTGAAGATTATTTAAATTGAATTGTTGGGGAAGTGAACAGTTTTGACTCTGGGCTATTTTCAATATAAATTGTTTTGATATAAACTTATTTTCTAAGCTATTAAATATATACAGCCTTTCTTTTTAAAGCTAATTTATTATATATTTGTTTTACCATTATTTTTGGAGCTATTTAAATATTTTTCAATTGTTTCCTGAACTATTTACTATTTTTCCACTACTTTACAAATAAATTACTATCTTTCAATTGTCTAAAAATCTCTGGAACTATTCAACTATTTTTCGACTATTTTACAACTAGTTAACTATTTTACAATTATTTTCCAACTAATAATTATTTTTCAACTACTTACCTATTTTTAAAATTTTCAAGCTATTTTTCTAAACTGGTCGGAGTTCAAACTGTTATTGATTAAAGTACCCAACTGAGATAAGAATTGAAGTAATAATCCAAATGGGGATTAATGTAAAGGTGAATAAGGAATGTGAAATGGTTCTTTTGAACTGAAAGAATATTTTGATAAATATGAAATGAATAAAGATGGAAATTGGATATTTCTATGGTTTTTGAGAGTGTTTGGAGTATAAAAGGGGTTTTATACAAGAAAGTAAGGATCCAAAGTTTTAAAAATTTATATATATATATACATATGTATATCTGAATATATATAAAGGATCTTATGAGGATTTTGGGAAAGGCTTTTGATTTTTGGGAAAAATCAATATTGAGTTTTGGAAAGCCTATTTTGAGAATTATCGATTTTGGGATAATCGATTTTGTGTAAAAGAGCTTTGTATGATATCATACTAGGTATATGATTTGAAGATACTATATGTGTATAGCATAAAATATTTTGATGATGGCTCTGGGGAAAAAGGCGTCCCCTTGAAATGAACTTCTCAGGAGTGCCACTGGGTGGTGCTGCCTGGAGCCCGAGGGGGTTCTAAAGTTGATCCTATGAGGAGTCCGGACAAAACTAGTTCCTGCGGATTATGAGTAGTGTATACCATAGCGGAAGTCGTGTGTGCTGCGGAGAGCCAACAGTTTACGTTTGATTCTATATCGGTAGACTGCGACCTATGGTATAACCTAGCGGAAGTCGTGTGTGCCGCTGAGAGCCAACAGTCTGCGTTTGAGTTTATCTCGGTAGACTACGACCTATGTAAGAGTGGAGAAGTTTCATTTTGATAGCGAGATCGAGAGGCCGCGGAGAGCCTGCAGTTACATGGACTTTTGTTGCGACTGCAACGTAACCCTGGATGTAACTGTGATCTGTTGTGTGGGTTCCATGGCGTAATCGAGAGTGCCGCGGAGAGCCTGCAGTTACATGGACTTTTGTTGCGACTGCAACGTAACCCTGGTGTGTAACTGTGACCATGGAATGGGGGTGATGATTTCCAGAGCATTATCACCAAAGATATTTCCTCTATTTTCAAAAACTGTTTTTTTATATTTTTAATAAAATTTATTTCCGAGTATTTTCACTGGATGTTGAAAGCGGGTTTACCAAGTACTTATAGATTTTCAGTCCTACGCCTGATCAACGTAAGACTGAATTTCTGTGAGAACAAGGATGGACTGGTTGAGACATCGAGTTATAAGAAATATTTTTATAAAAAGCTATTTTAATTGTATTATGTGAATTTAAAAGCTTTTCTAAAAATTTTAAATAAAATGTTGGAATTTTGGAAAAACGAAAGGAATCCAAACTGGAATTATAAAATAAAACTGAACTCAGGAAATTAAGTAAAGGGATTTTAGTAATAAAATCGAATGTTGATTTAAAATTGGAAGTAAGCTAATTGGCTAAATAATTATCTGATAAAGTATGTTAATCAAATTTAACTAGGCTAAATAAAGTGGATTGTAAGTTAATAATGGAGTTTGAGAATGAATTCGAATTGTAAATAGAATTCGACTGTGATTTGATAATGAATTAAAATAAGTGGAGATGTTGTAAAGATAAATAGAGTTGGATCGAAATAGCGATGGTTTGAATTACAAATAAAATTCAAGTGTGATTTGAATAATATTTAATGAAGTTTTCAAGCAAATTTAGATATTATGGAAGTGTTGTCGATTGAAATGAAAGTGGAAGATAATAGAAATGGTTTGAGATGCAAATAAAACACAAGTGAGTAGATTAACTGGAGAATGACTTTGTATTAATAAAATAAATTCGAAAATGAATTAAGTAAGTAAATTAAAAAATTTAAATGGGTCAATTGAGTTAAATAATAAATGGATGAAGTCTAATTGAATAAAAACAAAACCAAAGTGGTGATTGGAATTGGATTATCAGACTGAACTTAAGTTCGGTGGCATATTAATTTGAAGTATAAATAAGTTAAGTATGTGTTGGATATTATTTTGATAAATTAAGAAGATGAATTAAAATTAAAATTAAGTGGATGGGTTAACTGGATTTAATGGGATTTGATTAAATAAGAATCAAATAAAAGTAAACTTAAGTTTGATGTTGGAATAAATGGAAGTAAATTAACTTAAGTTTAAAATTATGAAAGTTTGGCTTCGAATAAGGATAAAAGCCCATTGAATAAAAGCTCGGTTTAAATTAATTTGGGAATGGTTAGTATTACACAAGCATGGAATGTGTCGAGCTAAATAAAATGATTGTGAATAAATTAAAATGGAATTGAATTAAATAAAACTGAGTTGGAATCAATTTTAATTGGTTATAAAACTTAAATAATTAATTATTCACATGGATATTATCAAATTGCGTAGAAATGATTATCGTTTAACGTAAGCGTGATTTAATCAAATTAAATGCTATGAATTAGTGGAAGCGAAATAATTGATTTTTGAATCAATTGAAGTGAATATGAGATTATTTCGCTTAAAATGAGTTGAATGCAAGTAATTGTGTGTAAACCATTAGAATTGAATGAAAGGGTATATAAATTTGGTTGGAAACAATTAGATGTGCTTTAAAACATATAAATTGCTTATTGGAAGTGTTTAGTGCTTGTTATTTATGTAATGCTTGTGTTGGCTATTGAAAGTAAGTGAAATGCTAATAGAATTTCTATATATGGCACTTACATATTTAAATTGAGTAAGTACAGGTACCTAGATGCCGTTTGGCTGGTTTGGATTGCGCTAATTGCTTAAATTAATAAGTTGCTTGCTTAAAATGCTAAATAAGGTACGCCTACGCAATAAAAATAGGAAATATGAACTGTTTTTGCTTTTTCCGACCGGGTGGGTCGATGTATACATATTTATATCTCTTGTCAAATTGCAAAAGCTCCTCCGTACAAAGGAGACTCTGCCAAAATTTTCTGAAAATTTTGGGAGTTAGAAAATTTTTGGAAAATTTTATTAACGACAAAACAATTTCAAATTTGAAACCAAAGTAAATTAGTAAATGAAACTAGTATGAATCAGCTATAAATGGAAAATAAAATTTAATATTTATAATTGTAGACGTATTAAATTCGCATGAAACAAGGAAAACTAATTTGTATAGAGGTATATGTGAAAACTTCTATAAGGGAAGTATAAATGATTTGTAAGTTACAATTGAATATTGTTGCTAAATAAGATATGCAGGTATTAAAGGGAAAAGGGAATTGGATTTGATTCCAAAAGATAAATGTGAATTGCCCGACAGAGAGGTACGTATTTAAATTTCTGAATGAAATTGGATTGGGTTTTTGATGTAGCCACTTGGCTTTTGTTTTCTTTTTGGTATTTGGAAGCCCGTAGAGGCCTTTTGTAGTAGTACCGAGCTAGCCGCGCAAAGAAGACGCTGGCAAAAATTTTCGAGAATTTAGAGAGTTAGAAAAATTTTAAGAAATTTTGATAATTCGAAATTTGGTTTTAAAATCGAAATTTAAATGATTGAGAAGAGGGTATTGTTTGATACTATAGAAGGTTTTGGGAAAGTTGGATAAGGTGATAGTGGGCCTCTAATAAAAGATAATTGGTAGGATGTTGAATTGTGAATTTTGGAAAAGATAAACGGGTGTTGGTCAATTCTTCCTAATTAGTAATTTCGGGGAAGAAATTCTTTTAAGGGGGGAGGAATGTGATGACCCGGAATTTCTAGCAGTTTAAATTTGAATAGTTACTTGGGTTTAAATATTTAAAAGTTAATTTTAATTTGAATTTAAGATATCAATATATACTTGAAAATTTAATCAATGAATTGTATAGTTTAAATATTGAATTTAATAATTGAAAACAGGGTAAATGGTTGAATATGAAATTTTAAGCCTGTTAAAATAATTCGAAGGCTTATAAAATTTATAAGGATGATTCTAAAGATAATTGAATGGTTAAAATTTATTAAAGGTGATTCGTTCAATTTTAATAATATATCGTTTAAATTAATATTTAAAAATAGCCTTCCGAGGCACAGTCTCGGAATTCAACGAAACCAGCTCCATTGGATCCGTAATAGTTAATTGTTATCGGATTTCGATTTCCGTAGCAATCGGAGTTGTCGTTTGATCATGGCAGCTCGAAACGCTTAGAACGATTTTAATTGATTTAATTTAAGATTGGTCATTTGCTTCTGTAACTCGCATATACGATCAAATTAGCCTCCGAAATACGTTCCATCGTGTTCGGAATGCGGGTAAAACTTTATAACGTCTGTCGGCATGTCTGATTTGGGTTTTGGGATTTCGCGTCATGCTTAACGAGACGTTTGGAAGTTTAGAATATAATTTAATTTAAAAGTAAATTGGCAAGATATTTTTAACAACCCGAGATATTTTCATCTATCAAGCATACTCGAGAAGCTTCCCCAATTTATATTTTATCTTCGTCCCTCTCTAATCTTCAAACGGAGATCAACTTCTAAAAAATAAAAAAAAAAGAATGGCCGCAACCTTCTCGTTTAAATATATATATATATATATATATAAAATAAAATGAGAGGGTTTCGAATCAAAGCCATAACACCCTCTCCGTCCAATCAAAGTCGTATCCCTCCGTCCTCAAATCATTCAGGAGAATAGAATCAAGTTTTAACCTAGGGTAATAGCCGCCCTTTTGGAATTTGGGATCGAAGATCGACTTCGTTCCAATATCGATCTCTGGACGAAATCGCGACTTCCCACTTCCCTATGTTTTGGTCGAGAGCGATCCTCAGTAAAGCATGGATGGAATCTCGAATTTGTTCGCGGTCGGTGACACGTACTTACAGTGGTCGAGCGATGCATTCGAAGTAGGGAAATGGCGAATGGAATGATGCGATCGTTGAGGGAGACTCGCAAGGAGTTCGTAGTGGCAATTCTGGTGGTACGCGCGGTGGTCTCGGGCCTGGGTCCGAGGGGCAGTGAGGTATCAGTTTTGGATTTTAATTTAATTTAATTTAATTTAATTTACAAACTGGAAATTTTTATGTGAAGTTTCGAAGATTGTTAGGTATGTTTATAGCTTAATTTAAAATTAGATGTTGAATTTGAATTTTAAATTCAGAAGTTTTTTTAAAAAATAATAATAATAATAATAAAAGTTTATAAGCACAGAAAGAAAGGGGAAAATTAGTTTAGGAATATTTAATTATTTGTTTAAACAAAGATTTAGTTAAATTAAATTTATAAAATGGAAATCAATTTATTTAGTTAACTTATATAATTAATTGATAACTAGGAATATTTTATAGAAAGAAAATTTGTTGAAATTAACTTATTAGGTATAATGAAATTTATTAAATAGAATTAATTTGCCCAAATTGTTCGAATATTCATAAAATCATCTAATATTTATTCAAGTTCTGAAAATCATGGAAACGAATCGAGATGGAGTGGATTGCAACAAAATCAAAGGTGAGTAAATCTCACGCTTTCGGACTTCTATTTAAATTTAAAAGGTTAAATTTAAATGATTGGTCGGATGATTGGTTTGTTTTGATGTGCTATATTATATATATGGTAGTATAATATATTGGGTGATTGATATTTTGTGATTGATATTTTGTGATGGATATTATTGGTGATTGGTAATTTGAATGATGTGGTTTGCTTGAATATTTCGGTATCCGGAGTTATCGAAATGGATTTTTGAAAGGAAATATAAGAGTGAAATTTTGAAAGTGAAATAATTATAGAATAAAATAAGAATGATTTGGGAAGAAATAAAAGTGATTTTTAAAAACGAGAGTTTACTTGTAAGTATAGCTTTAAAACAAGTTCTAAATCAAAGTTAAATCTAACAAATAAAGTTTTTAAATATTAAGTGTTTAACAACCAAAATGTTAAAGTGTAATTGTAAATTGACTTGAATTTAAAAATAAAATTTGGTTTTTATTTTGTAAAGAGTAATGAAATCAGATTGGGATAAATTGAAACTAAATGATATTTCCTTAATTTATTTAAATAATGAAGTAAATAGAGATGGATTAGTTAAGGAAATAAACAAATGCAAATGACTTATGGGAAGTTATTTAATATAAGTATTGAAGGATTAATATAATTAATATTGTTAATTACTTATGAAGCAATTAAGATTACATCTTGATTGGGAAATTAAGGAAAATTCATAATGTGAAATTAATTAAAGAAAATTTCTTGACTTTAATAAAAATAATAATTAATCCAGGGTGATTAATTAAGATAAATGGATAGAGAAGGATTGATTAACAAATTGATTTGGAATTAATTAATGAAGGAGTCTAAGTGATTGAGGTTTGAAATTCAGTTTGAATCAATTGAGTTGATTTGCATAAGATTAAGCTTTGTTTATGGATGATTGAATGGTATTGGATGTTTTAATGTGTTGATATCTCTGATATGAATGTTGTGTATTTCATTTGAATAACTTGGGATAGTATATCATGAGTTTCGAAGAGACCGGGGTCGGGTATTGGGAAATACCCGAAACCACTTCGAATTTTTTATAAATTGATTTGTGAAATCAATAAGCTGGAATGAAATGATTTAAGTAAATTGGATTATTTTATCTAAGTTTGGCACTTAGAAATTGATGTGTGGGAAAGAGTTGTCTATAACAAATTGTGGATTTGATAAATTAATATAAGTCACCTCGGGTTATATATAAGTTGTATGCTTTGTATTCCATGTTGGATGAGTTTACTCACGCTGGTTTCCAGCCTGACCCGGGTGTTACTTTGATGTAATGCTCGGGTCAGACTGAGTATTACAGATTTCCAGGTTAGGATGTTCTGGAGCTCAGGAGGCGAGCTGGTGGCATTATCGTATGGAGTATATCCGCTGTATTTATATTGTTGTTTATCTGAGCCATGATAATTGTAAATATTCAGTGACTGTATATTATGTGAAACTCTGATGTATTAAATGTAATCGACAGTTATAATATTCTTTATAAACTGTTATTATTTATTATTATATTTTATCCGCAGTGAATGTGAGATGTCTGGTGTTTCTGATCTTCTTCTTCTATCTCTTTCTTCTTTTTCATAACTATCTGGAATTTTCGGATTCGAAAATTTTGGGTCGTTACAGATTTGTTGATTATCATCTATTATCGACTTTGATGGCTTTTATATCGGGATTTTTAGGAATATCCATTCCGATGGATTCCGTAATCGATTTCTTTGGATTTTATTCATGTCTTCGAATGTGAATTTTTATGATTGATTGTTTCTACAATAAATTCCATGATTTGTCACTTTAAAATATAAAGGTTTCCTATACTAGTTGTAAATATCAAAACTCTTTCTTCAAATGATTTCAACACTATTTTATAACAAAGCTTGTTTTCTCAAACCGATTTCCAATCTATTAGTATATACAAACCTTTACCTCACTCGTATGAGAAATCTAATTAAACGACTTAGTAAAACAAGTGGTATGAAACGCTTGCGTTTACTTCGCCGGTTCATTCTTGGACTTGTTCGATTGAAATCCTTGTGACAATTTTCTAATGGAGATCTACAATTTGTTCGTAAATATTTAAGTTCAGCTTGTGGTTATGGGACATGAAGCTAAGCTCATATATTTACTAGCTTACTGTAATTGACACTTCTCTGTGATCATGACGATCATTTTTACTTTTTAGACAAGCATTGTGCGATGTCTTTTTGATTTGGTTCATCGGATGTCACGCTGTACGACGTCGATGCTCCGAATTATTTGATACGTTGGATGTACCGTTTGCACTACATCAATGTCTTTGCTTTTGATACATTGGATGTACCGTTTGCACTACATCAATGTCTTTGCTTTTGATACATTGGATGTAACGTTTGCACTACATCAATGTCTTTGCTTTTGATACATTGGATGTACCGTTTGCACTACATCAATGTCTTTGTTGTTGATACATTGGATGTACCGTTTGCACTGCATCAATGTCTTTGCTTTTGATACATTGGATGTACCGTTTGCACTGCATCAATGTTTTTGCTTTTGATACATTGGATGTACCGTTTGCACTGCATCAATGTCTTTGCTTTTGATACACTGGATGTACCGTTTGCACTACATCAATGTCTTTGCTTTTGATTCATTGGATGTACCGTTTGCACTACATCAATGTCTTTGCTTTTTGATTCATTGGATGTACCGTTTGCACTACATCAATGTCTTGGCCATCCTTTTCTTGTGATTTCTGGATTTCGTGTGTTGAATTTTGGAATTTGTGTTTCATCAACTTTTATGATTGGCATTGATATATATGTCATTTATTGTGGCTTGGTGAATGAAATTAGGAGTATGACATTCCTTTTTATCTTTGAGAAGATCTTTGCGATATTGATTAATCTCTTATTGATTTTTCAATTATTTATTTATCACAGCTTGGCATTGTGATTATTATACGTTTAGTCATATCTCTTATTCTATATCATTTCATCTGATATTTATAGCTAGACTGATCCGTTTATTATTTTCTTCTTAAATAATACTCGGGTCAGACTGAGATATTGTCGGTGCTTCCCCATGACTTCCTATCTGGAACCATCTTCTGACTTTTGCTTATCTACTTTGGCCTAGTAGTTTTTGTTGTATACCTTTGAGATATAGACTCCTTGATGATACGTATTCCTTTGCCTAGGACTTGTATCTATTCATTTTGATATTATGGATCTTGTTTGACCACAACTCTGACGTACACTTTCATGTGTTATATTCATATCTATTTCCGCCTTGTGATATGAATTATCTGTGACTGATTTGTGTTATGTTTATTTCTGTATTTGTTTTCGAAGATTATTATAGCCATTGTGTAGTAGCTTTGAGTTTGTGTCGGTATGTCGGATTTCCTCTCGAAATGAAATGCATGATATACTATCTGGCATATCGGTACTCGCACAATGCAATTACACGGATGGTCGCTCCTCAGTAGCTTTATTCTCCGTGCTAGTTGATGGCATTACACCGTAGTGTCCTTGACTAGCATGGGTATAGAGGTGGGGCGTCACAGTTCGCAAGTGTCAACCAGTGTAACAGTTATAAAAATTTAAACAAAAACAAGGTTTTAAAAACAAGAGGGGGGATTTCGCGGGTTTGGGCTCGGGTTGGGTCGGGGATTGACTCGGGTATATGTAGTAGCAGTTTTTAAAGTTTAAATAAATCAAGTTTAAACAACTTTTTAATTAACTTTTTTAAGTAATAATTGTTTTATTTAAGTTTGGAATTAGTTAAAAGTTATAAAATAAATTATTTTAAATTAATTAAGTTTCAGATATTTTATTAAATGACCTTTAAATGTAATTAAGTAGTTAATTAAAGAAGGATAAATGTTTTAATCATTAATTAACTTAAAGGTCTTAAGTTAATTTATAGGTTAATGATAAATTAATTCCAAAGGTTATTAAATAAAATTTAATAATGTAATTAAGTAATTAATTAAGATAAATGGTTTATCTTTAATTAATTAGGTCTTAAATAATTAAAGGTTAATTAATTAATAATTAAAGGATAATTAATTAATAATTGAAGGTTAATTAATCAGTAATTATAGGATAATAATTTAATGCAAGTAATTAAAGAATGATTAATTAATTAATAATTAATTAAAATAATAATAAATGGTTGTAATTAATTAATGTTCGTTAAGCAGGAATATAAGTAATTAATTCATTAATAATTAATTTATTTTGTGTTAATTAAATTAATTATAAATTATGTGATTAATTAATCTTTCTCATGGATGATTAATTTGTATTAAATGTTTGGATTGATTAATATCTCTGGTATGTTAATCTGTGATATTTTGTGGTATGCAATGTTTTGGATTGAGTTGTGATAAATGTATGTTATTTATCTGTGATGAGTTGATGTGAGGATAGAATGTTCTGAATTGAATTAAATTGTTTTACTTAAACAACTTGGCTTAAAAGATGGCATTGGATTCGAAGATATCGGGGTCGGATATCAGCAATATCCAAAATCACTTCGATTAGAAACTACAATAATTCTTTATAGATTGATTTTAGAATAAAATAGGCTGGAATGGAATAAATTAAGTAACATGGCCTATTAAATTGAGTAACAGTCCTTAGATATTGTTTTGTAATTAGTGATTGACTATAACAAGTTAAGAACTCATAGTAAGGTATGAGTTACCCCGGGTTTTCAAAAAAGTTTTATGACTTGGTATTTCAAGTTAAATGGGTTTACTCACGCTGGTTTCCAGCCTGACTCGGGTGCTACTTTAATGTAATGCTCGAGTCGGATCGAGTATTACAGATTTTCATGTTATGACGTTTTGGAACTCAAGAGGCGAGTTGGATGGCAGGGACGTATGGAGTATATTCCGTTGTGTATTTGAGATTGTATTTATAGTAGGCAAAGACAGGTTGATACAACTGTCCATTTTATTTGTGATTGGTTGTACTCTAATATATTGTTTGTAAATTGACATTTACAGCTTTCTTCGTATAAATGTTGTTATTTGATATTATATTTTAATCCGCTGCGAGTGTGAGATTCTGTTCTGTTGTTTCTTGTTTCTTTCTCTACCTCTTTTTCTTCTTAACCCTAACAATCTGGAATTTTTGGAGTTCGATTTCTCGACACTTCTACAGTGAACGTATTAGTGTCAAATTTTCGGGGTCGTAAATTTCAGGTCGTTACATTTTGGTATCAGAGCTGAAGGTTAAGCGAGAACCTTAGCTCTGGTGGGTTACTAATTAAGGATAAGGTCAGTAGTATCCTAAAATGAGTTGAGTGTAATATATATGAGAGCGTACCTGTTATTTTCTTATATAAAGATTTTAAAATGATTTTAGAAAAAATGAATGACTTTTATATAAGCTTATATTTTGATATATAAAGCAATAATTTTTCTAATTATTATGTATCTTAAGATATTGGTTGTTGGTTATCGAAATTAAATATAATGATAAGAACTAAGTGGTAATATGTATGTATCCAAACAGGAATTGGATAATATAAACTATGCAAATAACATAAGCTAGAAATGGATTCAAACCAGAAATTTAAATCGTGGAATTTGTTGAAGTGTTTTCAGAATGTTGAATTAAGTGGCCCTGATTTTATTTTCCAACAAATTATGAGATAATATATAGTGGATTGATTTCTAGATATGATAATCTTGGTCATTATCATAAAAAGGTGGTTGTTTCTAAATAAATAAAGCAGAATGAAATGTTTTAAGGAAGTAATAATTTAGATAAATATGACTTATAAATTGAAAAGGATTTAAATTTTGAAGTTTTAAATCTAAATCCAAAAAATTTAAATTATTTCAAAGTGTTAAAAGATATAATAAACAATATTTTTAAATGTAGGAATCTTATTTTAAAACAAGAGTTGTTTTAAAATTTTAAAAGGAATTTGTTTTGAAATTAAAAACCAAGAATGGTTTAAAATTTAAAATATGACTTGGTTTGCAAATGAAATAAATATGTATATATAAGTAGATATACATAATATCAATGTTGATTTGAGGTAAACACTAAGTGTTGAGTTTTGAATTTTTCCCTGAAATGTGATGTAAAAAACCAAAGTGAAATAAGTTTTTGAACTTATAAGCGGGAAAGGTTATTGATAGGAAGTTTAAAATTTGAAATGGAGAATTCAAATCGAGTAAGGTTGACTGGATTAAATGAATTGAATTTAACATAGGGGAAGTTAAATAAGTTTAACAAACAACCTGAATTAGAAATTTCAAGATGAAATTTAGATTTAACTTAAGGAAGTTAAATGGGTTGAATTGAACTGGGAGTTATGTGTGATCTCAAAACAAGTTTGAGTTCTGAAAATTGGTAATGGATGCTGCTGATGAATGTTTTAGATAATTTAGATGTTTATTCGCCTTGGCTTATTTTGATCATCCTATTGTTATCCATAATCTATGAAACCGTGAATTGGATTGTTTAAATGAATTAAGAAGTGGATTAAGATAATAAGTATCCATTACTGAAATTAAATAAACTTTAATTTGAAATTATTTAAATGATTTTGATTTTAAAGAGATAAAGATTGAAAATATAAAATGGAATCACTTTGAATTTAAGATTTGAATGTTTAAAATGAACTAGCAAACTGAAATTGTTAAGAATTGGCTTCGAAGTCAAAATTGGGTAATAAATTGGATTCCGAAGATTAAATTGTTCAAAAAGATTTAAACTCTTATTTGAACCTTGAAATAAGTTAAGTAAAGGTAATTTAAAATGAATATTAAAAATTTGGACTCAAAATTTAATTGTTTAAAGACTTAGGTTATTAAATTAAAAGTAAAGGTTAATTTGATTTAAAGAATTAAATCAACATTTAAAAATTTAACTCGAATTTATATAATTCGAGATGGTTTAAAGTTGAGATTGGAATTGAAATTAGTTCAAATTGGATTTGATTTGAATTGTTTGGAATTATGATTGGAGTTGAATAAGTTTAATTCAAATGCATATTGATTTGAATTTGGGAAAGGAAATGAAGTTAATTTAAATTAAATTGAAATTGAATCAATTTAAGTGGAAGTGGAAATTGGAAAGTGGTTGAATGGGGAGATTGGGAAATTGAACCAGTTTGACTCTGAAACTATTTTCAAATAGATTGTTTTAATATAAACTGTTTTAAATCTATTTTCCTAGATATTTACTATGCAACCTTTCTTTTTAAAACCCAAACTATTTTATACTTATTTTACAACTATTTTGAAAACTAATTACAATTTTACATCTTTTTTACAAACTAATTACTATTTTACAACTATTTTGCAACTATCTAACTATTCGACAACTATTCAATTATTTTACAACTATTTTATAACCACTTGACAATTCTACAACTATTTTACAACTAATAACTATTTTTCAACTACTTAACTATTTTAAACTTTTCAAGCTATTTTCTAAATTCAAGTTGGTCAGAGTGCAAACTGTTATAATTGAAGTGATAACCCAAGTGGAAATTGAAGAAATTGTGAATAAGTGAATAGAATCAAAATGAATGTTTAGTAAAAGAAAATTGATTTAGCTGATAGTTAATGAAGACAAATACGTAGGATGTACGTATGTTATTCTATTCGCATAATGATTTGATACAGATTTGAGCACAGAATTTCGAGATAGTATATCGATCCGAGTTTGAATTTTTCACTCGATTTTCGACGGCGAACCCTGGATATGGATTTTTGATTGATTCTGGAAATTCTCTATCATAGTTATGGCTATGCAAGAAGAATGATTGTATCTGATCAAGATACCAGATCTGAGTCCGCACTAGGAAGTCGGGTGGACAATACTAGTTCGGAAGTGAAAATATGTGATCGAGTGAACTATCAAACCTGATATTGCATACGAATGATATATGTGCATCGTACGTGCTTGGATGAAATAGATATTGAAAATTTTGAAAAGAATGTAAAATGATTTTTGAAATGGAAAAGTACATTTTGATAAATTTATGATGTATAAGGATGGAAATTAGATATCACTATAACTAAACTCATTTTATAAATGTAAGTAAGGTAGTAAATAACTTTATAACAGAAATCAAACTTGAATATTTAATTAGGCATAAATAAAGTTATATATATTTGTTACATATGTTAAACTCCCCTTGTTGAATCTATAGCTTGAAGAAAAGATTTTTGAAAAAATATTTGAATGTAAAAGGGAATTTATATAAGTATGAAGTATTCAAAAGATTTTTCAAGTTGGAAAGAATAAACTTATATATATGTATGTGTGTGTGTGAATTTATGAGAATGATCTTGGGAAAAAAGTTTTTTGGAACCCACTTATTTTGAAAAGCTTTTGATTTTTTGGGAAAATAAATTTTGGAAATTTGGAAAGCCAAGTTTTGGAACTTTCGATTTTGAGATATCGATTTTGTGTAAAGGAGATTTATATGTGATTCATATAAAGAGTATGATTTGAAAGATACTATATGTGTATAGTATAAAAAAAATTGAGAATGCTGTGGGGAAAAAGTCGCTCCCATTTAGAGTGAAACTTCTAGAAGGAGATCCATGAGGTGGTTTTGCCTTGAGCCCTAAGGGGGGTTCTAAATTTGATCCTAAGAGGATGTCCGGATAAACTAAAGTTCCTGAGGATTGTGGTTAGGGTAGCGAAAGTTGAGGGCACTAACGCCTACAAAGACATTGGGTTATGTTGTAATGACAGTGTACCTCGGTGTAACTGCGATCTACTGCGCACCATAGCGAAAGTCAAGGGGCAGCGATTGCCTAAGGTCTGCATTTGATTTTGCTGGGAGAGCGACGTAACATTGGTAAACCGCATTATGAAGACATAGTGAAAGTCGTGTGGCAGTGAGTGCCTACAGGCTACATTAGGACTCGACTAATGTAGTCTGCAATCTATGTGAAGGTTCATTTGGCAGCGAAATTCAAGGGTGCTGATGCGTACAGTTACATAGGTTTTTGCCATGATGGCGACGTAACCCTGGGTATAGTTGCGATCTGTGGCGGTTACATGGTGTAATCGAGAGGCACGGATGCCTATAATTTTCTATGGTTTTGTCGGGATGGCGACGTAATCATCGGGCTAACTACAACCATGGAGGAGGTGATGATTTCCATAGCATTCTCACCAAAATGTTTCTATATTTTCAATAATGTTTTTCAAATATTTTCACTGGGTGTTGAAAACAGGTCTGCTCAGTACCTATAGACTTTCAGTTCTACGCCTGATCAACGTATGATCGAATTTCTGTGAGAACAAGGATGGACTTGTTGAAACATCGAGTTATAAAAAGTTTTTTTATAAAATTATTTTGATAATATTATGTAGATTTTTAAAGTGTTTTAAAACTTTGGAATAAGAAGGGGTAAGAGTTAAAAATGTTCAAAGAGTAGTTTAACTGATAATAAACATTTTAATAAAATTCTGGCTTCGTTCCTTTACGAAGACGAAAAGTTCTAAAGCGGGAAGGAATGTGATAACCCGGATTTTTGGACATCTGTTAATTGATAATTAACAGGATTTAATTTATTAAAAATACCGATTTGTAAGTTGAACAAATAAATTCTGACAATTAAGAAATATTTGGATATAAAAAATTTATTTAATAATCTTCTTTTATAAATATTTAAATGTGCCAAAAAAATTCTTTTCAAACAAACAAAACATGTGTTTTCAAATTACTATTGTTTATATATATAAGTAGGTTGTAAATAGAACTTGGATTTGAAATTCAAAGGTAAATATCATAAAATAAAATTGGATTTAAAAACTCTATGTTTTAAAACTAGTATATATATATATATATATATATATATATGATTATTTATTAGTGTATAATTAAGTTTTATATCATTATCTTAATAAGTAAAAATAAAAGGAAATGTATTAATAATAAATATAAAATATAATATAAAAACATATAATAAATATAAATGCATGCACTTGACATTTGTAAGCTAAGTTCAACATGCAAAATACAAGTGTCACCTTTAATTTATTTTCTTTATTTTTTTAAAAATAAAATAAAACAAGGCAATACACTTATATATATATATATATATATATATATATATATATCATTTTTTCTTCATCTTTCAAAAGAGGAAAACTAAACCAGAAATAAAACAACTAATTCAAACTCTTGCAAATCTAGACCTGAAGCAAGCTAAATCCAACATAATCAAAGAAATAAACAAATCAAAATCAAATTGCAGTTTCAATGAACAAAAGCAATTCCAGTTTTCAAATCTCAAGGCTATTTCTCTGTGCAAACAACAGGTGAGTAAACAATCTTCTTTTAAAAAAGCTTAATCTGTTTTATATCGTGATTGTATGTGATTAATACTTGAAGTAAAGTGTGAAAAATGTTTGCATGATTGTGTAAATATGCTTGCATGTATTTTTGTTTAGGCTGTTTGAGTATGCATGTCTGTTTATAGATAAACATGACTCTGTTTTAATTTTAATAGACTAAATCAAGTTCAAAAATTTATATCTCTTTATATAAACAGTTTTATGTTATGATCTTAAAAAGGAATTTTTTTTGTATTTACCCTATTCAACTTTTAAAAATATTTTTAAAGTATAATTAGCAAGAAACTTTTCTGGAAGAAGAAAAGAACATTGAAGATCAATTAATGTTAGAAATTTGATTGTTCAATTTCCATGCTTTGATTATATAATTAAATTCGTTTTCAAAAATAATGAATTTTGATGATAATTTCTGAATTTTTAAGTTTGTAAATCGAGAGATCTTGCGAGTTGAACGGGAATTATACTTTGGGTAAATTCTGGCAATCGACGAATGGTGGGGGTCGAGGTCACTGTTGGAGGTAGTTCGGAGGTCAAGGGTTTTGGCAAAAAATGGTCTTTGGATTTATTGTTCGTCGGAGTGGCTTGGCGTCGTCGAAGTAGGGTTTTGAAGCCTATTTTGGTGGACGTCGTTATCGAGGCAAGTTCGTCGTCGAGGGAGCATCGGACTCGTCCGGAGTAAGGGGGATAGGTGAGTGGGTCTACGGCGAGGGTTTGATCGAAGTGTCGATGCTTCTGGAGGCCGGAGGTGGCAACATGTGGTGGTTTTGGGTGATCGGTTTGGTTCAGGTGGGGTTCGTTTCAGCTCGATTTTGATTTCGAGTTTGGTTCTAGGATCTAGTTGATCGAAATCGGGAGGAAGGGTGTCTTTCGATTTGCCGACTATGGCATCGATGGTCGAAGCTGTTGCGTTCGCTTATGCACGTGAACGTGTGTCAGTTGTATCAATTTTTAGGTGATGCTATAGGAATAGAAGAAAAAGATGGTCTCGGGTTTGGACTCGAGAAAGTTTGATTCGGATCGAGTTTGGCTTTGGGTTGTTCACGAGTGTTAACCAGTGTATCGGTTTTAAAATTTTACACCAAAACAATTTTAAGAGAAAAAAAGAGGGAGGATTTCTTGGATTTGGGCTTGGGTTGGTTCAGGGATTGACTCGGCTATATGTAATAGCAGTTTTATAAGTTTAAATAAATCAAGTTTAAACAATTTCTTAATTAAATATTTTAAATAATAATTGTTTTATTTAAGTTTGGAATTGGTTAAAAATTATAAAATAAATTATTTTAAATTAATTAAGTTTAAGATATTTTATTAAATGTCCCTTAAGTGTAATTAAGTAGTTAATTAAAGAAGGGTAAATGTTTTAATCATTAATTAACCTAAATGTCTTAAGTTAATTTATAGGTTAATGATAAATTAATTCCAAAGGTTATTAAATAAAATTAAATAGTGTAATTAAGTAATTAATTAAGATAAATGGTTTATCTTTAATTAATTAGGGTCTTAAATAATTAAAGGTTAATTAATTAATAATTAAAGGATAATTAATTAATAATTAAAGGGTAATTAATCAGTAACTATTGGGTAATAAATTAATGTAAGTAATGAAAGATTAATTAATTAATTAATTAATAATTAATTAAAATAATAATAAATGGTTGTAATTAATTAATGTTCATTAAGCACGAATATAAGTAATTAATTCATTAATAATTTATTTATTTTGTATTAATTAAATTAATTATAAATTATGTGATTGATTAATCTTGCTCATGGATGATTAATTTGTTAAATGTTTGGATTGAGCGGTGATAAATGTAAGTTATTTATCTGTGATGAATTGCTGTGAGGATACAATGTTCTGAATTAAATAAATTGTTTCACTTAAACAACTTGGCTTAAAAGATGGCATTGGATTCAAAGATATCGAGGTCGAACATCAGCAACATCCGAAATCACTTCAATTAGAAACTACAACAATTCTTTATAGATTGATTTTCGAATCAAATAGTTTGGAATGGAATAAATTAAGTAACGTGGCCATTTAAATTGAGTAATAGTCCTCAGATATTGTTTTGTAATAAGTGATTGACTATAACAAGTTAAGAACTCGTCGTAAGGTAACCCGGGTTTTCAAAAAAGATTTATAACTTAGTATTTCAAGTTAAATGGGTTTACTCATGTTGGTTTCCAGCCTGACTCGGGTGTTACTTTAATGTAATGCTCAGGTCAAACCGAGTATTATAAATAGGTTAGGATGTTCTGGAACTCAGGAGGCGAGCTGGATGGCAGGGACGTATGGAGTATATTCTGCTGTGTATTTAAGATTGTACTGATAGTAGGCAGGGTTGATACAATTGCCCAGTTTATTTGTGATTGGTTGTAGTCTGATATATTGTTTGTAAATTGACATTTACAGCTTTCTTTGTATAAATGTTGTTATTTGATATTATATTTTAATCCGCTGCGAATGTGAGATTATGTGCTGTTGTTTCTTATTTCTTTCTCTACCTCTTTTTCTTCTCAGCTCTAATAATTTGGGATTTTCGGCATTCAATTGCTCGGCACTTCTACAGTGAACATATTAGTGTCGAATTTTCGGGGTCGTAAATTTCGAGTGGTTACAAATACATATAGTTGTTAATATCTATAAATACTAGACTTTCCAAACGAATTTTTACCAATATTTTCATTCACTTTCTCTCCTCTTTATCTTCAACATTTATTCTAAAGAATCCCAAACCATACTCTGCCGAAATGCCAAGTGAATCGAACTCGATTATCTCTTGTTTGATTCTTTGGCACTCTCTCCAATAAGATCTCAGTGCCATTCAGAGTTATAAGATTATTTGTAAATCAAATTGTTGAGTAAATGATGCGGTTGAGCCTTGAAATTAATTGGGTGTGAATGTTGCCCTGGAAATTAATTAGGTGATCTTGTGGCCTGGTAAATCAAGAAAGTTTGCCCAAGACTCGAATATAGGAGTGTGTACCTCGTGGCCTTGAAATCGAGGGTCTAATCTGGAAGATTATTTTAAAAGGAAATCCATACAATTGTACGGGACTGGACATAGGGTGACTCCGAACCAGTATAAAATCCTAGTGTGTTCTTTCCTTTACTGTTTTTACTTATTATTTGCATCTATGTGTGATTCCGTGATTATATTTGTGTCAGTGTGTTGCATTTGTTGGTGATTAAATTACATAATCTTGAAAAAGATTTATTAAATCCTCAAAACACTATTCACCCCCCTCCCTCCCCCCTCCCCCGTTCTAGTGTTATTCTAGCCTTAAGATCTGTAATCCGCATCTCTAACACTAATCTTCCTCACGATGAAGAATATGTTTCCCAAACTAATGATCGAAGCTTAAATCTCATATTAAAGCTAACCCTAGTTTAAATCAAGCTCTCAACTTATAGGTCGAACCCACTACATGCCATCGCACCCACCCATATGCCTGCTAGATCGAAGCTTATGAAAATTTAGGATTTTAGAAACGAGTTTTAGAATGTATTATTGGGTATTTTAAGAGAAGGAATTTTTTTGAAGTTGATTTATTTTATTTTCTCTACTGTGTATGTTGCGTGCATTTAAAAACAAGGGAGGGAAGTGATGTTGGCATGTATGTGGCTGGCTATAGTGACTTGAAAGGAAAGAAAAGGAGCTGATGTGAATATTTTACTAGACAATAATTTATTTTAAATTCCAAGGTATCTTGATTTACACATCTCAAAATCTCGAACCCCTATCGAGCCGTGCCGCTAATCGTTTACAATATTATTGTAACAACCCGGAATTTTGGGCAATATAAATTTAATAATCTGTGTAAATAATTTAATTGATTTGATAATTTTCTTTATAATTTTAATTTAAAATTGGCTAATTTAATCTTTTAAAGGTTGATAAATTTTTAATATGGTAATATTGATAAGAATTGTTTTTCAAAGTTAATCAGATTTTATTCTGTTTATAATATATACAATTGATATATATTGTGAATAGAAGTGCTTTTGTTTTAAATTTAAAGTTATTCAAATTGTAATATATATGTTTGTATATGTTATAGTTTGATATTGTTTTGAAATTGAATTTTAATCCATTAATAATTTATATATGAATGAATATGGTAATTTAAAGCTTTGTTTAATTTATATTTTCAACAGTTAATTTAGAATTAATTCATTTGTTTTCAAAATGTAAGTTAATTGTTGTTTTAAAAATATGATAGTTTAGAAAGGATTTAAATCAAAGTCTTATTTATGTTTTCTTTAAAGTGTTTAAATTTTAAATGGTTAAAAAAATGTATATGTATAAATATTTTAGATTTTAAATACATATATAGGAATTATTTGCATTTTTATTAGTTTAGAATATTTTCTTTTAAAGGGCAAACTTATATTTATTTATAAAGTAAATTTAATTAGTAAGTTATATACACATTTAAAACTAAGTAAATTAATTTAAAAAGACTTAAGAACATGTGTAAACATGTTAACTTCCTTCATTAACACATGTAAGTTAATTAAGTAATAAAATGACAAGTGTAAAACTTAAATAACAAGTGTCTTCTTTCTAAAAATTTCACTTTCTTTAATTTTTATAAAATCAAAATTAAGTTTATTAAACATATTGGCATCCATTTTTTCTCAGCTGATAAAAGATAATGTTAAATTGAAACTAAAAAGCAAGATTAAATCTAAATGCTCAAATCAGTAAATAACTATCAAGACTGCAATTCAACTTCAAGCTGCAACTTAAACATGCAATTGAAGATCTACATATTCAAATGAAGATCAGTTTCAACATGCATGGATTCAATTTCAACAAGCAAGAAAAATCAAAGAAAATGCATTCTTTAGATTTTTGTTCAAAAGCCTGGGGAATAAAATCTCTAAAATTGATCTGCAGTAATTCAAAAGCCTGGAACTTGACTTCACTATGTTTTGTTCTCTGCTTTGCTTATAATTTGGAGGCGAGTAATCACTTTAAAAACAGATTTTGTTCAATTTATAGTTAAATAATATTGCATGCAAATAGATCCTTGCTTTAATAATGAATATTTGAATTTGTGAGTGTATGAATATTATAAGTACATAGTGCCTGTAAACTTGAAAATTTAAGCCCTGTTGTTTAAGCAGGATATGACATTCACCTTTTAAACCTAAATCCTGCAAAAATATAACTTGTTTGAACTTGTGATATGAATGGAAAGTGTATGTTATAGTTTGATAGTAGTTTTAAAATTAGTTTCATTTTTTTTAAGCTACAGGTGTATATAAATAGGAACTTCACAGTAAAATCAAATTGTAGTTAAAAATCAATGATCCTAATTTTTGTTTAAAGGGGTATGATTGTGTTTGTTATACGAATTCATGATTTTAGAAGAAGGAATCATAATTTTTAACTAGATATTGGATGAGAATTTCGAGTTTGAACATATTGGAAATTTTTATGAACTGCAGTTGATTCACGCAATAAATCGAGTTGATTTTTGGATCAAAGTTTGCTTGAATGTTATAGATGAAGGGAAAAATACTTACAAATTTTTTTCCAATGAACAATTTGATCGTAATCAATCGAGATAGGGTTTAGTTACTGTATTTGAAGTCGATGCTAAATTGGGATCTTTCATCTTCCCTGATACATCGAGCTTCAGGATATTCTAGGGGTTGGTTTGTGGGAGTATGATGATGTTGTGGCTGGAGTTGCGGCAGTTCCGGTGGTGGCGATTATCAGAGGTGATGGAATTGGTGGTCGTGTTATGCTGCTGTTGTTCAAGCTTTTGGGTACGATTGTTCGAATTTCGACTCATATATTGATGGGTGGATTTGGGTTCACCTGAGTGCTCGCACGAGGATTTGGGACTGTGGAGGATGGTCGCGGCGACCAAAGTTCGCCGCGACCAAAGTTCGCCGGAGGACGATGGACACATGCACCGTGTTCGTGCACAGTTTGGGTTCGAGAATGATGAGTTAAACTCGGAGAGGCGCTCGTGTTTTCTTCGTGTATGATTCGAAGCAGGGATTTTTTTTTTTCGGGGTTGTCGCGTGGAGTGGGAGTGATTTACTCGGGTTTTAGGGGTAGTCATCTCGAGTTGGTATTCTGTATAATATTAAACTGCAAAAGTTACTTGATGTTGATTAAATAAATACAAGTCTAAGTTTTTATAAAAGGGGAAATAAATTTATAGGTTATAACTTATTCTTTGAAGTAAATATAAATCAAATTATTAAAGGTGATAATTGAATTTAATTTCAAACTTAAATTGTTTAAGATGATCGCTTTTGAAAGTAATTATCTTGATTTAATTTTGAAATTTAATTCAAAAGAAAGTTATCATTTTAAGATATTAAATCAAAATTATCAAATAATGATTTTAAAACTAAGTTCTAATTAGATAGCTTAAAGTGTTTTCAATTTGAATTTGATTTCTAAATCCTTTATTTTCAAATAAGGATAAGATTATAATATTAAAACCAAATTGAATAATTTGTTTTTGAGTTGTTTAAGCTTAATCAATTTCAAATAACTTATTTATAAAGATAAATAAATGTTAAATTATTCTGATATGAAATTGAGAATACTTAATAAATATGATTTGTTAATTAAGATTAATATTCTCTTAATTAATTTAGGATTTTGAATTATAAGATGTTAATTAATTAATTGTTTAATTAATTTTAAATAATTAGTTAATTATTTGTTTTATAATCACTTAATTATGGATTAATTAAGTGTAATTACTTAGTAAAGTAATTAATGATTAATTGTTGAATGTAATTAAGGAAGTTAATTACTTATGGAAGTAATTAATGATAATTACTCACGGAGTAATTAGTTGAAGTGATTATTGGTTAATCACTTAATAATATCAATTAAAGAATTGATTAATATAATTGTTTTAAAGATAATTAATTATGAAGTAATTAATTAAAGAAATAAGAATTATTTAATGATGAGATTAATTATTTGTTAAGTAATTAATTAAGAGATTAATTAAGATTTATTAATGAAGTAATTAGAGATAATTACTTGTTAAGTAATTAAGGAAGTTAATTACTTAATTATTTTAGTTAATTAATTAATGAGGTTATTTAATTAAAGAATGAGTTTAACTTAAGATTAATTACTAAGGGTAATTAATTAAAATTATAATTAATTAATAAAGTAATTAATTAAGAATTTATTATTTAATCTAATTGTTTAATAATTACTTAATGGAGTTAGAAATTAATTAAGAAGTTAATTAATTTAGTTAAGTAATTGCAAATTGTTAATTACTAATTATGATTAATTAGTTGATTAATTATAAGTTAATTATTTAATTAATTAAAGTAATTATTAATTAATAAGGATTAATTAATTAATGTGATTAATGATATTTATCAAGGTTAATTAATATTAGTGATTTATTTAAATGTGATTAATTAATTGTAGTTAATTAAAAATTAATGTAATTAATTACAGTTAATTAATTAATGTATGATCATTAATTATTGTAATTAATGATAGTAATTAAGGGATAATTACTGAATATGGTTAAGTATAATTACCTGAATGTAATTAAATGAGGATTAATCAAAGGAGATTAATTAAAGAAGATCATTGGAGATGATTAATTTATTTGGAATTAATAAATAAAGAAGGATTTTGGTAATCCAATTGGTTAAAGAATTAATCAATTTTGCTTTGGATAATTGATTAATATTTGTTGATAAATTGATTTTAGATGATCAATATTGGATGGTTGATATTGGATGTTGGATGATATTGAGTGATTGGTTGATATTGGATGTGATTGGATGATTTGAATGTCAATGACATGTGAGATGCTGCTGTGTGAGATGAAGGTTTGTTATGAATTATCTATTGTGATAAATGATTCATCTATCTGTTTATTTCATCCTGTATATAAGTTTTAAACTGTTTAAACCCTTAAGTACAACTTGGACATTAAAATGGCGTTTAGTTTCGGTGAGACCGGGATCGGGTTTCCATATTTGGAATCCGAAAACCACATCGATTCCAATTAAACGTTAGGTCATTAATCCAAGTGGAGCAAGTGAAGACTCGAGGTGTAAGGGCTATACGTCAGTATAACTCTGTGGGTGATTCCGTAATGAGTTTGACGGAATAGTGCTTATAGATTCGAGATGGCGAATCAGAGTGCAAGGGCTATGGTCGTTGACTCTGAGGGTGATTCCAATAATGAGTGCAACGAGATAGTGCCTTCGGTTTCGTTCGAACCCGGAATGAACTTGTATGGATTGAATGTTTCAGCACATCGTCAGGCGGACGATGAACATTCTAAGTGATGTGTCCTATAAAGGTAATCATAACCTCAAGCCTCATCAACTGGGAATGGCTAAAACAGGGGAGGTGCAGCAAGGCTTCGTGGGTAGCTCCCACTGGAGAGCAAGATACATCCCTGTCTAGAGGTCCCTTCTATTTCGACTTAGTGTGTGGTTGGTCGCGCCAACTACGGGGTTGTCTTGTTCGAGACTGTACAGTAAGGGATGGTTCCGGCCTTGTGTTGTAGGGGAGTGGGAGTACTCCTCGGTACGTTGATCTAGGCCACGTACTGTGACGGGCGGTACCCCAGTAGCCCTGCCATTGATGGAAATCCATTTTCCCTATGAGACCCTACGGTTTTGTTTGTATTACCCACTTTTGTGGCTAGTAGCTGGAATTTAATAGATGTAACAATTTCGGCTATTTCTTATTTACTTGAATACCCTAGACACTATTATAATATCACTGGATTTCCTATCAAATGTTGGTTAGCGTAAGGTAAAAACTTTTCCATGTTTATGTGTGGGAAGTCTTACGTGATACCTTTTCTTTTCAAATGTTTTCTAAAGTTAAGCAATTTTAACCCGTTTACTCACACCAGACCCCTGTCTGACCCGAGTGTTTATTTTCTGTTTTATTAAACTCTTGGGTACTCATATTATGTATGAGTAGTCAAGTGGATCAGGTTAGCTTGACGAATTCTGGAGTAGTTATGGAGCAGGAGGCTTCGACGTGTAGATAAATATTTTGATTCCGCTGTGTATGTTGTGTCTGTATGTTGTATCTTGAGTTGTATAGTTAGACAGAAGTTTATAATTGTCTATTATCTTTTGTTTAAGTTGTGTACTCTGATGTAATGAGATACTATGTAATATCTTATGTTAATTATTATATTTATTCGTTCCGCTGTGAGTTCTCTGATGTTGTTTGTGTTCTTCTTTCTCTTTCTTTTCTTCTTCTATCCCTTTCTTTCTTCAAGACGATGCGATTTTCTGGGAATAGAAATTTAGGTCGTCTCAATTATACCCCTATTCCGAACATAATGGAAAATGTTATGAGTCCTAATTAGATCATATGGAGAAGAGAGCTTTTTGGACCCAATTATTATATTGAACTTTCGATATTAAATTCAACGCGTTTATATCTCGTACGGCCAAAAGATAACTTCAAACACTACGAAATTTAAAATCCGATAATAATACACTATTATGGATCTAATGGAACTATTTTGTCAAATTCCAAGACTGTGTCTCGAAAGGCTATTTTTACTCGTCAATTTATACAAGTTATTTTTAAATTAAGTTAATTACCTATTAATCCAATTTAAAAAAAATTGCCTTCATTCTTGTTAATATAAATTTTATATGCCTTTAAATTATTTTTATCAAGCTTAAAACTCAAAATCCAATTATTTGAGTAAATTCCAATTACTAAATTATCCAATACATTATTATATTTGAAATTAAAATTTAACTTTTAAATATTTAAAATAATTAAACATTCCAATTTCAAATTACCAAAATTCTAGGTCGTTACAGTCCCAATAAAAGGCTTTCCTCCAAGCTTGGCATAATCTACGCTTAATACTACATAGTTATTGACCACCTGAGTTCCTGATTTCTTCCAACCATTCCCGCTGTAGCTCCATCTTGCATTATGTTGACAATGAATTGATACATAGCTCCCATATCTACTTGCGGCGCTCCAACACCAACATTAGAAGTTTGTGCACGACCTGCATTCTTCAATTGTTTGGTCTGGCATTTCCATTGGGTGTGGTGCTTCCTCCACCAGCGTTAACTTTTCCACTCCTAGCATCCATATCTTACTTCCTTAAAATCTGCATTCGAGTCTTTGTAAGGTACAGAAGAATAGCCTAAGAGAGATGGGAGAATAGAGATAAAGTGTATACTTATATAAAGAAAATACAAGTACGTTACTATAGCGTTGTACCATACCCCAATCTTTTCTCTAATTCCTTAGGATATGTTTTCAAAATCGTTTTAAATTTAAATTTTCTTTTAAGTTTTCATAAACATATGCTCTGATACCAAGTTGTAACACCCCCTATCTTGAGGCCCAAAGCTAAGTGTTATAGATGCTGTAGTCATCTATAGTATTTAACTTTAGAAAAAATACAATAGTGTTGACGATATCCATAATATCAGAAGCATGAATATGAAATAAAATCACAATATCAAAAACACTTTTCTTATTACATTTCAAATCAATATTTCATATTCAGTTACATAATCCCAAAACGATTCATAGGTTTTAATCAAATATAATTATTACAAACTATGTCAAGAGTGACATATGAAGATGCCCTCTTGGATGATCATAGTACTAAATAGATAGACATATCAGTCATAAGTACATCACAGCGGAAATACTACTAATCTACTCTTACATAGCTAGCTTTGCCTCCCACACATCTTGAAAAGCTTATTCGTCCAACCTACTAAACCTAAAAAGACCTTAACTCTTAATCTACTCAAATTAATTTTGAACACCCAAGAGTTTAAGGAGAAAGCATAAACATCGAGTTAATTATAAAGTCTGGTGTGAATAATATTGTTACACCTCGATTTACTGATATTAAATGAGACCATGCCGCTTAGCGGAACGGGTTTCCCCTCACTAATATCCTTTGAAAAGAATATCTTTTGCAAATCTAAATCCTACAATCAAACTTATTATAAAAATGATAGCAAATACATATGTGCATGATAATAAGGAAATCAATGGATTGTCTATCCGCGGTATAGTTTTATCTGGCTAACTATTAACCATTGGCTGATTCGGGCCTACCAGACACAATTAATAATCTAACTTCTATTAGACACAACACTAGTCCATTTGCCCTTAACTATTTTCTTCTAAGGTCAACTGATCCTATTGGTTTTGCGGGCTCACTAATAACCTATCTGCAATTTGTATATTCCCTTCCATGTGTAACATCATTTTAGTCCCATCTATTGTAAAACCCTACATAGTGGAATTTTGTACTTATTTTGGCTAGGGACTAATAGCTAAAGTCTAGGGTGCGACCCTACACCGGTCTTATCTGGTCTTTTAGTATCTGAGTCATAAACTTAGGTTTAACTACCCTATTCATATTTCATTTCCTTCCACATACTTAGGGTTAACTACCCTACTCAAATTTCATTTCCTTGTAAACAATCTTTGCAAATGATTTATCCCTGAAATCGTGTGTAACGATCCCGGTTTTAAATCAAATTTAAATTGGTAATTAATTTAATAAATTGTGAATTTAATGGTAAATTAGTTTGATTTTTCCCAAATTAAACAAGATATGTATTTGTTTATTTATATAGATAAATTTATAGTTTGAAAATTTGAATTTGAAATTTACCAAAATAAATAATATATGTTGTTTATATATATATATATACAAATTGATTTTAAATTGAATTTTTTTATTTGAAAACTCAAGAATAAATATTTTAGAAAATAAATATAATTTAAATACTCTATACTTTGAGATTAATAAAATTTGTTTTGGAATAATAATATATGTATGTATATCTATATTTTGGAAGTTATGATTTGAAAATTATATTTTGGAACTGATATAATAAATTTACAAAAGCTATTTAAAAGGTTAAATTCTAATTTATTTAATGTGTAATTAGATTTTAAAAATCAATTTCTTAAAGTTATAAATATATATATATATATATAGGAAATGTATTAATTTAAAAAGAGAAATATATGTATATATCTTTTGGAATCAACGTAATACTTAAAATAAGAAAGACATAAAACATATATAAACATTTAAACTAAATTGAAATTATAAAATAAAACATATTTAAACATTTAAATGACATGTGTAAGCATTATGATGAGAATATTAACTAGTGTAAATGTTTTATAATGCAATTTGACAATTGCGAGTAAGTAACAACATACATTAAACAAATGTCCTTAAATTCTTTTTATATTTTATTAATGAATGAAATTAAAAAAAGGTTTATATGCTCATCTATCTCTCTCTTTTCTCATTTTGCTTCATGCATTCAAATCAAAGAAAATTAGAAGCAAAACATCAAGCAACCAAAGCCAGTTCAAAGTATTCAAAGATCATATTCAATTAAGTAAAAGACTCCACTCAGTTTAAAAGCAATCAAACTTAAAAAAATCTGGGATCAAGCTCCGGTTCATTCCGGATCATCAAGATCAAAACAAGTTCTTCAACCTGATTCAGATCTAAGGCATGCAAAAGCATCTCAGTCAAGCAAGTTAATGATCAGATTCAACTCAGCAAATAATAGATCTGAATCAAGTCAAAAGGAATTAAAGAAAGTGGAAATTACAGAGGCATCCCTATCGTACTTCCATATTGTAAAGCGGATCCCTGTCAAAGTTTCATTGTAAAGCGGGTCCCTGTTTTCTGGAAACGAAGAAAAATTATTGTTGAAATGTCAGCAACTTCTATAAATAAGTGCTGATATTTCAGCAACTTTCCCTGTCAAAGTTTCATTGTAAAAACAAAGAAAAATTATTACTGAAATGTCAGCAACTTTTATAAATAAGTGTTGATATTTCAGCAACTTTCCCTGTCAAAGTTTCATTGTAAAAATAAAGAAAAATTATTGCTAAAATGTCAGCAACTTTTATAAATAAGTGATGATATTTCAGCAACTTTCATAAACTGTGTTCACTGTGTACATAAATGTTGCTGAAATGTTAGCAACTTTTATAAATAAGTGCTGATATTTAAGCAACTTTCATACATTATGTTCACAGTGTACAGAAAAGTTGCGGAAATGTCAGCAACTTTTATGAAATGTTGCATCATGCTCTGCAATAATCGTGAATAGAAAACAGGGACCTAATTTACACTGAAATTTAGTGAAGGACTTTTCGTGAATTTTGAAACTTAATAAGGACCTGTGCCAAAAGTACCCCTAAAGAAAATTAGTCTCTATTCAATAAAAAAAATCAGGTCTCTGCTTTCACTCACAGGTGAGCAAACTAGCCTTAAATCTATTACATGTCCTGATGAATGCTTGAATTGATTGTCTTCTCTGATATGTGATATTCTGGAATGTAAATTTGTCTACATGTGTATGTATATATGTGATGCATGTTTGAAAATAGGCAAAATTTGCCTCTGTGCACATTCTAGGTTTCAAAACCTATTTGAAAAATTAAATCACCTTAACCCAAACAATTTTAGGCTTTGATTGCTAAATGAAAAGTGTTTACATAAGTGCAACATCATATTTAAAAATAAATTCAAGTGTACTCATTAAGTATTTGTTTATAAAATGATAAATCTCAGCAAATATCAAAATATGTCAAAGACCAAGGGTCGGGGATTCTTGTTTCGATTGTACAATCAGATTCAAACTTCAAAATGATGAATTTTAATATCAATATCAAGATTTTTAGATTTGAGGATGTTGAGTATTTGTAAGTTGAACGTAAAGTACATTTTTGCCAACTTCCGTTGATCGGCGAAGAATTGATCAACGTAATTATTGCTGGAGGTAGAGGGGAGATTGATGATCATTGGAAAAATTATCGATGGATTTTTAGTTGACCATGATGATCATATGAAGCTAAATTCGGGTTTAATCCCAGTTTTTTTGTTAAGGTCGAAAAGCGAGTTGTTGCATCGCCGTGAGTTGATCGGAGTTGTCCGGACCTAGGGGGATAGAAGCTCGAGGGTGTGACATTACTTTGGACAGAGCCACAAAGGTTCAGGCGACGTGATGTGGAGGCGTGAAGCATTTTTGGTTGGTCGGGTTATGAAGTTTTGCGTTGACTTGCTCGCTTCCGATTCTTTGACGAATTGGATGATCTGGGTGTTTGTAATGGAGGAGAATGTGTGCATCGTCGTGCTGGAGGTTGCTACGATGATCAGAGGTCGATCAGGTGATCGTGCGCATGCACGTGGAACTGTATATACCTGGTGTTGTTGAACATTTGGGGAAGAAAGGGATTTCGTTGGGGAAAACTCAAAGTAATTCGCGTGGTGTCTCGGGGAAAAGAAGGTGGAGGAAGACTCAAAGTCAGGCTCGGGTAAAACAAGTGTATGGCTCGAGTTTAAGTAATCAGGTATAAAAAAGTTTTAACCTTTAAAGCAATTGAGTTTATTTAAAACAATTTTTGTAAAAAACCAGTTCTTTTGGTAAATAATAAATGTTATCTAAGTTTGAATTGGTTAAAAGATTTAAAAATAAATTATTTCAAATTTATTAAGTTAAAAGTGTTTTAATCTATATAACTTTTGATTTTAAAGTTTATAAACTTAATTTTTGTAATTAAGTGAATAATTAAGAAAATGAAATGTTTTACAATCCTTAATCTAACTTAAAGATTTTAAGTTAATTAATGTATTGATGATGGTCTATTCCAAAGGATTATTAATAAGGATTCCATGATAATTAAAAATAGTAAAGATAAATGGTTTATCTTTGAATTGATTAATTCTTAAGTAATTAAAGAATTATTAATTAACGAAAGTGATTAAGGAAGAATTGGTTAATAAAGGTGATTAAAGGATAATTATTTTAAAGGTTAATTACTTGATTAAAGATTGATTAAGGTTAATTAACTTTATAATTAAGGATAATTACTTACATGATTAAGGTTAATTAATTTCATGATTAAGGTTAATTTAATTACCTAATTAAGGTTAATTAAATATTGATTAAAAAGTTAATTAATGAATAATTAAGAATTGATTAATTAATGATTAAGGATTAACTAATTTATAATTAAGGATAATCAATTAAGGGTTAATTAATTAATTAAGGATAATTAATTAAATAATTAAGATTAATTATTTAATATTAAAGATTGATTCATTGATTAATTTAGATTGAGTAATTAATGATTAAAGGATAATTAATTATTAATAAATGAATAATGGTTAATTAATTAAAATAATTTGTAATTAATTAATATTAATTAACCAGGATTAGTAATTAATCTCATTTAAATTAATCAAATGATTAACTAATTTTACTTAGATGTTTGGATTGCATTGAATGCTTTAAATTATTTGAACCCCTGATGTGTGATGTGATGTGATATGCATTGTTTTGATTTAAGCTGTGGTGAATGTAATTCATTTATCTATGATGAATTTATATTATGTATCTGTGAATCTGTGAATGAAGATAAGCTTTATACGATTATACCGCTTATCAATATAGCTGTGTTTGAATCTGTAATGATTGTTGATGTTGCACTATTGTGTAAAACCCCTGGACTATGCCACACACACACACACAAAAAATATGGATTTCACGAGAAATTGGTTAAGTCAGGGGTTTTGATTTTAAAATGATTTAAAAGTTGAATTTTGAATCCAAACGGTTTTGGAAACGGAATTGGGTTGAATTTGAAAAGCTTTTGGAAAGAAAAGTTTGAAATTTAAAATTGGTTTGAATAAAATATATTTTGTTTAATTTTTTGAAAATTACTTTGGAAACTATGGTTTGAAAGGGTATAGAAGTTATACGATATTTATGATGATTTTAAACATTTTAAAAGTATTATTTTAGGAATTTAAATTCAACCCAAGTTTATATTTTAAAAACTATAACTTGTGCATATTTGACTGGATCTTTTCGAAACGAAAAAAATATTTATTTTCAAATGATAATAGCTTTCGAATAAAGAAAGGATTTCCAGTTTTTGTCGAAAAGGGTTTTCAAAATTTGAAATGGAATTGTCTTGAAAGCTATAGATGGATCTTTATTAAATATTTGTGAACTTTGTTTTCAAATTTAAGAAGATCTTAAAGGTGTATCTTTTGTATAAAAGATTTGAATTGAAAATAGTTTTGAAAACTATGAATGAATCTTTGTGAAAGATTGGTGAACTTTGTGAAATAAATCTTTTTGTTTAAAAGATTTAAAGTGGAAATTTGTTTAACCATTTGAAGAAAAGGTTTTTGGCTTTAGGTTGTGACTTAACTAAGATCCCACTATATCCATATGCTTTTAAATTAAGCGCTCATTATTCGGTTTAGCCGGGAAAGGTCTTTGTGTCATATAACCCATTCCGAATAATGATACGACGAAATGGATAGCATTTGAAGACCGGTTGTGAAGACCGGGTATTTTCGAGAACGATAGGATTACCTGTCGAATGACTCTGCACTGAGTTGCTCCGGTATAGAGATCTCCATATGTGATGGAGAGTCCGACCGGGATTATGAATACCCGGATTTAAGGTCTTCTTTAAAGTGCCTTCGGTTTCGTTCGAACCCGGAATGGACTTGTATGGTTGTATGTCTGACATTACACTTTGAGATGTAAAGCTGATCTCTATCAAATACATTTCTGTTGGTGGCGAAGAATTTATTCTCTTAGCTTAACACCCTTCTCTGAGACGCACATGCTCAGAGGTTATGTAGTTGATGGTTATCAGTGATATACTCCCAATTTGGTAGTGTGGCATGCTGAGTGTTGCTGATCATTTGTTGATCGGAGCATGGCTTTTGTGAAAAGCTTAGCTTTGTGGAAGAGACCTTGTCGATCCTCACAAACTGAAAATGGTCGAAACAGGAAGGATGTGACAAGGTTATTGAGGGTAGCGCCCCTTAGGGTATATCCATTTCCTTCTGGATAAAAGTGGTATCATGGTATGGAGACCAGATATTTAACTTATATGGTTGCTGCAAATTTGTGCTTTGTGGTTGTTGGTGTTGAATGCTCTCGGATAAAGGTCGGTAACGACCGGGGGATAGCATACTCGTGTAGTACTTACCTAGTTACAGAGGTAACCCGGCCTTATGTTGGCAGATATCCAATTAGGTTCTCAGGGCATCCCTCCTAAGGCATACCCATATGGCCCAGGAAGTTCCTTAGCCTGACCATTTGTTGGAAATCCAATCATCAATACACGCCTTGTACGATTTTAGTTGTAGAACCTATCATTTAACATGGTAGCTATAATAGGCATACGATAATGGTACATATGCTGGCTAAGATTAATATTATACTTGCAAGTGTTTTCCACTATGCACTAATAATAATATCAAAAAGGATTTCGCGTATCAAGCATGTTTGACTATCATAAGGAGAAATCTCCCACCAAGTGTGCGATTGCAATGTATGTGTGCCGGGAGGCCTTATGGTAGTTTCATTTTCCAAAAAGCATAGCGAATTCGTTTCAAATTCTTTTTGTTTTTTTATTCAAGATAAAACTGTTTTTATTCGCTCACACCAGTCCTACGACTGACCCATAGTTTATTGTTCCCTTTCTAAACTCTGGGTGTCCACAATTTTCCATACGGCCAGCCTAGAGTTGGTTTTTTCAAATAATCAAATGGTAGGAGTAGAGTCGATAGCTTTCAGCCTTTGGATCTTGGCGATCGCATTGCTAACTGAGTTCCCTAGTTTGCTGCATTATAACTTGATGGTAGTTCGAGCTTATAGCTTGGAGATCCTTGGAGCTTTGGCAATGGATTTAGATATTGGATTCTTTCTTTCTCTCTTGGAGATCAAGTTGGAGATTTCTTTCCGCTGATGTTCTTTCTGTTGTTGTATCTATCGCTGATAGTGTTGGGCATCTGTTGTATTTTGGCTCTGATATTGATAATCATTTGTATCAGATGTTGTATCTATTGTGTATCAATAAAATTTCTTTTGTTTTCCGCTGTGTTGTTGTACTTAATGTGTTATAAGCTTCGGCGAACCAGATTCGATGTTTGAATCTGCGGCATTCGAATAAGGGTGATGTATTTAGGTGTCGATTTTTGAAGGTCGAGTCAGGGTTGTTAGAATTGGTATCAGAGCTGAAAGTTGAGTAAAAACTTGAGCTCAGGAGTATAAAACATTAAGTGACTCATTAGAGATAGGAATTAAAACGCCCTAAAATGAGTATATCCCTAAGATATCCGTCTGTATGCCATGGTAAATTCTCTTGATAGTAAGTATGAGCGTAAGAAGAGGACGAGGTAGGGGACAGGGGAGTACCACTACAAATGGTCAATACCCTGCAACAACGGGAACAACATTTCCCTCAATCTCTTTGATCATCATTCGATTTCAATTCTTTGATGATTTCCTGGCTACTACAAGAAGAAGCTTTGGTGTGATGATGGCCCTGCGGATCGTTGTAGAAAAGGTTCTAATTCCTATTTCGTATTCTCTTTATCAGTTCCCTATCAGTTTTCATTTTTAACCTTTAATGAATTTGAAATTTATTTGAAATAAATTGGCTAATTAAATATGAAACTGAGTTGAATTATATCCATTTGTCTATTCTATAGGGTCCAGATATGTTCTACGAATGGTTAGTTATCCTTCGAACTAACCAATGCCCCAGCATATTTCATAGATAGATGACCCGAGTGTGTCGTGAAGTGTCGAATAAGTTCATTCTCATATTTATTAATGATATTCTGATTTGGTAAGCCAAATGCAGAATAAATATTCATTTTGATCTGGAAAGCTATTTCTTTGTCTTCTTGTTCGTCTCCCTGTCTAGCAAATTTCAGGGACGAAATTTTCTTAAGGATGAATCTGTAACGATCCTGGTTTTAAATCAAATTTAAATTGGTAATTAATTTAATTTTTAGAATTAAATTGTGAATTTAATGGTAAATTAATCTGATTTTCCCAAATTAAACAAGATATATATTATTTTATTCATATAGATAAATTTATAATTTGAAAATTTGAATTTGAAATTTACCAAAATAAATAATATATGTCGTTTATGTATATGTATACAAATTGATTTTAAATTGAATTTTTTATTTGAAAACTCAAGAATAAATATTTCAGAAAATAAATTGAATTTAAATACTCTATACTTTGAGATTAATAAAATTTATTTTGGAATAATATATATATATATATATATATATATATATATATTGGAAGTTATGATTTGAAAATTATATTTTGGAATTGATATAATAAATTTACAAAGTTAAAAGGTTAAATTATAATTTATTTAATGTGTAATTAGATTTTAAAAATCAATTTCTTAAAGTTATAAATATATATATAGGAAAGTATTAATTTAAAAATAGAAACATATGTATATATCTTTTGGAATCAACATAATACTTAAAATAAGAAAGACATAAAACATATATAAACATTTAAACTAAATTGAAATTATAAAATAAAAAATATTTAAACATTTAAATGACATATGTAAGCATTATGATGAGAATATTAACAAGTGTAAATGTTTTATAATGCAATTTGACAATTGTGAGTAAGTTACAACATACATTAAACAAGTGTCCTCAAATTCTTTTTATTTTTAAATTAATGAATGAAATTAAAACAAGGTTTATATGCTCATCTATCTCTCTCTTTTCTCATTTTGCTTCATGCATTCAAATCAAAGAAATTTAAAAGCAAAACATCAAGCAACCAAAGCCAGTTCAAAGCATTCAAAGATCAGATTCAATTAAGTGCAAGACTAAACTCAGTTTAAAAGCAATCAAACCTAAACAAATCTAGGATCAAGCTCCAGTTCATTCCAGATCGGTAAGATCAAAACAAGTTCTTCAACCTGATTCAGATCTGAGGCATGCAAATTCATCTCAGTCAAGCATGTTAATGATCAGACTCAACTCAGCAAATAACAGATCTAAATCAAGTCAAAAGGAATTAAAGAAAATTATTCTCTGTTCAATCAAAAATTCCAGGTCTCTGCTTTCACTCACAGGTGAGCAAACTAGCCTTAAATATGTTACGTGTCCTGGTGAATGCTTGAATTGATTGTCTTCTCAGATATGTGATATTCAAGAATGTAAATTTGTCTACATGTGTATGTATATATATGATGCATGTTTGAAAATAGGCAAAATTTTCCTCTATGCATACATTCTAGGTTTTAAATCCTGTTAGAAAATTTAAATCACCCTAACCCAAACAATTTTAGGCTTTGATTGCTGAATGAAAAGTGTTTACATAAGTGCAACATCATATTTAAAAATAAATTCAAGTATATTCATTAAGTATTTGTTTATAAAATGATAAATCTAAGTAAATATCAAAATATGTCAAAGATCAAGGGTCGGGGATTCTTGTGTTGATTGTACAATCAGATTCAAACTTCAAAATGATGAATTTTAAGATCAATATCAAGATTTTTAGATTTAAGGATGTTGAGCATTTGTAAGTTGAGCGTAAAGTACATTTTTTCCAAATTCCGTTGATCGGCGAAGAATTGGTCAACGTATTGTTGTTGGAGGTAGAGGGGAGATTGAGGATCATTGGAAAAATAATCGACGGATTTTTAGATGACCATGATGATCATACGAAGTTAAATTAGGGTTTAAGCCCAGTTTTTTTGTTAAGGTCGAAAAGAAGGTTGTTGCATCTCCATGAGTTGATCGAAGTTGTCCAGACTTAGGGGGATAGAAGCTCGGGGGTGTGATGTTGCTTTGGACGGAGTCGCAAGGGTTCAGGCAACTTGACATGGAGGCGCGAAGCGTTTTTGGTTGGTCGGGTTGTACCAATTTTGCGTTGACTTGCTCGATTCCGATTCTTTGACGAAATGGATGATCTGTGTGACGACCCGGTATTTTAACAGTATTATTTTAATACAAATTTAATCTAATTTAAATAAAAGGTAAACTTATCATTTTAAAAGAAATGCAACTTTTGGAAATAATCTCCATTTATGTGTATTTTGAAAAGGAATTTGATTTTTAACTTAAATTAAAGTCTCTTAAGAATATTTATAATAAAATTTATCTTATATAATCGAATTAAAATGATTTGTCTTGTTAACATTTAGTATAGAAGAATTGTGTAGTTAATATAAAATATATCTTACAACTATTTAAAACTTATAAAAAAAAATATGGCTACTAGTGTAACTATAAATAAATAAATAAGCACAAAGTATAGAATGAAACAAGACCAAAGAGAAGTAAATCAAACAAATCTTATTCAAACTAGAAATTAATAAGTACAAACATTTGCTGTACATTTGAAAGTTAGAAGTTGATAACATAAATCTTCTTACTCAAGCCATATATTTAATTACAAAGTGTACCTTTATGTATACAAATATCTTTATATAGCAAATTGTAATAAATACATGTAAACATATGAGGAAAGCATGCATTTAATGGCCATCATCTCAGCCTAAATAGGTCAATTCAAAACATTAGAAAATCTGGTCAAAGCTTAACAAAGAAGCTGAACCAGATGGCACCTTTCTTATTACATCCTGTTACCTGGTATCTTCTATATATGTATGCATTTCCTATATGAGTTCGGTCAGTAACAATTTAGAAACCAGAGAATAAGAAAACAAACATCTTCTTAGACTCAAGTTCAAAACAAAACAAACAAGAACAGAAAAGATTTCAGGGCAGTTTCAACTACAAGTTTTCAAAACAGTAGAGTGTTGTTTGCTTAGCAAGCTTGCAGGTGAGTTGACCCATTTATTTCAGGATCTAAGAATAATCTAAAATCTGTGAAGATGATTCAGGAATAACGTTGGGTTTTGCTTATATATTTTATTCAGGTGTAACTCTGTATATAACTACATGTTTGTGTTGTTTGTGTTTTCTTTTCTGATACAGTTACAGGAAAAAAAAATATACAAATAATACCAAGAAAATTCAAAACATCTTCATTTAATTACTAATAGACTTATAGTTAAAACAAAACGAGTTCGTTTATACCTGAAGTAAGATCTTAAAATAGTTTTAAGTAGGGTAGGGATATATGGCATCTGGAAAAGTTGTTTTTACAGAGAAATTTTAATCATAGGTAGAATACGAATACCATGGATTGTTAATTCAATTACATGCCTTGAATCAACATATGAAAATAGAATTTTTAAAACTTATATGAAGGTTTTTAGTTGAGGAAGCTAAGAGCAATTGATAGTTAGACTGAAAATGCATTTTTATCAATTTTTAGTAATCGAAATAATCTTGGATGTTGAATTTCCAATCGAAGCTAGCTTGGTGATTGATGATGTTAGGAAAATTGTTAAATAAATTTTCTACTGAAGGAGATGATGGAATGAGGCAAATCTAGGGTTTTTGGAAGTATTTCAGTCACGGCTAATGGCGAGGTGATTTCGTCCCAATTATTGCATCGAGTTGATCACAAGGCTAGGAATCGGAGCGTGGAGGTTTGGTGCTTCTCTGGAAGGATGGCCAGAGTTTCCAGCTGCCGTGGTCGTCGTAGCGATATGGTTTTGTCAGTTTGGTTGTAGCCTCTGTTGTCATCAGAGTGTTCGATTTCAATTGGTTGATGTTTGCATCTATCTGGGGGTTCTTACGTGAAGGCGAGATGACCGTCGACTTGGAGGCGTCGTTGGCAGGGTGACAGTGAAGACCGGGCCACCGTACACGTGCACTGTGCACGTCAGAATGTCAGGCGTTGATTGTTGTTTGAGAAGAAACCTCGTCTCGAGACGTACTCGCGTGATTCATGGTGCTGACTCGAAGCAGTGGAGACGAGGAGTAGCACGTGTGTTGCCTCGTGAATTCTGGTGTAAACTTCGGGTTATACTCGAGTTATAATGAGTAGCCTGATGAGTGAATTTATATCTTAGGCAAAACGTAAACTTCAGAGAGGAAAAGAAAAGAAAGAGAGGAAGTTGAGTAAGCTTGGGTTCAACAGCTTTAACACTATAAAATTTAAAAGTGTTTAACAGTTTTAAAAACTTAATATAGGTTTAATTACCTTAATTAATGCTTAACGATGTTTTACCACTTATTATTTTAATTTAGTGATTAGTTTAAGTTGAGTATAAATAAATTAATAGTAAGCTGTGTAGTTGATAATAAAGCGATTTCCAAAGTTAAAGAACATTCTTTTAATGTTTATTACGTGAATAGTAATTAATTAATTAATTAATTATTTAAAAAAAAGATAATTACTTTATAATTGTGATTAGGGATAAGTTAATTAATGATTACTCGATTGAAATAAATTTGTAATTATCTACTTAAGTTAATTTATGAATGGTTAATAGATAAGTAGTTAAGTAATTTAATTAACCAATGATTATGTTAAATTAATTGGTAATTAAGGAATACTTAATTTGTAATTAAGTTGTGTAATCAAAAATTAGAGTTTGTCAAGTTAATGGTTAATAAATAATTAATCTGCAATTAAGGTTTATTAACTGGGTTTAAGGGTAATTAAGGGATGGATTACCTGGTCGAAATTAATCTGTTGATTAATTAAAGGGAATCTCTTCCAGATTTATTAAATATAAATACTTGATGAGATTTAGTGAAGAAATTCACAATTACAGGATGTAATAAACTAAAAAGGAATTAATTAATGGGAAGTAATTTAAGGATAATTACTTAGTAGAAGTAATTAAGGGTAAATCACTTGGGGAAATTAATCAAAAAGGGGGTTAATAAGTAAGTAAGGGGTTAATTTCATAAGAAAGTAATTACAGAAGGGTAATTACTGTTTATGGGAATTGGGGTTGATTAAGGGATGCAATTAATTAAGTTTAATTGATTAGTTGAGGATAAGCATTCATGGAGTTTGGTTAAGTATAATTACTTATTGAAAGTAATTAGATAATAATGATAATTTTCAATGAGTAGTTTAACAAGGAGGATTAACTAAGATGAATGATTATGGGATGGTGAATCAATTGGGCTGTAATCAATTAATAAGCAGGATTTAAAGATGGTTGATTTTTTTGTTTATGTATGATTAAATGATTATTTAAATGCCCTAAATTGATTGATACCCCTGATAGGAAATGGTTCGTGATAGGGTGAATTGGATGGGTTACAGGTAATTTAAGTAAGTAAAATTAATTTAATTAGGGATTAAATTAAAATAATTGAAGATTGAATATCTAATAATATTTCTTATGAATGGTTAAGTTGTATTGGATTGTTAGATTAATAATTGTTTGATAATTTGTGCTATTTTGGTGATATGATGTATTGGGATCAAACTAAGATATGTGGGTTATCTGTTGATGATGAATATTGTGTAAATATGACAATCTATATTTTACATTTAATTGAGTTCACTTAAATAATTTGGATCAAAGGGAATTTTGGGTTTCGAAGAGACCGGGGTCGGGTATTTGGAAATACCCGAAACCACTTCGAATTTCTATAAATTGATTTGTGAAATCAATAGACTGTATTGAAATGATTTAAGCGAATTGGATTATTTTACCTATACTTGGAAATTGATGTGTGGAATAAGTGTTGTCATTAGTAATTTGTGAATTTTTTAAATTGATATAAGATACCCCGGGTTTATTTAAGTTGTTTGTTGGTATTTCCATGTTAGTTGGATTTACTCACGCTGGTTTCCAGCCTGACCCGGGTGTTACTTTGGTGTAATGCTCGGGTCAGACCGAGTATTATAGATTTTCAGGTAGGTACGTTCTGGAGCTCAGGAGGCGAGCTGGATGGCAATATCGTATAGAGTATTCCGCTATATTTATATTATTATTAATCTGAGACATGATAATTGTATATATTCAGTGACTGAATGTATGTGAAATTCTGATGTATATTAAATGTAATCGACAGATATAGTATTTTTTTGTAAACAGTCATTATTTATTATTATATTTTATCCGCTGCGAATGTGAGGTGTTGATGTTTCTGATCTTCTTCTTCTATCTCTTTTTTTTCTTTTTCATAACTATCTGGAATTTACGTTTTTCCTAAGATATAAATTCACTCATCAGGCTACTCATTATAACTCGAGTATAACTCAAAGTTTACACCAGAATTCACGAGGCAACACACGCGATACTCCTCGTCTCCACTGCTTCGAGTCAGCACCATGAATCACGCGAGTACGTCCCGAGACGAGGTTTCTTACGTTTTGCCTAAGATATAAATTCACTCATCAGGCTACTCATTATAACTCGAGTATTACCCGAAGTTTACACCAGAATTCACGAGGCAACACACGCGCTACTCCTCGTCTCCACTGCTTCGAGTCAGCACCATGAATCACGCGAGTACGTCCCGAGACGAGGTTTCTTCTCAAACAACAATCAACGCCTGACATTCTGACGTGCACAGTGCACGTGTACGGTGGTCCGGTCTTCACTGTCACCCTGCCAACGACGCCTCCAAGTCGACGGTCATCTCGCCTTCACGTAAGAACCCCCAGATAGATGCAAACATCAACCAATTGAAATCGAACACTCTGATGACAACAGAGGCTACAACCAAACTGACAAAACCATATCGCTACGACGACCACGGCAGCTGGAAACTCTGGCCATCCTTCCAGAGAAGCACCAAACCTCCACGCCCCGATTCCTAGCCTTGTGATCAACTCGATGCAATAATTGGGACGAAGACACCTCGCCATTAGCCGTGACTGAAATACTTCCAAAAACCCTAGATTTGCCTCATTCCATCATCTCCTTCAGTAGAAAATTTATTTAACAATTTTCCAAACATCATCAATCACCAAGCTAGCTTCGATTGGAAATTCAACATCTAAGATTATTTCGATTACTAAAAATTGATAAAAATGCATTTTCAGTCTAACTATCAATTGCTCTTAGCTTACTCAACTAAAAACCTTCATATAAGTTTTCAAAATTCTATTTTCATATGTTGATTCAAGGCATGTAATTGAATTAACAATCCATGGTATTCGTATTCTACCTATGATTAAAATTTCTCTGTAAAAACAACTTTTCCAGATGCCATATATCCCTACCCTACTTAAAACTATTTTAAGATCTTACTTCAGGTATAAACGAACTCGTTTTGTTTTAACTATAAGTCTATTAGTAATTAAATGAAGATGTTTTGAATTTTCTTGGTATTATTTGTATATATTTTTTTTCCTGTAACTGTATCAGAAAAGAAAACACAAACAACACAAACATGTAGTTATATACAGAGTTACACCTGAATAAAATATATAAGAAAAACCCAACGTTATTCTTGAATCATCTTCACAGATTTTAGATTATTCTTAGATCCTGAAATAAATGGGTCAACTCACCTGCAAGCTTGCTAAGCAAACAACACTCTACTGTTTTGAAAACTTGTAGTTGAAACTGCCCTGAAATCCTTTCTGTTCTTGTTTGTTTTGTTTTGAACTTGAGTTTAAGAAGATGTTTGTTTTCTTATTCTCTGGTTTCTAAATTGTTACTGACCGAACTTATATAGGAAATGCATACATATATAGAAGATACCAGGTAACAGGATGTAATAAGAAAGGTGCCATCTGGTTCAGCTTCTTTGTTAAGCTTTGACAAGATTTTCTAATGTTTTGAATTGACCTATTTAGGCTGAGATGATGGCCATTAAATGCATGCTTTCCTCACATGTTTACATGTATTTATTACAATTTGCTGTATAAAGATATTTGTATACATAAAGGTACACTTTGTAATTAAATATATGGCTTGAGTAAGAAGATTTATGTTATCAACTTCTAACTTTCAAATGTACAGCAAATGTTTGTACTTATTAATTTCTAGTTTGAATAAGATTTGTTTGATTTACTTCTCTTTGGTCTTGTTTCATTCTATACTTTGTGCTTATTTATTTATTTATAGTTACACTAGTAGCCATATTTTTTTTTTATAAGTTTTAAATAGTTGTAAGATATATTTTATATTAACTACACAATTCTTCTATACTAAATGTTAACAAGACAAATCATTTTAATTCGATTATATAAGATAAATTTTATTATAAATATTCTTAAGAGACTTTAATTTAAGTTAAAAATCAAATTCCTTTTCAAAATACACATAAATGGAGATTATTTACAAAAGTTGCATTTCTTTTAAAATGATAAGTTTACCTTTTATTTAAATTAGATTAAATTTGTATTAAAATAATACTGTTAAAATACCGGGTCGTCACATTCCTCCCCCCTTTGAATCTTTTCGTCCTCGAAAAGGAACGAAGCCAGATTTATTAAAATGCTTATAAAAAATATCTATTTCCAAAAATAAATTTAACCCAAACCTTTTATTTAATACCTTCCTTCCTAATAACTCGATATCAACTAAAACTTTGATTTAGTTTTTATTCAATCAGGATTCATCCATTTATTATTTAATTCCATTAACCCGTTTTAAATTTTTAATTTGCTTACTTAATTCGTTATGGAATTTATTTTATTAATACAAGGCCATTCTCAATTTATTTCTATTCACCTGGGTTTTGTTTTGCAACTCATAACGTTGCTATTATAATCACATTATTATATCCAATTTTCTTGCAAATTTCATTAAACATTAGTCAAATCGCCCTTTGAATTTTATTTGTAGTTCAAACCATCACATTTTCAATCCAACTCTATTTTATTTTTTATTTTACAACATCTCTTCTTATTTAATTTATTATAAAATCTAAGTCGAATTCTATTTACAACTCGAATTCATTACCAAATATTATTAATTTACAATCCATTTGTTTACCAAATTTTTTTTTTATTAACATACACTATTAAATAATTTACTTAGCTGATTGGTTTACTTTCACTTTTAATTTAATATTCGATTTTCCTTTAATTATAAAGAATCACTTTATTAAATTTTTCCCAAGTTTTAATTTGATAATTTCAGTTTGGATTTCCTTTGATTTTCCAAAATACCAACATCTTTATTTTAAAAAATTTTGTTAGAAATGCCTTTTAAATTTACATCATACGATTAAAATAACTCTTTATAAAAATACTTTTTATAACTCGATGTCTCAACTAGTCCATCCTTGTTCTCACAGAAATTTAGTCATACGTTGATCAGGCGTAGGACTGAAAATCTATAAGTACTTGGTAAACCCGTTTTCAACACCCAGTAAAAATACTTGGAAAACAATTTTATTGAAATATAGAAAACAATTTTGAGAATAGAGGAAATATATATTTATTTATTTTTAGTGAGGATGCTCTGGAAATCATCACCCCCATTCCATGGTCACAGTTACATACCAGGGTTACGTTGCAGTCGCAACAAAAGTCCATGTAACTGCAGGCTCTCCGCGGCACTCACGATTACGCCATGGAACCCACACAACAAATCACGGTTACATCCAGGGTTACGTTGCAGTCACAACAAAAGTCCATGTAACTGTTGGCTCTCCGCGGCCTCTGATCTCGCTATCAAAATGAAACTTCTCCACTCCTACATAGGTCGCAGTCTACCGAGATAAACTCAAACGCAGACTGTTGGCTCTCAGCGGCACACACGACTTTCGCAATGTTACCATAGGTCGCAGTTACATCCTAGTTTATTTTCAAATATTCTCTGGAATTCTATTCCAAATTATAATCTCATTTATTTATGAAGTTTATTTCAATTTATAAATTACATTTACAATCTATATTTCAAATTCTTTTTTTTTAAAAAACCAATTCCACTTCAATTTCAATCATTACAATTCTATCCAAATCTTCCATTAAATTTTTGAACCTATACATCTTCCATTCCAAATCCAATTAATTCAAATCGGATTCAATTTGAATGAGTTCAATTCCAAGTTCAAATTTAAACCATCTCGAATTATATAATTCGAGCTAAATTCTCAAAGATTGGTTTAACCTTTTTAAACCAAATTTAACTTTGTTCATTTGAAGTTTCAAACAATTCTAATTTCTGAGTTCTAATTCTAGAATTTCATTTTTAATTAATTTAATTTTAATTTGGTTGTATTATAGTCCGTCTTAACTTAATTCCAATAATTCAACACCCAATCTCCTTAATATTTATTAGAAGAGAATATTGCTTATCAAAATATACTTTTATATAAAATCATTTAAAATCTTTATATAAGAAAATAACAAGTACGCGCTCATATATATATACACTCAACTCATTATAGAGTTCCACGAACTCTATTTAATGAGTAATCCCCACCAGAGCCAAGGTTCTCGCTTAACCTTCAGCTCTGATACCAAATGTAACTATCTGGAATTTTCGGCTTCGAAAATTTCGGGTCGTTACAATCTGGGTGTTCGTAATGGAGGAGGATGTGTGCGTCGTCGTGCCGGAGGTTGCTACGATGATCTGAGGTCGATCAGTTGATCGTGCACGTGCACGTGGAACTGTGTATATCTGGTATTGTTGAACATTTGGGGAAAAAAAGGGATTTCGTCGGGGAAAACTCGAAGTAATTCGCGTGGTGTCTAGGTGAAAAGAAGGTGCAGGAAGACTTGAAGTCAGGCTCGGGTAAAACGAGTGGATGGCTCGAGTTTAAGTAATCAGGTATAAAACAGTTTTAACCTTTAAAACAAATCAAGTTTATTTAAAACATTTTTTGTAAAAAACCAGTTCTTTTGGTAAATAATAAATGTTATCTAAGTTTGAATTGGTTCAAAGGTTTAAAAATAAATTATTTCAAAATTATTAAGTTAAAAGTGTTTTAGTCTATATAATTTTTAGTTTTAAAGTTTATAAACTTAATTTTTGTAATTAAGTGAATAATTGAGAAAATGAAATGTATTACAATCCTTAATCTAACTTAAAGATTTTAACTTAATTAATGTATTGATGATGGTCTATTTCCAAAGGATTATTAAATAAGGATTACATGATAATTAAAAATAATAAAGATAAATGGTTTATCTTTGAATTGATTAAATCTTAAGTGATTAAAGAGTTATTAATTAATGAAAGTGATTAAGGAAGAATTGGTTAATGAAGGTGATTAAAGGATAATTATTTTAAAGGATAATTACTTGATTAAAGATTGATTAAGGTTAATTAACTTTATAATTAAGGATAATTACTTACATGATTAAGGTTAATTAATTTCATGATTAAGGTTAATTTAATTACCTAATTAAAGTTAATTAAATATTGATTAAAAAGTTAATTAATGAATAATTAGGAATTGATTAAGTAATAATTAAGGATTAACTAATTTGTAATTAAGGATAATCAATTAAGGGTTAATTAATTAATTAAGGATAATTAATTAAAGAATAATTAAATAATTAAGGTTAATTATTTAATAATTAAAGATTGATTCGTTTAATAATTTAGGTTGATTGATTAATAATTAAAGGTTAATTAATTTATTAATAAATGACTAAAGGTTAATTAATTAAAATAATTTGTAATTAATTAATATTAATTAACCAGGAGTAGTAATTAATCCGATTCAAATTAATCAGATGATTAACTAATTTTACTTATGATGTTTAGATTGCATTGAATGCTTTGAATTATTTGAAACCCCTAATGTGTGATGTGTTGTGATATGAATTGTTTTGATTTGAGCTGTGATGAATGTAATTTATTTATCTGTGATGAATTTATATTATTTATCTGTGAATCTGTGAATGAAGATAAGCGTTATAGGATTATACCGATTATCAATATTGTTGTGTTTGAATCTGTAATGATTGATGATGTTGCACTATTGTGTAAAACCCCTGGACTACACCCCACACACACAAAATATGGATTTCACGGGAAATCAGTTAAGTCATGGGTTTTTGATTTTAAAATGATTTAAAAGTTGAATTTTGAATCCAAATGGTTTTGAAAACGGAATTGGGTTGAATTTGTAAAGCTTTTGGAAAGAAAAGTTTGAAATTGAAAATTGGTTGAAATAAAATATATTTTGTTTATGTTTTTGAAAATTAATTTGGAAACTATGGTATGAAAGGGTATACAAGTTATATAATATTTATGTGGATTTTAAACCATTTTAAAAATTATTATTTTAGGAATTTAAATTTACCCAAGTTTATATTTTAAAAACTATAACTTGTACATATTTGATCGGATCTTTTCGAAATGAAAAAAATATTTGTTTTCAAATGATAATAGCTTTCAAATAAAGAAAGGATTTCCAGTTTTTGTTGAAAAGGTATTTCAAAATTTGAATGGAATTGTTTTGAAAGTTATAGATGAATCTTTATTAAAGATTGGTGAACTTTTTTCAAATTTAAGAGGATCTTAAAGGTGTATCTTTTGTATAAAAGATTTGAATTGGAAATCGTTTTGAAAACTATGAATGAATCTTTGTGAAAGTTTGGTGAACTCTATGAAATGAATCTTTTTGTTTAAAAGATTTAAAGTGGATATTTGTTAAACCATTTGAAGAAAAGGTTTTGGGCTTTAAGTTGTGACTTAACTAAGATCCCACTATACCCATATGCTTTTAAATTAAGCGCTCATTATTCGGTTTAGCTGGGAGAGGACTTTGTGTCATATGACCCATTCCGAATCATGATACGACGAAATGGATAGCATTTGAAGACCGGTGGTGAAGACCGGGTATTTTAAGAACAATAGGATTACCTGTCGAATGACTCTGCACGGAGTTGCTCTGGTATAGAGATCTCCATATGTGATGGGGAGTCCGATTGGGATTGTGAATACCCGGATTGCAAGGGCTTCTTTGAAGTGCCTTCGGTTTCGTTCGAATCTGGAATAGACTTGATGGTTGTATGTCTGACATTACACTTTGAGATGTAAAGCTGATCTCTATCAAATACATTTCTGTTGGTGGCGGAGAATTTATTCTTTTAGCTTAACATCCTTCTATGAGACGTACGAGCTCAGAGGTTATGTAGTTGATGGTTATCAGTGATATACTCCCAATTTGGTAGTGTGGCATGCTGAGTGCTGCTGATCATTTGTTGATCGAAGCATGGCTTTTAAGAAAAGCGTAGCTTTGTGGACGAGACCTCGTCGATCATCGCAAACCGAAAATGGTTGAAATAGGAAGGATGCGGCAAGATTATTGAGGGTAGCGCCCCTTAGGGTATGTCCATTTCCTTCTGGATAAAAGTGGTATCGCGGAAAGATTTCTTTCCGCTGATGTTCTTTTGGTTGTTGTATCTATCTCTGACAGGGTTGGGCATCTGTTGTATTTTGGCTGTGATATTGATAATCATTTGTATCAAATGTTGTATCTATTGTGTATTAATAAAATTTGTTTTCCGCTGTGTTGTTGTACTTAATGTTTTATAAGCTCCGGCGAACCAGATTCGACATTTGAATCTGCAGCATTCGAATACGGGTGATGTATTTTGGTGTCGATTTTCGATGGTTGATTCAGGGTCGTTAGATCGTAGCTTTATAAAACATAGAAATCATATTCAAAAGACTTATTTCATGATATATGCTTTACACAAAACAATATTGATGAAATCTAATCAATGGTATTATCTATCCCTTCAAACTAAGTTAAAATTCTTTTAACTTAGTAAACTTCAGGTCATGAAGCCAAAGTAAAACCTTCGAAACCCTTGTTTTAAAAACTTAAACAATGCCTTTCAAAATCAATGAAAACACCCTTTCGATAGCCTACTTAAAACCTTAGACATCCTCTTTCAAAACCATTTATACTTACCCTTCGAAAGCATTAGAACCTTCATTTCAAACTAATTAAAACATATCTTTTTAAACATTCACAATATACCTTTCAAAAGTATTGGGATCAAGTAAAGGATTGTGGAAACATTGCGTCGAAACCTTTTAAAAAATTTCCTTTCAAAACCACTGGATTTAACTTTTAGTATAACTAAGGGGTCATAAAGAATAGAGGTGAAGGCATTACTTTTGAAAGCATTAATCCCAAGTAAAAGAAAGAGGATAGTTTCGAAACCCACCCTTTCAAAACCGTTACCTCCGAAACCATTTGAAAGCGGCCACAAACCCTTTCGATAGCATTGAGAAGGCGGCTTTAAAGTAAAAAGGTGAAAGCACTCTTTTGAATACATTGTTTTAAGGCTATAAAGAAAAGCGGTATCGACTTATTCGAAAGGTATGAATGCAGCAGCGTGGGTATGTAATAAGTTCAAAAGTGGCTATCCTTTTGAAAGCATCTTTTAAAACGAAAGGCGACAACTCTTTCGAAAGCTCTCTTCAAAAGCAAAGGCAAGTGGCAACTTATTCGAAAGCTTCTTCTTTTTAACAAAGACAAGTTAAAAACTTATCATCGAAAAGCATCTTTTGTAAACAAAAGTAAGTGAAGGATTCGAAAGCTTATAAGAATAACTTCTACCCCTTTAAAAGCATGGTTTTGACATGGTCCCTTCCGCCTTTCTCCAATGCACTACTTATCAATTCCTTGATACCATGTGCATTGGTTTCGAATAAGTTTATTAGTGGAGGTATGGTGACGAAAGCCAGCAAATGGAAGTGGCGAAGTGGTAAATCCAAGAAAAACTGATTTTATGCCTTTTAAAAGTAATTTCTTTTCAGCTAACTGTGTCTATAAATGCATTTGTTAGTGATTAAATTACATAAGTTTCAACAAGATTTAGAAAATCCATAAAACACTTTCACCCCCTCCAGTGTTATTCCAGCCTTAGGATCCGTAATCCGCATCTCTCACAATTATGAACATGTATTTTTGAATTTTAGAAAAAAATTTAAGTTTTTTTCTAAATTTTTTGGATCTTTTTAAATTTTAGAAATTTTTTATGTCTAAACTATTAAACTATAACAAATTATTTAATTATTAAAATTTAAAATTAATTAAATATTAGACAGTAATGATAAAATATCAATTGTTCAAAGTTAATTATTAATTATTTAATAGTAGTTATTTAATATTAATTGTTAATTATTTAATATTAATCTTTTACTAATTATTAATAATATTTATTAATTATTAATCATAAAATATTAGTCGTAATTTACCAATTATTAATAACATTTATTAACTATAAATCATAAAATATTAGCCGTAATTTACTAATTATTAATAATTAACCATAATAAGTTATTAAATATTAAAAAATATTAATTATAGACAATAATTAGTAATTATAAATTATCCATTAGTAGTTATTAATCATAATAAAATATGAATTATGACCTATGCATGTTGTCATTTATAATTATTAATTACAAATTGCCATTTACAAATTATTAAGTAAGCATTTATAAATAATCGAAGATAATGATGATCAGTTAAGAGTTGGTGAAAATTAGCTTTAATTACAACCGAAAAACTAAAAATGTTGTAAAATGTATCTATTACAACCAACAAAAAAATAGTTATGAAAATTGGCATATATCACAACAGGCAAAAGAATATTGTTGTAATGGGTATCTATTACAACTGGCAAATAGAAAAAATATGCTGATAAAATTAGCATCTATTACAACAGGCAAAAAACAATTGTAATAGGCATATATTACAACATGCCGATGAAAACATTGTAATAGATATCTATTACAATGAAGAAAGAAAAAGAGTTGTTGAAAAGTGACATCTATTACAACAGGCAAGATAAAACCGTTGTAATATGTTTCTATTACAACGGACTTTTTTGACCGCTGTAAAAACGTCGTTATAATAGGGTATTTTTATTGTAGTGGAAATTTCAAAATGTTAGTACTTGACGTAAAAAGAAAATTTTATAAATGCAATGCATAATAAATATTAATGTAAATATATCAATGGGAATGAATTATAAATTAAATTTGTAATTACTGTTCATGTACATGATTATGTTACGTGATTGATGAATTTATATCTTTGAACAGATTTTTCTTACCGTTTTGTTAATATGAATGTGGTATAATTATTGAAATTTTCATGTTTTTAAGATATATTATGTGAATCAACGAATAATAGCTTACTGAACTATTTAAATAGTTTTAAGATTACATAATTAATTCTAATATACGAACTTAAATTTAAACTATTAGAAGCGAGCCGAAGGGGGTTTGTAGATGATTATAGAAATTCTAAAATGTTGGTATGTGATGTAAAAAAACATAATTTTGTAATGCATTGAATTTTTTGAGAAAAAATGGATTGTAAATTAAATTTGTAACTATAGTTTATGTATATATTTTATGTTGTGTGATTTATGTAACTTTAACTTCAAAGAAAAAGTAATTTTACCAATTTTGTTGATATGAATATGGCGTACATATTGAAATTATCGTATTTTCATAATTTAGTGAACGAATTAATGAATATTAGTTAGTTAGATTTATTTAATTAGTTTGAATTTAAGATTACAGAATTGATTTAAATATATGGATATAGATGTAAAACATCCAAAGAAAAAATAAATTTACCAATAAGAAGAATAAGGAATATTTTTACATCAACATATTCAAACCTTTCTTTTCATGACATCCAACCCATCCCTCCCTCGATTCCTTGCTTCCCATCCCCTCTGTACTTAGCCCATTCCTCTACTATCATGTCTGACGCATCCTATGTCCTTCCTCCACCATCTTCCTCTGTGCCTTCTTCCCCCTTCCTTCCGGTCTCTCATCCTACTACTCCCTTGGTTACTGCACCTTTGCTTCCTCTGCCTATTGCTTCCAATCCTTCCCCTCCTGCTTTATCCACTATTACTGCTCCATGGTCATCTCTTTTCAGATCCAAATCTTGCAATGTTGGGCCATACTCCCCTGTCCTGGTTGCTCTGAACTTCATTGGCAATGCATTGGTGCCCTCTACTGGAGTCATAGAAGCTGGCAACATGGATTGGAAAGACTATATTGTTAGTTTTTTTCCTCGATCGACCTCTATCCTTCACAACGATGGTTGAACACCTCAAGAAAGGATGGAAGCTAAAAGGATCGGTTAAGGTTAAGTTTGATGGCACAGTTTTCATGTTTCTTCTTTCTAATTATGAAGATAAATCAAAAATCTTACGTGGTGATTCTATTATAATACATAATAAGATTTTTATTATCGAAGAATGATTCCCTGACCTAGGAAATGTTTCTGGCAAGGTAAAGGTAGTGCCAGTTTGGATACAACTATCAAATATTCCTATTTATGCTCGATCACACCTTGGTATTGATTGATTAGCCTCGAGAATAGGCAAACTTCTATGCCTTGATGAAGCTATAGAGCGGCTTGACAGGATTAACTATGCTAAGTGCATGGTGGAAGTTTACCCTGACCAGGATTTAAGTGATTGTTTACCTGTCAGACTGTTAGATGGATCTGAACAACTTATACATGTTTCCCATACATGGAAACCTAATATCTGTTCAATTATAAGGTGTTTGGTCATCAAACTTGTGGATATGAAGTAACATGTAATACTGAGAAATCAAAACAAAACAATACATGTGTTCAGAGAAAGGATACTGATGCAAATGGTACAGGTAAAACTGAGCTTAGTGATAAAAGAAATAATAAAAAACAGCGACGGAAAAGAGTGATAAGACGGAAATATGTAATGAGAAATACTGGAATGGTTAAAAGGAAGGTGGCTTCTGATGAAGTTGGAAAAACTAGGAATTCTGGTGAATCATTGTTAATAAACAATGAAACTGATGTTAATAAAGTTGTTATTAATAAAAACAATGGCGATAGATTCACAGAGGATGATGTTATGACAAGAGTGGATGACTTTGAGGCACCTTATATGCAACTTGGGGATCAACTTCAGGAAAATGAGCTGACTGCTTCTGTAAAAGCAAGTAATGCTAACATTACATTTGATAGATCGGTGGAAAAAGCGAATTGCTCTAGGGAAAAGTGTTTGCAACTTGGGGATCAGCTTCGAGTTTAAGTCATTTTCCATACCGAGACACTAAATGATAGTATTTTCTGTAATAATATGTTTAGCTCTCTCTCTGAAATTGAGCCTTGATAATAATCTGGTAACAGCAAACCACCTAACTACTGATGAACTTCAAAATCTCACTGTCCTTGATACTCAAACCAATTCTCCCGTAATTGATGTCAATGTGAATCCTCATGTACATGACCTGTGCATGTCTATGCATGCACATGACTCCTCTATTATCTTTCCTCCTCTCAACTTTGATCTACAAACTGCTCCTTCTCCACCTATTCCTTTTTCAAGTAACCCAACGGTTGATCAGGTTTCCTCTCTACCAGCTCATCCTGCCATGCCACTGCTTATGCTCTCATCTCCTCTCCTCCTGGTTATCCTAATCACTCTCTTGTCTCTGTCCATATTATTTCCCTTCTTACTGGCAGTAATGCATCTCTTCCTTCCTCTTCAAAAACTATCAAAAACAAGAATCTGAATAAAAGGATTCTAGATTTAAATATCCATGATTACCACTTCCATCCTTCCAGAAACTAATGCATCCATAACACTGTCTACCAGAAGCAAGCAAAGCAGTAAAATCACTCGCTCTGATTTATGATGCACCACATAGGAATATGGAACATTAGAGGTGATCACCAAGATATGAAACTTCTGCAAATTCAGGATCTCATTAACTCCCACCATCTCTATTTAATTGTCATCCTTGAAACTAAACTAAATCTCTAACTTACTATGAGAGCTGTCAATATCATCTAAACCTCCTGGTCTCTTTATTATAATTTATCTGAATCTCCTTATGGTAGAATTTTTATTTTATCTAACCCAAATGCCTTCTCCCTATCTCCTATTCTATCCAACAAGCAATTCATGCATTGTCACCTTGTTCACAAACCAACATTAACTTCATTCTATTTGACTATCATTTGTGCTGATAATCAACCTTCATCTAGATAAGCTCTCCTTGACTACCTACAACATTTTGCACAGGATACTCACCCTTGGATTGTTTCTGGTGGTTTCAATAGTGTATTATGCTATGAAGATATGACTAATGGTAATCCAGTTACTCTGAAAGAATTAAATCCATTAAATAAAGCCATTAATCATTCGTTGATTCTTCCACTACAACAAACTGGACCTTTGACAGCGTACTAAAAACGCTGTAAAAGGTTTTAACGGCTTTTTTAACTACGTAGTATAACGACATGTCATTATAGGTACAGACCACACCATAGCAATAGTGAAAACGCTATAAAAAAGTATGTTTCTAATAGCGTTTTTCTGATGTCATTAATACTATTTATGGCGTTTATGCTAATGAGCTAAAACACTTTTAGGCGTTCAACCTCTGTTATCAAATGGATTTAACAACGGTTTTCCTTTGTTAAGATAACTTTTCATAGCGTTTAACTGATGTAGTGAATTCTTCTTCAGCGTGTTTTCTCTGTTCTAAACTCTTTTCTATAGCACTCCGTAAATGCTGTTGAAAGTTAACACAGCGTTTTTAAAATGATGTTGTTTGGAGTACTTGCATTCCCCTCGATAGATTCCATTTCAATACGCAACGATGACAATTTATATACCAAATATGAAACTCAACTAAAATCAACACATTATACATTATTCACACATTTCGTTATATTAATCACACATCTCATAATCTATATGTAACATTACATAATCAACATACACAATATTCTTACAACAAAACACATATAATACGTCTATAATGTTTCATAAACAATGTAGAAGTAGTAGCTAGTAACTAAAGTAGTAATACATACAAACCAAAATGTAGTTCTGACATCCAAAATAAGTTTGAATCGATACTTGTTGCGGCATGTTACTACTTTTTTGCATTAAAGACATCCATCTACCTGTAAAGTAAGTTCAAATAAATCATAAACATAGTAAAATACAAATTTGAAAGGCTAGAACCTTGATCATAGTAAAGGTTCAATCAATTCTAGTATAGGCCACATCATTTAGGTGAAAACTTTGATTTCCAACAAAATAATTCAAACAGTACAGTCTAGTAAAGGCATTATCTTTGACTGCCATTTAAACCAGCAAAGGTACAATAAACTTACTTTAGCTTAATTAATTTTTATAAACTTAATTATTTTGACAAACTTATTTAATTTTTATAAAATATAGTTAACTTTTATAAAAACTAGTTAATTTTCATAAATTAGGTCATTTTCTATAAATTTACTTAATTTTTATAAAATTTATTTAACTTCATTAAATTTATAAAATATAGTTAATATTTATAAATATATTGTTAATATCCGGAAAATTATTTAATTATTATAAAACTTGGTTAACTTAGTTATATTTTTAATTCTTATGAATTTATTTAAGTTGAATAAAACTTGATTTATTTTTAGAAAATTATTTAACTTTTATAAAACTTGGTAAATTTAGTTAATTTTTATAAACTTAATAAACCTAGTTAAATTTTATAAATTTAGTTAATTTTTACAAAAATTTAGTCGACTTGGTTAAAATTTTATAAAATTAATTATTTTTTATAAATTTAGTTATTTCTTTATAAAATTAGTTAATTTTGTTGTTTAATTTTTATAAAACTTGATTAACATAGTTCGTTTTTGTACAAATTAGTTAATTTTTATAAAGTTAGTTAATTTAATAAAAATTCAACTTAGTTAAATTTCTATAAAACTTGGTTAATTTTTATAAACTTAATTAAGAAAATAAACCATGCTAATTTTAGAAACTTAGTTTAATATTTATGAAATTTAATAAAATTCCTTAGTAATTTAGTTAATTTAGTTAATTTTTTACAAAACATAGTTAATTTTTATAAGCTTATTGAATTTTTATAAAACTCGATTAAATTTTACAAACTTAGTTAATTTAGTCAAATATTTATAAAAGTTGGTTAACTTCTATAAAAATTTGTTAAATTTTATTAACTTAGTTACTTTTATAAACTTAACAAATATTTTAAAATTTAATTAATTTTTATAAACTTATTTAATTTTTATAAAATCTAGTTAACGATTATAAAAAGTAGTCGATTTTTATAAATTAGGTTAGTTCATATAAATTTAGTTAATTTTTATAAAACTTAGTTCACTTTATTTTCGCCAAACACAATGTCTCTACTCCATACTACGACTATTACCGATCCTAAAGCAAGTTGAATTTGCTTGTATACTTTTAGTTCTTATTCGTCAACGTGAACACTTATTTAGGTATGTACTATGTTAAGCTTAATTTTAAGAAATTTTTTTCCTTTTTTCCTTCTTATTTTTTGTTCACTCTGCTTCTTCTGCGGCTAATAAATTTAAACATGTAATTCTATTTCGTAATTTCAAACTACGTTTGTTGACAGTTTATTATGTATCAAACTCTAAATGCATTGGTTTTATCGCACTGCTTCACATAACATTCAATAATTAACTCCACTTACCGCGAATGACCTATATGCATAATGATTCTAACAATATTTGTAGCAGAAAGAATTCACAAGCTATTATACCCTTGAACAACAACCTGTTACTCAAATTGTTGCTTATTTACGTAGTTTCTATATCTAACAACAACATGTATGTTAAATTATTGTAATGTGCAATCCAAAAGAAGTAAAAAAAACTCACTTATGCATGTGTTGTGCTCTCTCATTTACAATAAATCACTTGGATAGCTGCACCCCAAACTTCTCCACGTGTTTCTACATCTACAACATAAGCATTGACAAACAGTCCTTCATCGATGTCTGAATCATGTTGAAAAAGTCTAAAACACTACAGAGTGTCTAACAAATATTTGACACAAATTATTAACATTAAGATAGGGAATTGTAACTTTGAATATTGTAGAAAAAGGGAAATAAAGAAGAAAAAAATGAAGAAAATTTAAGAAACAAAATTTATACTTCTTTATCATACATCACAGTTCAAGGAGACAATAAGATTGCTCACAAAAAATATCAAAAATAGTGATGCCCAATACTCGTGTCAACCCAAGAACTTGAGCAAAATAAAGTTACCCGTCCACAGATTTACTAAACATAGCTTAAAAGTGCTAGGGATACATACATAGAATATATAGAATAGAAGAAGCATGCATATAGATACATTTATCAACTACATTCAACTTCCAAACCTCTGTAAGGGATCAGTTATCTTTTCAGAACTTGCATCAGTCCATGCTTTTGCAATCGGCTTCTTCATCTCATCATCCCTTCTTTGTACATATTCTGTCATGCACAACAGCATCAGTGTATAGAAACAAGCTTTCAAGTACAAATTTGCTTTCGTCTCAAATTAAATGGTAGCGTTCAACGATAAAATGTTCGGATTACCTTCATTAAATCCACGATTGCTGCCATTGGGTCTTTACTATATGTACTTGCCTTCAGCTGTCCATTTGAAACAAAATAAGTGTTTCAATAATTGAATCAATAAACTAAAGAGGTTCCTCATTAATATTCAACAACAATAAACGTTAGCAAAGGAAAGCACAGTTCCCTTGCTACAAAATAGCATAACCCAAAATTGATAGATTTATATCATAAGCTTGTTATGAGTACGTATGTTAACAAAGAGTACGACATACTTTAAAATCAAGAGTGAATAATAAAATATAATATAATAAAACCTTATCTTCTTTGAAATGCAGATCCAACCAATTTCCTTTTGAAGCTTTGTAAAGTGTAACGGCTACTTCTGAAGGTTTAACCAAAACTTTACACTTCTCAGGAACAATCTCTTTGTTCAGTTTTGTTATGTCGCATTGATAATTCTTCCCTTGCACATCATGAAATTTTATACCATCAAACTTTCACTTGAAAACTGTTTCAACTTTTTTTTCCTTATCGCCCTCAAGGAACACATAAATCTGATATAAAAAATGGAATAAATGAATGTTGGGTATATGTCAAATGAAATTTACCTATGGAATGTGAAATAAATCAAAAAAATTGGCATACCATTAGCACAATCGACCCATTTCAGTGATTGGTACTGATCAAATAACATGAACAAGACATATATAATAATTAGGTACTGGTCAAATAACATGAACACAGTTAAGCATGACATTTGTCATAGCAAACATTACTCCTATATAAGAAAAATGAAGTATATAATAACCATAATTCCTTTTTTGTGTATCTGTGTGTGTCTGTCTAGACACACACATACACGTGTGTGTGTGACGCACTCCGACTTAGTGTGCCCGACAACATACCGATGCTCATAGGTGGGGCAACGACACACCATGGGTACTTTCTTAACCTTATTAACAAAAGCTATTTTCATTTCCTTTTTATTTACAACGGAAAAAAACAATCGAGCCTTAGATTGTCTCCCCTCTTCGTGCCACACTACTTTGCACTGCACCTAAAGTAGCTTCGCAATGCTCTACCTCTCTTAACTACCTTAACTCAATGACATACAGGTATAGACATTTCATTCATTGCTTAATTACTTCGATCCATGATTAATTGTGTTTTCTATAATATTGACAGTCGCTTCATTTGCTCCTTAATTACTTCATACCCAAAAGCTATGTTAATCATGGTTGTGGTCTATTTATATTGTCAGCGTGTTATGTTTGTGTTATGTTTGAGATCGACATGAGATCCCTTATTTTCGAATTGCATATACCTCATATCTTTAAAGTTTAAACACAATAACTTATTTTGATTTTTTATTTGTTGTTTGTTCTTAGTCTTTCTATCTTTTATTTTGTTTTTTGTTCTTAGCCGTCCTATCTTTGCTTATTGAGTTTATAGAAAGGATAGGCACTAACATAGTAACTTAGACTATAAAATAATATTAAAAATATCGATATTGTGCAAGCAGTAGTACCTTCGGAAGTACAATGATGTTCCAATTACAAAGTTAATAGCAGATTAAACGAAACTTACCTCGCATTATGCTTTCTGTTTTTCTCTTACTTGCTGCTTGACAAAATCCTGACAAAATACGTACCAAGTTTAATTTACCAGACAAACGCTAAAACAAAATTCAAAGAATTTTTAGCAAAGTGATAAAATAGATGAATTTTAAGTGGTAGATATATTTACCATTTGACAAATTATAGCTAAACATTCTATTTAATTCCCAAGTCAAATTATAACAAAACATAAAAAGGTGTAATGGAAGTAATTATTCATCTTAAATGCATCATTCTGATCTTGAGCTAATCTTTCATCTTTAATTAGGTCATCGACAAACTCCAAGTAATAAAATAAAAGGATATATAGCTATTTTATGATTAGCTTCTGTGAAGAGCTTATGCTAGAAGCAATACTTCAGGCTCATCCAGTTCCCATTCAAAATCGTAGACAACCTGCACACACAATTAGAATGAACAAACATCAGCAAATGATGTTTTGATTCAAAGTAAATCTATTATGGATATAGTCTCGCCGGTGGTTCAACGGGATACAAAATATTGACAACCATATCGTTCTCATCTTCATGGGTTTGAGTGGCTGAAGATCTACACGAGTAAATATTGCTTTCGGGTTTAGTTGTAGTGCCAAAAATATTTGGTTTAGAAAACAGCTTCCAAACCTTTCATTTGATAAACACGAACAATGAAAATGAAAATTTAAATAACTCACAAGGAAGACAATAGTCAAATTACTTGATGCGGTAATTATTAGCTCTCCTAATGGAATATAGGTTTCTTTCTTTACTGCTTATTTTAGGTAACGATTAAAATTTTAAGTGACAAATAATAAACTATTGTATTTTATTATTATGTTATGATAAATAACAAAAGATGGACTGATTGATCCAGGAAAATGATGTATTTATAAATAGCTACTTAGCAGCATTCATTTCCTCAGTCAGATCAGATTTATGTACAAAATAATAGCCTATGAACACCAAGGACAAATTTAGCATTGACCGACTTGTGTGTGAATAGATTGGAAATTAGACCACGTAACATAATAATAAAATAATGATTATGTTTTATTTGTCACTTAAAATATAATATAATATAATATACCATGAATGGTATTTCCATAGGGAATTGACCTTGGTGTAATAACATAATATGATAACTTTGCTTGGTACTTAACGGGCATTCCATTAGGATGTTATGTGGTGCACTCCTTGTTTTTCTTACCACATGTGACACATAATACTTGAAACTTTATCACTAAATAATAACTATATCCATGTACAATTTACTATATTGATATGTAACATATGTATACATTTAAGTTATTTGCTAACGGTTTGGTTGGTCAAGCACTAAAAATTTTGGTAAAGCATGGGTTTGAGTATACATGTGCATCTGTCATAAATGTGACATTTTGAATATGGGAAAAAAATTGTAACGACCCATAAATTTTCAATAATTAAAACTGTTAATTTATTGAGATTTTTGAAATTTTAATATTGGAGAAAATAGAAATTTGTGAATTATTAATAAAAGTTGTGATAGTGTAATGAAAATTAACTAAGAGGAAACGTAACAAGGTCAATTAAAGTTAATCATTAATGAACTTGAATGAAATTCCAATTAAATAAAATAATTTAAATGTTATGATCACTTGATTATAAATAGAATATGAGAAAACAAATGAAATTATTGGATTAATGTATGAAATAGTGTAATAGATGGAAATCATTTGTGAAGAATAAACATATATGTATTATAAAGGGAAATTGGTGACAAATGGTGGTCGTTACCAGTGGTTTACCAATTTAAAATAAAAGTTACTTTAATGATAATTAATATAATGACGGAAGTGTGAATGTAAATTGAATAGTAACGTACATTTACTTATAAGGTAGTAATTGGTGAAATAAAAAGCATGAGACCAAGTAAATAAATGTATTGAAAATATTAATTGTAATTGGATGTAGATTAAAGTAATAGTTGATGTAATAAAAGAGTGGAACCAAGACGAAATGATTAATTTGATTAAAATCTTAATTTATGTGTGCATTAATTTATAATAGGATGTAAATGGTAAATTAATAATTTAAAACGTTGACTTATAAATAAAATGATGTATAATGAATGGAAATGGAATGAATTTGTGTTAGGAAACTAATGGTAGCATTTGTCGTAGGCAATAAAATTATAAATGAAATAAAAAGTTAATGATATCAATTATTACGTGTTATATATTTATTTAGTCTATTTAATAGAATTGAAAATCAAATTTTGCAAATTAATGAGATTAATTACTACATTAGTTGAAATTAGACGAAATTGGAAATTTTAACGCACTAAGATATAAGTCATGGTAATTATACCATAGGATGAAATTGATAGAATAATAATTGGAAAGCAAATTAAGGATGAATGTGAGAAAATTTGGCGATGGTGCAAAACTTAATCAATCACCCATTCATTTAATGCATTGAATTAGATCTAAATCAAATTGCAACATTTGGTTGTTAATAATAGCGTATAAGGAAAGTTTAACGTTAATGGTAACGATTAGTATAGATTGACCATGTATTTAGTATATTTAATATAAACCGGTAATCAATTGCAATATATTTAAATTAAAAGTGATGTTGGTATAAATTAAGGAAATAATTTGAAATAATGTCAGTTCTATTTACAATAGGACTATTGGTTGAATAATGGGATGAAAATAAAGTTTTATCGATATATTGGGATTTAATATACGATAATATGATTAATTGCAGTTAAATGAAAATTAAATATTTAAATATTGCATAAATGGAAATGTAGATGAAATATAAGAAAATAAATGTTAACAATTGTGAACCAATGTAAATTGCATCCTTTTGATAACGATGAACTAAATAATAGAATGAAAAGTGAATTTAATAGAATTATTGGAAATTAAATTTATAATTTTGAATTTAATGAAATTGAGGTTAATATTGAAATTTATAAATTATTCATCTCTAAATTGACATTTAAATTTGTTTAAATTATTGTAAATGATTGAGAAATCATAAGTGATGAAATTTGACAATTTTCGAATTTAAATTGAGAAATAGATTTAATTAATTAATTTTCAATTTATTTAATTAATGTGAAAATAGTCATTTTGGCCACTGACTCGGATTTCGACGAAATCTGTTTCATCGGATCCGTAACGGTGAATTATTGCAGGGTTTCAAGTTTCATAGCGATCGGAGTTGTCATTTGGTCGTACGGACTCGAAACGCCTAGAAATCGATTTGATTGAAATCAATTTGAAATTTTTTTATTTTAGCATAACTTCTTCATACCATAGAATTTGGACTTGAAACTTGTTCCATCGATTTTAAAATATTTTAAAACATCTATTTCGATATACGGTTTGACCCAATTTCGTTCCGGAGTCAGAACGGGCTTTTTGGGTCACTTTGTCGTTAGCGCGTATATTCAATCGTGTTCTTCTATTCTATTTCAACCCTACCTATAAATACTCCATTATAAACTCTAGCCTACCTTCATTTCTCATTTGTCTGCGCGTATAATTTGTTTCACCTCCTCATTTCAATGGCAGACAAATACCTAACTATCAATTGCAATTCAAGAATCAAAGTGAAATTTCAAACTACTCAAAAAATTTCAGAAAAATTATATATCGAAGCTCTCGATGTACGAATTTCAGATCTGCAGTTCGTTTTTGGTTTTGAATCATTGATTTTTCAGAAATCGCAAATCAATTTTCGGCCGTTCATCACTCGACGATGAACTCCGTCTGATTGGGAAATCCTTTCTGAGTTTTGAAGAGAGGACCGAGGGGACTTCATCCATGTAGTTTATTTGGCGATTCAACGATCGGATTTTTCGAAAAATTCATCTAGGGTTTGATTTTTATGCGTCGGTTGTGGGTCTCGTGCATCGATTTGAGGCGCTGGCGTTAGTCGAGGAGCACGGGGAAAGGTTCTCGAGTAGACAACGGCTCGCCAGGATGATCGGCGTCTCGGCCAGCGATGAGGCGACGCGAGTAATTGAAGGCCGAACGAGAATTTTCGTGAGTTTTGCGTGCACTTGCTGATGAAGACGTGAGTGACGTGGCTTGGAGAGAGTAAGTTTTGTTGTTTATTTTAATTTAATTTAAATTTTAATTTCAATGTTAAAATCTTAATAACTTTTTCATACTTAGTCTGTTTCACGCGCGGTTTCCTCCGCTAGGTTCGTATTGGAATTCCGGACATTTTGGTGCTGATTTGGACGGATTCTGAGACTGTTTGAATTTTGGGTTTAAATTGAATTTAAATTCAATTTGAATTCAAAAGGTGAGTGTTTTAACCCACTCACAACTTCTAAAATTTCTTATGTTTGTTAAATTTAATTTTTATTATGATTATGATTTATTTATGACTGTTTCGTATATTTTTAATCATCATCTCAGTTAATTGCATTTATTTAAATTAAATCGTTATTTGATTTATTATTGAATATAACTGCCAGTTAATTACCTGTTATATATTATCAGTTATATATTTACTTTGATTGTTTTGGATGATGATTGCGATGGATGTATGATTTTATGATGGATGAATGGATGTTTTATTTATATCATCATAATCTGCAAGTTCTTTATTGATTGGTCATTACTGATTCGGGATTGCGGTTTGAAATGATATATAACTGTATTTTTTTATTTTTAAATTGCGGATTGAAATGATAAATATCTGTATCACTTGACCATAGGATAGAAAATTATATACAGACACCGTCGATCTATATATATAAATATTTTGAAAATGATTTCTATGGTTTTGGATAGAATTATACGGTTTAAATAAATATTGATTCTTTTTGATATTATACAAAAATATTTTATATATAGTTAAATTCATGTATTTAAGCTATGTATAAATCTGTTTAATGACAATAAGTTAAAAAAATGGAGTTTGATTTATTAAAATAGATATGGTTAAGTATTTAAATCATATTTTTGTATAGAGATTATAATGATTTAAATAAATTAAGATTTGGAAGATAAAATATGAAATGGATGTGAATTAAATTATTTAAGAATTTTACTCGAATAAAATTTGATTTGAAATTTAGATAAATTTGAGATTTTATGAAATTGAATTTATTTAAGGATTAAACCAACAAGGTTGATGTGAAATTTATTAAATTGGAATTTTAAAAGGTATAATTACTATAACTTGATTTTTGGGTCTAGGCGAATTAAATGATTATTTCAAGTATAAAGAATTGTAGACAATATCTAGTTATTTGAAATTTGAGTTTTATTTAAATAATAAGGGGTTTATTATATAAAATATTTCTAAACTAAATAATAGGAAATTTAATTGTTGAATCGAAATTATCAAACTTAGTTTTGAAATTTTGGAATATTTAAAGCCTTGAAATATATCGAAATTGAAATGTTTATAGAAATTGAAATGTTTCGAAGTTATGAATTTCATAGCATTATGTTTTAAAGGTGTTAAACTTTCAAATGTTTGGTTTTGAAGTATAAAATTTGGAAGTGCTATGATTTTAAAAAGGGGATATATTTGAAATAAAATGATATTATATTGATTTGAAATAAAAAGGAATATCATATTGATTTGGTTTTTAAATTTGAAATGACATCGTATTTATATGGTTTTGAAACAAATATTATATCCTGGTTTTGAAGTATAATTATTTTGAAATGACCGTGGTATTATAATAACATTTGCTTGTTGAAGAGACCGGGATCGGAAGTTGTCATACTCTCTGCCAACTCCGAAAACCACTTTAACAACCGTGTACGCAGTGGAGATTCCAGAATGAAGTAGGATGATGGCGGTGTTTCCTTTGAGGTAAATACGTGGACCCGACTCCCGTGAGTCGGCATAAGGTGTGTAAAACAAGAGCGATTCTTGGGCCAATAAGGTAGCAGCTTTGATATGACACATCACTTCGATATTATACTTTGACTTTTGGATTGATTCGGTGGCCACTTATTTTTATTTGGGGGTGTGGCTCGAGGTGGGTGGTAGCTGCGCGCTACGCGTTACCATCAGCCCAGATTGCAATTGGTATATCTACCCTGGCATTGCCTAATTGTGCCGTGTCACCTTCCCCAGCGCGCCTTGTACGAGTTTGGTTTTCTCCCGTAGCCCGTGTGGTATCCTCTGGTGGCTTCCCGATCAGGAGGGACTATGATATTGGATGGACTACTGGAACTATTACGTGTTAAGGGCTATATGGGTAACCATTAATGTTATGAAAAAAGTAAGTTTATTTTACTATTAGACATTATTATAATAGCGAAATATTACTACATAGTAAATAGTTTAATGGATCCTTAGGAGATGTGAATCTCGAACATCTCTTAAGTTACTGCACTCACGTTAGACACTGGATAGGAGATGTCAAATCCCGTAAACATCTCTGACGCCGTTACACTCATATTATATACCGTTGATTTAACTTACATAAGATCTTTTAGTTCTGACTCGAGTGTTTTGTCTTTTCAATTCGCTCGGGTCAGCCTGAGCATTTCAGGAATTGGAGGCCTTATTTCTGGAGGACGAAGACGAAGATTGGATTATTACTATTATTTACTATAGTATTCCACCGCATCACATTGTTTCGCTGCATTGTTATTATTCTTTGGTGTGTGTAACTCCGATATATATTTTATAAGAATAATCGAATATTTGGTAAACAACTTCATGAACTGTATATTTGATTATTATATTTTATCGTTCCGCTACAAGATTCTATTTTTGTTTATTTTTCTTTCTCTGCTTTTTCTTATTTACCCCGTAACAATCCGCCCTTCTGTATGCCTTAAGTCTGACGTGTGTGTCTTATCATCGGTTTAAAGCGTACGAAAAGGCGGGACGTTACAAAAATGCATGGAGGTAAACTTTTCAAGAGATAGTGATGAATAAACTATAACCTCTCTAACATTTTAAAGACCTACTGTAGGAATTCGTTAACCATTAAAAAAAAGGTGGAACCCTATGTGTCAAGGCTCCACCTCGAATTCGTTAACCATCATTACAAAAAAATCAAAATTCATTAACCAGTTAAAAAATCAAAGTAATGTGTAATATGTAAGACATGAGAATACAAATGCAATTCAGATTATATTGACAGTGTTATATGCAGATTAAGCATGTAACATACGATTGCATTTTAAGCTATGCATATTACACAAACAAATCGGCCCATTCTAAAGTTCAAGATGCCACGTAATAAAAATATTCATTATTTGTCCATAAATATCTATGGATATACATAAATTATTATTAAACCATTTATTATCAGATTTAATATAATATGTATTGTTACCTAGAGGTTTGACCAGGCAACTAAGGACTCAGAAATCTTGTTCGGCAAGATCATGCCGTTTGGCACCTATGGTCGATCGGCATTGAAGGCCGTTCGGCATGACAAAATGGTTCGGCAGTCAAGAGCGTTCGGCATTAGAAGAACGCTCGGCATAAAGGAACGCTCGGCATTTAGGAGCGTTCGGCATTAGAAAGTGCTCGGCTTCCAGAATCGTCCGACACATATGATTTGTTCGGCATTAGTGAACGCTCGGCATTCAGGATCGTTCAGCATTGGAGAATGCTCGGCATTTAGGAACGTCCGACATGTGAGAGTGCTCGGCATGCGAGAGCGTTCGGTATTGAGAGACGTTCGGTGTTGAATATCGATCGACGTCTATGGATGTTCGGCATGGCAGAGTCATTCGGCACTCCATACTGTTCGACATCACTTTGTTCGACACAAATGCCTTGTTCGGCATTCAGGTTGTTCGGCATCACATCGTTCGACACAAATGCCTCGTTCGGCATTCAGGTTGTTCGGTATCATGTTCGGCATTCAGGTTATTTGGCATCACTTCGTTCGGCACAAATGCCTCGTTCGGCATCCAGGTTGTTCGGCATCACATTGTTCGGCATATATGCCTTGCTCGGTATTTTGCCGTTCGGCCTCTCTGGGTCGGCACACAGAGATCACTCTTTTTGGGCTGAGATACCAAGCTACTAGGCCCACCAGGGAAGTCCAACCTACCTTCGTTTATAAATAGAGAGGCAGGGGCACAGTGAAATGGACCTCTTTTCAAGAACACCGGGAAAACTCTACCGCGTTCAAGATTCATTCAAGACTTATCTTTTTTGCTTAATACTTGTATTCAATATAATTGGTATACGGATTGTGTCTATAATCGATTATCAAGAAAAGCAATAAAGATTAACCTCAAAGTGGACGTAGGAAATTACGTCGAACCACTATAAATCTGGTGTTCGTATTTTTTGCATTTAAATCCGCATATTATCCTCTTTTTAACTTACTTTCTTCGTTAATATCTCTACACAAACTCTCTTAAGGGTGTTAGTGACCAATTCTTGTGCTAACATTTTGGTGCTTTCACTTAGAATCGAATTCTCAGGACGATAGGATCTACTTTGCAGCTACTGGATTGAAAAATCCCCTGAAGGAGATCCAAATCATTCACAAGACATCTGTAGATTCTACTCAGAGTTACAACCAACAACTCTACCATGGAGAGACCACGAACTAGATTGGCCTCTCACAATGCAGATGTCCACGAAACTGCTAGTGTACAACATATAGGGCCTAGCAACCAACCGGCAATTCAAGGCGCAAGAACCTCCACCCAGAACCCAGCGGAGGTCGTTTTTCGAACAGAGTTCAACGACTTGATAAGAGAACTTAGGGAAAGTAGAAGGAAACTTGCTGAGCAGATTCAAACCAACATTAATCTCATGAATCAGCTTTCCCAACAGCAGCATCAGAATGCCGGAAGTAGTCCTGCTTCTTATTCTGAATCTGATAGCTCAACCTCAACTGATGAACCTCCTAGGCGTAGACGCCATAAGGATGAAGCTGCACAAGCAGGTGCCACTAATCGATCCGCCAGGGATTAGGCACGTGATGAGACCAGACGCTCGGAACACCAAGACCCAAATCAAGCGGGACGCCAACCCGCACGGTCCCCTGGAACGGAACCCAACCTCCCACCCTCCATACAAACCCCGGATTTATCAGCCATGGTCAGGAAGTTGATGAGAGAGAACCAAGGCCTGACCAACGAGGATTGGAGAGTGTCCAGAAGTCATACTCCCCTCACAGATGTTATCCTACAGGCTGAGTATCCCAAGAAATTCAATATGCCGACTATCCTAGCCAACGAAGGGAAGACTGACCCTAGGCAACACGTTATGAGGTACGAATGTATAATGGATTCGGCAAGGGCAAACGATGCAACTAAGTGTAGGTGTTTCCCAATCACTCTGTCCGGAATTACCACTATGTGGTTTACACGGCTTACTCCGCGATCTATATCCAGCTTCGACGAGTTAGCAATGAAATTTGTTGAACAATTCAGGATACATACTACCCGTCCAAAGGACGTAATGTCTTTATCAAGCGTAATCCAGGCTCCGGGAGAGTCTTTGAAAGCATACTTACAGAGGTTTCATGTTGCTGCCACTGAAGTTAGCAATCCTAACGACCACGCAATTTTGATGGCGGTAATGCAAAATGTAGATCCAGACTCGGAATTTGGAGATTAGTTGGCAGGAAAGCCCCCAGCTACATTGGAACGATTCTATTCCAAAGCTAATCAATTCAGACGAAGGGAGGAGGCTCGATGGACGAGACGAGATAAAGCACCGGAACTGTTCAGGAGACTTTGAAAAGTAACATCGCCGTGAAGCAGTCCGGCGATAGTTTGGGAAAAGTTCAAGTCAACGTCTAGAATAGGCCTTGGCAGTCCAAAGGATCCGGAGGTGGAAATCCCGGAAAGAAAAGAGAAGCAGTGAAATGAAAGTCAAGGATTCCCACCTACAATGAATACACCCCGCTGAATACTTCTCTTGAAAACATTTATCTATCTACATGCAACACCTTTGAATACAGAAAGCCACGCCCAAAGGAGTCCACTGAAGAACAGAAACAACAGGGAAGTACTGTCGCTTCCATAAGACCCATGGGCACAATACTGAGGAGTGTAGACACCTCCATGACGCCACAAAAAAGTTAATCAGACCCAAAAAAATGCAGGAATTTGTCAAAAACCCGCAAGATGGAAGGCAAGGAACGTCAGACCCCGGATGCGGGTCGGCCCCACGCGAACCAAAAAAAACTGCTCGGACTGTGGGTAGATTGATTACAAACACTATTGTCGGAGGACCTCATTCTGCAGACAAGAATTGGCAAGAGATGGAATGATATGCTACCACCTTAAGGCATGCAGATTACGAATGTTGTTCAAATGTGGAAGATGGAACCCCCGCAAAGCAACAACGCATGATGACTGACGATATAGTGTTTAGGAGTCGGGACGCGGACAAGGTGGAGGCTTCTACTATCGACCCGATGGTTATATCTGCAACAATCGGGCCAGCTTACGTGAAAAGAATCCTGATTGATTGCGGGAGCTCCTTTAGCATCATCTTCAAGAAACCTTATGACCAAATGAAGATAGAAACGAAAGATTTGAAACCATGCAAAGCCCGTATCCACGGCTTTAACGGTGCTGCAACCGACGTGATGGGTTATGTAGAGCTACCAGTTGAACTGAGGGAAGGTGAGCATAGGAGAGTGAGAGTCCTACCGTTCATAGTAATGGATGTTGACTCTCCATACAATGTCTTTTTGGGACGTCCAGCATTGGCAGAATTTAGGGCTGCTTTGGCCCCATTGCAACGACCCGCTATTTTAAACTATTCGCATCCGCACATGTAGGGCTTGAATTATTCAAAATACCGAATTGTTAATTTAAATTTGACAAAACTGAACATATATAGTAAATAAATAATCACAGATCACAGACACAGAGTAATAAATGCAGCGGAAACAAAAGATAGTAGTTCATGAAGCTATTATATATATAATAGAGTTAAATAAGTTACAACAGAAGTCTTGAATACAATAGTTAAATACAAGAATCAGAATACATCACTGGAATCAACTGAATATCTGAAAGCTGTATAGATAGCTGGATCTCCAGGCGAAGCTCCAACTCCAAAGGTGAGTCTCGAGTACTGGTATACTCAGTCTGACCCGAGCGTAAAGCAAAACACAAAACACTCGAGTCAGGATTAACATTCTTATATCAATAAATCCAACTCAAGTGAAATAACAATTAAAATACAAGTAACTCAAAGGACGTTGGAATAACCATCCTCTAAGGATCCATTAAACTATCTAATATGTAGTAATGTACGCTAAGTAGATAATGCCTATTAGTATATAAAATATCAAAATAGTGTTAAGGCGTTACCATTATCCCCCTTAACACATTTTATATAAGTGTCATAGTCTATATAGCACTGTAAACTCCACCATAAACTAGTGTAATATCAGGGAGTACTCCATAGGTATAACACAAAACAAATTCGTAATGGTCGCGTATATAGGGATACAAGTATGACAAGGCACATGAGGAAATACCCAAGGTAGTGAAACTACCGTTTGCCTGATCCGGACTGGTGAAAACGCATCGTCGCAACGATCGCAGCACTGCGAAACAACACTCCCAAAATTTCGAGGGTGCACCAATCAATAACAAGTAATGAGTATTTACGAAGAAGTATGTTCGCTCGAGGTGGCTAACCCCATTTGGCCCGGCACGGCTCCTTTTTTAGTCATTTCCAATTTGACACAAGTGACAAGGATATCCATTATTGTTCTCTTTCTTCAGTCATCACGTACATCATTCCAACCACTTCATTCTGGATCACTATCCGTGTATAGCTATTAAAGTGCTTTTTGGTTTAGACAGAGAGTATGTCTATAACCGATTCCGGTCTCTTTAATAAATTTCGTAATTATTACACTGATTGGTCGTTTAATGAATTTCAAAAAAACCAAATCAATTTCAATTTCAGTTAGAATTTTTAGACCAACATTCCATTTGTCTTTCTATGTCAATTTCCATAATTTACGTTTCAAAACTTCCAAATTACTATTTCAAAATCTTATAATTCAATTTCAATATTATTTAAAACAACTCAAATATTGATTCAAGTTCGTATATAAGTTTCATTCTGAAATCATTTAAATTAATTTAATTTAACATTCAAATCAATTTAAATTCATTGATCGATTTCATTCAATATTCGTTAAGTTAATTTATCATTCGATACAATTACTATTAAATTTCCAATTCATTAAATCAATTACTTAAGTTCAACTTCATTATATCAAAACTTCAAATTTAATTAAATTTGATTCGTCAAATCAAATTCTTAAAATTACAAGTCTTACATAAATTTCAAAACATCACCTTTTATTTCTTGTTAAAGAAATTCAATCTCACTTATTCATTTACTTAGTTACAAATTTCAAAACACGATTAATAAAGAAACTTAATTTCGGTTATTCAAGAAGTTCAATTTTATTTAATTATTAAATAATTTCAAAACTAAATTATTAAATAATTTCAAACTTAATTATTAATAATTTCAAATTCTAAAATAACGTTCTTTTATCAACTACTATGTTAATATTTTGTTTCAGATTATTAAATATTAACATTTTCCTTTCATTAAATTTCAAATTCCAACTTCATCTCAAAACCTTATTATTTATTCAAATAAAATATTTATTTTATTTTTAAATCGAATTATTGACCAATCGGGTTTTATTTAATTCTCTATCCAGGTCAAAGTTAATTTTGGGTATTTATCATTTCAACCCGATTCCATTTTAATTCAAAAATCAAAGCATAGCAAAGGGAACTTGTAGTGTGATAACTGTGATGGTGTTAAAGCAAATAAACAAGCAATAGCAACCATCAATAACAATCCAATAATTTATTCAAATAATACCGAAATAATCGTATTAATTTACATTGTTGTTTGTGCAAATTAATATAATTATTTCTAGAACCTACACTATCACTTCATGTAGATTAAAGATTATTGCATTAATATTTATGCGGTTCTACATTTGACATTTATTATTCGATTTCATACTATATAAATTTATACAATATAGATTTTAATGGGTTCAAGGTGTAATTAATCATATTTCTATATGTCAAGTAATTAAACATTTAAGGGTCATATTATACAAATTTTATCTAATCCAATTCAACACATATATCAATTTCAAATTGTTAACTCCTACGTCAATTTCAATTGTAAATTATTTATCACTTCTTACATTAACAATTTAACTTCCAATATCAACATCCAACAATCAATCATTTATCAACCAAACTGGATTATTATCGTAGAAATAACAGATAATGGTGTCAGATGTCACAATGGAACTGATACAAATATATAACAGTGTAAATAACTAACAGACGCATATTTCAATTGTCGTTTCAATTGAAATCAAATTTAATAAATAAAAGAACATTAATTGTGAGTGATTGCTCACATTTCAAGGCTAGAGAGAACAAGATATGACACGGATACGCATACTGATACGGACACTGAAATCGAATCCAAGGATGAATTTTGAAGCAAAGCACGATGGACTCGAGTTCGACGGACAAGCTGACAATAAAAAGTGGTGGGAACGAATCAGAACTAAATCGTTAAAGATAATTGATACAAGTGAATATCTACTAGCTAAAGTCATTATTTCATTTAAACACATGCTATAATAGAATATATTTGAAAACACAAATTTACGTATACCTATATATAAACTAATATATAAACATATATGCAAACCTATATACACAACAAACATATTATACATTATAACCTATAATATATGTGTACTGTATACTGAAATGTAAAGCTTAAATTATACGTATAGATATAGGAACAATATTTAGTAAGCAACGGGTATACAAACTAAACAACCTAACACACACTACAATTTAAAAATACATTTAAGGATATATTTGTGTGTGTGTGTGTGTGTGTGCACACTCCAACCAAAATATGCAAACGGCAAAACTGGGCAAAATAAATAATATTTGAGCAACTTATAAACAAAGATTTTTGGAATAGATGACAAACGTATAAACTTAAAGCCTATATAATATAAACAAATTTATAGAATATAACTGACGCACGTGCAAAATTTAAAACAACAAACTTATATACTATTATAATAACAAAACATATATATATATATATATATATATATATATTCAAACCGAAAATATAAACAAAATAGCTTTCAAACAATATATATCTATAAAATAGGGCGGGTATAACTTTGAGTACATATTATACCAAATATCACCATAGCAAAATAAAAGCTTATGAACAAATGTGTATGACCACTATATATATACGAAACACTGACCTGAAAATATATAACAAATCCTAAAGTTTTTATACTGTCTTATGCTAGATAATATGTGCAGGCTTAAATTACATATTAGCGAATGTAAAGTAGCATAGGAACTTACCCATATAATAACAGACCCATATTATACTCACATATATACTAATACAAATTTTTATACGTAATATATATTTCAGATAATGCCTTCCAATATACATCTATATAAAGCTTTATGTATAATACTTAAATAGATAGCATGCAACATAATTATTGCTAACTTCAATATGAGCAAAAGAAAAGCACGCGGGCCTATCCTGAGAATATAATCAATCATATATATAATACAAGAATATAAAACTATATAGATATAGTTACAAAAATTGATTAACAGTACATGCATTTATATAACCACATATTGCTATCACACAAATATATATATATATACACATACATATCACCTATGCAAGCTTCGCTATGGATAGAGGCAAAGGCACGCTTGCCGAACCAAAGAGGAGAAGAAGAGGTGAGGTGGCTCGCACCGGCTCGGGAAGAGGTGGATGGGGATGCTTGGACGAGCTGTTGATAAACTATGGGTAGGGACTGAGTTTGGTTTGGTGTGGACGGCGAGCTGTAGGGTTTCTTGTCTGAAATGGTTGCTGACGTGAATGGAGGTGGTGGCATGCGTGGATTTTGAGGAGGTGGAGCCCATGTGTTTGGCACTGATGGTGGAGGTAGTGGGTAGGGCTACGTGGGTGGGCATGGCCAAAAGTGAGAAGGAAGGGGCGGCGGTGGTTGTCGAGGCGGAGCGAAGGCCGAAGTTCAGCTATAATAGCCAGGAGATGCGTCGCTCGCACGGCAGCGGCCATGGACGGTGGGGTACGTGATCAGTTGGTGGAGGTTGTCGTGCATGGTGAATTTTGTTGTTTGGGGGGAGGGTGAACGGTAGGAGTGGAAATCTGGAGTTGAACGTTTGGTAAGGCTTCAGAGGAAAAAAAAAATAGTAAGGCATAACTTGGCTACAGGGAAGAGAAGAGGTGAGTTTAAAATGAAAGAAGCAGTGAGGCATCACTTGGCTACATATAAAAAAATGAAAAGTGTGCAGTCTTTCTCGTTACAAATCAAATACACTAATGCATAATAATTTATTTAATTGTTTCCCAAAGGACAAGGAAAGAAAATGAGCTGGAAACAACATATCATAAATTGATACCGAGAAAAGCAAAGGACAGGGTTGAATTCAAGAAACTATTGAAAGCTGATGGCTATTGGCCGGGTGGAAGAAGGATGGTCACAGGAAAAAAATAACGCGAAACAATAGACTCGAACGGGTACCGATACGGCTGACCGTTTACAAATTTCACTACATACCATTCTCTAAAATGCGTAAATGAATATGTTGTGCAGATCGGCACGACGAGACGATCAAAACGATATACCGATATCAGTGGTACGATTGAATTATAAAAATTCGAAATTTTGTACTGGCGGAAAATGCAACAAAAACGTAGAAAAATAAGATCGACGGAGCTAAGAAGTCCGAATTTGAAAAAAAGAAAAATGACATCTTCTTCAGAAGACGATTTAGAATTTTTCTATGTAAAAATATTTAGGTTTCGAAAACATTCTATTTTCAACAATTCTTAACTGATTAAATTGAAATAAATTTACGCATGAAAATAAATTTTCATATTTTCGGACGAGAATTTACCAGCTGTTAATTTTAACTAGATGCATTTCAAATATCAAATTTATATTTCAAAATTTTATTGTATAAAATTTCACAAAATTTCAATTAAATATATAAATAAAACAAATAAAATTATTAAAAATATATGGTTCGTTACATTCTCCCCCACTCAAAACTTTTCGTCCCCGAAAAGAGAGGAGGTAGCAGAATAGAAACAACCAAAAGAAAATAGACTTGAATTACAAAATAAACAATTAATTTAAACCATATAAATTTCAATTTAAATTAATTTATATTCAACAATTTGACTTTAAATTCAAGATAATTCATTAATTTGATTTTTATTACAATTTTATTAATATTTGATACAAAAGATTTTTTTTCAAACAAAAATTTATTTAATTTGTCTTATTTACCATTAAATCAACTAATTATTCTATTTATCTCTATTATCAATTTATAATTAAATTAAGGGTATACTTTATTATAAACATTCAAATTTATTTATAAAATCATTTTATATTGTATACTATTCAATTATCTTAAATTAACAATTTCAAAGATCATAAATTTGAAAAGTCATTTATTATAATCATACTTTATTTAACAAATGTATTCCCTTTTTATTCCAAATTATTATTAAATTTATTCCACTTAATATATCTTATCACATATATTAAATAGATTGTCACTTATAATAACCACTCAAACTATTTATGAATTCCATTGATATCATTTTATATTGTATACTATTCATTTACATAGTTAACTTCTGAATAATTTTGGTAAGTTATATTGGAATGCAATAGAATATTATACAAGTAAAATTTTCCCAATTCAATTACTTCCAGTTTGATTATTTATTCCAAATTTGGATTTTATTTTATAATTAGAATAACCTTTTATCATAAATTTATGAATCAAATTTCCTATTAACTTCAAACTATTTAGAAATAAATATATATATATATATATATTATAGATATCAAATCAAATTTAAATCATATATCAATATGTATTATAAATCAAATCATACTTTAGAAATTCAAATCAATTTAATTTTTTCCAAAACAAAAGGGTAGCAAAACTACAGGATTGTCTCTCCACTTCGAAACTCGAAAATGAATGTCGATGATGCGGCCGTCATCACCGAAATTATTTTCCAGCGACAAAAGATAAGAGCTCTAATTTAATTATTTAAAATTCTTTGAAAACCATTTCTATTTAAATTTATATTTTAAATAATATAAATTTTAACACTTTAGAACCATAATTCAAAATTATCGAAAATTGAATTCTCAAATTCTTTATTTAAATTCATTTTAAACTATAAATCAATTTATAAACCATGCTTATATTTTCAATCATTTATGTTGGTAAAATCAATGGCTTACAAAATAATAAATGAAAATCATTTTATTAATCAATTCAGTTAACTATTTAATTTAAGAAAATTTTTACTTATATCATATAATCATATAAAATCATTTCATTTTGAAAACAATTATGTCAGTTTAATCTGTTCAAGTGTTTTGGAAATCCTATCGATAGCGTTGATCAGACGAATCGATCGAAAATCAACATCAACAACTCAAACAACACAATATATAAAACATTTTAAAATATAGATTTACAAATACACTTCCTCGCTCGACAATACAAGGATGGGATTTCAAAGTAAGGATAAGGATTCAAATTTGATGGACTCAAATTAAAGGGAATTCTAATTCGAAGACAAGTCCGAAAGAAAGGATAAGATGATTCAATAACAGAATTTGAAGATGGATAAGCTTATTTAATTAACGGGCAACCTTCCAGGTCAACCGTGACTTCTAGACTTAATAGCTGTGGAATTCTAAGCCAAATCCACATCCGATCCCAAAAGATAGAATTCGGGATATCTAGAGATATTAGCATCTAAACCGAGGATATATATATATAAATCTCCGGTGAATCGATGCTATTATAAATGAGTTTCATCCTTTTACAATTCATATGAATGGTGGCGAGACTGCCAATCCATTATAATGATCATGCAAAGTGAAGTTATGGGATACTCCAAAATTCAGACGAATACGAATAGTGAGGGACAAGAATGAATTTCGGAACCGAGCGAACGTTCCAAAAATTCAAAGGAATCGAGTCAAAAAGGAAGAGATTCAAACTCGAATGAAAACGATTCTGCAAATACATTTACCCTATATGTTAAGTTTTGCCTAGAGCTACCAAAGCTCTGATACCAACTGTAACGACCCGCTATTTTGGACTACTCGCATCCGCACATGTCGGAATTGAATAATTCAAAATACCGAATTGTTAATTTAAATTTGGCAAAACTGAACATATACAGTAAATAAATAATCACAGATCACAGACACAGAGTAATAAATGCAGCGGAAACAAAAGATAGTAGTTCATGAAGCTACTATATATATAACAGAGTTAAATAAGTTACAACAGAAGTCTCGAATACAATAGTCAAATACAAGAATCAGAATACATCACTGGAATCAACTGAATATCTGAAAGCTGTATAGATAGCTGGAACTCCAAGCGAAGCTCCAACTCCAAAGGTGACTCTCGAATACTGGTATACTCAGTCTGACCCAAGCGTAAAGCAAAACACAAAACATTCGACTCAGGATTAACATTCTTATATCAATAAATCCAACTCAAGTGAAATAACAATTGAAATACAAGTAACTCAAAGGACGTTGGAATAACCATCCTCTAAGGATCCGTTAAACTATCTACTATGTAGTAATGTACGCTAAGTAGATAATGTCTATCAGTAATATAAAATATCAAAATAGTGTTAAGGCGTTACCATTATCCCCCTTAACACATTTTATATAAGCGTCATAGTCTATACAGCACTGTAAACTCCACCGTAAACTAGTGGGATATCCGAGAGTACTCCATAGGTATAACACAAAACAAATTCGTAGTGGTCGCGTATATAGGGATACAAGTATGACAAGGCACATGAGGCAATACCCAAGGTAGTGAAACTACCGCTTGCCTGATCCGGACCGGTGGAAACGCATCGTCGCAACTAGGGCTGTCAATTTCCTACACGACCCGAAACGTGACCCGAAACCCACACGGAATGTAACGACCTAGAATTTCTGTCAATTAAAATTTGTATATTTAATTGATTTTAAATATTAATAAATGAAATTATAAGTCGAATAATTTTATTTCGAATAATTAGATTTAATTGGATGATTAAATCGATTATTTAATAGTTGAAATTACAGAAATAATTGAAAATCGGGTTAAAAATGATTTTTAAAATTTTATTATATCATGTTGGAGTTAGAATTATATTATAGAACTTTTAAAATCGAATTAAAAGTAAATTTGTGAAAATTGAATATTTTAATATTTAATTGATGAGTTAAAATAGCCATTTTTCAAACAATCTCGGATTTCGATGAAACAAGTTTCATCGGATCCGTAATGTGATATTATTGTATGGTGTGTCAATCGGATTTACCGTTTGTCCGGGGGAAGCCAAAACGCATAGAAAATCGTTTAATCGGTTTAATTTTAAATCGATCGTTTATTGCCGTAACTCGCACAGATGATCGAACTAGCCTTCGAAACATATTCCATTGTGTTCGGAACGCGGGGTAAAGCCTAGAAACGTCAGCCGGCAAGCTTCGTTTGGAGTTCGAAAAATCCGGGATGAATAGTAATTCGTAAATTTTCTATAAAAGGGCTTCATAATTCACAAATTACTAAAACCCTAGGTCAAATGGTGATAGCCGCCACCTTCAATTCTAAGACCAGAAATGCATGATTCATTTCTCCTCCAAATCTCTCAATCCATCAACTACTACAAGAAATCGTCAACTAACAAAATAAAGAGCACGTTGAGATCTATAGATCCAACGGTTCTGATCAAATTTTATTGAGCGGATCAACGGCAAATCGACCACAAACATCAGGAAGTTGCACACGATTTCCCACGCAGGGAGGCAGCTGAGCTTGGTGCTGCTGTAGCCGAGTGTGGAGTGGGTGATGGCGAACGTAATGAGGGTGGTTGATCAGAGGTTAGGCGAACAGAGGAGGCTCGAAAATTTAACCCTAGATACGGCTATGGGTTTTGTTTCCTGGGTATCAACGTGAATGGGAAGATGAAGGAAGGAGCAGCCTGGATAATCACAAACCACATCTAACGGCCAGTAGTGTTTTTAGGTTAAAAATTAAAATAAAATTTGTAAATTTAATTATATTAAAATTGTGTAAATGTTTAAACTGGTATAACTTTTTAATACGAGGTCCGTTTTGGACGAAACGAATTGCTTTGCAATCGTTTTGTCGAGCACTACGCTATGGAACTGGATTGGAGTCGTTTGGAGCTAGTGAAGATTTCGGGTAAAATTAAAGGCACGTTTAATTTTATTCGAAATAAAATGCCGAAACTGAATTGAAAGCGAGGTGAGAACTTCTCACTCAATCGAATAGTTTCGATTTATATTTTAAATAGTTAGATTTAAAATTATTGATTGTATGCTGAATGATGATCGTTATCTATTGATTGTTAAAATAGACATTATGCGCCGTTAGTAAGCGGAGGTTATTTATTAAAAACATATACCGTGATAATTTCACTGCAAAGTGAAATTGGTATTATTTATGTACTTGGAGTTGATTTCCCGCATTATATAGCAGATGAGACCCTATTGCACCGCCTATTAAGCGGATAATATTTTATAAATCCCATATACCGTGATATTCCGTCTTGAAGCGAAATTGGTATTGTGCTAACATCTGTGGATGCAGGGAAATGGGTTGGAGGGATCCAATCGGATTCCTCAAATGATTGAATGGTTTCAATGTTGTGTGTTGATCTATTTATAATCTTTGTGATTATCTATGTGATTGAGATCGTTAAAGGCTAAAATTTGCCGAATATATTTTTGGTATCGTTAGATGCCGAAAAGAAAAAAAATGGATTTTTAAAATTTTAAGTTGAGATTTCATAATAAAATTTTAATTTTGGAATTGATTCATTTTAAATAAATAAACATTATAATTTTAATGTTATAAAGATTATGATTTTTGTGAAATATAACCGAAATGTGATTTTTGAAATAAATAGTTGATAAATTTGTAAAATGGTTTAAATTGGGATTTTTGAATTGTTATAAATGGTTTATATAAAAGGTTTATGAAATTGATATTTATAAATAAAAAATATTGGAATTATAAAACGAGTTTTTATAAGTGTTAAAATGAAGTATAAACGGATTTCATAAGTGAATGAAATTTATAGATTTATAAATTGTGAACTTATAAAATGAATAAATTTTGTAAAATAAAGGATTTATAAGTAATTAACTTATTAATTGGATTTTGGCATTTAAATGAGATATAAATAGAATTTGTCCATTAAGGGATTTTATAAGTGGAATATATAAAGGTTGTTTTATAAATCCGAAATTAACTTATTTTGATAGGTTAATTATTATAGCTTATTAAAGGAAGTATATCCACGATTTTGGATGGTGGAAAATCCTTTAGATAAAATGTGTAGAAAATGTTGAATTTGGTTAATGAAGTATATTCACGATTTTGGACAGTGAATATATATTAAAGAAATGTTTTGGGGAAGTGACGTTTTATAAATAGAATTTAAAACGACTTAAAGATGTTTTAAAATGCATTAAATATCGAACACATAGATTTCAACATTCATTGTTGAAATAGACGTTTTCAAGAAATAAGGAAATGGTGGATTATAACACTGTTGTTATAGTAAATGATTTCCGAAAGGAAATATTTTATATAATATTGGGATTTATATATCATTTTATATAATATTGGGATTTATATATCTATCTTAATTTTGAATCCCTATATTAGTGATTTTGGGTTGTCGTAACGATGTTTTACGCAACATTCGTTTTGACCCAAATAAAAGTGCTTAAGGGAAGTTTTCCTTAAAGAATAAAATATATACTTAATTTGAATTTAAGTATATTGAATATTTTCAAAATGTTGAAAATAAAAAGTTTTGTGAATTACTTATTATTTAATAAGTATGGAAATGTATTTGCAATATGAAGTGAATGTTTTGAGATTTTATCTTTTTAAAGATAAATTGAAAATGAATATTAGAAATCGATTTGGAAATCGTATATTCATAGATATTTTGGAATTGTAAATTCACTATGGAATTTATAAAAGAAAGGAAAATTTGTTTAAAAATAAACGTTGATTTATTTTTAAAGTGTGGAAATGAATTTACGAATTTGGGACGTAAATTTAATAAATCGGTAAGGATTTATTTAATTGGTTTAAATGAACCGTTTTGAAATGAAATTTGTAAAGTTGAAAATTGATTTGAAATTGGTTTTCAAATGGTTAAAGTGTGGAATATATATCTTGTAAAGATAATTTGAAAAATAAATAATTTGGAAATATTATTTATAATCGGGTGATGTTTTGAATATTGATTGATAGTTAAATAACCGACTATCAACACTGACCTTTAAATAGGTATTTGTTGTGAATTGGTTGAAATTAAATGCTACACTTATTTTTAAATTAATGCGCTCGTTATTCGGATTACCCATTCCGAATAGTGATACGATTTAATGGATAGCATTGAAGATCGGTGTTGAAGACCGGATATTTTTGAAAACGGAAGGATTACAGTCAAATGTCTCTGCATCGGTTGATCTCCGATATAGAGATTTATTACTCTTTGTGATGGGAATCCGGACGTGATTAGTGAATATCCGGATTGCAAGGGCTTCTTTCGAAGTGCCTTCGGTTCCGTTCGATCCCGGAACGGACTTGTATGGTTACATGTCTGACATTACATTTTGAGATATAAAGCAGATTTCTTTCAAATACATCTCTGTTGATGGCGGACAATTTATTCTCTTAGCTTAACACCCTTCTCTGAGACGTACGAGCTCAGAGGTTTTGTAGTTGAAGGTTATCAGCGATATACTCCCAATTTGGTAATGTGGCATGCTGAGTGTTGCTGTGTGATGATTATTTATTGATCATTTGTTGATCAAAGCGTGGCTTTGTGAAAAAGCATAGCTTTGTGGACGAGACTTCGTCGAGCCTCACAACCCGGAAATGGTCGATACAGGAATGTTGCGGCAAGGTTTTTTTTAGGGGTCGCGCCCCTAAGGTATGTCCATTTTCGTCTGGATAGAGGTTGTATCATGGTATGGAGCCCAGATATTTAACCTAAGTGGTTGCTGCAAATTTATTACTTTGTGGTTGTTGGTATTGAGGATCCTCGGATAAAAGTCGGTAACGACCGGGGAATGGCATACTTTTTTTTGTGTGGAGTTATCAAGTTACAGCTTCATTGCACCCAGAAGCATGTGGTAACTCGGCCTTGTGTCAGCAGAGATCCGGTTAGGTTCTCGGGGCGTCTTTCCAGAGGCGTACCCATTTCGGTGTAGGAAGTTCCTTTGCCTAGCCATTTGTTGGAAATCCAAAGAAACAATACGAACCATGTACGGTTTTAGTTGTATAACCGGCCATGGAATGTGGCGGTAACCTGCTATTGAACATGGTAGCTATAGTAGGCATACGATAATGGTCGTATGTTGGCTAAGATTTATATTATACTTTCGAAATGTTTTCTACACTATGCACTAAAAATAATAAAAATAAAAGGATTCTGCGTAGTAAGCATATTTGATTATCATAAGGAGAAATCTCCCCCAATTCTGCGTTTGCATTGTGTGTGTGGTGGGAGTCCTTATGGTAGTTTCATTTTTCAAATGCATAGCGAAATTCTTTTGATTTTCTTCGTGGAAATAACTGTTTTAGTTCTCACACCAGTCCCATGACTGACCTGGAGTTTATTGTTTCTTTCCTAAACTCTGGGTGCCCACCAATTTCCACACGGCTAGTCTAGAGTTAGGTCATCAGGATATTCCGGACTTCGGGAGTTGCTGGAGAAATCTGGAGGCAAGCTGGATGGCATGGCGTATTCACTAGTATATAGTATTTCTTTGTTGTTGTTTGTTGTTGTACACTCTGATGATGTAATGTAATGTGATCTAATGTAATGTAATGTAATAACTGATATAGTTCTTTGTTTAAAGATTATTCATTTGTCTATTATATGTTGTTCCACTGCGATTGTGAGATTCTGATATTGTTCTGTAGTTTCTTTCTGTTCTGTTCTATCTTTTTCTTTCTTCTTCTATCTTTTTCTTCTTCTTAAACCATAAGAATTCGGTTTTCCGGCATTCGATTGCTCGGCATTCGATTGCTCGGCAGTCGATACAGTAGACGTATTGATGTCGGTTTTCGAAAGTCGAAGAATCGGGTCCTTACACGGAAATTAGCAGGTTAACCCGACATGTTTAAAAGGTGGGTCATTTTTGGGTCAACCCTTATAACCTGCTTAATAAACGGGTGGGTTAAGGGTTGACCCGTGAACCCGATTGTTGTACAATTCTCATTTTAGCTTGCACAAGAATGGTATTATTGTTATTCACTTATTCCTACACATTTGCACTTAACTACTTCCTACGTTTTCATGCACATACCCAAGTTTTCATGTCCATTTCCACGTAACAACTTCCCAAATTTTCTTACTCATCTTAGCCTGCAATAAAAGAATGACAACAATACCCTTCTTTTGCTCTAAAATTCTCATCTTAGCTTGCAAAAGAAGGGTATTGTTGTCATTCACTTATTTCTACACATTCGTGTTTAACAACTTCCCATATTTTCAAGCCCATTTTCATTTCTCTATACAAATATTATTCTTAACGGGTTACACGAATCAACCCGAAACCCACCCGATATATAATCGGGTCAACCCGAAATCCGCCCGTTTAATAAAGGGGTTTACCCCACCCGTTTAAAAATCAACCCGCACCCGAGTTGACCCAACCCAACCTGACCCATTGACAGACCTAGCCGCAACGATCGCAACACCGCGAAACAACACTCCCAAAATTTCGAGGTTGCACCATAATAAGAAGTAATGAGTAGTTTACGAAGAAGAGTGTTCGCTCGAGGTGGCTAACCCCATTTAGCCCGGCACGGCTCCTTTTTTAGTCATTTCCAATTTGACACAAGTTTCAAGGCTATCCATTATCGTTCTCTTTCTTCAATCATCATGTACATCATTCCAGCCACTTCATTCTGGATCACACTCCACGTATAGTTATTAAAGTGGTTTTCGGTTTAGACATAGAGTATGTCTATAACCGATTCCGGTCTCTTTAATAACTTTCGTAATTATTACACCGATTGGTCGTTTAATGAATTTCAAGAAAACCAAATCAATTTCAATTTCAGTTAGAATTCGTAGACCAATATTCCATTTGTCTTTCTATGTCAATTTCCATAATTTACGTTTCAAAACTTCCAAATTACTATTTCAAAATCTTGTAATTCAATTTCATTGTTATTTAAAACAACTCAAATATTGATTCACGTTCGTATTCATTCCAAAATCATTTAAATTAATTTAATTTAACATTCAAATCAATTTAAATTCATTGATCGATTTCATTCAATGTTCGTTAAGTTAATTTATCATTCAATACAATTACTATTAAATTTCCAATTCATTAAATCAATTACTTAATTTCAACTTCATTATATCAAAACTTCAAATTTAATTAAATTTGATTCATCGACTCATATTCTTAAAATTACAATTCTTACATAAATTTCAAAACATCACCTTTTATTTCTAGCTAAAGAAATTCAATTTCACTTATTCATTTACTTAGTTACAAATTTCAAAATACGATAAATAAAGAAACTTAATTTCACTTATTCAAGAAGTTCAATTTTATTTAATTATTAAATAATCCAATCTTATTTAATTATTAAATTATTTCAAAACTTAATTATTAAATAATTTCAAACTTAATTATTAATAATTTCAAATTCTAAAACAACGTTCTTTTATCAACTACTATGTTAATATTTTGTTTCAGATTATTAAATATTAACATTTTCCTTTCATTAAATTTCAAATTCCAACTTCATCTCATAACCTTATTATTTATTTAAATAAAATATTTATTTTATTTTTAAATCGAATTATTGACCAATCGGGTTTTATTTAATTCTCTATCCTATGTCAAAGTTAAATTTTGGTATTTATCATTTCAACCCGATTCCATTTTAATTCAAAAATCAAAGCATAGCAAATGGAACTTGTAGTGTGATAACTGGGATGGTGTCAAAGTAGATAAACAAGGAATAGCAACCATCAATAACAATCCAATAATTTATTCAAATAATCCCGAAATAATCGTATTAATTTACATTGTTGTTTGTGCAAATTAATATAATTATTTCTAGAATCTACACTATCATTTCATGTAGATTAAAGATTATTACATTAATATTTATGCGGTTCTACACTTGACATTTATTATTCGATTTCATACTATATAAATTTATACAATATAGATTTTAATGGGTTCAAGGTGTGATTAACCATATTTGTATATGTCAAGTAATTAAACATTTAAGGGGTCATATTATACAAATTTTTTATGATCCAATTCAACACATATATCAATTTCAAATTGTTAACTCCTACGTCAATTTCAATTGTAAATTATTTATCACTTCTTACATTAACAATTTAACTTCCAATATCAACATCCAACAATCAATCAGTTATCAACCAAACTGGATTATTATCGTATAAATAACAGATAATGGTGTCAGATGTCACAGGTGAACTGATACAAATATATAACAGTGTAAATAACTAACAGACGCATATTTCAATTGTCGTTTCAATTGAAACCAAATTTGATAAATAAAAGAACATTAATCGTGAGTGATTGCTCACCTTTCAAGGCTAGAGAGAACAAGAGATGACACGGATACGCACACTGATACGGACACTGAAATCGAATCACAAATCCAAGGATGAATTTTCAAGAAAAGCACGATGGACTCGAGTTCGACCGAACGAATCAGAACTAAATCATTAAAGATAATTGATACAAGTGAATATCTACTAGCTAAAGTCATTATTTTATTTAAACACTTGCTATAATATCATATATTTGGAAGCACAAATTTACATATACCTATATATAAACTAATATATAAACATATATGCAAACCTACATACACAATAAACATATTATACATTATAACCTATAATAAATGTATACTATATACTGAAATGTAAAGCTTAAATTATACGTATAGATATAGGAACAATATTTAGTAAGCAACGGGTATACAAACTAAACAACCTAATACACATTATAATTTAAAAATACATTTAAGAATATATATATATATATATATATATATATATATGCACACTCCAAACGAAATATGAAAATGGCAAAACTGGGCAAAGAAATAATATTTGAGCAACTTATAAACAAAGATTTTTGGAATACATGACAATCGTATAAACTTAAAGCCTATATAATATAAATAAATTTATAGAATATAACTGACGCACGTGCAAAATTTAAAACAACAAACTTATATTCTATTATAATAGAAAAACATATATATATATTCAAACTAAAAATATAAACAAAATAGCTTTCAAACAATATATATCTATAAAATAGGACAGGTATAACTTTGAGTACATATTATACCAAATATCACCACAGCAAAATAAAAGCTTATGAACAAATGTGTATCATCACTGTATATATACAAAACACTGACCTGAAAATATATAACAAATCTTAAAGTTTTTATACTGTCTTATGCTAGATAATATGTGCAGGCTTAAATTACATATTAGCAAATGTAAAATAGCATAGGAACTGCGATGACCCGAAATTTTGAGCAATATCAATTTAATAATCTGTTTTTAAAATTAAATTGATTTGATAATTTTTGTAAATAAATTTGGATTGATTTAATAATCTTCTTTTAATAAATATATAATTGATTAATTTTAACTTTTATAAGCTAATAAATTATTTTCTATTTTCTTCTTCTACCTCTTCTTCTTTAAACTTAATGGTTCGTATTTCTGTTCAACTTGAGTTGATTGATGTAGAATAGTGTTGACTCAAGGGGTACGGATTTGCGGGTCGTTACAGGAACTTACCTATATAATAACAGACCCATATTATACTCACATATATACTAATACAAATTTTTATACGTAATATATATTTCAGATAATGCCTTCCAATATACATCTATATAAAGCTTTATATATAATACTTCAATAGATAACATGCAACATAATTATAGCCAACTTCAATATGAGCAAAAGAAAAGTACGCGGGCCTATCCTGAGAATATAATCAATCATATATATAATAAAAGAATATAAAACTATATAGATATAGTTACAAAAATTGATTAATAGCATATGCATTTATATAAACCACATATTGCTATCACACAACTATATATAAATACATACCTATCACCTATGCAAGCTTCGCTATGGATAGAGGCAAAGGCATGCTTGCAGAACCAGAGAGGGGAAGAAGAGGCGAGGTGGCTCGCACTGGCGCGGGAAGAGGTGGATGGAGATGCTTGGACGAGCTGTTGATAAAGTACGCGTAGGGACTGACTTCGGTTTGGAGTGGACGGCGAGCTGTGGGGTTTCTTGTCTGAAATGGCTTCTGACGTGAATGGAGGTGGTGGCATGCGTGGATTTTGAGGAGTTGGAGCCCATTTGTTTGGCACTGATGGTGGAGGTAGTGGGTAGGGCTGCGTGGGTGGGCATAGCTGAAAGTGAGAAGGAAGGGGCGGTGGTGGTTGTTGAGGCGGTAGGGAGGCCGAAGTTCAGCTATAATAGCAAGGAGATGCGTCGCTCGCACGGCAGCGGCCATGGACGGTGGGGTACGTGGTCAGTTGGTGGAGGTTGTCGTGCATGGTGAATTTTGCTGTTAGGGGGAAGGGTGAACGGTAGGAGTGGAAACGTGGAGATGAACATTTGGGAAGGCTTCAAAGGAAAAAAAATAGCAAGGCATAACTTGGCTACAGGGAAGAGAAGAGGTGAGTTTAAAATGAAAGAAGGAGTGAGGCATAACTTGGCTATAGATAAAAAAATGAAAAGTGTGCAGTCTTTCTCGTTACAAATCAAATACACTGACGCAAAATAATTTATTTAATTGTTTCCCAAAGCACAAGGAAAGTAAATGAGCTGGAAACAGCATATCATAAATTGATACCGAGAAAAGCAAAGGACAGGGTTGAATTCAAGAAATTATTGAAAGCTGATGGCTATTGGCCGGGTGGAAGAAGGATGGTCATAGGAAAAAAAATAACGCGAAACAATAGACTCGAACAGGAACCGATACGGCTGACCGTTTACAAATTTCACCGTGTACCATTCTCCGAAATGAATAAATGAATATGTTGTGCAGATCGGCACGACGAGACGATCAAAACGATATACCGATATCAGTGGTACGATTGAATTATAAAAATTCAAAATTTTGTACTGGCGGAAAATACAACAAAAACGTAGAAAAATAAGATTGACGGTGCTAAGAAGTCCGAATTTGAAAAAAAAAGAAAAATGACGTCTTGCTCAGAACACGATTTAGAATTTTTCTATGTAAAAATATTTAGGTTTCGAAAACATTTTATTTTCAACAATTCTTAACTGATTAAATTGAAATAAATTTACGCACGAAAATAAACTTTCATATTTTCAGACGAGAATTTACCAGCTGTTATGTTTAACTAGACGCATTTCAAATATCAAATTTATATTTCAAAATTTTATTGTATAAAATTTCACAAAATTTCAATTAAGTATATAAATAAAACAAATAAATTTATTAAAAATATACGGCTCGTTACATTCTCCCCCACTCAAAACTTTTCGTCCTCGAAAAGGGAGGAGGTAGCAGAATAGAAACAACCAGAAGAAAATAGACTTGAATTACAAAATAAACAATTAATTTAAACCATATAAATTTCAACTTAAATTAATTTATATTCAACAATTGACTTTAAATTCAAGATAATTCATTAAGTTGATTTTTATTACAATTTTATTAATATTTGATACAAAAGATTTTTTTCAAATAAAATTTTATTTAATTTGTCTTATTTACCATTAAATCAACTAATTATTCTATTATCAGTTTATAATTAAATTAAGTGCATACTTTATTATAAAGACTCAAATTTATTTATAAAATCATTTTATATTGTATATTATTCAATTATCTTAAATTAACAATTTCAAAGATCATAAATTTGAATAGTCATTATAATCATACTTTATTCAACAAATTTATTCCCTTTTTATTCCAAATTATTATTAAATTTATTCCACTTAATATATATTATCACATATATTAAATAGATTATCACTTATTATAACCACTCAAACTATTTATGAATTCCATTGATATCATTTTATGTTGTATACTATTCAATTACATAGTTAACTTCTGAATAATTTTGTAAGTTATATTGGAATGCAATAGAATATTATACAAGTAATTTTTTCCCAATTCAATTACTTCCAGTTTGAATATTTATTCCAAATTTGGATTTTATTTTATAATTAGAATAACCTTTTATCGTAAATTTATGAATCAAATTTCCTATTAACTTCAAATTATTTAGAAATATATATATATATATATATATATATATATATACATTATAGATATCAAATCAAATTTAAATCATATATCAATATATATTATAAATCAAATCATACTTTAGAAATTCAAACCAATTTAATTTTTTCCAAAACAAAAGGGTAGCAAAACTACAGAATTGTCTCTTTACTTTGAAACTCGAAAATGAATGTCGATGATGCGGCCGTCATCACCGAAATTATTTTCCAGCAACAAAAGAGAAGAGCTCTAATTTAATCATTTAAAATTCATTGAAAACCATTTCTATTCGAAAATATTTTAAATAATATACATTTTAACACTTTAGAACCATAATTCAAAATTATCGAAAATTGAATTCTCAGTTCTTTATTTAAATTCATTTTAAACTATAATTGTGACAACCCTGACTCGACTTTCGAAAATCGGCACCGAATACGACACTCGTATTCAAATGCCACAGATCCAAACGTCGAATCTGGTTCGCCGGAGCTTATAACTCCATTAAGTAAAACAACACGGCGAAAGAAAAAGAATAGCATATATCAATATACAACATTGATGTAATATCAGATACAATATGATACAACAGATGATACAATGAATATCAATATACATCAAAGATATGATACAAGATAATAGCAGCGGAAAGAAAAGATAACACTAGCAGCGGAACAAAAACTCCAATATGGTCTTAAGAAAGAACTCCATCTTCAAAACACAAATCCAGAAATAGCTCGAACTCCCAATAATGATGCACAAAGATAAGCAAGTCTCGTCCGCAAGCGATTGCCAAATCCTAGGCTGAAAGCTATCGAATCTACACCTACTATTGATTATCTGAAAAACCCAGCTCTAGACTGCCCGTATGGGAATATAGTGGGCACCCAGAGTTTAGGAAAGGAACAATAAACTCAAGGTCGGTCGTGGGACTGGTATGAGAAAACAAAAACATTTGGTCTTTTAAAACAAACAAAGAAATTTAAATTTGAAATCCCCAATGCTTTTTAGAAAATGAAACTACCATAAAGCATCCCGCCACACACACAATGCAAACGCAGAATTCGAGGAGATTTCTCCTTATGATAGTCAAACATGCTTAATACGAGAAATTCTTTGATATTATTATTATAAGTGCAAAGTGTGGAAAACCATTTCGAAAGTATAATATAAATCCTAGCCAACATACGACCAGTATCGTATGCCTACTATAGCTACCATCTAAACAATGGGGCACCACCATAAGTAAATGGCAGGTTCTACAACTAAAACCGTACAAGGCACGTATTGGATGAATGGATTTCCAACAAGTGATCAGGCTAAGGAACTTCCTACTGCCACATGGGATCGCCTCTGGCGGGACGTCCCGAGAACCTAACCCGATCTCTGCCAACACAAGGTTGGGTTACCTCTGTAACTAGGTAACTACTACTCGAGCATGCCATCCCCCGGTCCTTTGGGAGCTTTATCCGAGGTGCCTCAAAACCACAAAGCAATCACATAGTAATAGATCTGCAGTATCCACATGAGTAAGTATCTGGGCTCCATACCATGATACCACCCTTTACCAGAAGGGAATGACACACCCTAAAGGGCGCGACCCTCATAACCTTGCCGCATCTTTCCCGATTTGACCATTTCCGGGGTGTGAGGTCCTGATGCAGTCTCGTCCACAAAGCTACGCTTTGTACAAAAGCCATGCTTTGATCACAAATGATGAACAAATGATCATCAACACACAGCAGCACTTAGCATGCCACACTACCAAATTGGGAATATATCACTGATAAATATCAACTACATAACCTCTCAGCTCGTACGTCTCAGAGAAGGGTGTTAAGCTAAGAGAATAAATTCTCCGCCACCAAGCAGAAATGTATTTGATAGAGATCAGTTTAATATCTCAAAGTGTAGTGTCAGACATACAACCATACAAGTCTGTTCCGGGTTCGAACAGAACCGAAGGCACTTTCGAAGAAGCCCTTGCAAATCCGGGTATCCCCAATACCGATCGGACTTCCCATCACTTAGGGAATCTCTATACCGTAGCTACTCGGTGCAGAGACAATCGATAGGTTATCCTAACATTCTCGAAGACACCCGGTCTTCAACACCGGTCTTCAAATGCAATCCATAACGTCGTATCACTATTCGGAATAGGCTATATGACACAAGGTCCTCTCCCGGCTAAACCGAATAGCGAGTGCAATATTTAAAAACATATGGATATGGGATTTCAGTTAAGTCACAACTTGAAAATTCAAAGCTTTTCTTTCAAATGGTTAAACAAATTACCATTTTAAATCTTTAAATAAAAAGATTCATTTCACAAAGTTCACCTAGTTTTACAAAAATCATTCATAGATTTCAAACAATTCCATTTTAATTGGATTAACACATTAAATCTTTAAATTAAAGATTTAATTTGTAGCTTTCAAAACACGTTTCCAAAGATTTATTTGTAACTTGGAAGACCGTCTTTATTTTAGACTTGAAATCCTTCTTACACAAATTAGAAATTCATTTCTTATGTGAAAACTTTTATTATTTGAAAACGAATAGTTTTTATTTCAGAAATATCCAATTTATACAAGTTGAAATCTTGGGTTAAATTTTTAAAGTCCCAAAACATCACTTTTTAAATGGTTTAAAAACCCATATAAACACATTTATAAGTCGAATAACCCTTTTTAAACCCTAGTTCCCAAATCATAGAATTCAATTTCAAATATTAAATTCAAATTTAAATCAAATTATTTAAATTTCAAACTCAATCGAGTTATTCAAAATAACCATTTCCCAAAGCTTCAATTCTAATCCCAAAACTATTTTGGATTCAAAAATACAATTTTAAATATATTTCAAAAATCTATGACTTAACCCATCTCCTCGTGCAATCCATATTTGTGTGTGTATAAGTGTGGTCCAGGGGTTCAACACAATAGTGCACAACATCAATCATCACAGATTCAATCATATCGATAAGCGGTATAACCCATAACGCTTATCTTTATTCACAGATTCATAAATGAAATAAATTTATCAATCACAAAGATTCATCATTATGATTCGATGTGGGTTTCGGATAACCAACTGGAACCCGACTCCCTGTCGCATCGAAATTTAAATGCCGCTTTACGGGCAGAAGGGGTTTCACAAACATATAGGAACAAATCAAAAATCGCAATTCATCACAAAGCAATCACAGCATCACAACAAAAATGTCAATCCAGTGCATAGTGTTTGATGATGATCAATCATCATTGATTAGGTGATTGCGATTAAGGTGAATTTACCTTGTAATTTTCTTACTTTAATTATTTTAAGTCAATGTTTAATTTTACTTAATTATGAATCAATTTAATCTTAATTGGTTTTATTAACTAATTATTCCTTTAATTAATTATTATAACTTACGAATTCTTAATTGTTAACCTGATTAAGTTTAATTATCTTTGTTAATTGACTATTCTTCAATTGATTAACTATTAATTATAAAATCATTACCAAAAACATTAATTGCTAATCATTATTTTTGTCATATAAATGAATTTGGTTTACAGTTAACACTTGATATTTTGATTTACTTTTAGAATTTTTTATCAAGTTAACCCTTTAAAACAATTTTTATTTAAAAGAAAATATAAAATATTCTTGGACTCCGTAAATCTCAAATAATTGTTTTTTTAATACCATTTACCTATATTTCATCTATAAATTAATTCAGAAAAATTAATTAACTTGTGTTCCAAAATCTATTTAAAAGAAAAACTAGATTGCTTGCTGTTTGATGACTAACCCGAGCCTTCCCCGAGTCATACCCGAGGAAAAACACCCCCAACTTCGAGTTTTCCCCAGATTTACCCGTGTTGCCCTTCTTTTGCAAAAATTTGTTAAGTTTTTAAATTCAACCCGGTACAACCCAAAACAACTCGAGCATGACTTCGAGTTTTCCCCTCCCTGACCCGAGCAGTGCTTCGAGTTCCTCTCTCTCTTCCCAAAACTAGAACAACCAGAAAACAAAACGTGCACGTGCACATTGCGCAATGCTCTGACAACCTCCGGTCAGTCCTATGACTGTCGACAAGTCATCGGCAGCCAACTCTACCTACCAGACTACACAACACCACGAGTCAGCGACCAATTCGAAATTTAGCCGATCAACTCTTGCCTGGAACCCACATTGGAATCGACTCTACCCACTAATTCACCTCGCCCCGCCGCCTGACGCCATCAGAACCCAACCAACTTCGTCCATAGTTGCCTCAATGACCCCTAAACCCTTTCCCCCGGGACCGATCATCTCAGACCCCTCGACGATGACGCGGTTTCTTAAGAACGCGAGCACCTCAAACATGCCCACAAACCCTAAATCCTCATCGTATAGCTTCTCCAATGATCTAAAAATGTTGTGTCCATTTTTCTGATGATCATCAGCACTCATGCTAACCCTGACGCCAAGCTCGAGATCATACGATCTCGAGGTCACCGGGATTTTTCACAAATTGAATTTCCGTTCAACTCGAAATGCCACTCGATCAATCAAGTTAAAAATCTTGATTTTTACTTTAAAAATCATGGTTTTCGAAGACAAATTATATTGTGCAATTGAATCAAGATTTTAAAACATTCGAATTTTATGAAATTTCAATTTCTCCTGTATATATTCCTTTCCCAGTAAGATATAATAATTTTTTTCCTTCCAATTCCCACTAAAAATATATTTAAAGCTTCGATCTCACTTTGACAAATACGTCTTATTCATGCCTAAAATATACCAAAGATTCGAGGAAAGGTTTGAGTTTTTAAAACAAATTCTGAAACCTGTTAACACATAGCAGAGCACTGTGTATATACCATACATACAATCAATTTCATACTCATATATACATACATAAAACAACATGGAGGCATATTAACCATCATTCCATAGCATCATCAATACGATATCAAAGAGTATAGGTAAATGGAAGCGGGTTTTGCTCACAGGCATGAAAATAGGGAAGCAATTAACAGGCAGACTTCTATATAGATATATATCAGGTGAAAGAGGATGAAGGATTGTTCACCTTATTATGGAAGTAGAGGACAAAGAACAAGTTCCTGTTTAAGGTTTTCCAGGCACTGTTCAAACTTCTTTTACTGTATTTTACTCTTTTAAACTAATCACTTAAGATAAATTGTTTGAAATATCTTCCATTTAGAGGTCTTAGCCTACATTTGTTCACATGAAGAGCAAATGAATTATTCAAATAGATCTGAACCTGTAGCACACAGAACATATGCATATGCATACATATCCATGTATGCTTACAATGTATATAGCCTAATTCAACTGTACTCAAGTTGAATACATCCAGGAAAACACACATACATCATCACAGCACAGAAATGTCACATGCATCAGAATCAAAAGATAATGGGTTGAAAGTTTGCTCACATTGATCTTGAGAAAAACAGAGACAATTTTGGTTTCTTCTTTTATTATTTTAATCTGGAATTCTTGCTTGACTTATTCGACATGCCTGAGCTTGATATTGTTGAGTTTGAGTTGCCTGATCTTGCTGTTTCAATTGACCCCCTGCTTTGTTTAAATCTAGTTGAAGTTGAAGTTGTCATTTAATCCAGGTTGAAGATTTGTATTGCTATTTGAAATGATTTCCAAATTTAATATGATGAACAAAACAAGCGCTAGAGGTTTTGAACAAAGGGAAGCAAAGAACAAGCTTTGAAAAAAAATTCTCTTTTGCAAACTGGAATTGCCTTTGTTTCTGATTTTAGGTTTTATATTTTATTTTTGATCTTGTCTGAACTTTGCTTGCTCTGATCTTCTATTTCATTTTCATTGCTCTAGATCAGATTGTTGTCTAATCCAAATGCATGCTTTTCATTTCCAGATTTGTGAAAATTTGATTAAAGGTTTCGATCTGTAACTAGGTTGCTTGTTTTTTTTCTTTTGAACAGCCTTGATATTGAGATGTGTGATGCAAAATCCTTTTTCAGATTTTGCTGAGATTTGCTAAGATAGGTTATATGATGGCATATGGGAAGATGTGAAGTTTCTTGTAATTTTAAATTTCATATTTTAAAAAAAAAGTAATGATGCCATTTTGTATATATGTAGATGTGTGATATCTTTAAAGTATGTTTACATTTGTTTGGATATATACATATATACAATAATTTTTGTTTTTTTTTTGTTTTACCCTTTTGTGTTATTAATTTGTTAATATGGAAGTAATTTGTATTATTTAACTTCATATTTCTAACATTTGTAATCATTTTTACATTTTAGATTTTGTGAATATACAACTATATTTATTTTCAAAAGAAGATGTGTTTTAAATCTTTTTATCAAAACAAATAAATAAGTATATAATATGTGTATATTGGAATTTAATCCTTCAAATAGCTTTTGTAAATTTTATTTATATAAAATTTGTAATATACTTTTAAACCAATATCTTTCTAAGCTTAGTTCATTATATTTTTCTTTTGAATTAAAACCATTATATCTTTTAAATAAATAATCATCCATATATATGTATATTATTTTAAACTTTGATTTCTTATTTTTCAATGCATTTGTATTTGAAATTCAAAATTCAAATTCCAAATTTGTAATATATTTATAAAATATTTACCTTTGAATTCCAAATAGGAATCTTATTAACATCAATTTATTGAATTTCTTAAATCAATTCCTTTATTTACTATCTTTTGATATATATATTTATTCAAATCAAATTCAAATGATCTTATAAAAATCCATTTATATAAATAGATAAACATTCATCTAATTGAATTTGAAAATTCAAACACAATGCAGATTTTTACTCACGATTTAATTTCAAAAATTAAATTAATTAACAAATTATCTTAACCAAAATTTTAGGGATGTTACAGATTTCCCCCTTAAGAAAATTTCGTCCTTGAAATTTGCAAGGAAGACGAGAAAGAATAGACGATAGAGAAATATCTTTCCAAATCAAACTGGATATCAATTCTGTATTTGGCTTACCAAATCAGAATATCGACAATATGAGAACAAACTCATTAAATATTACACAAGATATTTAGGTCCATCGGTCTACGAACATACGAGGGCATTGATCAGTTCAAAAGGATAACTAATCGTTCGTAGAATATATCGGATCCCAGATAATATATAGATGGATTCAATCTTTTACGATTTCTCAACCGCTAGGTATGGATTCCAAACTCAAGTCGGAACGTCCCAAAATATATATCAATTTGTTCCTCTTTGGACTTTGATATACACAAGAAATTACAATAAATTTTCAAATTTGGTTTTAACCTATATCGTTTTATTGATACAATTCAAATTTAGCTTCATATTAGTTAACCAATTTACTTAATTTAAAATTTCCAATTTATTTAATTTAAATTTTCAATTTCAAATTCATTAGAGTTTAGATCGAATAGTTGATAAGAAACCGATGAAGGTACGAAGTAAGGATTTTCTACAACGAATCGTAAGGCTACCATCACATCGAAACATCTTTTTGGAGCTGTTACGAAGCCATCAAAAGAATTGGGAATCGAATTAAAGGAGATTGAGAAGAAATGTTGTTTCCACTTTTGCAGGGTATTGACCATATGCAGTCGTATTCCCCTGTCCCCTATCTCGTTCTCTTCTCGCACTCATACTTACTATCTGTGGATAGTAAGAGAATTTACTGAGGCGTTCGAACGGATATCTTAGGGATTACTCATTCTAGGGTATACTTCACCCTATCTCTAATGAGCTACTTAATGTGTTATACTCCTAAGCTAAAGTTTACCTTAGCTCTGATACCAAATGTGATGAACCTGACTCGGCCTTCGAAAATCGGCACCGAATACGACACTCATATTCAAATGTCGCAGATCCAAACGTCGAATCTGGTTCGCCGGAGCTTATAACACCATTAAGTAAAACAACACAGCGAAAGAAAAAGAATAGCATATATGAATATACAACATTGATATAATATCAGATACAATATGATACAACAGATAATACAATAAATATCAATATACATCAGAGATATGATACAAGATAATAGCAGCGGAAAGAAAAGATAACACTAGCAGCGGAACAAAAACTCCAATATGGTCTTCAAGAAAGAACTCCATCTTCAAAACACAAATCCAGAAATAGCTCGAACTCCCAATAAGATGCACAAAGATAAGCAAGTCTCGTCCGCAAGCGATTGCCAAATCCTAGGCTGAAAGCTATCGAATCTACACCTACTATTGATTGTCTGAAAAACCCAACTCTAGACTGCCCGTGTGGGAATATAGTGGGCACCCAGAGTTTAGGAAAGGAACGATAAACTCCAGGTCAGTCGTGGGACTGGTATGAGCAAACAAAAACATTTGGTCTTTTAAAACAAACAAAGGAATTTAAATTTGAAATCTGCAATGCTTTTTAGAAAATGAACTACCATAAGGCCTCCCGCCACACACACAATGCAAACGCAGAATTGGAGGAGATTTCTCCTTATGATTGTCAAACATGCTTAATACGAGAAATTCTTTGATATTATTATTATAAGTGCAAAGTGTGGAAAACCATTTCAAAAGTATAATATAAATCCTAGCCAACATACGACCAGTATCGTATGCCTACTATAGCTACCATCTAAACAGTGGGGCGCCACCATAAGTAAATGGCAGGTTCTACAACTAAAACCGTACAAGGCACGTATTGGATGAATGGATTTCCAACAAGTGGTCAGGCTAAGGAACTTCCTACTGCCACATGGGATCGCCTCTGGCGGGACGTCCCGAGAACCTAACTGGATCTCTGCCAACACAAGGTCGGGTTACCTCTGTAACTAGGTAACTACTACTCGAGCATGCCATCCCCCGGTCCTTTGGGACCTTTATCCGAGGCGCCTCAAAACCACAAAGCAATCACAAAGTAATAGATCTGCAGTATCCACATGAGTAAGTATCTGGGCTCCATACCATGATACCACCCTTTACCAGAAGGGAATGACACACCCTAAAGGGCGCGACCCTCATAACCTTGCCGCATCTTTCCTGTTTTGACCATTTTCGGGGTGTGAGGTCCTGATGCAGTCTCGTCCACAAAGCTACGCTTTGAACAAAAGCCATGCTTTGAGCACAAATGATCAACAAATGATCATCAACACACAGCAGCACTTAGCATGCCACATTATCAAATTGGGAATATATCACTGATAAATATCAACTACATAACCCCTGAGCTCGTACGTCTCAGAGAAGGGTGTTAAGCTAAAAGAATAAATTCTCCGCCACCAAGCAGAAATGTATTTGATAGAGATCAGTTTAATATCTCAAAGTGTAGTGTCAGACATACAACCATACAAGTCTGTTCCGGGTTCGAACAGAACCGAAGGCACTTTCGAAGAAGCCCTTGCAAATCCGGGTATCCACAATACCGATCGGACTTCCCATCACTTAGGGAATCTCTATACCGTAGCAACTCGGTGCAGAGACAATCGATAGGTTATCCTAACATTCTCGATGACACCCGGTCTTCAACACCGGTCTTCAAATGCAATCCATAACGTCGTATCACTATTCAAAATGGGCTATATGACATAAGGTCCTCTCCCGGCTAAACCGAATAGCGAGCGCAATATTTAAAAACATATGGATATGGGATTTCAGTTAAGTCACAACTTGAAAATCCAAAGCTTTTATTTTAAATGGTTAAACAAATTACCATTTTAAATCTTTAAATAAAAAGATTCATTTCACAAAGTTCACCTAGTTTCACAAAGATCATTCATAGATTTCAAACAATTCCATTTCAATTGGATTAACACATTAAATCTTTAAATTAAAGATTTAATTTATAGCTTTCAAAACACGTTTCCAAAGATTTATTTGTAACTTGGAAGACCATCTTTATTTTAGACTTGAAATCCTTCTTACACAAATTAGAAATTCATTTCTTATGTAAAAGCTTCTATTATTTGAAAACGAATAGTTTTTATTTCAGAAATATCCAATTTATACAAGTTGAAACCTTGGGTTAAATTTTTAAAGTCCCACAACATCACTTTTTAAATGGTTTAAAAACCCATATAAACACATTTATAAGTTGAATAACCCTTTTTAAACCCTAGTTCCCAAATCATAGAATTCAATTTCAAATATTAAATTCAAATTTAAATCAAATTATCTAAATTTCAAACTCAATCGAGTTATTCAAAATTACCATTTCCCAAAGCTTCAATTCTAATCCCAAAACTATTTTGGATTTAAAAATACAATTTTAAATATATTTCAAAAATCTGTGACTTAACCCATCTCCTCGTGCAATCCATATTTGTGTGTGTATAAGTGTGGTCCAGGGGTTCAAAACAATAGTGCACAACATCAATCATCACAGATTCAATCATATCGATAAGCGGTATAACCCATAACGCTTATCTTTATTCACAGATTCATAAATGAAATAAATTTATCAATCACAAAGATTCATCATTATGATTCGATGTGGGCTTCGGATAACCAACTGGAATCTGACTCCCTGTCGCATCGAAATTTAAATGTCATTTTACGGGCAGAAGGGGTTTCACAAACATATAAGAACAAATCACAAATCGCAATTCATCACAAAGCAATCACAGCATCACAACAAAAATGTCAATCCAGTGCAGAGTGTTTGATGATGGTCAATCATCGTTGATTAGGTGATTGCGATTAAGGTGAATTTACCATGTAATTTTCTTACTTTAATTATTTTAAGTCAATGTTTAATTTTACTTAATTATGAATCAATTTAATCTTAATTGGTTTTATTAACTAATTATTCCTTTAATTAATTATTATAACTTACGAATTCTTAATTGTTAACCTGATTAAGTTTAATTATCTTTGTTAATTGACTATTCTTAAATTGATTAACTATTAATTATAAAATCATTACCAAAAACATTAATTGCTAATCATCATTTTTGTCATATAAATGAATTTGGTTTACAGTTAACACTTGATATTTTGATTTACTTCTAGAATTTTTATTAAGTTAAACCTTTAAAACAATTTTTATTTAAAAGAAAATATAAAATATAAAATATTCTTGGACTCCATAAATCTCAAATAATTGTTCTTTAATACCATTTACCTATATTCCATTTATAAATTAATTCAGAAAAATTAATTAACTTGTGTTCCAAAATCTATTTAAAAGAAAAACCGGATTGCTTGCTGTTTGATGACTAACCCGAGCCTTCCCCGAGTCATACCCGAGGAAAAACACCCCCAACTTCGAGTTTTCCCTAGATTTACCCGTGTTGCCATTCTTTTGCAAAAAAATTTTAAGTTTTTAAATTCAACCTGGTACAACCCAAAACAACTCGAGCATGACTTCGAGTTTTCCCCTCCCTGACCCGAGCAGTGCTTCGAGTTCCTCTCTCTCTTCCCAAAACTAGAACGACCAGAAAACAAAATGTGCACGTGCACATTGCACAATGCTCTGACAACTTTCGGTCAGTCCTACGACTGTCGACAAGTCATCGGCAGCCAACTCTACCTACCAGACTACCCAACACCACGAGTCAGCGACCAGTTCGAAATTTAGCCGATCAACTCTTGCCTGGAACCCACACTGGAATCGACTCTACCCACTAATTCACCTCGCCCCGCCGCCTGACGCCATCAGAACCCAACCAACTTCGTCCATAGTTGCCTCAATGACCCCTGAACCCTTCCCCCCGGGACCGATCATCTCAGACCCCTCGACGATGACGCGGTTTTCTTAAGAACGCGAGCACCTCAAACATCCCCACAAACCCTAAATCCTCATCGTATAGCTTCTCCGATGATCTAAAAATGTTGTGTCCATTTTTCTGATGATCATCAGCGCTCATGCTAACCCTGACGCCAAGCTCGAGATCATACGATCTCGAGGTCACCGGGATTTTTCACAAATTGAATTTCCGTTCAACTCGAAATGCCACTCGATCAATCAAGTTAAAAATCTTGATTTTTACTTTAAAAATCATGGTTTTCGAAGACAAATTATATTGTGCAATTGAATCAAGATTTTAAAACATTCGAATTTTATGAAATTTCAATTTCTCCTGTATATATTCCTTTCCCAGTAAGATATAATAAATTTTTTTTCCTTCCAATTCCCGCTAAAAATATATTTAAAGCTTGGATCTCCTTTGACAAATACATCTTATTCATGCCTAAAATATACCAAAGATTCGAGGAAAGGTTTGAGTTTTTAAAACAAATTCTGAAACCTGTTAACACATAGCAGAGCACTGTGTATATACCATACATACAATCAATTTCATACTCATATATACATACATAAAACAACATGGAGGCATATTAACCATCATTCCAGAGCATCATCAATACGATATCAAAGAGTATAGGTAAATGGAAGCGGGTTTTGCTCACAGGAATGAAAATAGGGAAGCAAGTAACAGGCAGACTTCTATATAGATATATATCAGTGAAAGAGGATGAAGGATTGTTCACCTTATTATGGAAGTAGAGGACAAAGAACAAGTTCCTGTTTAAGGTTTTCCAGGCACTGTTCAAACTTCTTTTACTGTATTTTACTCTTTTAAACTAATCACTTAAGATAAATTGTTTAAAATCATCTTCCATTTTGAGGTCTTAGCCTACATTTGTTCACATGAAGAGCAAATGAATTATTCAAATAGATCTGAACCTGTAGCACACAGAACATATGCATATGCATCAAGGTTCCAAATTCCGCCCGGTACTCCGGAATTCCGACCTTTCCAGTCCGGTTCCGGGGTGGACCGGATCGGAATTTGGAGAAAATTTCGTTTCTGTACATTACAATTTAGAAAAGACGAATAATGAGATTACTTACCAAATCAGTAGAATCGGTAGAACTCGTACTTGAAAAGCAACAAAATTAAAAAATAACTACAATCAAAGGTGCATACTTGAGGTCGATTTCTGTTGTTGTGAAGTGGTGGCAGCTCATAAAATGGTTTCGAGCATAAAGGTCAGGATCTTTGAGGTTGATATCAAATCATAAAGTCAATAATAATAGGGTTAGAGTTTGAGACTTCTTTAAAAAAATTCGAGAAGATGAAATTAAGGTTGCGTTAGATTATGAGTCTTGTTGGATGCAATGAGCGAGGAAGAACGAAGGTTTAGAAATTGGATATTTTAATTAAGTGGGCTTGGGCCTGTATTTATATTTCAAGGAGTGGATATAGTTTTTGATATTGCAGTTAATTGTATCTGTTAGTTTATAATCTTGGTAATAACTTGTTAATTGATGTGTGATAGGTACACATGAGCTTAACTATATAAATTTTGTTAATTCGCTTAGTAATTGTTAAGTATTGAATATTATTAATGTATTTACATGAGAAAAGTAACAAAATTCATAATCCGGAACTAAAATGGATTTCCGAAATATCTGAAACGGAATCGAAATTTTAATAATTACCCATCACCGAAGCAGAAACGGAAAACGGAATTTTAAACTTGCTTTTACTGTTCACTTACACTTACTTAAAAGTTACAACCCAAAACTATATTTTAGTTACAAAATATGGTTCAAAATTCCGGCGGAATTCCGGTTATTCCGGTGATTCCTTTCTGGTTCCGTTCATAGCCGGAACGGAATCCGGTCAAAATTTCGGTTCCGCTCTAAATTTCGGATTTGCTTTTCATGTATTGAAAAAAACTTATAAAAGGTTAAAAAATACAAAAAATATATAAAAATTTAAAAAAAGAAAACAAATTAATCGGGACAATAAATAAATGGAGAAGAAATCGTGTAATTTCATAAAAAAATGGTTATACTTTTGTTAATTTACATCAAATCATAACAAAAAATTCAAAATTTTCAAAATTGATCAAAATTTTAAAATCTAAAATGAATAATACATAATCATACACGGTGGATTTTTAATGAAAGTATGTATTTTATATGTAATGTAAAATATGTACTATAAATTTACGATAGTATTAGATATTTATTAGCGTATATAGTAAATTAAAGCAAAAAAGTACCGGAATTAAAGCGGAAGTTTCGGAATTTCCGGAACGGATCCAGAAATTTTAAAATTACCAATGGCCGGAACGGAAACGAAAAACGGAATTTCGAACCTTGATATGCATACATATCCAGGTATGCTTACAATGTATATAGCCTAATTCAACTGTATTCAAGTTGAATACATCCAGGAAAACACACATACATCATCACAGCATAGAAATGTAACATGCATCAGAATTAAAAGATAATGGGTTGAAAGTTTGCTCACATTGATCTTGAGAAAAACAGAGACGGTTTTGGTTTCTTCTTTTATTATTTTGATCTGGAATTCTTGCTTGACTTATTCGACCTGCCTGAGCTTGATATTGTTGAGTTTGAGTTGCCTGATCTTGCTATTTTAGTTGACCCCCTTCTTTGTTTAAATCTAGTTGAAGTTGAAGTTGTCATTTAATCCAGGTTGAAGATTTGTATTGCTATTTGAAATGATTTCCAAAGCTGATATGATGAACAGAACAAGGGCTAGAGGTTTACTCACCAGAAAGATTTGAACAAAGGGAAGCAAAGAACAAGCTTTGAAGAAAAAAAATCTCTTTTGCAAACTGGAATTGCCTTTGTTTCTGATTTTAGGTTTTATATTTTATTTTTGATCTTGTCTGAACTTTGCTTGCTCTAATCTTCTATTTCATTTGCATTGCTCTAGATCGGATTGTTGTCTGATCCAAATGCATGCTTTTCATTTCCAGATTTGTGAAAATTTGATTAAAGGTTTCGAACTGTAACCAGGTTGCTTGTTTTTTTTCTTCTTTTGAACAGCCTTGATATTGAGATGTGTGATGCAAAATCCTTTTTCAGATTTTGCTGAGATTTGCTAAGATATGTTATATGATGGCATATGGGAAGATGTGAAGTTTCTCGTAATTTTAAATTCCATATTTAAAAAAAAAGAGTAATGATGCCATTTTGTATATATGTAGATGTGTGAGATCTTTAAAGTATGTTTACATTTGTTTGGATATATACATATATACAATAATTTTTGTTTTTTTTTGTTTTACCCTTTTGTATTATTAATTTATTAATATGGAAGTAATTTGTATTATTTATATCTTCATATTTCTAACATTTGTAAACATTTTTACATTTTAGATTTTGTGAATATACTGTTGGGGATGCGGATTAAGGATCTTAAGGCAGAAATAACACTAGAGGGGGGTGAATAGTGTTTTAAAAAAATTCATTTTGGAAGCCTTTATATAGATGCACAACAGTCATAACCATTGGCGAAAGGTTTTTGAACGAATGAACACTTCTTTTGAAAATTGAATTTTGAATCCAACTGTCACCATGTCGAATGGGGTATCCCCATATGTCGACATCCTCAGTTCAAAATTATAGAGATGTTGTTTTGTAAAGACAATTGAATATAAAACAAGTTGAAACTTCTCTCAAGCAAAGTAAAGTGTTTAAACAATATTTTGAGATAAAGAATGAATATAAAACATTATTTTAAATATATGTATATAATTGATATAGACCGTCAATTATATAAGTAATATTTAAAATCAGAATAAGTTTTGATGTTTTAAAAATAGAAGTTTTTAAAATCAGAATAGAGGAATATTTCAAGGCTAAAACAAAGTTTGAAAATCTTTTTGAAAACATGATTTTGAAAGCTAAAACATTTTGAAAACAGATTTAAAAACATTTTGAAAAATCTATTCAAACTGAAATTGCAAGAACCTTCCTATAGAGCTCCTCCATAGGACTCGAGAACTTGTACAAAGTAGTTTAAATGATTTTGATTTTCGTGGGTTTGTAAGCCACTTGTCGTAAGTTTGTAAGCTACTTATCGTGGGTTTGTAAGCCACTGGTTTCGATAGAAATTGGGTTCCATCCCAAAAGAAAATTGGAAGAAAGATGACAGTGCTATTATGAAGTTTTAACAAAATACTAGACACTTATCTTGAGATCTTGAAATCTTGATTCTCTAGAGTCTTGAATCTTGAATCTCTAATCTTCATCTTGATGCTTGAGTCTTTATACTGATCAGTCTTCGATGATACCTGCATATACTTCCTATATACATATATATATATATGGAAATTTTAGTATATATTTTATAAAGTAAAGTATAATAACTATATAAGGTTGTTGTCATCAAAACATCATCAACTCAGTTCCTAACAATCTCCCCCCTTTTGATGATGACAACCTTTATTTATAAAATATTCTTACCATACCATAACTCCCCATAACTCCCCCTTACTCCGTGACTTCTTCTTAAAACTACAACTCCCCCTTACTCCATGACTCCCTCTTACACCAAGCACATATATTTTTATAACTTTCTCCCCCTTTGTCATCAACAAAAACTATAACTACTTAAGAATTCAAGAATGATTAATATGAACAAATAATATGTATAGAACAAGCATGAAATAATGAGTATAAGTGAACACATTTTAGTTATTACAACATATATAAGAACATACATAAACACGAACAAACAAAACAATTTAAAACAAAGAATGAAATGAAGGTACGCTTTAATGGCGATCCTTAACTATAGGAGACTTATGATTCGAACAATTAGGGTAGTGGAGACAAAAGTTTCCACGTTGTTCAATTATGTTTCCATTAGTATCAACAAGGATCTCACCAACGCAAATAACGCTCTCGTTCGTATTTATAGGGACTTCGGGTTGAGGTAAAGGTTGATCTTCCTCTTGGTCTTCTTGTGGTTCTTCCATAGGTTCTTCTTCCCCGGATTCCATGGCTTGTGAAGAGTCTTCAATATTAATAGGATTTGTACGGTTATCCATAAGAAATTTTTGTACATTCCTAATAATATTCCCTTGCCTTTGTTGTTCTCTAGCCATCCTAAGTTGACTTACTTGAATTTCAGTCATCAATTGAAGGATATCTTTCATCTTCTCTTGCAATTTGATCATTCGAGCGTGTGTAGTTCGTTGAAATGGACCAGAATGAGGAGATGTGGGTGAAGTGGGTTCAGAAGAGGAGGCCATTATTTAATTGTTTCAGAAGTTATTTACAGAGAATATAGTGAAGAAAGAGGAGAGAAAACGAAATAAATAGATAAATAACCAAATAACTAACTTTGGAGGGAAATTCAATTTTCAAATTTTTGTTGGGTATGTCGACATCATGAGATGGGGCATGTCGACATGTTCTTCAGAAAAAATGTAATTTTTATTTTGAATTTTTATTGATTATTATAGTATATTATTTTATATTTCAGATTTTGAACAAATACCTAATTCTCTTCTAAATTTAGTAAAATTCTGTTCGGTTAATGGTTTAGTTAATATATCAGCAATTTGTTTTTCAGTACTTATATAATCTAGAATTATTATTTCTTTAGTTATATTATCTCTAAGAAAATGATGTCTTATATCAATATGTTTAGTTCTAGCATGATGAGTTGGATTTTTAGATAGATTTATTGCACTAGTATTATCACAATATATTGGTGATTTACTTATGTTAATTCCAAAATCTTTTAAAGTTTGTTGCATATATATGACTTGTGAACAAGCTAGAGCAGCAGATATATACTCTGCTTCAGTTGTTGACAAGGAAACAGTATTTTGTTTCTTGCTGAACCAGGAAACCAGTGAGTGTCCTAGAAAGTGACAAGTTCCACTTGTGCTCTTTCGGTCTGGTTTACAACCAGCATAATCAGCATCACAATATGATATTAAATCAAAAGTATTATTTTTAGAATAAAATAAACCATAATCTAAAGTGTATTTTACATATCTTAAAATTCTTTTAACAGCTTTTAAGTGAGTTTCTTTAGGTCGTGATTGGTATCTTGCACAGAGACAAACACTATGCATAATATCAGGATGACTCGCTGTTATATAGAGTAGCGAACCAATCATTCCCCTATATAAAGTTTGATCAATATCTTTTGATTTATCTTCTTTACTTAAACCTACATTTGTTGACATTGGAGTTGGTTTCCCACTAGAGGTGCTTAAACCAAATTTATTGATTAAGTCTTTAGCATATTTTTCTTGACTTATGAAGATTCCATTTTGTAGTTGTTTAATTTGAAGCCCTAAGAAGAAACTTAATTCTCCCATGTGACTCATTTCAAATTCTTTAGCCATTATATCTGAAAATTCTTTATTCATTATGTTATTAGTTGATCCAAAGATTATATCATCTACAAATATTTGAACCAGTTGAATATCTTGATTATTTCTTTTAATAAAAAGTGTTGTATCTACTTTACCAATTTCAAAACCAGATTGAAGTAAATAAGATCTTAGTCTTTCATACCAGGCTCTAGGAGCTTGCTTTAGACCATATAGAGCTTTCTTTAACTTGTATACATGGTTTGGAAATTTATTATCTTTAAAAAGTGGAGGTTGTTCAACATAAACATCTTCTTTTACAAAATCATTTATAAAAGCACTTTTGATATCCATTTGATATAATTTGAAATTATTATAATTAGCGAAAGCAAGTAGAATTCTTATAGCTTCTAATCTTGCTACGAGGGCAAAGGTTTCATCATAGTCAATTCCTTCTTCTTGACAATAACCTTGCGTGACTAAACGAGCTTTATTTCTTACGACCTCACCGAGTTCATTCATTTTATTTTTATAAACCCATTTAGTTCCAATTATACTTTTATCCTCAGGTTTAGAAACAAGTTCCCATACATCATTTCTGGTAAATTGATTCAATTCTTCTTGCATAGCAAGAATCCATGAATCATCAGATGATGCTTCCTTTGATTTTTAGGTTCAATTGTTGATATAAAGGCTACATTACTGTAAATGCTTTGCTTCTATTAGAATAACCAATAAAGAATCCTTTATCAGCTTTTGGTTCAAATTTATCTAAATTATCTTTTGTATTAAGTATAAAACATTTACTCCCAAAGACTTTAAAATAAGCAACTATAGGTTTCTTATTATAAAGTAATTCATATGGAGTTTTATTTGTTAATGGTCTAACTAAAATTCTATTTAATATATAACAAGCTGTAGCAACTGCTTCAGCCCAAAAATGTTTAGGTAAATTACTATCAGAAAGCATTGTACGAGCACACTCTTGAATCGTTCTATTCTTACGTTCTACTACTCCGTTTTTTTGTGGAGTTCTTGGAAATGAAAATTGTGAGCAATTCCCTTTGAGTATAGAAATTCTCAAAATTTTCATTTTCAAATTCACCACCATGATCACTTCGAATAGTTTTAATTTTGAAAGAATGTTGTTTTTGAATTCTTTTAGAAAAGTTTTTTAAATATTTCAAAAGCATCACTTTTATGTTTTAAAAAGATTGTCCAAGTATATCTTGAATAATCATCTACTATAACAAAAACATATTTACTATGGTTAATTGATTGAACTTGAGATGGACCAAATAAATCTAAATGAAGTAATTCTAGAGGACTAGAGGTAGAAATAGCATCTTTTAATTTAAATGAACTTTTCTTAAGTTTTCCTAATTGACAAGCATCACAAATACTATCTACTTTAAAGTTTATAACTTGGGTAGACCTCTAACTAAGTTAAGTTTTGATATCCTAGATAATAATTTGAAATTCAAATTGCCAAATCTTTTATGCCAAATCCAAGGGTCACTTGTATTAGCCAAAAGACAGATTATCATTTGAAATTTTCATACTAAGGATATAAATATTTTTCTTCCTAATACCTTCAAAATTATATTAGACTTATCATCTTCAATGTGACATTTATCTTTTTCAAATTTAATTTTAAAACCTTTATCGCAAAGTTGACTTATACTAAGCAGATTATGTTTTAAGTTCCTAACTAATAAAACATAAGTAAAGTTTTAGAGTTACCGATATTGCCGACGCCAACCACATATCCTTTAGAGTTGTCACCAAAATTGACTAATCCACCATCTTGATAAGTAATGTCCTTGAGTATCTCGGGATTTCCAGTCATGTGCCTCGAACAGCCACTATCAGGTATCCATTTATCTTTATCAATTTGCACAGTTTGTCCATTGGGTGTTGATTCGTCAAATGCCATATAACATGTCTGTCCCTACATAACACACCAATTCGGTAGATAACTTGGATTTTCAAAATAACTATATGCAGACTTATGATACTTTGATGAAATGCATAGATTCAAAACAGTTTTAACACAATTTTCCAAAAATGCCATTTTTATATTTTTTTTCAAGTTTCAGATTATGAAAACAATGAAAACCAATGCTCTGATACTAATTGTTGAGGATGCGGATTAAGGATCTTAAGGCAGAAATAACACTAGAGGGGGGTGAATAGTGTTTTAAAGAATATATGAATTATATGACTAAATTAAAACTTTCAACACAAATCTAAACAGAATTCTAACACAGAATGATCGCAGAACATATAACAAATGCAAATAGTAAAGTAAAGCAAGTAAAAGGAAAGAACACACCGATTTTATACTGGTTCGGAATTGTAACAACCCGCATATTTATCGGTTGTATATTTAAATATTTTATTTAAATATGACGTCGTTTGTCGGATTATGGTCCGAAAAGTTATTTTCTGTAAACGGTCGAATTGGGACTCAAGACCACTTCCATTGAGTTCAAAATGTCGTTTGCGATCTTTTTGAGTATAATCTTTGATATGTTTGGAGTAAGTTGAATTTCGCTACTTTTTCTATTGGGTTTTGGGTTTGGGTTCAGCCCACTAGCTTAACTAATACCCTAACTCAGCCCTCTCCTCTCCATTTTCTCATTCCACTCTTCTAAACTCAAGCTCCAACTGAAAATGTTGGAAGGGAAAGGGAAATAGAAATTGCAAACCCTAGTTCTTCTTGCTAGCTCATATTCTTGCTCCAAAATCAAAGAGAAGCAATTTGTAAGCCTCTTCTTCATCTTCTCTATCTCTTTCTCTCTTCAATCTCAGAAATTCCTAAACCTAAACTTAGGAAATATTTGTTTGATCTTAGATTGAAGCTAGTAGAGTTGAAGTAGAGAGTGGTCGGCCTTGTTCCTTTGCATTTGAGCTTCTTCTTTTTATTCTTGAGTTAAAAATGTGAGTTTTGAACTCACATCTACTTCTCTTCATTTCATTGATGTTGGGTATGAATTCCTAACACCTTGTTCATATGCACTTGCTTTTGGTTTGGATTGAATTGGTGAATATCCAAATTTTTAGTGTTTGGGTTCAATTCTTTAAAGATCCTAACTTTGATATTTGATCATGTTTTTGGAGGTGTATAAAAGAGCCAATAGTGTTGGGTTGTCGTATGGCATAAACCCATAGCATCCATCGCTCGTTCGTTTGCAATTCATTTGGATTTTTTCCTTTATGGGCTTGGCTGATTTTTGCCTACAGGGGGATTTCAGACGTCTGAACTCTAATTTCAGACGTCTGGTTTCAAATTCAGACGTCTGGTTTGGAAATTCAGACGTTTGGAATTGGTCCCTGGAAGACGCAAAAATGCAGAGACAAAATCCAGACGTCTGGTTAGTGGTTTAGACGTCTGGAAGGTAATTTCAAATGTCTGAAATGTGCAGTTTTGCCTATTTTGGCTGTTTTTAGTATATTTCCAACTTTTATCGATTGTGTTGATTCCAATTGGTTGTTATTGCATATTTGACTTTGATGACTTCTTTTTGACTTCACTCGCGGGTTTTTTTTATAAATGACCTCTTCAAATCGTATTAAAAGCTCGCTTCTCCAAATTATAAATTCTATTAAAACATACACACACTATTTCGCACTCCAAGCGAAGTGGGAGGAGGATTAAATGATTAGATAAAACACGTTCAATGAACACGTGCGTTCATCTTTTTAGTTAATTCTCAATCTATTCGTTTGAACGTTTTGACCTTTGGATTTGGTTTACCGATGAGATGAGGTAAACTTTGTACTGCTTTGAGTGTGAAATTGACTAACGGATAGTAAACCGTTTAGTGCGAACGGGTGGTTATGGGACTCACGTTAACACTTCTCGGGTTCCTTTCTGGGAGTTTGTGACACATTCCGCCTTTGGGATAGTGTCTTCGGACTGTCTCCTTCTGGCTTGTTGCCTTTAGTATCGCTTTTGGAGTTGGTCCTTTGCCCCAGCTCGAGAGATATTTGGGATTATCTGTTGCCTTGGGATAGTGTCTTCGGACTGTCTCCTTCTGACTTGTTGCTTTTAGTAGCGCTTTCATAGTGGTTTCTTCACCACCGCTCGAGAGATATTGGAGTGGTTTCTTCACCACCGCTCATGAGATATTTAGGTTTGTTGCAATTGGAATTTTCTGATGTTTCACTGATATGATTATATTCTCTTGGTATCGCCCATCGGTGTTGGTCTTTTTGAGCCGCATGATGTGTAGCGGTTACCTTGTGGAACTTGTATACCTTATGGGTATTTGTTATTTGCCTTTTTGGCTTGCTTTGGGATATTTATATCCTTTGATTATCTATGTTGCCGATGATATGAGGCTTGTTTTATTATGTTCATCTTTTGTTAGATGATTGTATTATCTCCCTTAGAGATATTTGTTATACTATATGATCTTGCAGGTTCATTATCGTTCAGTTTATCTAACTGATTTGTTTAGTTAGACTGACCCGTGTATTTTATACTCGGGTCAGACCGAGATGTTTCAGGTTAGGTGCTTTTGGACTTAGCCTATTTTGCTTCCGCATGGACTATTCCGCTAGTTTCTTGTTTGTCATAGCTTTTGTGTAGTCCTCATCTGTTGTAACTCTGATATGTATTATTGACTCGTCTGTATATTGTGGTATGCTATACCACTTGTCATGTATCGTTTTGTATACTCTGTTATGTATCAGTATATGTGCATGTGATGATTTACTGTTCTATGATGTATATTACATTTGAGTTGTTATATTCTGTTCTGATAGATCCTCTAGCCAACTATGGTTTTGTTTTAAGTATTCATTGGACATGTCGATCTGCTAGGTAAGGGAAAATGTCGATGTATTCAATAGATAGTTAAAGCAAGGCTATAGATGGTCGCTCCTATCCAGCCTTATTCTCCGTATTAGAAGACGGTATTATCTAATAATACTCTTTGCTAATGCGGGTATAGAGGTGGGGCATCACAGGAATCCTCCAACATCCAGTCTTGCACCAAGGAAATATCCTTGTACAGATTTTTATAAGCCAATATCCAAATTACAACCCTCAATTTCTAAGGCCTTAAGGAACCCTCATATCTCCGAGTCTGGGGTAAACTCTCTTGATTTACGGGACACAAGATCACCCTAATACTTCTTTAATAACAATCCTTTTGAATGGATAGACTCGATGGACTTTTTGAATACAAATTAATCCTATAACTCTGAATAGCACTTTGATCTTTAGTAGAATGATGGAGAATCAAATAGAGAGAGTATCTAAATGATTTCCTATTGAGAATTTGGCAGAATGATGGCACGATCTTCAAAATATGAAGTTTTATGGATATGGCATGGTGGAGAAGAAAGAGTGCAGAAAATAAGAAAGTAGTTATTAAAAAAATTCGTTTTGAAAGCCTTTATATAGATGCACAACAGTCATAACCATTGGCGAAAGGTTTTTGAACGAATGAACACTTCTTTTGAAAATTGAATTTTGAATCCAACTGTCACCATGTCGACATGGGGTATCCCCATATGTCGACATTCCTCGGTTCAAAATTATAGAGATGTTGTTTTGTAAAGACAATTGAATTTAAAACAAGTTGAAACTTCTCTGAAGCAAAGTAAAGTGTTTAAACAATATTTTGAGATAAAAGAACGAATATAAAACATTATCTTAATTATATGTATATAATTGATATAGACCGTCAATTATATAAGTAATATTTAAAATCAGAATAAGTTTTGATGTTTTAAAAATAGAAGTTTTTAAAATCAGAATAGAGGAATATTTCAAGGCTAAAACAAAGTTTGAAAATCTTTTTGAAAATATGATTTTGAAAGCTAAAATATTTTGAAAACAGATTTAAAAACATTTTGAAAAATCTATTCAAACTGAAATTGCAAGAACCTTCCTACAGAGCTCCTCCATAGGACTCGAGAACTTGTACAAAGTAGTTTAAATGATTTTGATTTTCGTGGGTTTGTAAGCCACTTGGCGTAGGTTTGTAAGCTACTTGTCGTGGGTTTGTAAGCCACTAGTTTCGATAGAAATTGGGTTCCATCCCAAAAGAAAATTGGAAGAAAGATGACAGTGCTATTATGAAGTTTTAACAAAATACTAGACACTTATCTTGAGATCTTGAAATCTTGATTCTCTAAAGTCTTGAATCTTGAATCTCTAATCTTCATCTTGATGCTTGAGTCTTTATACTGATCAGTCTTCGATGATACCTGCATATACTTCCTATATACATATATATATATATATGGAAATGTTAGTATATATTTTATAAAGTAAAGTATAATAACTATATAAGGTTGTTGTCATCAAAACATCATCAACTCAGTTCCTAACATATACAACTATATTTATTTTCAAAAGAAGATGTATTTTAAATCTTTTTATCAAAACAAATAAATAAGTATATAATATGTGTATATTGGAATTTAATCCTTTAAATTGCTTTTGTAAATTTTATTTATATCAATTTTGTAATATTACTTTTAAACCAATATCTTTCTAAGCTTAGTTCATTATATTTTTCTTTTGAATTAAAACCATTATATCTTTTAAATAAATAATCATATATATATATGTATATTATTTTAAACTTTTATTTCTTATTTTTCAATACATTTGTATTTGAAATTCCAAATTCAAATTCCAAATTTATAATATATTTTTAAAATATTTACCTTTGAATTCCAAATAGGAATCTTATTAACATCAATTTATTGAATTTCTTAAATCAATTCCTTTATTTACTATCTTTTGATATATATATATATATATATATATATATATATATATATTCAAATAAAATTCAAATGATCTTATAAAAATCCATTTATATAAATAGATAAACATTCATTTAATTGAATTTGAAAATTCAAACACAATGTAGATTTTTACTCACAATTTAATTTCAAAAATTAAATTAATTAACAAATTATCTTAACCAAAATTTCAGGGATGTTACATAATTCAATTTATAAACCATGCTTATATTTTCAATCATTTATGTTGGTAAAATCAATGGCTTACAAAATAATAAATGAAAATCATTTTATCAATCAATTCAGTTAACTATTTAATTTCAGAAATTTTTTACTTATATAATATAATCATATAAAATCATTTCATTTTGAAAACAATTATGTCATTTTAATCTGTTCAAGTGTTTTGGAAATCCTATCGATAGCGTTGATCAGACGAATCGATCGAAAATCCAAATCAACATCAACAACTCAAACAACACAATATATAAAACATTTTAAAATATAGATTTACAAATACACTTCCTCGCTCGACCATACAAGGATGGATTTCAAAGTAAGGATAAGGATTCAAATCTGATGGACTCAAATTAAAGAGAATTCTAATTTGAAGACAAGTTCGAAAGAAATGATAAGATGATTCAATAACGGAATTGGAAGATGGATAAGCTTATTTAATTCACGGGAAATCTTCCGGGTCAACCGTGACTTCAAGAATTATATCGTTGTGGAATTCTGAGGCAAATCCACATCCGATCCCAAAAGATAGAATTCGGGATATCTAGAGATATTAGCATCTAAACCGAGGATATATATAAATCTCCGGTGAATCGATGCTATTATAAATGAGTTTCATCCTTTTACAATTCATATGACTGTTGGCGAGACCGCCAATCCATTATAATGATCATTCAAAGTGGAGTTATGGGACACTCCAGAATTCAGACGAATACGAATGGTGAGGGACAAGAATGAATTTCGGAACTGAGGCAACGTTCCAAAAATTCAAAGGAATCGAGTCAAAAAGGAAGAGATTCAAACTCAAATGAAAATGATTCTGCAAATACATTTACCCTATATGCTAAGTTTTTCCTAGAGCTACCAAAGCTCGGATACCAACTGTAACGACCCGCTATTTTGGACTTTTCGCATCCGCACATGTCGGACTTGAATAATTCAAAATACCGAATTTTTAATTTAAATTTGAAAAAACTGAACATATCCAGTAAATAAATAATCACAGATCACATACACAGAGTAATAAATGCATCGGAAACAAAAGATAGTAGTTCATGAGGCTACTATATATATAACAGAGTTAAATAAGTTACAACAGAAGTCTCGATTACAATAGTCAAATACAAGAATCAGAATACATCACTTGAATCAACTGAATATCTGAAAGCTGTATAGATAGATGGATCTCCAGGCAAAGATCCAACTCCAAAGGTGAGTCTCGAATACTGGTATACTCAGTCTGACCCGAGCGTAAAGCAAAACACAAAACATTCGAGTCAGGATTAACATTCTTATATCAATAAATCCAACTCAAGTGAAATAACAATTGAAATACAAGTAACTCAAAAGACGTTGGAATAACCATCCTCTAAGGATCCGTTAAACTATCTACTATGTAGTAATGTACGCTAAGTAGATAATGCTTATCAGTAATATAAAATATCAAAATAGTGTTAAGGCGTTACCATTATCCCCCTTAACACATTTTATATAAGCGTCATAGTCTATACAGCACTGTAAACTCCACCGTAAACTAGTGGGATATCAGGGAGTACTCCATAGGTATAACACAAAACAAATTCGTAGTGGTCGCGTATATAGGGATACAAGTATGACAAGGCACATAAGGCAATACCCAAGGTAGTGAAACTACCGTTTGCCCAATCCGAACCGGTGAATACGCATCGCCGCAACTAGGGCTGTCAATTTCCTACACGACCCGAAACATGACCCGAAATCCGCACGGAAATTAGCGGGTTTACCCGACACGTTTAAAAAGCGGGTCATTTTTGGGTCAACTCGTTAGAACCCATTTAATAAATGGGTGGGTTAAGGGTTGACCCACGAACTCGAATTTGACATGACTAACCCATTTATAAGCTCGGTATTGTTGTACAATTCTCATTTTAGCTTGCACAAGAATGGTATTGTTGTTATTCACTTATTCCTACACATTTGCACTTAACCACTTCCTACGTTTTCTTGCACATACCCACGTTTTCATGTCCATTTCCACGTAACAAGTTGCCAAATTTCATACTCATCTTAGCTTGCAATAAAAGAATGACAACAATACCCTTCTTTTGCTCTAAAGTTCTCATCTTAGCTTGCAAAAGAAGAGTATTGTTGTCATTCACTTATTTCTAAACATTCACATTTAACAACTTCCCATATTTTCAAACCCATTTTCATTTCTTTATACAAATATTATTCTTAACAGGTTACACGAATCAACCCGAAACCCACCCGATATATAATCGGGTCAACCCGAAACCCACCCGTTTAAAAATCAACCCGCATCCGAGTTGACCCAACCCGAACCCGACCCAACCCGACCCATTAACAGGCCTAGCCGCAATGATCGCAACACCGCGAAACAACACTCCTAAAATTTCGAGGGTGCACCAATTAGTAATAAGTAATGAGTAGTTTACGAAGAAGTGTGTTCGCTCGAGGTGGCTAACCCCATTTAGCCCAGCACGGCTCCTATTTTAGTCATTTCCAATTTGACACAAGTGTCAAGGCTATCCATTATCGTTCTCTTTTTTCAGTCATCACGTACATCATTCCAACCACCTCATTCTGGATCACACTCCGCGTATAGTTATCAAAGTGGTTTTTGGTTTAGACAGAGAGTATGTCTATAACTGATTCCGATCTCTTTAATAACTTTCGTAATTATTACACCGATTGGTCGTCTAATGAATTTCAAAAAAACCAAATCAATTTCAATTTCAGTTAGAATTTGTAGACCAATATTCCATTTGTCTTTCTATGTCAATTTCCATAATTTACGTTTCAAAACTTCCAAATTACTATTTCAAAATCTTATAATTCAATTTCAATATTATTTAAAACAACTCAAATATTGATTCAAGTTCGTATATAAGTTTCATTCCGAAATCATTTAAATTAATTTAATTTAACATTTAAGTCAAATTAAATTCATTGATCGATTTCATTCAATATTCGTTATGTTAATTTATCATTCAATACAATTACTATTAAATTTCCAGTTCATTAAATCAGTTACTTAAGTTCAACTTCATTATATCAAAACTTCAAATTTAATTAAATTTGATTCGTTAAATCAAATTCTTAAAATTACAATTCTTACATAAATTTCAAAACATCACCTTTTATTTCTTGTTACAGAAATTCAATTTCACTTATTCATTTACTTAGTTACAAATTCCAAAACACGATTAATAAAGAAACTTAATTCACTTATTCAAGAAGTTCAATTTTATTTAATTATTAAATAGTCCAATCTTATTTAATTATTATATAATTTCAAAACTTAATTATTAAATAATTTCAAACTTAATTATTAATAATTTCAAATTCTAAAACAACGTTCTTTTATCAACTACTATGTTAATATTTTGTTTCAGATTATTAAATATTAACATTTTCCTTTCATTAAATTTCAAATTCCAACTTCATCTCAAAACCTTATTATTTATTCAAATAAAATATTTATTTTATTTTTAAATCGAATTATTAACCAATCGGGTTTTATTTAATTCTCTATCCTAGGTCAAAGTTAAATTTGGGTATTCATCATTTCAACCCGATTCCATTTTAATTCAAAAATCAAAGCATAGCAAAGCGAACTTGTAGTGTGATAACTGGAATGGTGTCAAAGTAAATAAATAAGCAATAGCAACCAGCAATAACAATCCAATAATTTATTTAAATAATCCCGAAATAATCGATTAATTTACGTTGTTGTTTGTGCAAATTAATATAATTATTTCTAAAATCTACACTATCATTTCATGTAGATTAAAGATTATTACATTAATATTTATGCGGTTCTATACTTGACATTTATTATTCGATTTCATACTATATAAATTTATACAATATAGATTTTAATGGGTTCAAGGTGTAATTAACCATATTTCTATATGTCAAGTAATTAAACATTTAATGGGTCATATTACACAAATTTTATCTAATCCAATTCAACATATATATCAATTTCAAACTCCTACGTCAATTTCAATTGTAAATTATTTATCACTTCTTACATTAACAATTTAACTTCCAATTTCAACATTCAACAATCAATCATTTATCAACCAAACTGGATTATTATCGTTTAAATAACAGATAATGGTGTCAGATGTCACAGGTGAACTGATACAAATATATAACAGTGTAAATAACTAACAGACGCATATTTCAATTGTCGTTTCAATTGAAATCAAATTTAATAAATAAAAGAACATTAATCGTGAGTGATTGCTCACCTTTCGAGGCTAGAGAGAACAAGAGATGACAGGGATACGCACACTGATACGGACACTGAAATCGAATCACAAATCCAAGGATGAATTTTGAAGCAAAGCACGATGGACTCGAGTTCGACGGATAAGCTGACAATAAAAAGTGGTGGGAACGAATCAGAACTAAATCGTTAAAGATAATTGATACAAATGAATATCTACTAGCTAAAGTCATTATTTCATTTAAAAACATGCTATAATAGAATATATTTGAAAACACAAATTTACATATGCCTATATATAAACAAATATATAAACTAATATATAAACATATATGCAAACCTATATACACAACAAACATATTATACATTATAACCTATAATATATGTATACTATATACTGAAATGTAAAGCTTAAATTATACGTATAGATATAGGAACAATATTTAGTACGCAATGGGTATACAAACTAAACAACCTAACACACACTATAATTTAAAAATACATTTAAGAATATATATGTGTGTGTGTGTGTGCACACTCCAACCAAAATATGCAAAGGGAAAAACTGGGAAAAGAAATAATATTTGAGCAACTTATAAACAAAGATTTTCGGAATAGATGACAAACGTATAAACTTAAAGCCTATATAATATAAACAAATTTATAGAATATAACAGACGCACGTGCAAAATTTAAAACAACAAACTTATATTCTATTATAATAGAAAAACATATATATATTCAAACTGAAAATATAAACAAAATAGCTTTCAAACAATATATATCTACAAAATAGGACAGGTATAACTTTGAGTACGTATTATACCAAATATCACCACCGCAAAATAAAAGCTTATGAACAAATGTGTATAACCACTGCATATATACAAAACACTGACCTGAAAATATATAACAAATCTTAAAGTTTTTATACTGTCTTATGCTAGATAATATGTGCAGGCTTGAATTACATATTAGCAAATGTAAAATAGCATAGGAGCTGTGATGACCCGGAATTTTGAGCAATATCAATTTAATAATCTGTATTTAAAACTAAATTGATTTGATAATTTTTGTAAATAAATTTGGATTGATTTAATAATCTTCTTTTAATAAATATATAATTGATTAATTTTATCTTTTATAAGCTAATAAATTATTTTCTATTTTCTTCTTCTACCTCTTCTTCTTTAAACCTAATGGTTCGTATTTCTGTTCAACTTGAGTTGATTGATGTAGAATAGTGTTGACTCAAGGGGTACAGATTTGCGGGTCGTTACATGAACTTACCCATACAATAACTGACCCATATTATACTCACATATATACTAATACAAATTTTTATACGTAATATATATTTTAGATAATGCCTTCCAATATACATCTATATAAAGCTTTATATATAATACTTAAATAAATAACATGCAACATAATTATTGCCAACTTCAATATGAGCAAAAGAAAAGCACATGGGCCTATCCTGAGAATATAATCAATCATATATATAATACAAGAATATAAAACTATATAGATATAGTTACAAAAATCGATTAACAGTATATGCATTTATATAAACCACATATTGCTATCACACAACTATATATATATATACACATACCTATCACCTATGCAAGCTTCGCTATGGATAGAGGCAAAGGCACGCTTTCCGAACCAGAGAGGGGAAGAAGAGGCGAGGTGGCTCGCACCGGCGTGGGAAGAGGTGGATGGAGATGCTTGGACGAGCTGCTAATAAAGTACGGGAAGGGACTGATTTCAGTTTGGTGTGGACGGCGAGCTGCGGGGTTTCTTGTCTGACATGGCTTGTGACGCCCCACCTCTATGCTCGCAATAACAAAGAGTATTAAAAGAAATACTGTCTGTTATCACGAAGAATAAGGCTGGATAGGAGCGGCCATCCGTAGTTAGGCCTTACATTAGTATTGGTTACCTCGATAGGAGTGATTTATATTTTTCTTTTTTTTCATCTCTTATTTATTTACTCCCATCGACATACCCAATTCCAGTATAAAACGAACTACGATGGTTCATAATAGTTTAGGACAATAAATATAAAAATAACACAGATAATATAAATGCGTAACACAGATAGAACAAAAAGTCTCATATATATAATAACTGATGTCAGTTACAATACATTTGACACGGTACATATGATACAACTACAACTGTCGACTCTGGAAGATATATATACAAATACATTATCTACTAATGTACATGAATACATATCAACCTACAACGAATACACTGACTACTACTAAAATAGATGAAATCCACTTCAAAAGGTATGAAAGGTCTTCATAGCTCAAACAGCAACTCAAAGCAGGATATCTACAACCTGAAATAACTCGGGTCTGACCCGAGTATTAGATTCAAAAGAAAATAATACACGGGTCAGTCTAATTCAAACTCGGTTATTATGCACAGGAGCAATAATAATCAAATAATCAGATAGACGACAGTCACAATAATTCTCGTCTAACCGACTCTTTTAATAAAGAAATCAGATAACGGTAAAATATAACACTTAACAAAGTTAAACAACAAATCAGCAGAATCAAATCATCAACAAAGATAGATAAAAAGATTATCAATGAAGATAATTTAGAAAACATCAGAACTGCCTAACGGCAATCAACAACAAGAAAATAATCAATTTAAAACATCAACTCGGGTAGGGCTGCATTATACGCACGCGTATAATGCCTCGCCACTACAACCTGAAATACACAAAAGATCAACGGACTAAAATCAAATGAAGATTCAAATCTCAATGCCACGGACTCAATGGTCAAAGCAGACAGATATGGACAATGTGCACGTATGTACACATTGAAAATTCACAAACGATCACAAGGTCAAACCCAAGTCTTTGAGACTGGATTCAACTCAGTGTACAAATCAATGTACAAATCAGAATACAACACTGCCCAGACCAAATACTATCAATGTGGCCGAACAGAGACTCCAAACATATCAAAAGATATGCACAGATCTGAAAACCAAAAATGGCCAGACTTATATATATATATATATACACACAACTAAATAGCAGGTCGAAATGTTCAGGAATGAATACAAATGACTAGAGTCGAACTAACATAGCAGCAATATGCTAAAACATACAGACAAGAATGCCTGATTTGTGAAACAAAGTTCATTACCAAAACTGCAATTGCCACAAAGGCACAAGGCCATCAACATTGAAATGGATCGAACAAGTGCAACCATTAAAATGTACTGTTTTTTTCAAAATATTTGAATTCAACCATGCAACAAAATGAGTCTACAGAAACCACGTAAATACAAGGGCAGAACTGCAATGAAACTGCAGCCGCCACAAGATCACGAGGGCAGAACTGCAATGAAACTACAAGCTACAGAGCTTTCAACTTGAAGTCAACATACATATAACAGAGAAATGAATAATGCAAGCAAAACCAAAAGGTAACTGCACAAGACAGGTTAGGAAGGTGCAGGCACAAGTGATGAACCAGTTATGCAACTACATGTATCTGTATGTTGCAAACTCAAATAGGAATTTGCATATTGTAACGACCCGGAATTTTGGACAATATAAATTTAATAATCTGGGTTTAAATTTATATTAAATTGATAATTGTTGTTAATAAATTTGATTTGATTTAAATAATCTTCTTTATTTAATTATTTAATTTGTGAAATTATTTTAATGAGCTAATAAATTGTTTTCTATTTAATAATGTATATGTATTTATGTATATATTTTAAATAGACAAGTTGTTTTTATTTAAATTAGTATAGCATCTTTTTAATGTTTTGAAAACAGAAATGGTGATATATTTTTAATTTGAGCTTTTCAAAAATATTTAATTAAATACTATATGATTTTAAATATGAGATAAATGTTTTTAATTAGTTTCAAATTCATTTTTAATTCAAGTTGTATATTAAATTATGTTACAAGCTCTTTTATAAATTTGTTTTAAAGGTTTCTTTTCAAATGAATTACTTGTATATTGTTATAATGCTTTGCTTTATTCTTTAGAGAATTATTTAGATAACATAATTATGTATAAGATTTAATTAACAATGTTTAATACTTATTTAACTCTAATTAAACATTAATTTAATTCAAAGACAAGTGTTTGTATATTAAAGCTTAAAGTTACAAATGTAAACTTATCATCTATTCAAAATGACATGTGTCCATTTCATTTTCATTTTTCTTTTAATTCACTTAAATCTGAAAATACATTCATAATTTTGTTCTTCATTCATTAGCATTATTTTTTCTCATCCCTTAATCAAGAAAACCAAATTACATGCTCACATCCATATTCAAATTTGCATTCTCCAAAATCCAATTCTGCATTCCACAAAAATTCAAAACTGCATATCTTAAAACTGTAAAACTTTACATTCACACTCCTCATTACAAAACTCAAAATATCACCTGCATGCAACCATTTGAAGTCTGCAGTTTCAAATTGAGGCCCTGTATGTTCTTGCATTTGAGAAACAACATTCAAGTTTCAAATGGGATTCAGGCTACTGCATTTCTTTGCATCTGGAAATAAAGAGACCTGCATGCATTAAATTTCATAATCTGGAATAAGAAGCTAGAAGCCTGCATGTTGTAAACTGAAGCATTATGAAGCAAGCATCATTTTTTAAAGGCAGGGGTCTGCATTTTTAAGAGCATTCAAGCCTGCATTTTCATAATTTGGAACCTGCATTTGAATGGGCATTCAAGCTTCTGCATGTTCAATCTGGACAGTGTGCTCTGCATCTTGCAATAATGTGAGTAACACTTAATTTAAAATAAATTAAGTAGGTTTGCATGCTTGTTTTTCTAATAAGTTAAATGTTTGTACATGTTTTCTTTTTACTGCCTGTGCATATATGAATGCAATGCATTTTTGATTCCATGGTTCTGATTGCTATAGTTTAAGTTCTAGTTAATAGAAAAATCCTATTTCTTTTGATTTGTTTGCTGTTAAGTCTCAATCTTGATTGAAACTTGCTTATTTCAAAATAAAGTAAGCATTAAAAAAAAATTGAACAAGTTGTTTAGTTTTTCTGTGTTGTCTGAAATAATAAAACACAATTAAATTCTGTAACTTGAAAAAAAAATAGGTATCAGGAATTAAGGTTTCAAGTTTATAAATAGAATCATAAATGAATTCAAGAATTTTAAAAAACAAAAATTCCAAATTATTTGTGTGGTAAATATAGTGCAGTTTTCACAGGCAGTATTTTACATTTTTGATCATGTTCAGTTGATCTTTGCATGTGAACTAGTTAATTTGTTTTCTGAAGATAGTGTATCTATTAAGGATTGTGGGAAATTATTAAATTGACTTGAAGTTGGGTTTGGTGTTGAAATTTGGAAGGTTTCTGTTATGAACCCTGTTCCACTGAGTTGCTGTAATTGCTCGAGTATGAACTCAAGAGTTGATCGAGTTCAAAGATCTTTAGGGTGTGTATTGATGATGTGTTGAAGGAGTCATCGCCGGAGTATGGTGTGTGATGATGGTGGCTGGAGGTGGAAGTGTTTAGTGATGTCAGGTTGGCACTGCAGAAGTTAATGTTTCAGGTTTTGGGTTTAAAAACTTGAATTTAAATTCAAGTAGAATTCTGGATTCTTGAGTGTTAGAGTGTTTTGTTGGGGATTGTGTCGTAGGGGTATGGCCAGAGAAGATGATCAGAGATGGCCTGAGATGGGTAGGTGGTGCACAGTGATGGTGTTGACAGGTTTGTGATGGTGGTGGGTTGGTCTGTTGTGCAGGTTTGGGTTGTTGTTGGTTGCAGAGGTGTTGTTGACTCGGGTTGGTCACGGGGATAAGTGGGAGATAACCCGAAGCATTTTTGTTTTGACCCGAAGTAAATTTTAGGCTTGCTCGAGAAACTTTTGTTACAGTTTGTATATAGGAAAGAGTATTGTTTCCAGGTTTTTAAAAGGTTAAAGTTGAAGTAATAATAGGAATATAAACTTAAAATTTGAAATCAGGTGGAACTTGAATTCAGTTATGGATTTGAATAATTCAAATCTGGAATTTGAAACATTTTAAATTCAACAATGTGAGAGGTTTAAATTTTTAACAGAAACTGTTCTGTTATGTTTTTAAGAAAATTTTTAAAAAAGTAAAGTTTAATATAAACCTGGAAATTTAAACTTAGGATTAAACTTGAATCTAAGAATGAATTCAAATATTTTGAATTCTTATTTTGAAATAAGTTAAATGCAGAAATTTTAAATTGGTTTAAAATAAAAAGAAAAAAAGAAAGGAGGAACATGAGCCTGTTTCCAGATTTTAAGGTTTGAAATAATTTGCAAACTAAAGTTTTATCTTAGGATGTTAAGACTGAATTCAAGTATGAATTCAAATAAGTTTGAATTATGTTTTTTTTTGAAATAGTTTAAAATCTTGAAGAAATTCAAAGTTTAAGTTTTTTTTTTAAATAAACAGAAAACTGTTTTCTGTTTCATATGTAAAGGTAAGTCTAAATTTGCAGGTGAAGATTTTAAACTGAGTTTTGGTTTGAATTTGAATATGAATTCAAATTTGATTTGTCTGGAATTTGAAATCATTTAAGCTTTTAAAATTTAAATTTGATTTGGAAATCTCAAGTATAAATGCATTGTTGTTTTGCATATTGAATTGAAAAGTTAAGTTTTTAATTTAGGAATTCAAATTGAATTCAAACTGAGTTTTTAAATCTGGATTTAAAATTTAGATTTCAGTTTTTAAATTAAAGATTTAAATTTAAATTGTTTTCAAATGATTTTCATTTGAATTAAAGGTATAAATTATAGAAAGAGTTTAAAGAGTTAAAGCTAAAATAAGTTTGAAAGTTGAACTTCAAATGTTAAAGTAATTTTTAAATTTGTTTGGATTTGATTTGAATTGAAATTTAAATTCTTTTTAAACTTATTAACAAAGTATATGTTTCTTGTAAACATATAAGATTAAGTTGTATTGTTTAAAATCTTATTTTAAATAAGTTTGAGTCTTTAAGTTTAAAAGAAATGTTAAATTGAATTTAATGTAAATTTAAAAACATTTTGTTTTTAAAATGCATAATTTAAATAAGGAATATTTATCTAAAGATAAATAAAAGATTAATGATTGGATTCATTAATTATTGCGGTAATTAAGATGAATATTAATTATTTAATCAATTAATAATGGGGATGTTTAATTAAATAGTTAATGATTTTTAATTTGATTTGAGATTGATTAATTAAGTTTAATTTATCTATAATTAAGAATGGTTAATTAAATTTTAATTTATGATTAAGATTTATTTAATCAAGTGATTAATGATAATTAAGTTTTTAATTAACACTTAGTTAATTAATAATTAGAGATTAATTAAATAGTAATTAAATATTAATTACTTAATAACTAATGATGATTAATTTAAGTAATCCTTAATTAAGTAATTAAGAAATGATTAATGAAGATATTAACAATTAATTAATGTGATTAATTTTTGATAATTAATTAGATTAATTAATTAATAATCAATTATTTAGGTTTAATTACTTAATGGAAGTAATTAGTGAATTAATTACTTAATGTAATTAATTAAGGTTAATGTGGTTTGTTTAGATTAATTAATTAAGTTTAATTGATTTAGACATTTGTTGAATTGTTTGATAATTACTTTATGTAATTTATGAATTTGTAATTACTTAAGGAAGTAATTAATTTATAATTACAGGATGTAATTAAAGATATTTGTTATAGAAGTAATTTGGATTTAAATTACTTTGAAATTAATCAAGGGGATTAATTTAGATAATTAATTTATGGGTTGAGTAATTAATGTAGTTAATCGCTGAATGATTATTAGTCAAGGATGATTAATATATATGTAGGGATTGATTTTAGATTAATTACTAACGTAATTAATTAAGTAATTAACTTGTGTGATTAATATTAAATGCTAATTACTTATTGTAATTAGAGATAGTTAATTAGTAATGATTAATTGGAAAGAATATTTAGATGATGATTTATAAATTTATTTATAATCAATTGATGGTTAAGTTAAGCAGGATTTTGAAGTAATTAATTTAATTCATTTTAAATTAATTAGAGATTGAGTAATTAATTTAATTCATTTTAAATTAATTATAGAAGGTGTGATCATTTGATTATTTGCTTATGTTTGATGAATGATATTGGTTGATTGGTTTGGTTTGTAATCTCAGTTGTGAGATGAGTAGTGATTGTGATATGGATGCATTGGTTGCTTCTGGATGATAATTTAGATTATCTGATTTGGTATGAATTATCTGTTGATAATGATAATGTTGATTATCTGTTGTGATGTTAATTATCTATCTGTGTATATTTAGATAATGAATTGAATTGTTTTAAACTTAAAACAACTTGGCCTTAATAAGACACGCTTTGGATTTCGATGAGACCGGGATCGGGTTTCCATATTTGGAATTCCGAAAACCACATCGATTCCAAATAACGTTAGGTCGTTTATCCAAGTGGAGCGAGTGAAGACTCGAGGTGTAAGGGCTATACGTCAGTATAACTCTGTGGGTGATTCCGTAATGAGTTTGACGGAATAGATCTTATAGATTCGAGATGGTGAATCAGAGTGCAAGGGTTATTGTCGTTAACTCTGAGGGTGATTCCAAAATGAGTGTAACGAGATAATGCCTTCGGTTTCGTTCGAACCCGGAACGAACTTGTATGGATTGAATGCTTTCAGAACATCGTCAGGTGGACGATGAGCATTCTAAGTGTTGTGTCCTATAAAGGTAATCGTAACCTCAAGCCTCATCAACCGGGAATGGCTAAAACAGAGGAGGTGCAGCAAAGCTTCGTGGGTAGCCCCCACTTGAGAGTAAGATTTACCCCTGTCTAGAGGTCCCTTTATATTTCGGCTGTGTGGGACGGTTGATCATGACAACCGTCGCGGTTGTCTTATTTGGAACTGTTCAGTAAGGAACGGGTCCGGCTTTGTGTTGCAGGGGATGAAGGGAGTAATCCTCGGTACGGTGATCTAGGCCACGTACTGTGACGGGCGGTACCCCAGTAGCCCTGCCATTGTATGGAATCCAAAATCCAATAAGTGCCAACGGTTTTGATTGTATTACCCACTTTTGTGGCTAGTAGCTGGAATTTAATAGATGTAACAATTTCGGCTATTTCTTATTTACTTGAAAACCCTAGACACTATTATAATATCATCAGATTTCCTATCAAATGTTTTGGTTAGCGTAAGGTAAAAACTTTTCCATGTTTATGTGTGGGAAGTCTTACGTGATACCTATTCTTTCAAAGGTTTTTCAAAGTTAAGCAACTTTAACCTGTTACTCACACCAGACCCATGTCTGACCCGGAGTTATTTCTGTTTTTCTTTAACTCTTGGGTACTCAAATTTTTATGAGTAGTCAAGAGAATTCAGGTTAGGATTCAGGATTGGCTTTGACGATTTGTGGAGGAGCATATGGAGCAGGAGGCTTCTGCGTATAGTTATATAATTCCGCTGTGTTTGGTATCTCTGAGTGTTGTGTTTGATTTGAGTTGTATAACTAGACAGGTGTCTATAACTGTCTAGTATGTGTTGTATATGTCTGTGTACTCTGATATTTGATGTATACTATGTAATATTTTGTTATAAATATAATTTATTCGTTCCGCTGTTGAGATTCTTGTGTTGTTTCTTCCTTCTCTTCTTTCTATTCTCTTTTCTATCCCTTTCTTTCTTTAGTCATGATGCGATTTTCCGGGAGTGGAAAGTCGGGTCGTGACAGCTTGGTATCAGAGCGTTAGGTTGAGTGAATACTTAGGCTCTGAATAGAGAGCGTTAGGTTGAGTGAATACCTAGGCTCTGGAATGGTGTCTATCTTGAGAGAGCGTATTTGTAATTTTATATGTATATATATATATTTATTGGTTCTACCTATTTGTTGGATTACCTGTTCGGGTTTTTTTCCAATGTAAGTTATAAAGGTAGATGAGGTAGAAGTGTGTGTAACACGACTACCATTGGTTGTTGTTTGATGGATGAAGTTGGAAGTGTATTTGTCGAGACTGTAGACCTAATACCGTCTCGAGTGAGTTCTGTAGTGATGAAGGACTTCATCGATCTCTGAAGGTAACCCGTAAAGGTTCGGAGTTCATCTTTGAAGTGCAGTATTGAGTTTTGATCTGTTGGTAGGGCAGAAGCAAGTGAGTGATGGTATCTTGATATCTCAGGAATTAGTAGCTGCGTGTTGAGATGCAGTGACTATGGATGTTTCCGAAGATGTTTCTTTGGAACAAGAATAAGAAGTGAGTCTACCGGTGTTGTGGCTGAGTTTGGCTGAGTATTCTGAGTTGGTAAGGAGTCTTCTGGCTGAGTAGTTTCTCTGAAGTGGAGTTCAGAAGCAGCAGAGTGGATCTTTTCTCTGGTAAGTTGGCTAAGTCAGCATAAGCTGTTCTATTTGGTTAAGAGAGAGAGCAGTTTTCTTTGGATTTAGGCTGAGTTGATCGCAAAAGTGACTTGCGATAGTTGAGTGTTCTTTTGTGTTTGTTGGAGATTGTCTAGATGTCTTCTGGAAGTCAGAGGTTGTCTGCATCTAGAGATCGAGTTTTCTTTCCAGGATTGGAGCTGGTGGTTCAGTTAGTAGATGGATGGTTCCTTGAGATAGAAGTTGGTGAAGCAACTCGGGTTTGGGAGGAACATCTGAGTTTTTCTTTATGGATATGTGGAACCATATTTCTGTGCTGGATTGTCTGGTCTGTGCTTGTGTTCTTTTGCATTTTCTTCTGTTTCGGATCAGAGTTGTGCAGCGGAAGCAGTTTGGGAATGTTTCTGTTTTCTTTTCCGGATAAGGAGAAGTTTGTTCTTTCTTCTGTTATTGAGAAGCAGGGTTTGTGTTCTTGGTTTTTGGGTGATCTTGAAGAGATCATTGGATTGTTTTGCTTCGGTCTGTTTCTTTTGGAATCAGCAAGAGTTGAGCTGATCAGGATGGATGTTGGTAGCCCAGGATCGTCCGAAGAATTTTTATGGATAAGAGACAGAGTGTTTGGATTCTAGAATTTGAGATTTGATTTTGTTTAAGTTTTCTCTGATCCAAGGAGCTATAAGTTTGGGATGCTAGCTCCGTAGTGTTTTGGTTTCTTCTGTGATTGGTAAGATCAGTGTTTGATTTTCCTAGAACTGGATTGTCAGTTTGGATAACTGGGATTCAGGGTGTTTCGCATATCTCTAAGGGAGTTCGTGTTTGATATTTCTGGTTGTAGAACCAGCAGTTTAGGATGGTTTGTTTGCTGAGTCAGACTCGTTTGTAGTCTGATATTCTGTATAGAATTGTTGTTAGGAGCTCTATAGCTTAGTAGTATTGGCTGATTGTATTCTATAGAGCGAGTATCCCGATATATATATATACCAGGGAAACTCGTGAAGTTTTATCCAAAATTCTTTTGGATGATTAGATTTGTTCTGATTGTGTGAATTGATTGCTTTGGTTGTTGGCATATGATTAACATATGCCGTGTTTTAAAATAAAATCTGTAAATAGATTATTAAATTGCCTTTGTTTTAAATTTCGGGGACGAAATTCTTTTAAGGGGGAAGGATTGTAACGACCCGGAATTTTGGACAATATAAATTTAATAATCTGGGTTTAAATTTATATTAAATTGATAATTGTTGTTAATAAATTTGATTTGATTTAAATAATCTTCTTTATTTAATTATTTAATTTGTGAAATTATTTTAATGAGCTAATAAATTGTTTTCTATTTAATAATGTATATGTATTTATGTATATATTTTAAATAGACAAGTTGTTTTTATTTAAATTAGTATAGCATCTTTTTAATGTTTTGAAAACAGAAATGGTGATATATTTTTAATTTGAGCTTTTCAAAAATATTTAATTAAATACTATATGATTTTAAATATGAGATAAATGTTTTTAATTAGTTTCAAATTCATTTTTAATTCAAGTTGTATATTAAATTATGTTACAAGCTCTTTTATAAATTTGTTTTAAAGGTTTCTTTTCAAATGAATTACTTGTATATTGTTATAATGCTTTGCTTTATTCTTTAGAGAATTATTTAGATAACATAATTATGTATAAGATTTAATTAACAATGTTTAATACTTATTTAACTCTAATTAAACATTAATTTAATTCAAAGACAAGTGTTTGTATATTAAAGCTTAAAGTTACAAATGTAAACTTATCATCTATTCAAAATGACATGTGTCCATTTCATTTTCATTTTTCTTTTAATTCACTTAAATCTGAAAATACATTCATAATTTTGTTCTTCATTCATTAGCATTATTTTTTCTCATCCCTTAATCAAGAAAACCAAATTACATGCTCACATCCATATTCAAATTTGCATTCTCCAAAATCCAATTCTGCATTCCACAAAAATTCAAAACTGCATATCTTAAAACTGTAAAACTTTACATTCACACTCCTCATTACAAAACTCAAAATATCACCTGCATGCAACCATTTGAAGTCTGCAGTTTCAAATTGAGGCCCTGTATGTTCTTGCATTTGAGAAACAACATTCAAGTTTCAAATGGGATTCAGGCTACTGCATTTCTTTGCATCTGGAAATAAAGAGACCTGCATGCATTAAATTTCATAATCTGGAATAAGAAGCTAGAAGCCTGCATGTTGTAAACTGAAGCATTATGAAGCAAGCATCATTTTTTAAAGGCAGGGGTCTGCATTTTTAAGAGCATTCAAGCCTGCATTTTCATAATTTGGAACCTGCATTTGAATGGGCATTCAAGCTTCTGCATGTTCAATCTGGACAGTGTGCTCTGCATCTTGCAATAATGTGAGTAACACTTAATTTAAAATAAATTAAGTAGGTTTGCATGCTTGTTTTTCTAATAAGTTAAATGTTTGTACATGTTTTCTTTTTACTGCCTGTGCATATATGAATGCAATGCATTTTTGATTCCATGGTTCTGATTGCTATAGTTTAAGTTCTAGTTAATAGAAAAATCCTATTTCTTTTGATTTGTTTGCTGTTAAGTCTCAATCTTGATTGAAACTTGCTTATTTCAAAATAAAGTAAGCATTAAAAAAAAATTGAACAAGTTGTTTAGTTTTTCTGTGTTGTCTGAAATAATAAAACACAATTAAATTCTGTAACTTGAAAAAAAAATAGGTATCAGGAATTAAGGTTTCAAGTTTATAAATAGAATCATAAATGAATTCAAGAATTTTAAAAAACAAAAATTCCAAATTATTTGTGTGGTAAATATAGTGCAGTTTTCACAGGCAGTATTTTACATTTTTGATCATGTTCAGTTGATCTTTGCATGTGAACTAGTTAATTTGTTTTCTGAAGATAGTGTATCTATTAAGGATTGTGGGAAATTATTAAATTGACTTGAAGTTGGGTTTGGTGTTGAAATTTGGAAGGTTTCTGTTATGAACCCTGTTCCACTGAGTTGCTGTAATTGCTCGAGTATGAACTCAAGAGTTGATCGAGTTCAAAGATCTTTAGGGTGTGTATTGATGACGTGTTGAAGGAGTCATCGCCGGAGTATGGTGTGTGATGATGGTGGCTGGAGGTGGAAGTGTTTAGTGATGTCAGGTTGGCACTGCAGAAGTTAATGTTTCAGGTTTTGGGTTTAAAAACTTGAATTTAAATTCAAGTAGAATTCTGGATTCTTGAGTGTTAGAGTGTTTTGTTGGGGATTGTGTCGTAGGGGTATGGCCAGAGAAGATGATCAGAGATGGCCTGAGATGGGTAGGTGGTGCACAGTGATGGTGTTGACAGGTTTGTGATGGTGGTGGGTTGGTCTGTTGTGCAGGTTTGGGTTGTTGTTGGTTGCAGAGGTGTTGTTGACTCGGGTTGGTCACGGGGATAAGTGGGAGATAACCCGAAGCATTTTTGTTTTGACCCGAAGTAAATTTTAGGCTTGCTCGAGAAACTTTTGTTACAGTTTGTATATAGGAAAGAGTATTGTTTCCAGGTTTTTAAAAGGTTAAAGTTGAAGTAATAATAGGAATATAAACTTAAAATTTGAAATCAGGTGGAACTTGAATTCAGTTATGGATTTGAATAATTCAAATCTGGAATTTGAAACATTTTAAATTCAACAATGTGAGAGGTTTAAATTTTTAACAGAAACTGTTCTGTTATGTTTTTAAGAAAATTTTTAAAAAAGTAAAGTTTAATATAAACCTGGAAATTTAAACTTAGGATTAAACTTGAATCTAAGAATGAATTCAAATATTTTGAATTCTTATTTTGAAATAAGTTAAATGCAGAAATTTTAAATTGGTTTAAAATAAAAAGAAAAAAAGAAAGGAGGAACATGAGCCTGTTTCCAGATTTTAAGGTTTGAAATAATTTGCAAACTAAAGTTTTATCTTAGGATGTTAAGACTGAATTCAAGTATGAATTCAAATAAGTTTGAATTATGTTTTTTTTTGAAATAGTTTAAAATCTTGAAGAAATTCAAAGTTTAAGTTTTTTTTTTAAATAAACAGAAAACTGTTTTCTGTTTCATATGTAAAGGTAAGTCTAAATTTGCAGGTGAAGATTTTAAACTGAGTTTTGGTTTGAATTTGAATATGAATTCAAATTTGATTTGTCTGGAATTTGAAATCATTTAAGCTTTTAAAATTTAAATTTGATTTGGAAATCTCAAGTATAAATGCATTGTTGTTTTGCATATTGAATTGAAAAGTTAAGTTTTTAATTTAGGAATTCAAATTGAATTCAAACTGAGTTTTTAAATCTGGATTTAAAATTTAGATTTCAGTTTTTAAATTAAAGATTTAAATTTAAATTGTTTTCAAATGATTTTCATTTGAATTAAAGGTATAAATTATAGAAAGAGTTTAAAGAGTTAAAGCTAAAATAAGTTTGAAAGTTGAACTTCAAATGTTAAAGTAATTTTTAAATTTGTTTGGATTTGATTTGAATTGAAATTTAAATTCTTTTTAAACTTATTAACAAAGTATATGTTTCTTGTAAACATATAAGATTAAGTTGTATTGTTTAAAATCTTATTTTAAATAAGTTTGAGTCTTTAAGTTTAAAAGAAATGTTAAATTGAATTTAATGTAAATTTAAAAACATTTTGTTTTTAAAATGCATAATTTAAATAAGGAATATTTATCTAAAGATAAATAAAAGATTAATGATTGGATTCATTAATTATTGCGGTAATTAAGATGAATATTAATTATTTAATCAATTAATAATGGGGATGTTTAATTAAATAGTTAATGATTTTTAATTTGATTTGAGATTGATTAATTAAGTTTAATTTATCTATAATTAAGAATGGTTAATTAAATTTTAATTTATGATTAAGATTTATTTAATCAAGTGATTAATGATAATTAAGTTTTTAATTAACACTTAGTTAATTAATAATTAGAGATTAATTAAATAGTAATTAAATATTAATTACTTAATAACTAATGATGATTAATTTAAGTAATCCTTAATTAAGTAATTAAGAAATGATTAATGAAGATATTAACAATTAATTAATGTGATTAATTTTTGATAATTAATTAGATTAATTAATTAATAATCAATTATTTAGGTTTAATTACTTAATGGAAGTAATTAGTGAATTAATTACTTAATGTAATTAATTAAGGTTAATGTGGTTTGTTTAGATTAATTAATTAAGTTTAATTGATTTAGACATTTGTTGAATTGTTTGATAATTACTTTATGTAATTTATGAATTTGTAATTACTTAAGGAAGTAATTAATTTATAATTACAGGATGTAATTAAAGATATTTGTTATAGAAGTAATTTGGATTTAAATTACTTTGAAATTAATCAAGGGGATTAATTTAGATAATTAATTTATGGGTTGAGTAATTAATGTAGTTAATCGCTGAATGGTTATTAGTCAAGGATGATTAATATATATGTAGGGATTGATTTTAGATTAATTACTAACGTAATTAATTAAGTAATTAACTTGTGTGATTAATATTAAATGCTAATTACTTATTGTAATTAGAGATAGTTAATTAGTAATGATTAATTGGAAAGAATATTTAGATGATGATTTATAAATTTATTTATAATCAATTGATGGTTAAGTTAAGCAGGATTTTGAAGTAATTAATTTAATTCATTTTAAATTAATTAGAGATTGAGTAATTAATTTAATTCATTTTAAATTAATTATAGAAGGTGTGATCATTTGATTATTTGCTTATGTTTGACGAATGATATTGGTTGATTGGTTTGGTTTGTAATCTCAGTTGTGAGATGAGTAGTGATTGTGATATGGATGCATTGGTTGCTTCTGGATGATAATTTAGATTATCTGATTTGGTATGAATTATCTGTTGATAATGATAATGTTGATTATCTGTTGTGATGTTAATTATCTATCTGTGTATATTTAGATAATGAATTGAATTGTTTTAAACTTAAAACAACTTGGCCTTAATAAGACACGCTTTGGATTTCGATGAGACCGGGATCGGGTTTCCATATTTGGAATTTCGAAAACCACATCGATTCCAAATAACGTTAGGTCGTTTATCCAAGTGGAGCGAGTGAAGACTCGAGGTGTAAGGGCTATACGTCAGTATAACTCTGTGGGTGATTCCGTAATGAGTTTGACGGAATAGATCTTATAGATTCGAGATGGTGAATCAGAGTGCAAGGGTTATTGTCGTTAACTCTGAGGGTGATTCCAAAATGAGTGTAACGAGATAATGCCTTCGGTTTCGTTCGAACCCGGAACGAACTTGTATGGATTGAATGCTTTCAGAACATCGTCAGGTGGACGATGAGCATTCTAAGTGTTGTGTCCTATAAAGGTAATCGTAACCTCAAGCCTCATCAACCGGGAATGGCTAAAACAGAGGAGGTGCAGCAAAGCTTCGTGGGTAGCCCCCACTTGAGAGTAAGATTTACCCCTGTCTAGAGGTCCCTTTATATTTCGGCTGTGTGGGACGGTTGATCATGACAACCGTCGCGGTTGTCTTATTTGGAACTGTTCAGTAAGGAACGGGTCCGGCTTTGTGTTGCAGGGGATGAAGGGAGTAATCCTCGGTACGGTGATCTAGGCCACGTACTGTGACGGGCGGTACCCCAGTAGCCCTGCCATTGTATGGAATCCAAAATCCAATAAGTGCCAACGGTTTTGATTGTATTACCCACTTTTGTGGCTAGTAGCTGGAATTTAATAGATGTAACAATTTCGGCTATTTCTTATTTACTTGAAAACCCTAGACACTATTATAATATCATCAGATTTCCTATCAAATGTTTTGGTTAGCGTAAGGTAAAAACTTTTCCATGTTTATGTGTGGGAAGTCTTACGTGATACCTATTCTTTCAAAGGTTTTTCAAAGTTAAGCAACTTTAACCTGTTACTCACACCAGACCCATGTCTGACCCGGAGTTATTTCTGTTTTTCTTTAACTCTTGGGTACTCAAATTTTTATGAGTAGTCAAGAGAATTCAGGTTAGGATTCAGGATTGGCTTTGACGATTTGTGGAGGAGCATATGGAGCAGGAGGCTTCTGCGTATAGTTATATAATTCCGCTGTGTTTGGTATCTCTGAGTGTTGTGTTTGATTTGAGTTGTATAACTAGACAGGTGTCTATAACTGTCTAGTATGTGTTGTATATGTCTGTGTACTCTGATATTTGATGTATACTATGTAATATTTTGTTATAAATATAATTTATTCGTTCCGCTGTTGAGATTCTTGTGTTGTTTCTTCCTTCTCTTCTTTCTATTCTCTTTTCTATCCCTTTCTTTCTTTAGTCATGATGCGATTTTCCGGGAGTGGAAAGTCGGGTCGTGACACATATACAGGAATGCAACAGTGGTGATGAAATGAAAACAACCTGAATGGTCATGCTAGGTCATGCTAGCCTTAAACAAGTGCATATAACCAACAGGTTAGCATGCAAGTGAAACAAAAAAAAACAAGTGTACCCCAAAAATATGACCAAAGCCAAACAACACAAGTGTACAACAAAAATGGAGCATTGCAGCTATAATTGAAGACAATGCACGCATTGACAAACTACACAAAAGTTCAAGTGAATCAAGTTCAGGTTAGACCAACCAGGATAGATGCAATAGTGAAACAAATGAACTCAAGGCTTAGGTCGATACAAATAGCATATCAAATGAAACAATGAACCAATATCAATCTCAAATGGCACATACCAGAACCATATATACAAATTTTAGGTAGAACAGAGAACTGCAGCAGTGAACTACAACAGTGCTTCAGACATATACAAAACGTGCAGACCCCAAATTCATATGCAACTAAGTTGTAGATCAAAAATGCTCGGGGGACGAATACAAAAATAACCCAAGTCGAAACAACACAACAGCAATTTGTTAAAACATGTAAGACCAGAATGCAAAGTTTACAAAGTATCAATGACTGAGCCGATAAATCAAAACATATGACCAAGTCAAAGTCGGTGGCCATCACAAACTCCGAATCAGTGCTTCAGGAATGAATACAAAGATGGCCAGAGATGAAGCTCACAGGGGCCAGAAAATCAAGGCCATAATTCATAGTGAAGTCGAAAGAAACGAACAGGCTATAGTCGAAATCATATATCACAAAGTTGAACAAAGTCGACAGAAAACGATCCGAGATGAAGCCGAGATCAACATAAATTCACGAAAATCAAAATTCTAGAAAACAAAATCGTGAGCATCAATAAATCAAGCAACCAAAATCGCAAATTTAAACAATTTAATACGAACGAAAATCACATGAAACTAAACTCTATAACTTGAGGCTAAATTAGATGTGAGTAATCGAGATTTTCACTCACCTTATCAATCGGTCGAAAGTTTGTAGCCGGTGCTCCAGAAAATCGAAAGCCCAAATTATCGAAGAAGAATGAGCATTAGAATTGAAGCCACGGCATCTCGAAGTTGAACGAAGCCCTAATTGGAGACGAATGAAAAATTGAGCCGCCCCTAATTTTTTTCTTCGTGCGATTTATTTTGTTTAGGGTTGTGAGGAATGAAAAAGAGAAATGGGGGACGGGTATTCGTTTTGATAACACAACCCCAACGAGAAACGTGGCCAATATTTTAAAGCCCTTAATCCCTTAACGAATTTTCAAAAGAATTTAAACTGGATTCAAGACGCCCAACAGCAATTAGCAACCAATTTATCGTTTAATGACGATAACCAATAGATGCAAAATATTGGGTTGTTACAGACTCCCCTCCTTATAAAAATTGCGTCTCCGCAATTTTCATAATGAAGGTCGTCATTAACAATAAGTTTTCTAACATAAACTGGTTAAGCTAGAATAATATATGTAGAGAATTCAAACATCAAAGAAATCTTTTAGTTTCATAAAAGAAATTCACATTTCTCAACAAAAATCTAACTATCAATAGATAGTCAGAAAACAACAAAGGCCTAATTATCAAAAACGATAGTTAGAAATCTCAAATCAGCAAATATTTGATTATCTTTAGCGATAATAAAATCTCAAATCAGCAAATATTTAATTATCAAAAGCGATAATTAAATCTCAAATCAGCAAATATTTAATTATCAAAAGCGATAATTAAATCTCAAATATCTAATTATCACAAGCGATAATCAGAAATCTCAAACCATCAAATCAACAAATCAACTAATATCGGATTATTAAAAACGATAATCAAATCAACAAATATCCAATTATCAAAAACGATAACCAGAACTCATATCACAAATATTCGATTATCAAAAACGATAATCAAATCAACAAATATTCGATTATCAAAAACGATAATCAAATCAACAAACATTCGATTATCAAAAACGATAATCAAATCTCAAATCAACAAATATTCGATTATCAAAAACGATAATCAAATCTCAAATCAACAATTATTCGATTATCAAAAACGATAATCAAATCAACAAATATTCGATTATCACAAACGATAATCAAATCAACAAATATCTAATTATCAAAAACGATAATTTGAACTCAAATCAACAAATATTCGATTATCACAAGCGATAATCAAATCAACAAATATCTAATTATCAAAAACGATAATTAGAACTCATATCAACAAATATTCGATTATCACAAGCGATAATCAAATCAACAAATATCTAATTATCAAAAACGATAATTAGAACTCATATCAACAAATATTCGATTATCACAAGCGATAATCAAATCAACAAATATCTAATTATCAAAAACGATAATTAGAACTCATATCAACAAATATTCGATTATCACAAGCGATAATCAAATCAACAAATATCTAATTATCAAAAACGATAATTAGAACTCATATCAACAAATATTCGATTACAAGCGATAATCAAATCAACAAATATCTAATTATCAAAAACGATAATTAGAACTCATCTCAACAAATATTCGATTATCACAAGCGATAATCAAATCAACAAATATCTAATTATCAAAAACGATAATTAGAACTCATATCAACAAATATCCAATTACCTGCAGATAATTGGAACAACAAATATCTAGAATCAATTAAGATAATTTAGAAAATCAACATAAAAGGTGGATCGATCCCAACAAATGGCGAGTTTTTAAGCTACGCCGCACGTGCATCAACATATGGCCGAAGCCTACCAAGTACCCAACATAATTTTGGCGCCCAACATATGACCCGAAGGTCCAACAAATGACCCGAAGGTCCGGTACTGGTATTGACCCGAAGGCCCAACATATGACCCGAAGGTCCAACATATATTCAATTAACGAGTCCGGAATTAACCGAAATAGCAAACGCACATGTCCCATAACTACGTGTTTTACTAAATCGTTTGATTCTCTTCATCGTTTCCTTGAACGTGTAAAATCATCAAAATCATCAAACAACAAATGTTTCAATTAACGAGTCCGGAATTAACCGAAATAGCAAACGCTCATGTCCCATACCACGAGTTTTACTAAATCGTTTGATTCTCTTCATCGTTTCCTTGAAAGTGCAAAATGGTGTATTCAAAAATAACATTTCGCATTCTCAAACGGACAAGTCCGGAATTAAGCGAATCAGTAAAAGAAAGGGGTCATAGTCCTTGACTTTTCTGAAACGTTTAAATCGCTTTCTCATTCTTTTGAAAGCGCAAAATGCAAAACTTCTGAAAACAATTTCATTTATTTCATAAAAGTATTAATCTACATTCTCAAACGAATAAGTCCGGAATTAAGTGAATCAGTAAAAGAAAGGGTTCATAGTCCTCGATTTTTCTGAAACGTTTAAATCTCTTTCTCATTCTTTTGAAAACGTAAACTGAAAATTTTTGAAAACAATTTTTATTTTAAAACGCTTTTTATAATCACGTGATTAAATCAGCAACATAAGTAGCAACTTCAATAAAGAAATGGTACTTCTCAAAACAAGATAAAACTAATCTCAAAATCAGCATTGCGGGATAACCGCTTGAAAATCCACTTTAAAATTTGACGGTTACTGAAGTCAAAGCGACAGTAAATTTTAAACGTCAAAATCTCATCAAAATAATTCGCATCAAAATAAAATACCAGTGAATTTTCATTCATTCAAAAACGTCAACAAAACACTGCGCTTCAAAATATAGCATTGGTGTAAAACTCCCGTTATAATAATAACGGCAACAAAATACGTTTCATAACCAAGCATCGGTTCAACGTAAAATTTGTGCAGTAACGTGCAACTCAAATTTGCACGTACACTACAAAATGAACAAAGAAATCATTCAATTATATCTTCAATGAAGATATTTTAAATCAGCAAAAAATCTAATCAACATGTGATTAGCATCAAAGGAAACCAGCAAAAATTTCAACAAAACCACATAGCTGCAATCGCTTCGAATCCTCAAATCGGATTCGAAATTTTTAAAGAAAACAAAATAAACACAGCTATGTAAACAACAAATGAAATTTACTTCAATTTCATATTTTGATTTTTAAATCAAAATAATTATCATCTGTATTCAGCGAAGCAGTCACACTGCTTTCGCTGCGCACTCTGATAAACAAAGCACAAATCAATCAATCATCAAAACTCAAATCAACCTTTATTTTTAAATAAGGCTATTTAAAAATTTCATCAAAATTTCAAAACTTTAGTTTTGACTCAAAGCACATATAAAACATCGACTAATAGTTGTAACACATGTTCCATCTAAGTTATGTTTTATATTATGTCCATAAAACCAAGCTCGGATACCAACTGTGACGCCCCACCTCTATGCTCGCAATAACAAAGAGTATTAAAAGAAATACTGTCTGTTATCACGAAGAATAAGGCTGGATAGGAGCGGCCATCCGTAGTTAGGCCTTACATTAGTATTGGTTACCTCGATAGGAGTGATTTATATTTTTCTTTTTTTTCATCTCTTATTTATTTACTCCCATCGACATACCCAATTCCAGTATAAAACGAACTACGATGGTTCATAATAGTTTAGGACAATAAATATAAAAATAACACAGATAATATAAATGCGTAACACAGATAGAACAAAAAGTCTCATATATATAATAACTGATGTCAGTTACAATACATTTGACACGGTACATATGATACAACTACAACTGTCGACTCTGGAAGATATATATACAAATACATTATCTACTAATGTACATGAATACATATCAACCTACAACGAATACACTGACTACTACTAAAATAGATGAAATCCACTTCAAAAGGTATGAAAGGTCTTCATAGCTCAAACAGCAACTCAAAGCAGGATATCTACAACCTGAAATAACTCGGGTCTGACCCGAGTATTAGATTCAAAAGAAAATAATACACGGGTCAGTCTAATTCAAACTCGGTTATTATGCACAGGAGCAATAATAATCAAATAATCAGATAGACGACAGTCACAATAATTCTCGTCTAACCGACTCTTTTAATAAAGAAATCGGATAACGGTAAAATATAACACTTAACAAAGTTAAACAACAAATCAGCAGAATCAAATCATCAACAAAGATAGATAAAAAGATTATCAATGAAGATAATTTAGAAAACATCAGAACTGCCTAACGGCAATCAACAACAAGAAAATAATCAATTTAAAACATCAACTCGGGTAGGGCTGCATTATACGCACGCGTATAATGCCTCGCCACTACAACCTGAAATACACAAAAGATCAATGGACTAAAATCAAATGAAGATTCAAATCTCAATGCCACGGACTCAATGGTCAAAGCAGACAGATATGGACAATGTGCACGTATGTACACATTGAAAATTCACAAACGATCACAAGGTCAAACCCAAGTCTTTGAGACTGGATTCAACTCAGTGTACAAATCAATGTACAAATCATAATACAACACTGCCCAGACCAAATACTATCAATGTGGCCGAACAGAGACTCCAAACATATCAAAAGATATGCACAGATCTGAAAACCAAAAATGGCCAGACTTATATATATATATATATACACACAACTAAATAGCAGGTCGAAATGTTCAGGAATGAATACAAATGACTAGAGTCGAACTAACATAGCAGCAATATGCTAAAACATACAGACAAGAATGCCTGATTTGTGAAACAAAGTTCATTACCAAAACTGCAATTGCCACAAAGGCACAAGGCCATCAACATTGAAATGGATCGAACAAGTGCAACCATTAAAATGTACTGTTTTTTTCAAAATATTTGAATTCAACCATGCAACAAAATGAGTCTACAGAAACCACGTAAATACAAGGGCAGAACTGCAATGAAACTGCAGTCGCCACAAGATCACGAGGGCAGAACTGCAATGAAACTACAAGCTACAGAGCTTTCAACTTGAAGTCAACATACATATAACAGAGAAATGAATAATGCAAGCAAAACCAAAAGGTAACTGCACAAGACAGGTTAGGAAGGTGCAGGCACAAGTGATGAACCAGTTATGCAACTACATGTATCTGTATGTTGCAAACTCAAATAGGAATTTGCATATACAGGAATGCAACAGTGGTGATGAAATGAAAACAACCTGAATGGTCATGCTAGGTCATGCTAGCCTTAAACAAGTGCATATAACCAACAGGTTAGCATGCAAGTGAAACAAAAAAAAACAAGTGTACCCCAAAAATATGACCAAAGCCAAACAACACAAGTGTACAACAAAAATGGAGCATTGCAGCTATAATTGAAGACAATGCACGCATTGACAAACTACACAAAAGTTCAAGTGAATCAAGTTCAGGTTAGACCAACCAGGATAGATGCAATAGTGAAACAAATGAACTCAAGGCTTAGGTTGATACAAATAGCATATCAAATGAAACAATGAACCAATATCAATCTCAAATGGCACATACCAGAACCATATATACAAATTTTAGGTAGAACAGAGAACTGCAGCAGTGAACTACAACAGTGCTTCAGACATATACAAAACGTGCAGACCCCAAATTCATATGCAACTAAGTTGTAGATCAAAAATGCTCGGGGGATGAATACAAAAATAACCCAAGTTGAAACAACACAACAGCAATTTGTTAAAACATGTAAGACCAGAATGCAAAGTTTACAAAGTATCAATGACTGAGCCGATAAATCAAAACATATGACCAATTCAAAGTCGGTGGCCATCACAAAATCCAAATCAGTGCTTCAGGAATGAATACAAAGATGGCCAGAGACGTAGCTCACAGAGGCCAGAAAATCAAGGCCATAATTCACAGTGAAGTCGAAAGAAACGAACAGGCTATAGTCGAAATCATATATCACAAAGTTGAACAAAGTCAACAGAAAACGATCCGAGATGAAGCCGAGATCAACATAAATTCACGAAAATCAAAATTCCAGAAAACAAAATCGTGAGCATCAATAAATAAAGCAACCAAAATCGCAAATTTAAACAATTTAATACGAACGAAAATCACATGAAACTAAACTCTATAACTTGAGGCTAAATTAGATGTGAGTAATCGAGATTTTCACTCACCTTATCAATCGGTCGAAAGTTTGTAGCCGATGCTCCAGAAAATCGAAAGCCCAAATTATCGAAGAAGAATGAGCATCGGAATTGAAGCCACGGCATCTCGAAGTTGAACGAAGCCCTAATTGGAGACGAATGAAAAATTGAGCTGCCCCCAATTTTTTTCTTCGTTCGATTTATTTTGTTTATTGTTGTGAGGAATGAAAAAGAGAAATGGGGGACGGGTATTCGTTTTGATAACATAACCCAAACGAGAAACGTGGCCAATATTTTAAAGCCCTTAATCCCTTAACGAATTTTCAAAAGAATTTAAACTGGATTCAAGACGCCCAACAGCAATTAGCAACCAATTTATCGTTTAATGACGATAACCAATAGATGCAAAATATTGGGTTGTTACATGGCTGCTGACGTGAATAAAGGTGGTGGCATGCATGGATTTTGAGGAGGCGGAGCCCATGTGTTTGGCACTGATGGTGGAGGTAGTGGGTAGGGCTGCGTGGGTGGGCATTGCCGAAAATGAGAAGGAAAGGACGGCGGTGGTTGTCGAGGCGGAGGGGAGGCCGAAGTTCAGCTATAATAGCCAGGAGATGCGTCGCTCGCACGACAGCGGCCATGGACGGTGGGGTACGTGGTCAGTTGGTGGAGGTTGCCATGCATGGTGAATTTTGCTGTTAGGGGGAAGGGTGAATGGTAGGAGTGGAAACGTAGAGATGAACGTTTAGGAAGGCTTCAGAGGGAAAAAAATAGTAAGGCATAACTTGGCTACAGGGAAGAGAAGAGGTGAGTTTAAAATGAAAGAAGTAGTGAGGCATAACTTGGCTACAGATAAAAAAATGAAAAGTGTGCAGTCTTTCTCATTACAAATCAAATACACCGACGCATAATAATTTATTTAATCGTTTCCCAAAGCATAAGGAAAGAAAATGAGATGGAAACAGCATATCATAAATTGATACCGAGAAAAGCAAAGGACAGGGTTGAATTGTAACGACCCGTAAAATTTTAATAATTTTTAATTGGTTTATAAAGTATTTAATTGAATTTTAGAGGAATTTAAATAATAATATTTTGAAATAAAAATTTAATATTTGGGTTACGTCCAATTAAACATAGCAGATGGTAAATTTTCAATTAATTTTATCAAAGTTTATTTCATTGTGAAATTCTATTAAATTCAAGCTAGCTAATAATTGTTGATAATAAAATATTTTTCAAGCCTAAATATTTTTACATAGAAAAATTCTAAACCATCTTCTGACTGAGACTTCATTTTTCGTTTTTCCAAATTCGGATTTTTTTAGCTCGGTCGATCTTATTCTTCTGCATTTTTGTTGCATTTTCAGCTTGTAAAAAATTCGAATTTTTATAATTCAATCGTACCACTAATATATGTTTACCGTTTTGATCGTACCGTCGGGCTGATCTCTACGGTATATTTATTTCTGTATTTTGAGGTCCAGCGCGTGACGGAAACGATAAATTATTTGTCGTATCGGTATCGAAATTGTGACCTTTTGGTTTCCTTACTTTCAAAAAAAAATTTGAACCATAGCCACGGTATTAAATTATTATAAATTTTTCAACTTAATATAAGATGACCGTTGCTACTAGAATCGTTACTTTTCTAATATATTCATTCCTACTTTCAGTGACCTTTTATTTCTTCATTTTTCCACCGTCTAAAAAAATAAATAAATGGTTATTCGTTTTATTTTATTCAGTAATCAGCCCGACTTTTGCTATTTACACCGCACCATATTTGACTGTTGATTTTCATTCAGCGTTCTTATTTTAAAATATATAAGGCAGAGTAACGTTGTCTTCACAATTTAAAAATTGCTTTAATAGCTCTTGAATCAATGTGTAGCTGTTACTTTGATATTTTTCTGAAATTGTGACTTTTCTCTTTCCTTCCGTTCAAATTTGAAACGTGCTACCATTTATTTGCTTTGATTATTTTCCTGAATCAACGTGAATATTTTGCCTTAAATCCTCAACTGAATCATAGCACGTGATTGTGCTATTTCTTTGGTTATTTTTATTTAGTCGTTTCCATTTACTTCTGTTCGTATTTTCTTCCCTTTTTATTGCTACTTCCCAGATTTCTCTTTTTTCCCGCTCTATTGTTTCTTCCTCTTCTATATAAACTTGCCTGGCACTACGAATTTCGGCCTCTCTTCACCTTTTCCAAACTGCGCTCCTCCATCGAACCCGACACTCCCCTACAACCTCTTCGGCAACCATCCACCAGCCAAGACTCCGCCGTCTCCACCGGTGTCTCTCCCCTCCAGATCCGCCTCTCCACTGCAATAGTTGTTCACCATCAGCCACCGTTTCAACTCCTTTACCCCATCACCGACCACGCTCGCCCCGCTCTCTCTCCTCCGGCCAAACTCTCTCTCCGCCTTGGCCCACACCAATGCCGCACTACAACCTACACCACCCACGCACCTAACCTCGCCTCCACCCATCGGCCTACCACCTTCCTCCATGCAAGCCGTGAGTTCTCATCTCCTCGTTCTCACAACCAGGTAGCCTGACAAGCCGCTCACCATCCTCTTCCACACAAGCAATACCCTACTCCTCTGATAATTTTCAAGAATACTGTTCTTTTGATCTTGACGTGCGTCTTCTCAAGAAAGCTTGCCAGGCATCCGCCTATCTTATGTAAGTTTATATTTACATAAAGTTATAAGAAAACCCTACAAGCTATGTTTTGTTTTTTTATGTGAATATGGGATGCTCCGCATATATAACTTGTGTATTTATATAATAATATTATGTTAGTTGTATATGAAATATAAAGGTACACTTGAGTTTGATTATAAATATATTTTATATGTGTCATAATAGGTTTTATATTATACATATATATGTGTAGCATATAGTATATTAAAAGTATTATATATGAAGTTGTGTATATGTTTATATTTTGTTATGAATATATAATAATAGTTGGAGTCTGTTACTTGTATAATTAGTACAATATGTTTACAACTTTATATGTATAAAGCTGTTTATATATGTGCGTATGTAGTGTGTGTGCAGTGTGTATACATGTTTGCGTGTAGTGTGTATATGCATGTGTAGTGTGGGTGTGCCGTGTATATATATAGATGTGTGTGTGTAGTGTATGTGTCGTGTGTATATATGTACATGTGTAGTGTGTGTAGTGCATATATATGTAAAACTGTTAGTTTTATACAGATGGGTTTATTTTATATATAAATCTGTTTTAGTAGAATCTATATATATTTTATAAAGTTTATATAGATGGATGTAAGCTATACATTAGTACGTCAAATATATATAGGGTCTGGGCTATATATTATGGTATGTAAATACGGTAGTATATATATATTATTTTGAAGCAGTTTGGGTTATATATATGGGTATATCAAATCTTAGTAGTTTATTTCTTCGGGTTATATATTTATATAGTTATATTAGGGTTTGTAAATAGATCTATGTAATAGTTATATTTGCGTTTATAAAAGACTATACGTAGTTAGCTGTTTTATAAAGTCAGAGATTATCTTCAAAGGTGTGTGTGTGTATGTATGTATATATATATATATATATTTACAGTTCATATCTTTAAGTAGGTGGATCTATTATGTATATTAAACTTTAATATGTTATAATATATTAGCTTTACCATTTCGGGGGTGTAAATTAGTTTATATATATTTTGAACGGCAAGGAGGGTTGAATGGACCCTAACCATGTTTATTAAACACACAAACAGTAAACAAAACAGAGCAGGCCAAACTGCTCCAACAAACACAGAGATACAACTTAGAATTGAAAGAAAAACACAAGACAAACAAGCAAGAACACAAGTACATACACCAACCCCTTAATCCATAGTATCATACGCAGATTGATGTGAAGCCTTCTCCCTAACCTTAGCAGTAATAACACTGATTAAGGCAGTAGCAGACTTCCTACTGTTATCAAATTCCCTTGCATTTCTCTCTGCCCAAATTGCATTCACGTACACCTTCAATATTAACAAATGCCACAAGGTTGTTGAAGTCATCCACCTAGTCTTCCTGAACAACCTATTCCACTCAGCATCACCATGCAGTATGGTATCATTGTAGCCAGCACTATTGAGACAAGCTTTCCAAATTTTTGATGTAAAACCACAGCCAAAAAACAGGTGGTCAGTATCTTCAGCAACAATATTGCAGAAAACACACCTCAAGTCCACAGTAAACCCTCTACTACATAATTTCACCTTTGTCATCAAAGCATTTCTGAGAGTCTTCCACAAGGAGAAATTGAGGCTATGAGACGTAAAGCTGTTCCACACTCTTGAATACCATCTAAATTCAGAGTTACCTGTTTCTCCAATAAGTGCTTTGTAAATGCAAGCAATTGAATGCCTTTCATGTTTTGCTGTCCATACATAACCACCACCAACAGATGGTAACTTGTAGGCTTTCACAGACTCCCATAGTTGATTGATGTTAGGGTTGGAGGTGTAAGGCAACATAATGACACCATCAACACAGTAATCATTAGCACTTGCATTAATAGGGATGCCAGTTTGAATTACCTGATCATAAGTAAGCATGTCATACAATATCACACCTCTTCTCACCCAAGGATCAAACCAGAACCTTGCAACACAGTCAGGGGAAACGATCAGCTGGACATGGGGAAGTAGAATGCTTCTTAGATTTAGGATGGCTCTCCACACCCAGCCACACAGAGGAGATGGATCCATAAGCCAAAAATGTCTATTTCCAAGGTGATGTTTCCTAGCCCACTTAACCCAAATGTTAGGCCTGTCATTAATCAGATTATCAAAGTGCTTAGAAAAGGCAGCTTGATTCCAAATAGGCAAACACTTAAACCCCAACCCACCAAGTTTAAGTGGTTTTTCCACTTTGGCAAAAGCAATAGGAATAAGTTTGGTTGAGTACATATTTCCAGTCCAAAGAAAGTGATTCATAGCTTTCCTAATTTTCTGCAGTAGAGAAGATGGCAGCAAAAAGCATCTGCTCCAATACACTGTCATTGCCTGTATAATTGATTTGATGATAGTTGTTCTACCAGCCTGAGATATCTTGTTGCTTGCCCACCTGTTCATGGCCTCAGTAATTCTTTCAAAGAGTGGTAAGCACGCACTGGTCCCAATTTTCCTCGATGACAATGGAATTCCCAGGTGTATGGTACCATCAGGAAGGTTGGGAAGCTGATAATCATGAAAAATGGTCCGCTTATCAATCTCATTTAGACCAGCCACCAGGAGGTAAGACTTGCTGCTGTTGACCTGAAGACCAGTGCAATTCTCAAAGGAGGTTAGAATGTCTTTGAAACAGTTTATAGTGGAGACAGTTGGCTTCATGAAAAGAATCACATCATCAGCAAAGAGCAGCGAAGTAATGTTAGGATTCCTGCATTTGGGATGTAACTCAAATTTATTCAGTCTGACTTGCTTGTTTATAAGTTGAGTAAAAAATTCCATGACAATAATAAACAGATAGGAGGACATTGGATCCCCCTGCCTGATTCCCCTTTTACTTCTGAAATAACCAACATTGCCCCCATTATAACATAGGGAGTAAGATACAGTGGATATACACGTATATATCCAACTAACAAAATGGCAAGGAAACCCCATTAAACTCATAATACCAGTTAAAGCTTCCCAACACACAGTGTCATAAGCTCTTCTGATGTCAAGCTTCATCATAGCTCTAGGAGATACCTGGCTACGACCATACCCATTTAGAAGTTCGTGAGTGACCAACACATTGTCGAGGATACATCTATTGTTCAAAAAAGCAGATTGATTGTCAGATATAACAGATGGAAGCACAAGCCTGAGCCTTGAAGCAATGACTTTAGATATGCATTTGTATATTATGTTACAACAAGCAATTGGGCGAAAGGAATGTAAAGTTGCAGCATGTTTTACTTTGGGCACTAAACACAGATTGGTGGCATTGATAGGTAATGGCAATTTATTATGAGAAAAGAAATTATGCACTGCAGCTAACAGGTCATCAGCAACAATATCCCAACATTTTGTAAAGAAGACAGCATTAAAGCCATCAGGGCCACCACAAGAATCTCTCTTCATTCCAAACATAGCATTATATATCTCTTCATTTGTCACCGGTGAGGATAACAGCATCGTATCATCAGCAGTCAAAACTGGCATAGGGGTATTCAAGAGCTCATCTATAACTGGCGTCACTGTTTCATTGGGGGAAAAAAGGTCAGTGTAATGCTTGAGGAAAGCCTTGTCAATGTCATGGGGATTATTTAATATGGAACCATCATCACACTGAATTTGGTAGATGTTTCTTTTGGCATTTTTAATTTTAAGGGAGGTGTGAAACAACTCAGTGTTCCTATCCCCATGCAGATCCCACTCTTTCCTCAACTTTTGTTTCTTCATACTTAGCTCAGCAGTTAGGGCATCAGATAAACGCTTCGTTAACTCATGTTCCTGTTCTGAAAAGATTATATTACCTGGATCTTCAAGCATCCTCAGCTGGATTGTTGATAGCTCTCTCTGCAAGACAGAAGAGTACTTGTTACCATCACCATACTTGTTCTTGGCCCATTTCTTTAAAGCTTCCTTGGTGGCCTTCAGTTTGCACTGCAATATAGTCATTTTGTTACCACTTTGAGGACATTTCCAAACTTTAATAACTAATGGCATAAATTCTGGATCATTTATCCAGGAATTAAAAAATTTAAAACTTGAGTTTCTTTTAATGGCATCACACTGAGGAGCTAAGAAAACAGGAGAATGATCTGATAGAAGTGGGGGAAGAATATGATTTAGGGAGTTGGGGAATTGCGTTAAGGCTTTAGTGTTTTGAAAAGTCAAGTCCAATCTACTCATGGTCCTCACACCAGAGCGACTTTTGTTATTCCACGTATACTTTGGTCCAACAAACGCTGCTTCATGTAAATTTGAGGTAGTTATGGCAAGGTTGAGAGGGGCAATGTCAGAGATTGAAAGTGGTTTGCCACCACAGCGGTCGTCAGCAGACAGCATGCAGTTAAAGTCGCCCATGACAAACCAAGGGTGAGTTTCCTGCCTAAGATGTGGTAAATACTCAAGCATTTCCTGCCTAGCAGTAGGGTGGTTATCTCCATAGATGAAGGTCAGGTAAAAGGATGTAGAGGTTGAATGGTGTAAAGCTTGAAAATGGATGAATTGCTTATGGGATAATATTGGGGTTAGGGAGTATAAGTTGGGATCAGACAGCACCAAAATTCTTCCATATGGTGCCTCATCTAAATTATGATGATAGCTCCATAGTGGGTTGATAAAGTTTGCTGCTTTGAGGGTAAGATCTTTGTTGAGTTTGGTCTCAAGAATGCCAAATATGCCTAAATTATTCTCAGAAATTAAGTGTTTTGCTTGCACAAGTTTGATTTCCAAATGTGCTCCTCGAATATTCCAGAATCCAAAATTTTGTAACATGGGATATTAAGGTAATGGATTTTGAAATCGCGTAGACCTACGAAGGCCTGAGTTTGGTGTTTTTTCTTTATCAGGTAAGGTTTCTCCATATTCAACATAGCAACCTTTATCAAAGTCAGTCAAAGATTTCTCCTTTTTTTTCCTGACATTGCAAAGGTTAATATTATTTGGGATTGGAGTGTTGAGATGGTCTTGGTGAGGATGATCATGTTGTTTTAGATAACCAGGCGGTGGTATGATGTGTGAGTAAAGGGTTTTGGGTATTTGATTGGTTTTATGATAAATGTGGGTCTTAAAGTATAATATTCTAATAGATATACAAGTTTAAATTATTGGTTTTAAGAATAATAACAATAATATTAATTTATATATATTTTTCCAATTTTATATCAACTGATTTAATCGTTCTCTTTGATTTCCCTTTATCAGCCTTGATCATCGATTTATGCCATCTTGCTTTGATTCGGAATTTGTGCTTCGATTCGTAACTCGATTTCATCGTCATACCTATCTAGCCTCGAAAGGTGAGTAATCACTCACGATTAACGTTCTTTTATTTATTAAATTTGAGTTCAATTGAAACGACAATTGAAATATGCTGCTATTAGATTTTACATTGCTATATATGTTATTGTCTGAAATTGTCACCTGTGGGATATGACACCATATCCTATTGTTTATATTATACTGTTATTGATGATATATACCTGTTATATTATTATGACATCTGTTATCACTTTGCAAGTCCCCTGTTAGTATAGAATTCACTATGGGTTGAAATGATACATACCCGAACGGACTTTAGAATAGGAGAATTTCGTTATGGGTTGAAATGATAGACCCAAGCGACTTTCATTTAATTGAATTTGGGATTACGGTTTGAAATTATATCCACCCGTATATATTTAGTGTACGGATTGAAATGATAAATATCCGTAGCACTTGACCATATGATAAGAAATATATACAAACACTGTTGGTCCATATATAAATATTATGAAAATAAATTCATTGTTTTAGAAAGAAATATATGGTTTTAATAAATGTTGATTCTTAAATTATTATATATAGAGGGTAATGATATATATATATATATATATTTAATAATATTTAATATAATTAAGATTGATATAATACATAAATTATGTTAAATATTTATGTAAATTATATTTCAAATAGATTTTTGAAATAATTGGGATAAATTGAGGTGGGGAGATAAAATTTGGATTTAGCTAAAATGGTATTAAATTAAGAATTCTATCGATTTGAAACTATCGAATGTGAAACTTAAAGGTATGATTTTATAACTGGATTTTTGGATTTAAGTGATTTAATGGATATTTCACGTTTAAATAATTTAAAGAAAATATTGAGTAAAATGTAATTTAAGGTTACTTAAATGATATTGAATCAAATGGGGGAGTATTTCAAGATTAAATAATAATGAGGTTAAATCGAGATCTATATGAAACTGTTAAATTGAATATTTAAATATTAAAGCTTTGAAATATATTGGAATTTAAATGGTTTATTTTGATATTCAGATCTGTATTTGAAATCAATGTAGTTGAATTCGTTATTTAGAAACTAAATTTAATTAAAATGAAGTGAGAAAAATTTGATTTTGTTATTAAGAAAACTGAATTGAATAAAAATTTAGTTTGAAACGTTGAATACTTAAAGTTTTGAAATATATTGAAGTGCAAAGGGGTATTTTGCGATTACAAATCCGAATTTGAGGTCGAAAAATTGAGATGTTTATTTAGGAATTGAGTTGAAATTTAAATTGATAAAATGAGATTGGACTAGATTTGAATTTGGGATTTTAGTAGATTTGAATCGTAACTTTGAAAGTGATAAAATAGGAAATAAATATATTTGAAACGAAATGATAATTTGGTTTTTGAATAATAAATTAATTTGAAAGGACCACGGTTTTATAGTGTATATTTCTACATTGTAGATAGCTCCACGGATCCTTAGAGGATGGTTATCCCAAACATCCTTTAAGTTAATTATATTTCAGTTGATATTTCACTTGAGTTGGATTTATTGATATAAGAATGTTAATCCTGACTCGAGTGTTTTGTGTTTTTCTTTACGCTCGGGTCAGACTGAGTGATACAGCATTTGAGACTCACCTTCGAAGTTGGAGCTTGCTTGAAGATCCAGCTATCTATCCTTTCAGTCATCTAGTTGATTGGACCAGAGAAGTCATCTGCTCGTACTGGAGACTTCACTACATCTGAGATGTTCTGTTGTACTTTATCTATAACTCTGATGTTTATATAGTAGCTTCATGAACTACTATTCATTTATTCCGCTGCATATTATTGTACTACTCTGTATTTGTGATTCTGTGATTGATTTATTTTGCTGCATATGCTAAGTTTTTGCAAAATATAAAATAAAAATCCGGTATTTTGAGCAATTCAAGTCCGACTTGTGCGGATGCGAATGATTGAAAATATCAGGTCGTTACAGTTGGTATCAGAGCTTTGGCTCTAGGCAAAACTTAGCATATATGGTAAATTTATTTACAGAATCACTTTCGTTCGAGTTAAATCTCTTCTTTTTTGACTCGATTCCTTTGAATTTTGGAATGTCCCTCGATTTCGAAATTCATTCTTGTCTCTTTCTATTTATATTCGTTTGATTCTGGAGTGTCACATAACTCCACTGAATGATTTGTAAAGGGGGTAAAAACTCCTTTACAATTAGCATTGATTCACCGAAGATTTCTGTATCCTCGGTTTACGATGCCGATATATCTTGATATGCCGAATTCTATCTCTGGCGATCAAATGTCGATTTGTTTTGGAATTCCTCATCGATTCTATTCCTGAAGTCACGGTTGACCCGGTTAAGGTCGCCCGCGATTTATAGAAGTGTATCCACCTTCTATTTTGTAATTTAATTATCTCATCTTCATTGAGCCTAGCTTCGAATCAGAATTCTATTTGATTAGAGTCCCTCTAATTTGTTTCTCTATCTTTGTTTGGAAATCCATTCTTGAATCATCCTTTGAAAATCGGGTTTTGTTTGTATTTTAGAAATTGTTTTATACCAAAATTATTATTTTGATAACTATGATTTTATTCTATATATAAAAGTGAAATATTTTCGATAAGGATCGTATATCTTTTAAAAACAAAAGTCTGAAATTTTGAAAGGATGTGAAATTTTGAAAATTTACAAGGAATTCGATTATATAAAAGGATTTATAGCAGAAGGGTTTTGAATTTGAGTTTCGAGGAACTGAACTCCGGTATTTTCAAATTCGTTTTTTGAGATTTCCAAAAAAAAGTATATAATAATAATACGATTTAAAAGTATTTTCCGGCTAAGAAATATTTCAAAAGATTTCAAATGAATTCCAACGATTTAGAAGAAATTTCAATGAAGTTTTCAAGAAAATAGAAGTACAGAACTCACTTTTGTCGCTGGGAAATAATTTTGGTGATGAGTGCACGCATCATCGATATTGATTTTCGAGTTCTAGAGTGGGGAGAGGCCACTCTAGTAGCTTTTCTATGCAAGTGATATTGTGAAACAGTTTTTGATTTCAAATTCCGAAGTAATTTGATATTTTCGAAAGATATGTGTATATATTTGAAAAAATTTAAAGTGAGACCGATGTTCAGTCCCTGAGTTTCGGATTTGATTTGGTATAATCCTATCTATTGAAGTTGATTTATTGATTTATTGTTGATTTTCAACTCTTGAATTGGAAATTTTATTTCCCTAACTATTTTGAATGTTCGAACACTTCCAAATCGAGGTTAAATTTTCAAGGCTAAGCAATTTCAAAGAGGATAAAATATTTGATAAAGCATATAAGTTTAGTTTTGTATGTTTAAGTTTGAAACCTTTTGTTAAGTAAATGAATATGACTATTTTGAATTATACTAACATGGAATATAGCTTTGGAATGTTTTGAATAAAAATTTAGATTTAAGTAATTTTCAAAAAGGAAAATTTGATCTTTCGAATAGAAATAAATAGTTTAAAGGTTTTAAAGGGATAGTCATAAACTCGGAAACCATTTTGAGTATAATTGATTTTGAGAAAATATTTGTTTTTGAAATAAGATTTGGAATTAAAAAAACCAGTATTTATATGATGATTTTGGGAACTGAATTTGTTTGACCTAAATTTTGTTGATTTGGAAATTTGGATTAATTTCTAAACCTATTGTTTAAGAAACTTTGAAACTGAATATATTTAATTTGGAAGAAAATTTGGTGAAATCGTATATGATCTTGAAACTGAAATGTTGTTGAAACGAGAAAATTTTGAGAACCTTGATTTACTAAATACTTGATTTGGGAGTTATCGAACTTATATAAAACTGATCTGTATAGTACGAAATTGATTTGAAACCTATTGATTTGAAAGGTACTCAATTTGGAAAGTGAAATATTATATTATCGAAGACTATATAAGTGTTATTTGATATACTTTTGATTTTGGAAAGTATTCAATTTTGAAATGAAATCTTATCATATGGACTTTATATAAGTATGATATTTGAAAGTATTTGGAAAGGTACTATATGATATATATTTCGAAGTAAAGATATGGAAAGTGCCTTCTGCTTGATATCCGCTTTGTGGCCACATTGTGAATTCATTCTATCGATATTATTCTCTCTGATTTTTGGTTTTCCGGATGTGATACTCGAGTGTTCCCACCGTGGCGTAACCCATGGTTTTTTTTCCTCTCGCGACTGCATAGCGCAACTGCCTGATTGAGTCTGGCCTAGGGGTACGGATTGTTTCCTAAGGGATCCAGGCGTAACCATTGTGTAACCTGCAATCTGTGTAGGTCGCATTAGTAGCGAAACTGCCTGGCTGAGACGGCCTAGGGGTATGGATTGTTTCCTGGGGACCCAGGCATAACCATTGTGTATCTTGCACCCTACTAGTCATCATGGCTTAACTCGCAGGGCTGAGAAAGCTTACGGATATGGATTGTTTCCTTGGGGATCCAGGCGTAACTATTGTATATCTGCGAACCATGGTTGGACAAAGGTTTTGGTTTGGTTGTTTGTTTGGATTGTACTTTCCATATATGTTTTAAAGGGTTTTTAAGTATTTTCACTGGGTGTTGAAACAGGTCTACTAAGTACTTGAAGAATTCTAGCTTTGCGCCTGATCAACGCATGGCCAGAGTCTGCAAGAACAAGGATAAACTTTTTGAAACATCGAGTTAAAAAGTGTTTTCGAAAGAAAGATTTATTTCGATATAAAGGTATTTTATTATAAAATAATTTTTCAACAAAGGAATTTTGTATTAATATTTGAAATTGAATTTCTTCTGGTTTGAAATTAACATTTCGTGCCCAATTCTATTCTTTTGAATCTACCTTATCTGCTCAGCTTATTTATTCACCTATATTCTGTTTCCTGAATCTACCTTCCTTTTCTATTGAATATAATCTTTAAAATATTGTTTATTTATGTACTACATGGTTTAATAGAAAATTATAAATATTTTGGAAGTAGTTAATTAAATAAAACATATTTAAAGTAAATGATTATTGATTTATTAATAATGTTTGAAAGGTGTCTTGAGGTAAATTAATAAATTTATGAATTATGGATTTAATGTTTTCAATAGCTTCTTTGTAAATATAACTAATTACGTAAATAATTGTTTTCAAATAGTTACATATATTAATTAAGTGTTATTTAAACATATTAAATTCCAATGGGTTTTGAAAATTTTAAAGTATTAAAGATAACTGAATTGCAAATGAAGTTTTCAAATAAATATTTCAAATAAAATTTATATAGTTTTAAATTAATTATTAATCCTTATCTTTCAATCTATCTTTCTTTCTGTTTGTTTCTATTCTTCTACCTCCTTCCTTTTCGGGGACGAAAAGTTTTGATTGAGGGAGAGTGTAACGACCCGTAAAATTTTAATAATTTTTAATTGGTTTATAACGTATTTAATTGAATTTTAGAGGAATTTAAATAATAATATTTTGAAATAAAAATTTAATATTTGGGTTACGTCCAATTAAACATAGCAGATGGTAAATTTTCAATAAATTTTATCAAAGTTTATTTTATTGTGAAATTCTATTAAATTCAAGCTAGCTAATAATTGTTGATAATAAAATATTTTCCAAGCCTAAATATTTTTACATAGAAAAATTCTAAATCATCTTCTGACTGAGACGCCATTTTTCGTTTTTCCAGATTTGGATTTTTTTAGCTCAGTCGATCTTATTCTTTTATGTTTTTGTTGCATTTTCAGCTTGTAAAAAATTTGAATTTTTATAATTCAGTCGTACCACTAATATCTGTATATCGTTTTGATCATCCCGTCGGGCTGATCTCTACGGTATATTTATTTCTGTATTTTGAGGTCCAGTGCGTGACGGAAATGATAAATTATTCATCGTATCGGTATCGAAATTGTGACCTTTTGGTTTCCTTGCTTCAAAAAAAATTAAAACCATAGCCACGGTAATAAATTATTATAAATTTTTCAACTTAATCTAAGATAACCGTTGCTACTAGAATCGTTACTTTTCTAATATATTCATTCCAACTTTCACTGACCTTTTATTTCTTCATTTTTCCACCGTCTAAAAAAAATGGTTATTCGTTTTATTTTATTCAGTAATCAGCGTGACTCTTGCCATTTACACCGTACCATATTTGACTGTTGATTTTCTTTCAGCATTCTTATTTTAAAAATATAACGCAGAGTAACGTTGCCTTCACAATTTAAAAATTGCTTTAATAGCTCTTGAATCAATGTGTAGCTATTACTTTGATATTTTCCGGAATTGTGACTTTTCTCTTTCCTTCCGTTCAAATTTGAAACGTGCTACCATTTATTTGCTTTGATTATTTTCCCGAATCAACGTGAATATTTTGCCTTAAATCCTCAACTGAATCATAGCACGTGATTGTGCTATTTCTTTGGTTACTTTTATTTAGTCGTTTCCATTTACTTATGTTCGTATTTTCTTTCCTTTTTATTGCTTCTTTCCAGATTTCTCTTCTTTCCCTCTCTATTGTTTCCTCCTCTCCTACATAAACTTGCCTGGCACCACAAATTTCGGCCTCTCCTTCACCTTTTCCAAACTCCGCTCCTCCATCAAACCCGACACTCCCCTCCAACCTCTTCGGCAACCATCCACCAGCCAAGACTCCGCCGTCTCCACCGATGTCTCTCCCCTCCAGATCCGCCTCTCCACGGCAATAACTGTTCACCATCAACCACCGTTTTCAACTCCTTTACCCCATCACCGACCACGCTCGCCCCGCTCTCTCTCCTCCGGCCGAACTCTCTCTCCGCCTTGGCCCACACCAATGCCGCACTGCACCCTACACCACCCACGCACCTAACCTCGCCTCCACCCATCGGCCTACCACCTTCCTCCATGCAAGCCGTGAGTTCTCATCTCCTCGTTCTCATAACCAGGTAGCCTGACAAGCCGCTCACCAGCCTCTTCCACACAAGCCGTACCCTACTCCTCTGGTAATTTTCAAGAATACTGTTCTTTTGATCTTGAAATGCATCTTCTCAAGCAAGCTTGCCAGGCATCTGCCTATCTTATGTAAGTTTATATTTACATAAAGTTATAATAAAACCCTACAAGCTATGTTTTGTTTTTTTATGCGAATATGGGATGCTCTGCATATATAATTTGTGTATTTATATAATAATATTATGTTAGTTGCATATAAAATATAAATAGTTGGAGTCTGTTACTTGTATAATTAGTACAATATGTTTACAACTTTATATGTATAAAGCTGTTTATATATGTGTGTGTGTAGTGTGTGCAGTTTGTATACATGTGTGCGTGTAGTGTGTATATGCATGTGTAGCGTGGGTGTGCCGTGTATATATATAGATGTGTGTGTGTGTAGTGTATGTGCCGTGTATATATATGTACATGTGTAGTGTGTGTAGTGCATATACATGTAAAACTGTTAGTTTTATACAGATGGGTTTATTTTATATATAAATCTGTTTTAGTAGAATCTATATATATTTTATAAAGTTTATATAGATGGATGTAAGCTATACATTAGTACATTAAATATATATAGAGTCTGGGCTATATAATATGGTATGTAAATACGGTAGTATATATATATTATTTTGAAGCAGTTTGGGTTATATATATATGGGTATATCAAATCTTAGTAGTTTATTTCTTCGGGTTATATATTTATATGGTTATATTTGGGTTTGTAAATAAATCTATGTAATAGTTATATTTGCGTTTATAAAAGACTATACGTAGTTAGCTGTCTTATAAAGTCAGAGATTATCTTCAAAGGTGTGTGTGTGTATATATATATATATATATATATATATATATATATATATATATATATATATATATTTACAGTTCATATCTTTAAGTAGGTGGATCTGTTATGTATATTAAACTTTAATATGTTATAATATATTAGCTTTATCATTTTGGGGGTGTAAATTAGTTTATATATATTTGATTGGTTTTATGATAAATGTGGGTCTTAAAGTACAATATTCTAATAGATATACAAGTTTAAATTATTGGTTTTAAGAATAATAACAATAATATTAATTTATATATATTTTTCCAATTTTATATCAACTGATTTAATCGTTCTCTTCGATTTCCCTTTATCAGCCTTAATCGTCGATTCGTGCCATCTTGCTTTGATTCAGAATTTGTGCTTCGATTCGTAACTCGATTTCATCGTCATACCTATCTAGCCTCGAAAGGTGAGTAATCACTCACGATTAACGTTCTTTTATTTATTAAATTTGATTTCAATTGAAACGACAATTGAAATATGTTGCTGTTAGATTTTACATTGCTATATATATTATTGTCTGAAATTGTCACCTGTGGGATATGACACCATATCCTATTGTTTATATTATACTGTTATTGATGGTATATGCCTGTTATATTATTATGACATCTGTTATCACTCTGCAAGTCCCCTGTTAGTATAGAATTCACCGTGGGTTGAAATGATACATACTCGAACGGACTTTAGAATAGGAGAATTTCGTTGTGGGTTGAAATGATAGACCCAAGCGACTTTCATTTAATTGAATTTGGGATTACGGTTTGAAATGCTATACACCCGTATATATTTAGTGTACGGATTGAAATGATAAATATCTGTAGCACTTGACCATATGATAAGAAATATATACAGACACTGTTGGTCCATATATAAATATTTTGAAAATAAATTCATTGTTTTAGAAAGAAATATATGGTTTTAATAAATGTTGATTCTTAAATTATTATATATAGGGTAATAATATATATAGATTTAATAATATTTAATATAATTAAGATTGATATAATACATAAATTATGTTAAATATTTATGTAAATTATATTTCAAATAGATTTTTGAAATAATTGGGATAAATTGAGGTGGGGAGACAAAATTTGGATTTAGCTGAAATGGTATTAAATAAAGAATTCTATCGATTTGAAACTATTGAATGTGAAACTTAAAGGTATGATTATATAATTGTATTTTTGGATTTAAGTGATTTAATGGATATTTCACGTTTAAATAATTTAAAGAAAATATCAAGTAAAATGTAATTTAAGGTTACTTAAATGATATTGAATCAAATGGGGGAGTATTTCAAGACTAAATAATAATGAGATTAAATCGAGATCTATATGAAACTGTTAAATTGAACATTTAAATATTAAAGCTTTGAAATATATTGGAATTTAAATGGTTTATTTTGAGATTCATATCTGTATTTGAAATCAATATAGTTGAATTCATTATTTTGAAACTAAATTTAATTAAAATGAAAATTTAGGTTGAGCAAAAATTTGAATTTGTTATTAAGAAAACTGAATTGAATAAAAATTTAGTTCGAAACGTTGAATACTTAAAGTTTTGAAATATATTGAAGTGTAAAGAGGTATTTTGCGATTACAAATCCGAACTTGAGGTCGAAAAATTGAGATGATTATTTAGGAATTGAGTTAAAATTTAAATTGATAAATTGAGATTGGACTAGATTTGAATTTGGAATTTTAGTAGATTTGAATCGCAACTTTGAAAGTGATAAAATAGGAAATAAATATATTTGAAACGAAATGATAATTTGGTTTTTGAATAATAAATTAATTTGAAAGGACCATGGTTTTGTAGTGTATATTTCTACATTGTAGATAGCTCCACGGATCCTTAGAGGATGGTTATCCCAAACATCCTTTAAGTTAATTATATTTCAGTTGATATTTCACTTGAGTTGGATTTATTGATATAAGAATGTTAATCTTTACTCGAGTATTTTTTGTTTTGCTTTACGCTCGGGTCAGACTGAGTGATACAGCATTTGAGGCTCACCTTCGAAGTTGGAGTTTGCTTGAAGATCCAGCTATTTATCCTTTCAGTCATCCAGTTGATTGGACCAGAGAACTCATCTGCTCGTACTGGAGACGTCACTGCATCTGAGATGTTCTGTTGTACTTTATCTCTAACTCTGATGTTTATATGTAGCTTCATGAACTACTATTCATTTATTCCGCTGCGTATTATTGTACTACTCTGTATCTGTGATTGATTTATTTTACTGCATATGCTGAGTTTTTGCAAAATATAAAATAACAATCCGGTATTTTGAGCAATTCAAGTCCGACTTGTGCGGATGTGAATGATTGAAAATATCAAGTCGTTACATGAATTCAAGAAACTATTGAAAGCTGATGGCTATTGGCCGGGTGGAAGAAGGATGGTCACAGGAAAAAAAATAACGCGAAACAAATGACTCGAACGGGTACCGATATGGCTGACCGTTTACAAATTTCACCGCGTACCATTCTCTGAAATGCATAAATGAATATGCTGTGCAGACCGGCACGACGAGCGATCAAAATGGTATACAGATACCAGTGGTACGATTGAATTATAAAAATTCGAAATTTTCTACTGGCGGAAAATGCAACAAAAACGTAGAAAAATAAGATCGACGGAGCTAATTAGTCCGAATTTGGAAAAACGAAAAATGATGTCTTGCTCAGAAGACGGTTTAGAATTTTTCTATGTAAAAATATTTAGGTTTCGAAAATAATTTATTTTCAACAATTCTTAACTGATTAAATTGAAATAAAAATACGCACGAAAATAAATTTTCATATTTTCGGACGAAAATTTACCGGCTGCTATGTTTAACTAGACGCATTCCAAATATCAAATTTATATTTCAAAATTTTATTGTATAAAATTTCAAAAAATTTCAATTAAATATATAAATAAAACAAATAAAATTATTAAAAATATACGGGCCGTTACACCCATGGTGTTTGACATTAAAATTTTCGACAGACAAAGGAGTCGGTGTTGTACATGGCGATCAGGCGACCGGTCGTGCATGTTATGTGGCGGAATTGAGAGAAGCACAGGGGAGAGAGATGGGAAAGGTTGCAGATAGCTCCGTCCGCATCCTAAAGACTGATGATTGACAAGTAGTGCCCGAGCCCTGGCTCGGGCAGCATTCTCAGATCCTTAAGGATATAGATCCGAGAGATGATGATGGGGAACCCAATGAAACGAATGTCGCAGCGGCTGAGATGACGATTGACATCCCAGTCAGCTGGAATGACCCATCACGAGTTCTTAAGATTGGATCACAACTCGACCCCTCAGTGGCCGAGGATCTTGCTGATTTCCTCCGGGCGAATCTGGACGTTTTTGCTTGGACACATTCTGATATGTGTGGGATTTCTCCAGCAATTGCGAGTCATATATTGAACATAGACCCGAAACATGTTCCCGTAAAACAGAAAAGGAGAGGTGTGGACCCGGAGAGGTCTGCGGCTCTCAAAGAGGAGGTGGACAAACTAAAAGCCAATGTGTTTCTCCGCGACGCCCTCTACCCTGAATGGGTATCTAACCCAGTGCTAGTGAAGAAAGCAAATGAAAAGTGGAGAACTTGTGTTGATTACTCCGATCTGAATAAAGCATGCCCGAATGATAGTTTCCCTTTACCTAGAATCGACCAGCTCGTCGACTCTACCGCTGGACACAAATTATTGTCATTTATGGATGCGTATTCAAAATACAATCAGATCCCGATGCATATTCCAGACCAAGAGCACACCAGTTTTGTCACGAATATGGGGCTATATTGCTATGTAGTAATACCCTTTGGATTGAAAAACGCAGGAGAAACTTATTAGCGTCTGATGAATTGAATGTTTAAAGACCAGACCGGTAAGACGATGGAAGTCTATGTGGACGACATGCTCGTGAAGTCACGACAGTCAAACGACCACATTCGAGACTTGGCAGAAATGTTTGATATACTCGGACGTTATGGTATGAAGATCAACCCCTTGAAGTGCTCTTTTGGTGTGGCATCAGGAAAGTTCTTGGGTTTTATTGTGAATGCACGCGGAATTGAAGCTAACCCAGAAAAGATTCAGCTATTCGGGACATACAAGTGCCCAAAACTATAAAGCAAGTACAAAGCTTGAACGGGAAGGTGGCAGCACTGAGCCGATTCATATCCAGAGCCACGGATAAATGCATTTCCTTCTTCGACGTGATAAAGAAGGGAAAAAGGAATTTCGAGTGGACATCCGACTGTGAGGAAGCATTTCGAGCTCTGATAAGGCATTTGGAGAGCCCCCCGGTGCTATTGAAACCAATCGACCATGAAATGCTGTATATATACTTGGCAGTATCCCAGCACGCTATCAGTACGGCTCTGTTTCGCGAGGAGGACTGAGTTCAAAAGCCAGTATATTATGTCAGTAAACTCTTGACGGGGGCAGAAAGAAATTATCCCAAGATCGAGAAATTAGCTTATTGCTTAGTGATTGCATCACGCAAGCTTCGCCCATACTTCCAGGCACACTAAATTAGTATTTACACTGATCAGCCCCTGCGACATGTACTCCAACGACCGGAAACTTTCGAAAGGATGTTAAAGTGGAATATCGAATTAAGTCAATTCGATATTACTTACCTACCGCGAAAGGCCATACGGGGACAAGTGCTAGCGGATTTCATCGCTGAATTCACCATGACAGATGAATCAAATGGCTGCAATGTCATACCTCCCGTCCGATGGAATATGTACACCGATGGGGCATCTAACGACCGTTGTTTGGGGGTTGGCATAGTTCTGGTAACTCCTGAAAATCGATCAGTTTGCTACGCTTTGAAGCTCGAATTCACAGCAACAAATAACAAAGCCGGGTACGAAGCATTGATTGCCGGCTTAAGACTCGTCAAAGAACTGGGAATAAGATCGGTTGAAATCTTTTGCGACTCGCAACTGGTGGTGTATCAAGTGCGTGGAGACTACCAAGCAAGGGTGTAACGACCCGCTATTTTGGACCATTCAAATCGACAATAAAACCATACATGTCTGACTTGAATAATTCAAAATACCGAATTGTTAATTTTAATTTGGAAAAACTTAAAATTACAGTAAATATTTTCAATTTCCTCAACTTAACAAATCGTTCCAACATCAACCCGACCTTCCCATTCAAATTAAATTCAATCTCAATTTATCAATTTAAATTTAACTCAATTTCTAAAAAAATCACTTAAATTTTATCGATCTCAAATTCGGATTTATAATCACAAATACCCCTTTATATTTCCATATATTTCAAAACTTTAAGTATTCAACGTTTCATCTAAATTTTCATTCAATTTAGTTTTCTAAATAATAAATTCAAATTTAGTTCAACCTAAATTTTCATTTTAATTCAATTTATTTGCTAAATAACAAATTCAACTACGTTTATTTCAAATACAGATCTGAATCTCAACATAAACCATTTAAAGTCCAATATAGTTCAAGGCTTTAATATTTAAATGTTCTATATAATAGTTTCATATAGATCTCGATTTAACCTCATTATTATTTAGTCTTGAAATACTCCCTTATTAGATTCAATATCATTTAAGTAACCTTAAATTACATTTTACTCAATATTTTCTTTAATTTATTTAAACGTGAAATATTCATTAAATCACTTAAATCAAAAATCCAGTTATAAAATCATACCCTTTAAATTTCCCATTCAAAAATTTCAAATCGAATTAATTAAATAAATCCTTATTTAAATACCATTTTTATAAACCCAAATTTATCTCCCAATCTTAATTATTCAGTTTATTACAAGAGAATCTATTTGAAATATAGATTTACATAAATTCTTAACCATATTATATGTATTAAATCAATCTAATTTAAATCAAATATTACTACTAAATCTATATATACAATTTTCATTTATATAATATCTTAAGAATCAAATTTATTAAACCATGTATTTCTTTCCAAAATTATAGAAATTATTTTCAAAATATTTATATGGACTAACGGTGTCTGTATATATTTCCTATCATAAAATAACAGGCATATATCCATAGCAGAGGATTTTCTTTGCTAACCTCTTCCCTTCGGTGTGGTCGCCACATTCACCTTCATGGACTTCCTCCAGGACTCGTTTTATCTCATCATGGGCAATGGCATCGGAGTAATGGGGTCGAGAATCCCCTCCGATACATTATTACATCATGCATTACATAACGAGAAGCCTTACGAATGACTTGTCGTCTTTCGCTCCTTCTTTCGGGCACGGCCCCGTGTAACAAGTACTGCTTGAATGGGGTCATCCATGACTCCTTCTCGATTTCTGTTTCTAACATGAAATCTACCTCCATAATATTTATGCTTGGAAAATGTAAGGTTTCAACGGGAAACAATCCCATCTGCTGTGCATCGCCAGTGCTTGCAAATTTTGCCAATGAATCATCTGCCATGTTCTGTTCGCACGGAACATGTGAAATATCATAATATTCGAGATTCGCTGGCAGCTTCTGAACTTGGGCCAAATATGGGGAAAGTCTCTGCCCCTTTTATAACAGCCCGCTATTTTGGACCATTCAAATCGACAATAAAACCATACATGTCTGACTTGAATAATTCAAAATATCGAATTGTTAATTTAAATTTGGCAAACGTAACATATACAGTAAATATTTTCAATTTCCTCAACTTAACAAATCATTCCAACATCAACCCGACCTTCTCATTCAAATTAAATTCAATCTCAATTTATCAATTTAAATTCAACTCAATTTCTAAAATAACCACTTAAATTTTATCGATCTAAAATTCAGATTTATAATCACAAATACCCCTTTATATTTCCATATATTTCAAAACATTAACTATTCAACGTTTCATCTAAATTTTCATTCAATTTAGTTTTCTAAATAATAAATTCAAATTTAGTTCAACCTAAATTTTCATTTTAATTCAATTTATTTGTTAAATAACAAATTCAACTACATTGATTTCAAATACAGATCTGAATCTCAACATAAACCATTTAAATTCCAATATAGTTCAAGGCTTTAATATTTAAATGTTCTATATAACAGTTTCATATAGATCTCGATTTAACCTCATTATTATTTAGTCTTGAAATACTCCCTTATTAGATTCAATATCATTTAAGTAACCTTAAATTATATTTTACTCAATATTTTCTTTAATTTATTTAAACGTGAAATATTCATTAAATCACTTAAATCAAAAATCCAGTTATAAAATCATACCCTTTAAATTTCCCATTCAAAAATTTCAAATCGATTTAATTAAATAAATCCTTATTTAAATGCCATTTTTATAAACCCAAATTTATCTCCCAATCTTAATTATTCAATTTATTACAAGAGAATCTATTTGAAATATAGATTTACATAAATACTTAACCATATTATATGTATTAAATCAATCTAATTTAAATCAAATATTACTACTAAATCTATATATACAATTTTCATTTATATAATATCTTAAGAATCAAATTTATTAAACCATTTATTTCTTTCCAAAATTATAGAAATTATTTTCAAAATATTTATATGGACCAACGGTGTCTGTATATATTTCCTATTATATAGTCAAGTGCTACCACTCTAACAAAAGAGGCATATTACAACGGTGGAACACAGTTGTAAAAGATATATAGCAACGGTGGAACAACAGTCGTATTTTAAGAAGTTGTAAAAGACTATCAATTTTTTACAACTGTGTTCTTTAGTTGCATATAACCGTTGTGATATTGTATATTACAACGGTTTCTTACCCTTGCAAATAACCATTTTACAACTGTTGGATAACTGTTGTAGTTATCTACTACAACTGTTATTCACAGTTGTAATTAATCTTTTTACAACAGTTGATAGCAGTTATAGATTGTAACATTCGTCATATAGCAGGTATGACAACTACGAGGCCACCGTTGTAGTTATCCCTACTACAACTGTTACACGAAGTTGCAGTTTAGTATGTTCTACGACCTCCTCCACGGTTGTAATATACTTTAATTACAACCACATCAATTGCAATTTAAACCCAAAAATATAATTGCATGCACCATTTAATTATTTACCAAAACTATAAATATACATAACTGAATCAAATTCATTCATAAATATTAATATTTATATAATTCTAACAAAACACAATACATACCAAATAAAACAATCTAAAGTATTCGTTCACATCACCAACTAAAACAGTACCAAAACAACATTCTCACATAACCATTCCAAAATAGGATACAACACAAAATACATAAGAAAGATAAAGTTTTGTATCACAAAACACATTCCCTAAGGAAATACACTAGTCGAAGGCAACAAAGTCTTTATGCCAAGCCACTGTCGATCCAACTGCTTCTCCAATAGTACACATCTCGAAACTCGGCCTCCACAAGAAAGCTTCCGGATCCACCGTCACATCAACCCAAACTTTACAACCATCTGAGCCTAGTTTTTTAAAATGCACCAAACAATCAGGATCAGTGGATACTATCGTTCCTTCTGCAACAACTTGCTTTTGCCAAATCAACATTTTACATTTTCCGACCTCAATTCCAGCATGCCTTGCATCCCGTTTAGGCCGTTCTTCAACAGTCAGAGTATTGCTCTCACGATGCGACTGCACAAAAATAATTTACGAATACATTAGACTATTTGTGGTATATGTATAACATCAACTAAAAATAATCTGTGTGTATGTTTGTTTTGTGTGTTAATTTGCATTTAAAAAACCAAAATATTTTACTGCATTGCATTAGCATTTTTCATTTACAATAACATTCTTGCACATTGCTGTCTCTGTTAACTGCTAACTGTGCACATAACTGTACTTCTGCCTTGCTGCTACAACATTCTCCTCTGCCTCTACCCTCTATTACACTTCAACCATCTCAAACATCATTCACCCATACCTACATCAAAGTTTTCCACTCGCTATATCGTTCTCCACCACTCCATCCACTTCAACAAGTAACCACCTAACCACACAGTCATCACATATCCATCATCCTTGTCTGCTGCCACCAGTCAACTTCCTCTACAAACCATCCCACTTACCATCATCGAATTCATCCACCCAAATACATCACCTGATGTGAAGAGGAAGTTGAGTTTTGAAGGCTAAAGATGGGTGAAGTAGAGCAGTTCAGGTGGATGCTGCTGATTGAGGGTGATGGTTTGGCAGATTGAGGTCTGTCTGATAGATGTAGTGAGGCAGAGGGGAGTTTGAAGATGATATGTAGGTATTTTCCATGTGTTGGAATGCTGTTCAGAGATAAGATGGGATGGCAGGGTATGTGCCGTGTGTAGGAATGTGGGAGATTAAAGTGCTGTGAATTGTGACAATGAAGGGAAGGCTTTGTAGTGAAGGGAAGTGAATTGGGTGATGATAGTGAAGGGAAGTGAATTGGGTGATGATAGTGAAGAGAAGTGTTTGCTGGTGGGTTTGTAATGAACAGTGGCAATGGAGGAGTAAGTTGTGTAGGCATTGTAGTTGTGGAAGGTAGCAGTTTGAAGTGGGATGGAGCTGCAATTCAAGATATTGTTGGCATAGTGATGATGGTAGTTTTTGGAGCAACTGGAGGAAATCTTTGAAGTGTATTGATACAGTTTTTTGTTGACAGTGGATGTAGAAGTTTTGGTGTTTTGGTTGAACTGTAGGAGTTGAAGGCAGATGTAGGAAGGGGACCTGGAGTGATGTTGATGTCATGTACTGGTAGCTGGTTGGAATGTGCACTAATATATGCACACAGTTGCATAGTTTTGTAGAGATGATTTGTATGGTCAGAAGTGGTGGAGTTGTGGTGGAAGTATGAAAAACACAGTTGAGACTGATGGTAGAGGGGGTGGTCAAGAATGAAGTGAATGTATGGTAGTTGTGGTGAAAGTATGAAAAACCTAACCACTGTGCACTTTCTCATCAACCATTTGACCACCAAACATCCTCCCACATCCTACAACCCCTTGTTACCACCCCAAACCATCACTGCCACCTGCTTCGAACAACATACCATTCATACCCATATACCATCATAACAAACTCCCTTTTGCATTCATCACTGCTGCTACAGCCATATACAGCAGTAATACTCAGTCATCCCCCTGCCATCAACCACTCTTTCAAACAAATCAATCCCTGCTGCCAATTACTTCCACTAACAAAACTGCCATTAACTCACTCCTCTCCACTATCCTACCTGACTGCTCCTTTTGTCGCAATCCTTCTCTACCACACAAATACCTGACCAGACCACTGCAACAACACATATCACAGATTCCCTCCCAAAAACAATCAACTACTTTTTAAACAAGTTCTTCAAAGTGCATCTACTTGCCTTACCACTGATTCAGTATATTATCTATATGATTAGTTTTACAGCTTAACAATGGACATGAATTAAAATATGATATAATAAATGTTATATCTGTTGACACAAAGCTTTGTCATTCTTTGTATAGTATTTAATATCAGAGGAAACTAGAGAGGATATGCTATTTGTAGACAAAAGATATCATGTTTGAATACATCTTCTTCATGTTGCTCCCTCTTCCCCATTGATACTATAAGTTCACTCTTCTTCTACTAAGTGATCGACCTATAAAAAAACATAATAATTTACAAAGAGTTAGAGCATCACACTAAATTAAGAGGGTGCTCTAAATTTGCAAGTTGAAAGTAACAAAGTAACAAAGTTCACTCTAAATTAGTTATCGATCGAGTTTTATGCTTAAACGACTATGCATAAATTAAGAAATCAATAAAGTATGCTTATATCATACCAAAATGCTGTCACAATCCTTCCTTATGTAACTTTCATCCCCATTATCTACGTCTATATCATCAAGTAGTGACTCATCTAGTGGTTTACTAGTTGACTCTTCATCCTCATTATATTTTTCCAACTCATGAAACCCTCTAGAGGCTGCTCTCAACACAACTTACCAATTTGAAGAACTACTTTCTCTAGAGTAGAAGACTTGTACGGCTTGTGTTGCTAAGATGAAAGGATCGCTTGCAAATTGATTTTGGAACTGATGTAAATTGACTAATGTAAATCCATCTTCAACCTTAACTCCACGATAGATATTTGCCCAATCACACTTAAACAAGGCAACTTGAAATTGACGATAATCCAACAAGAAAATCTCACGCAAGACCCCATAGTATATTACCTTCTCAATGGACCCATTTACACAAACAGTACTTGATTCAATGGAAACACCATTATTTTGTTTACCCTTCTCGAAGTCTTTCGTACAAAACATGGACAATGTCGTGCCGTAGGCTTAGGCATTTTAAGTAAAAAGCCTGCCTTTATGGTTATGAAGGAAGATAGTCAAGCATAACTTGTTTGAAATGAATTGTACAAGCATGAGATTTCTAGCATTAAAACTAAGTAGATCATTAAACAATTTTTGAACAAAATTTTAATGATCAAAACCATAAAATTAATTAATGGTTTCAAAAGTTGATTAGTTGTGTATCGTGTTGACTTCCCAAATTAACTTTCATATTACAAAATGTGAAATACAATGTGAGTTATAGGGTATTTACTAATTCTTGCAAAATTTGAAAATCTTACTCAATCTGCAAGCTACTTCCTAAGCAAGTATGTTGTATGAGCAATTTGTATCAATAATATATTTATAAATATACTATGTATTATCCCAATTCATATCAAGCAATCCATTTAAAACACTGATTTCGATCTGTTATATGATTTTTAGTAGAAAATATGCTACCGTGCAACAAATTCAATATGTTATATACTTTAAGGCAAGAAACACGTACATGCATATATAAGAAAGCAAACACGTGCTGCTGTTCAATTCAAGACAACAAGCGGCTATTCTAAGCAAGGCAACAGGCTACTGTTTAAAGCAAGACAACTTGTACATGCTATTATTTCACAAAACCAGTTGCAAAGCTAGAATTCATAACAATAAGTAATAAAAGGTTAATTATACTCACTGTATTGTAAATTAAAAAACTGTTAATTTATATTAATGTTAACCTGATAAGAAGTTTACCTGCCAATATATATTGATTAAAATTAACAGGATTTTGCTCGCTTGTTTGTTGATTCATATGAGCACTGTTTGCTTTGATATGAATACAACAGAATATAGCCATAACAACTTCATTATAACTTTGTTAACAATCAAATTGCAGTAATTCAAATTGCAGACTTTCATTACTGCATAACTAAAATTTAGCTTGTGTAAACCATACCGAAAATCCAATGATCCATAAACAATTTGTATTGTATGAAAATAAGAAGGTTTAACTCACTACAAATCATTTATTGTAAGTCCATACAATTAAAGGAGAGGATTGGAATTACACTTATTATGAAACTCAATTGAAATAAAAATCAAATTTGATTCATTTGCAAAATAAATAAAAAGAATAAAATGTTTTATTTTTTAAAATAGAACTTCATTGAAATAACAACTTTCTTTATGAAAATCTAGAAATCCATATTGGATAACACTTTTGATATGAAGGATAATATAAATCCGAGTGAGCCTAAAGGTAAAGAGCAGTGGCCAAACCAAGGAATGTTGAAATCCATTAATTTGGATTCCATGAAACCAAAACTATGTATAGGTGTGCATATATTATTTAAAGATTCAACCAACTTGGAATCTCTTTTTCATGTCAAAGGAGATCAGTATGCATGTTGAAGAAAAAATAAAGAATGGTACTAAAGATATACACACATACTATAAGGTTAAACTTGTACCAGAATACTATAAAGATTTATTTTTTTCATTTAACAGTTCATCCAAGTGCATATAAGCAAAACCAATAACATCTTCATTTGATTAATGATATTTTATGGAGTGAATATATTCTAGAACTTGCATTTCCTTTGAATGAAGAACTGAAGAAGGCAATTTCCTAAACTAGAATGATAGTGAATTACTCATTATTGGTGCCTTAGAACCAAGATGAATGAAAAAAACAAAATCAAAAAAAACTTAGATTCGTTTTTACTAATGAACTCCGATATGCTATTTGTTTCATAGATATCAAGAAGCGACAGGGAACATTTTACAAGCTTGAAATAGAATTGGAATACAAAATGAGTTAATTATTCAATATGATTCAATAATATTTTCAAAGAAAATTCTACCAAACATCCAAAAGTGGATAAAATTCACATTTGCTAAAACTATTCACCAAAAATCACCCATCAATAAAATAATGAATTCAACTGTAAATCAGCTCAGAATAGGAAAGACTTTCGACCAGTAAAGGATAGAAAGAATTCGAGGAAAAAGAAGCCGACCAAAGCGTAGGTGAAGAGAAAGGTGACGTTGTAATTGCGGTTTAATTCAATTTTACTACAAACAACTCCAATTATCAATCAAACACTAACAACAATGAGCAAATAAAATCAAGCAACGGTATTGACATTGTTTAATTTTTGATCTATACACATAAATGAATGAGTATAACAAATCTGCTGCTAAACTGATTCGAAAGGTGAAGAGAAACTCAAACCTCGATTCAGAAGATTCGTCAATGCAGAAAACAATACTGGTGTATGGTTTGGCAATTCGTCGAAAGGCTCTCGGCGGGGTTTAGCTTCGATGATGGCAAGGCGGCGAGAACAACATGGGATGGAATTGCGGTTTTAGGTTTAGAAATTTTGACGATGATGTTTAATTTTAGGAATTTAAGAAAAGAGCGGCTATTGAAATGTTGAGAGGGAAATGAAATTTTCACGAAGCGGCTGTTGGAGACGCATGAAAAGAGTCCTTGAAACAGATATTACAACTGTAAGATGTGTATATTACAACTAGCATACGAACAAAATTGTTAGAGGTAACCTTATTACAACTGTTAAAAATAAACAGTTATTATAAAATACCTATTACAACTGTCAGCTTATGCTAGTTGTAAATCAACAGTTGAAATATGGTTGTTTTGTTGTAGTGTACGGATATTTATCATTTCAATCCGTATACTAAATATATACGGGTGGATATCATTTCAACCCGTCATCCCAAATTCAATTAAATGAAAATCGCTTGGGTTTATCATTTCAACCCATAACGATTTTCTTCTATTCTAAAGTCTATTCGGATATGTATCATTTCAACCCATAGTGATTTCTAAACTACAGGGAACTTGCAGAGTGATAACAGAAAATACAATAAAATAACAGGCATATATCATCAATAACAATATAATATAAACAACAGGATATGGTGTCATATCCCGCAGGTGAACAGTTATAGATAACAGCATATATAACAAATTTAAATAACTACAGCAGCATATTTCAATTGTCGTTTCAATTGAAATCAAATTTAATGAATAAAAAAATGTTAATCGTGAGTGATTGCTCACCTTTCGAGGCTAGAGAATACAGAAGGAGACACGGATACGCACACTGATACAGACACTGAAATTAAATTTCAAATCCAAGCAAAGCAAAATTGGCACGAATTCAACGATCAAAGCTGATTGGCTCAAATTGATGAAACAGATCGGATCGGAACTTGAACGATGAAGATAAATGGTATAAGCGAACTTTTATAACCACCTATAACTATATATACACATATGAAATTTATATTCTAAGTTCAAACATCACAAATTTAATTTACATGTTTTTCAAACATATAAATAAATAAATAAATCGAGCTTACATTTTTTTTTTAAATCAACATACACTTAGAAAAATATATATATACTAATACCTTTATACTAAACTTATATAACTAGTATATACATATATTCTCAAACGGATAAAATAAATGTTTAAATATGAATACCTAAAAGATTTTTTTTTACATATAACTATTTCTATATATATTAAATGTTATATATATGTAATTTAAATCCATCCGTATTTTTACATTCAATAACATATTATATTCAACCTATATAAATTTCCAAATTATATATGTGTACTAAAATAATTTATAAAGTAGAGTATTTATAGAATCATCCTAAATCCAAAATAGTATAAATATAATACTGTAACAAAATATATACAATCATCAACTAAATAAGTCAGTACCACATAGAAACCCATATGGTAACAAACCGCATAATATACATATATTAAAGTACTTTATATAGTCTGTAACAAAACAAATATATGACTTACATAAGCAAATAACTATATTATGATATCAACAAATAGAAGCTGACCCATATTAAAATATAAAAAACAAAATATATATATATATATATATATATATATTCTTATTAAAAATGAAAGATACTTATTTTATAGTATGTTCCCTTCAAAATGTCTCCTACATAATTCAAAATATTAACATGACTTATAAGCTGTGAGGAAGATCAAATAGAAACTATATATAAATATACACTGTCATGTTATGAAAATAAACTTTTGAAAAAATAGTATTCAATACTTATATAAATAGTATGTATATCACAACTAACAAAAAAAACAAAAAAAACAAAAAAAATGTAATTACGAATATAAATCAAAACATATATGTGCTTACACGCCTATACCTCACTGATCAAACAGAAGCAACCGGAAGGCGAGGTGATGGGTTTCATTTGATGAGGAGGTTTGGAAGAAAGGTGAAGTGGCGAATGCAAATAATGGTGACAGCCGCATGCTTCAGTTTGCTTTTTTTTCAAAGAAAAGTAGAGAGGGGAACGAACAGATCTAGAGAAAAGAGAAGTGAAAGCGAAAATAAATAGGGATGAACCGCATGTTTTCAGGTAAATATAACGGAAGAAAATGAATAGGCAACCAAATTTTAAGTGAGTAAATAAATAAAAGTGATTGTAATGGTAAACCCTTGATTTGGTGAAAATAATTGTAGCAATTAATAAAAGAAATAAATAGCAACGGTCACATTGCTTGATTCAGCTGACCCATAAAAGCAAATTATTTAAAATTTAAACGGTAGGAAACGTAAAAAAACATACCACCATAACGTCTGTGCATTGATTCTGCAATATTTATTAAAGCAATTGATTGGTGCGCGTTTAAATTTGAACGGAAGGAAAGAGAAAAGTCACAATTAAAGGTAAGCTTTAAATTTTTAATAAATACAAAACGTTTCTAAGTTTATACGTTTATAACTTTCCAGCTATAGTGTATATATATAATGAATGGTCATAAAAAAAGAAGTGGAAACAGGGAGCATAGGAAAGGAAAGGTTAGAAAAATAAAATTTTGTTGAGAAATGAATATTTGCGTGAGTTATATAGGTTTGATCAGAGAGGTAGCGTGATTTAAGGGGAAGAAAGAATGGCAATAAATCAACTTGCTTTGAAATGGAAAGGAAATTAAACTAGCGTTGATTTTTAATGAGCATTTATAGGCAAGAAATAAGATATTGATTTTAAAAAAAAGGCCACGATTTTGATTGAGCACTGATTTTTCTTGTTATACACGGTTACTAGATTTTTAATAAATTTTGAGCAAATGGGTTTCGAAATTAAAGCGGAAGAAACGGTCAGCTAAGATTAGATTTTGGAATAAGGTTTTTAAACAATACTGAATGCGTTTAAAATTTAAAGCTCGCGTTGATGGGAACAATGGCAAGAAATTAAAAAGGTGAACGGTTATAAAATTTGTAAATAACGTTCCTATTAAATCAGGAGAGTAAAAGGAAAGTGAATAAACTTAGAATGTGTACAACAGACGCAGTGATTTTTGTCCAAAAAAAATGAAAATAACGGATTTAAATTTTATACGTTTTCTTGTATGTATATATACATTATTTATTCCATCAAATAACGCGCCTTTTAAACGCGAAATTAAACAGTTTATTTATACACAAAGTTTTGGAAATTTATTACTTATATAAAAATATGATTTGTTTACACATTTACTAAGAAATTTATTTCAAAAATGTATATAAGTAAAATATAAAATATTAAATTTTTAAAAGTATAAAATCAATTTTTTTTTAAAGAACAAAAGGTGAAATAAACGTTGTTACGAATATATTAAATTAAACCAAAAAATTAAAAATTAAAAATTTAAAGATTTATAACTTCAAAAAAAACATTAAGTTTTAACCAAAATAAGAATTTTAGAATTTTCACACTAATAAAAATCTTGGGTGATTATTTATAATTAAATTTAGACAATCAAATTTTCGAAAAATAAAACCCCAGAGTTATAAATAAAGAATAAAATATTGCTAAAATTTGGGCTGTTACACTTTTTTAAATGGTTGTGTCAAAAATTTGTTGCCCCTTCAAGACTTGAACCCAGCACATCATGGTGCAAACAGTAAACATTACCATTGAACTACAACTTCCATTGCACTTGCATGTGTCTGCCATTACACTTGGAGGGTGTAGCATGATAGGGGGTTCTCGCTTCCTGGTTTGGTAGCGAACGGTTGACTCTTACTCCTACATGTCCCCGTGGGGGTTGGTGGTGCAGTCGAGAGGTTGGCCGTAAAGGCAGAACATAGGTACCAATGTATGCTACGGTGGGTGTTACCCCACTGGTGCGGCCCATTACAGTTGGTATCAGAGCTTTGGCTCTAAGCAAAACTTAGCATGTATGGTAAATTTATTTACAGTATCACTTTCGCTCGAGTTGAATCTCTTCCTTTTGACTCGATTTCCTTTGAATTGTGGAATGTCCCTCAGTTCCGAAATTCATTCTGTCTCTCCATATTTATATTCGTTTGATTCTGGAGTATCCCATAACTCCACTGAATGATTTGTAAAGGGGGTGAAAACTCCTTTTCAATTGGCATTGACTCACTGAAGATTTCTGTATCCTCGGTTTACGATGCTGCTATATCTTGTTATGCCGAATTCTATATCTCTGGCGATCGAATGTCGAATTGCCTCAAAATTCTACAGCGATCTAATTTTGGAATCACGGTTGACTGGTAAAGGTCGCCCGCGATTTATAGAAGTATATCCATCTTCTATTTTGTAATTTAATTATCTCATCTTTGATCGAGTCTATCTTCGAATCAGAATTCTATTGATTTGAGTTCCTCTAATTCAAATCTCTATCCTTATTTTAAAATCCATTCTTAAAATTATCCTTTGAAAATCAGGTATGTTTGCATTTTTGAAATTGTTATATATATCGAAATTATTATTTTGATAAATATGATTTTATTCTATATATAAAAGTGAAAATGTTTTCGATAAGGATTATATACCTATATATAAAACAAATAAGAAATGTTATTCTATATAAAAGGGTTTTGAAAGGATTTGAAATTTTGAAATTTTTTAAGAAATTGATTTATATAAAAATGATTTATAACTGAAGGGTTAAATTTGAAATTCGAGAATTGAATTCCGGTATTTTGAAATTGGTTTTAAGATTTTGGAAAATATATAATAATAATACGATTTAAAAGTATTCTCCAAATAAGAAATGTTTCAAATGAGTTCAAAAGAATTCCAATAATTTTGAAGAAATTTTAAAGAAGTTTTTAAGAAAATAGAAGTCCAGATTTCACTTATGTCGCTGGAAAATTATATTGGTGATGAGTGCACGCATCATCGACATTGATTTTCGAGTTTCAAAGTGGGGGAGAGGCCACTTTAATAGCTTCGCTATGCGAGTGATTTTGTAAAACCATTTTTGATTTCAAATTCTGAAGTATAATTTGATATTTTCGAAAGACATATGTATATTTGAAACAATATAAAGTGAGACCGGTATTCAGTCCTTGAGTTTCGGATTTGATTTAGTATAATCCTATCTATTGAAATTGATTATTTGATTTATGTTGATTTTCAGCTCTTGAATTTGGAAATTTGATTTGCCTAACTATTTTGAATGTTCGAACACTTCCAAATCGAGATTAAATTTTCAAAGCTAAGAAATTTCGAAGAGTATAAAATGTTTGATAAAGAATATAAATTTAGTTTTGAAATGTTTTGAAAAAAAATAGTTTTGAATAATGGTTTTCAGAAAGGTAAATTGAATATTTCAAATAGAAATAGATAGTTTAAAAGTTTTAAAGGGATAATTATAAATTTGGAAACCATTTTAAGTATAATTGATTTTGAGAAAATATTTGGTTTTGAAACTAAATTGAAATTAAAAACCAGTACTTATATGGTGATTTTGGAAATGAATTTGTTTGACTTGAATTATTTTAATTTGGAAACTGGGATAATTTTCTAAACCTATTATTTTGGGAACTTTGAAATTTAGTTATTTAATTTGGGGGAAAATTTGGTGAAATCATATATGATTTTGAAACTGAATTGATATTGAAATGATTTGAAAATTTAGAACCTTATATTATTAAGTACATGATTTGGGAGTGGTCGAACTTATATAAAATGGATTGTATAAGTATGAAGTTGATTTGAAATCTGTTGATTTGAAAGGTACTCAATTTGGAAAGAGATTTTATATAATCGAAGTCTATATAAGTATGATTTGATCTACTATTGATTTGGAAAGTATTCGATTTGGGAAAAATGGAATCCTATATATATATGGACTTTATATAAGTACGATATTTGAAAGTGATTTGAAAAGGTAATATATGATATATATTTTCGAAGTAAAGATATGGAAAGTGCCTTCTGCTTGATATCCGCTTTGTGGCCACATCGTGGATTCATTCTATCGATATTATTCTCTTTGATTTTTGGTTTTTCGAATGTAATATTCGAGTGTTCCCACCGTGGCATAACCCATGGTTTTTTTTCTCTCGCGACCGCATAGCGCAATTGCCTGGCTGAGTCTGGCCTAGGGGTACGGATTGTTTCCTGGGGGATCCAGGCGTAACCATTGTGTATCCAGCAATCTGTGTAGGTCGCGAATAGTAGCGAAACTGCCTGGCTGAGACAGCCTAGGGGTACGGATTGTTTCCTGAGGGACTCAGGCGTAACCATTGTGTATCCTGCACTCTACTAGTCATCGTGGCGTAACTCGCAGGGCTGAGAAAGCTTACGGATACGGATTGTTTCCTGGGGGATCCAGGCGTAACCGTTGTGTATCTGCGAACCATGGTCGGACAAAGGTTTTGGTTTGGTTGTTTTGTTTGGATTGTACTTTCCATATCTGTTTTAAAGGTTTTTCAAGTATTTTCACTGGGTGTTGAAACAAGTCTACTAAGTACTTGAAGAATTCTATCTTTGCGCCTGATCAACGCATGGCCAGAGTATGCAAGAACGAGGATAAACTTGTTGAAACATCGAGTTATAAAAATATTTTTGAAAGGAAAATTTATTTCGATATAATAGTATTTTATTATAAAAGTATTATTATAAAGGTATTTATTATAAAATTATTTTTCCCAACAAAGAAATTTTGAATTAATATTTGAAATTTAAATTCTTATGGTACTAGATTAATTATTCGTGCACGATACTATTCCTTGCATCTACCTTATCTGCTCAGTTTAGTTATTCACATTGATTCTGTTTTCCAAAGCTACCTTCCGTCCTTGTTGGATATATCCTTTTTAAATATTGCTTATTTGTATACTACATTGTTTAATAGAAAATTTTAGTGTTATAAATATTTTGAAGTTATTAATTTAATAAAACATGTTTAAATAAAATGTTTATTGATGTATCTATAATGTTGAAAGTATCTTAAGATAAAGTAGTAGAAAAAAGTATTAAAGAAAATTAATTTCCAGGTGAAGTTTTCAAATGAATATTTCAAGTAAAATTTATAAAATTTTAAAATTTATTGTTTATCTTTTCTTTCAATCTATTTTCTTTCTAATTGTTTTAATTCTCCTACCTCCTTCCTTTTCGGGGACGAAAAGCTTTGAATGGGGGAGAGTGTAACAGCCCAAATTTTAGAAATATTTTATTCTTTATTTATAACTCTGGGGTTTTATTTTTCGAAAATTTGATTGTCTAAATTTAATTATAAATAATCACCCAAGATTTTTATTAGTGTGAAAATTATAAAATTCTTATTTTGGTTAAAACTTAACATTTTTTTTTTGAAGTTATAAATCTTTAAATTTTTAATTTTTAATCTTTTGGTTTAATTTAATATATTCGTAACAACGTTTATTTCACCTTTTGTTCTTTAAAAAAAATTGATTTTATACTTTTAAAAATTTAATATTTAATATTTTACTTATATACGTTTTTGAAATAAATTTCTTAGTAAATGTGTAAACAAATCATATTTTTATATAAGTAATGAATTTCCAAAGCTTTGTGTATAAATAAACTGTTTAATTTCACATTTAAAAGGTGCGTTATTTGATGGAATAAATAATGTATATATGCATACAAGAAAACGTATAAAATTTAAATCCGTTATTTTCATTTTTTTTGGACAAAAATCACTGCGTCTGTTGTACGCATTCTAATTTTATTCACTTTCCTTTTACTCTCCTGATTTAATAGGAACGTTATTTACAAATTTTATAACCGTTCACCTTTTTAATTTCTTGCCATTGTTCCCATCAACGCGAGCTTTAAACTTTAAACGCGTTCAATATTGTTTAAAAATCTTATTCCAAAATCTAATCTTAGCTGACCGTTTCTTCTGCTATAATTTCGAAACACATTTGCTTAAAATTTGTTAAAAATCTAGTAACCGTGTATAACAAGAAAAATCAGTGCTCAATCAAAATCGTGGCCTTTTTTTTAAATCAATATCTTATTTCTTGCCTATAACTGCTCATTAAAAATCAACGCTAGTTTAATTTCCTTTCCATTTCAAAGCAAGTTGATTTATTGCCGTTCTTTCTTCTCCTTAAATCACGCTACCTCTTTGATCAAACCTATATAACTCACGCAAATATTCATTTCTCAACAAAATTTTATTTTTCTAACCTTTCCTTTCCTACGCTCACTGTTTCCACTTCTTTCTTTATGACCATTCATTGTATATATACACTACAGCTGGAAATTTATAAACGTATAAACTTAGAAACGTTTTGTATTTATTAAAAATTTAAAGCTTACCTTTAATTGTGACTTTTCTCTTTCCTTCCTTTCAAATTTAAACGCGCATTAATCAATTGCTTTAATAAATATTGCAGAATCAATGTACAGACGTTATCAATTTCATTTTATGGTGGTACGTTTTTTTTACGTTTCCTACCGTTTAAATTTTAAATAATTTTCTTTTATAGGTCAGCTGAATCAAGCAACATGACCGTTGCTATTTATTTCTTTTATTAATTGCTACAATTATTTTCACCAAATCAAGGGTTGACCGTTACAATCACCTTTATTTATTTATTCACTTAAAATTTGGTTGCCTATTCATTTTCTTCCGTTATATTTGCCTGAAAACATGCGGTTCATCCCTATTTATTTTCGCTTTCACTTCTCTTATCTCTAGATCTGTTCGTTCCCCTCCCTACTTTTCTTTGAGAGAAAAAAGCAAACTAAAGCATGCGGCTGTCACCATTATTTGCATCCGCCACTTCACCTTTCTTCCAAACCTCCTCATCAAATGAAACCCATCACCTCGCCTTTCGGTTGCTTTTGTTTGATCAGTGAGGTATAGGCGTGTAAGCACATATATGTTTTGATTTAAATTCGTAATTACATGTCTTTTTTGTTTTTGTTTTGTTAGTTGTGATATACATAATATTTATATAAGCATTGAATACTATTTTTTCAAAAGTTTATTTTCATAACATAACAGTGTATATTTATATATAGTTTCTATTTGATCTTCCTCATAGCTTATAAGTCATGTTAATATTTTGAATTATGTATGCGACATTTTGAAGGGAACATACTATAAAATAAGTATCTTTCATTTTTAATAAGAATATATATATATATATATATATATATATATTGTGTTTTATATTTTAATATAGGTCAGCTTCCATTTGTTGATATCAGGTTTCCTATAATATGGTTATTCGCTTATGTAAGTCATATATTTGTTTTGTTACAGACTATATAAAATACTTTAATATATGTATATTATGCGGTTTGTTACCATATGGGTTTCTATGTGGTACTGACTTATTTAGTTGATGATTGTATATATTTTGTTACAGTATTATATTTATACTATTTTGGATTTAGGATGATTCTATAAGTACTCTACTTTATAAATTATTTTAATACACATATATAATTTGGAAATTTATATAGGTTGAATATAATATGTTATTGAATGTAAAAATATGGATGGATTTAAATTATATATATATCACATTTAATATATATAGAAATAGTTATATATAAAAAAAAGTTTTCTTTTAGGTATTCATATTTAAACATTTATTTTATCTGTTTGAGAATATATATATACTAGTTATATAAGTTTAGTATAAAGGTGTTAGTATATATTTTTTTTTTAAGTGTATGTTGATCTTTAAAAAAATGTAAGCTTGATTTATTTATTTATATGTTTGAAAAACATGTAAATTAAATTTGTGATGTTTGAACTTAGAATATAAATTACATATGTGTATATATAGTTATAGGTTGTTATAAAAGTTTGCTTATACCATTTATCTTCATCGTTCCAGTTCTGATCTGATCCGTTTCATCAATTCGAGCCAATCAGCTTTGATCGTTGAAGTCGTGCCGATTTTGCTTTGCTTGGATTTGAAATTTAATTTCAGTGTCTGTATCAGTGTGCGTATCCGTGTCTCCTTCTATATTCTCTAGCCTCGAAAGGTGCGCAATCACTCACGATTAATATATTTTTATTCATTAAATTTGATTTCAATTGAAACGACAATTGAAATATGCTGCTGTAGTTATTTAAATTTGTTATATATGCTATTATCCGTAACTATTCAGCTGCGGGATATGACACTATATCATGTTGTTTATATTATATTGTTATTGATGATATATGCCTGTTATTTTATTGTATTTTCTGTTATCACTTTGCAAGTTGCCTGTAGTTTGGAAATCATTATGGGTTGAAATGATACATACCCGAACAGACTTTAGAATAGGAGAAAATCGTTATGCGTTGAAATGATAAACCCAAGCGATTTTCATTTAATTGAATTTGGGATTACGGGTTGAAATGATATCCACCCCTATATATTTAGTATACGGATTGAAATGATAAGTATCCGTAGCACTTGACTATATGATAGGAAATATATACAGACACCGTTGGTCCATATAAATATTTTGAAAATAGTTTCTATAATTTTGGAAAGAAATACATGGTTTAATAAATTTGATTCTTAAGATATTATATAAATGAAAATTGTATATATAGATTTAGTAGTAATATTTGATTTAAATTAGATTGATTTAATACATATAATATGGTTAAGTATTTATGTAAGTCTATATTTCAAATAGATTCTCTTGTAATAAATTGAATAATTAAGATTGGGAGATAAATTTGGGTTTATAAAAACGGTATTTAAATAAGAATTTATTTAATTAAATCGATTTGAAATTTTTGAATGGGAAATTTAAAGGGTATGATTTTATAACTGGATTTTTGATTTAAGTGATTTAATGAATATTTCACGTTTAAATAAATTAAAGAAAATATTGAGTAAAATGTAATTTAAGGTTACTTAAATGATATTGAATCTAATAAGGGAGTATTTCAAGACTAAATAATAATGAGGTTAAATCAAGATCTATATGAAACTATTATATAGAACATTTAAATATTAAAGCCTTGAACTATATTGGAATTTAAATGGTTTATGTTGAGATTCGGATTTGTATTTGAAATCAACGTAGTTGAATTTTTTATTTAGCAACTAAATTGAATTAAAATGAAAATTTAGGTTGAACTAAATTTGAATTTATTATTTAGAAAACTAAATTGAATGAAAATTTAGATGAAACGTTGAATACTTAAAGTTTTGAAATATATGGAAATATAAAGGGGTATTTGTGATTATAAATCCGAATTTGAGATCGTTAAAATTTAAGTGGTTATTTTAGAAATTGAGTTGAATTTAAATTGATAAATTGAGATTGAGTTTAATTTGAATGGGAAGGTCGGGTTGATGTTGGAACGATTTGTTAAGTTGAGGAAATTGAAAATATTTACTGTATATGTTACGTTTGCCAAATTTAAATTAACAATTCGGTATTTTGAATTATTCAAGTCGGACATGTATGGTTTTATTGTCGATTTGAATGGTCCAAAATAGCGGGCTGTTACAAAGGGGGCAGAGACATTCCCCATATTTGGCCCAAGTTCAGAAGCTGCTAGCGAATCTCGAATATTATGATATTTCACATGTTCCGTGCAAACAGAACAGGGCAGCTGATTCATTGGCAAAATTTGCAAGCACTGGCGATGCACAGCAGATGGGATTGTTTCCGGTTGAAACCTTACATGTTCCAACCATAAATATGATGGAGGTAGATTTAATGTTAGAAACAGAAATCGAGAAGGAGTCATGGTGACCCCATTCAAGCAGTACTTGTTACATGGGGCTGTGCCCGAAAGAAGGAGCGAAAGACGTCAAGTCATTCGTAAGGCTTCTCGTTATGTAATGCAGGATGAAATAATGTATCGGACGGGATCCGATGCCTTGCCCATGATGAGATAAAACGAGTCCTGGAGGAAGTCCATGAAGGCGAATGTGGCGACCACACCGGAGGGCATACGTTAGCAAAGAAAATCCTCCGCTATTGATACAATTGGCCAACTATAAATCGGGATGCCGCAGACTAAGTGAGAAGATGTGACAAATGTCAGAAGTATGCGAAAATCCCAAGAGCTCCGCCGACGGAACTCACAAATGGTTAGTCCTTGGCCATTTGCAATATGGGGAATCGACATAGTCGGCTTGCCTCTATCCAAAGGTGGTGCAAAATACGCAATTGTTGCGGTCGATTACTTTACCAAGTGGGCGGAAGCAGAACCTTTGGCCACTATCACCACCAAAAAGGTCATTAACTTCGTTGTACGAAATATTATATGCCGTTTTGACCTTCCACGAACCATCGTCACAGACAATGGAACTCAGTTTGAAAGCAAAGAGTTCAAAGAGTTCTGCCAAAAATATGGTATTGAGAAAAAGTTTGCAGCAGTTGCTCATCCGAAAGCTAATGGACAAGTGGAGGCCGTAAACAAGATAATCAAATCCATATTGAAAAAACATTTGGAAAAGGCTAGAGGCAAGTGGGTGGATGAGCTTCCAACAGCACTTTGGGCTTAAAGAACCACCCACAAGTCCGCGATTGGCCACACTCCATTCGCATTATCATATGGCATGGAAGCTGTCATACCCGTGGAACTTGAAGTCCCATCACATCAGGTAACTTATTATGACCCAGAGTCAAACCAATATCTCTTGCTGGAATCTTTGGACTTCATCGATGAAAAACGCAAAGAAGCTAATTTAAGAGCGGCCGCGTACAGGAACCGAGTGGCTCGATATTATAATGAAAAAGTCCGATCAAGAATCTTTGGAGTAGGTGATCTCGTTTTGAAACGAGTTTTCCCAGTTCCGTCACACAGGATCCCCACATGGGAAGGTCCATACGTCATTGAACGGAAGCTTGGAGAAGGAACTTTCAAGCTAGCGACCGTTGATGGTGCAACACTCCCCCAAGCATGGAATAGTGAACATTTGCGACACTATTACACTTAGTTCGTTTCTATCATATTTTAGTTGCATTTATTTCCAGCAAGTTTTCAGTCTTGGTTTACGGCATGTGAAAAGACAATTTAGCTTATTTACATTAATAAAGGCTTGAAGCCATTTCCTTTTCTCATGAATTGTCGATGTTTCTGTGTATGATAACGCTGTAACAAATTACTAAGAAATACATTACTTTGTCTGACGTAAGTGCGGACTGGAGTACTCTAAGTCCCCAGAGCGCGGACTCGAGTATAAACGACTCAAAACCTCCAAGTCCCCGAAGTGCGGACTGGAGTACTCTAAGTCCCCAGAGCGCGAACTCGAGTATAAACGATTTAAATGACCAAGTCCCCTGAAGGCGGACTAGACTTAAAGTGACTTGAAGTCATCAAGCCCTTGGCGTACGGACTAGAAAATATTCTAAGTACCCGGAGCGTGGAATAAAAAATGTGCAATGCCAAAAGATTATCAACTTATTTGAAGATGAATTGAGAAGCTGATGTAACTCGCAATAGCTTGGTTTCCGACCATGATTATACAGAAAACCGGACAACAAAAATCTTCCGAAAGGCAAAAAGAACCAAGTCTTATTCATCAAAAATAAGTTTCTACTACAACTCCTCCGAAGCTCGAAGTCAAAAGTTTATTTACATAAACTACGAAAACAAAAATAATTACATAATCTAAATTAGCTCTTGTTGAACGAGAGCGAAATCTACTTCTTTGACTTCTTCGACTTTTTGCCCGATGACTCCTCCCCGGTACGTTTACCCTTGACGGTTTTCTTTGACGAGGGAGTGACAGCCGAAGAAGTATGAGGAACATCCATGGGTTTGAACCCGCCTGGGAGAATAACCTTCAACGACTTGTTCAAAGGGTCGTCCGGGTCCACAACTTGAGGTTCGACCTTGATCTTGATCATCTTTTCCTTCTCTTTATCAAGCTGCTCCTTCATGCTCAGTTCGGATGTGTGCTCGAAGACGCCTATAATTTCGACTTCATGACTCCCATCGATGGGGGGGGAACTCTTCGATTTGTCCTCGTCAAGCGCTCCGATCACCTGAGCATTGAGACCGGGAGCCTCTCCTGCATGAGTGGCTTCACTCGTTTTTCCCCTAACCTCCTCGGCGACATCGCTCCTCGGAGTGGGCTAATGATCAGAACGGCCTACACAAAATCACGAAAAGCAAGTATTAGCATGCAAAGCTTCTAGTGGAAAGCGAAAACTCTTAGAATGTTAAAGTGAAAGAGTTACCTACCAGGTTCCGTCTGGCTCTCAACCGTCAAGGGGGTCTCGCCTTCTGAAATAGGTGACAAAACATAAACTCCAAGGCCGGGGTCCTTCGGATCATAGCCGATGTGCTGTTCAAAAGGATCGAGTATCGGCCGACTGGTCGGTTGGATAGAGCTGGAGACTCAATCCCGGATGGACCGGCGATAACTTCTTTCCCTTTTATTGAAGGGGAGCCTTTGCAATAAATAGCTTTAGCCGCTGATATGTCTGAAGGCTCTTTTCCCTTGAGAAATTCTTTTATCAAGGCCCCCTTATCAACCTCCTTGATACTGTGTTCGGCCTTCTTGATTTCAATTAAAGTCTCCCACGCCTCGGCCAAAGATTCGCGATAGCCCTCGCCTAGAAAAGTTAAGTCCCGGTGCATAAGAACGCGGGCATTTAATTCAGCAATAAGCAGGTCGAACATGGTTTTGATTTCTTCTCTACCTTCTTCCTTGGCCGCCTCAAGACGGCAGTCGATTTTCGCAGAGGCTATCTTTTTTCCCTCTTCGCGGGCTTCATTCTTCAGCGCCTCAACTTTAGAAAGCTCGCCCTCAAGTTTCGTCTTTAGGAGTCGCGTTGTAACAATCTCATCGCAATACCGTTGCGACTCTTCTTGGGCAGCAACCTTCTCCTCTTGTTCTTTGCAGAATCGCTCCTCAAGTTCTTTAACCCGGTGACAGAATGCGTCCCTCTCTTTTTGCACCGAATCTTTTTCCAAAGCCAAAGCCCCACAGCGTTGTACCGCCTCGTCGAGTTCTTTTTTGTGAGTCGATTCCAGACGAGTTACGGCTTCGGCGGCATCCTTGACGCTCTGTTGGGCGGCCTCAAGTTCATATTTGTAAGTCGCAATCTCTTTGTCTTGAGCTTTAATGATATCTTTGTCATGATAGCCTCAAGCTTTAGGCGATCGATCTCATGTTGGCGCTCCATGGAGACTTCTGAAAGTTTTTCAGCCAAATGAACAAACGCGTCATGTTCAACATAGACGTCGTTGGTGCAGGCGATGGCGCTCTGTTTAACATCTCCAGGTATATGGTGGATCGTCGGAGGAACTTTAGACCATCAAAGTAAATCTTTGGAAATTTAGCTTTAAGCTCGGCTAGTGTCTCTGATACTGTTGTATCTATTGCGGGAACAGGAGGAGACGGCTTTGTAAGTTCAGCTCTCCTGTGAGGATCTCGGGATTGTCGTGTGTAAGAGGAATCGGAGTGTTGGTCTTGGGGGACATCGGATTGCGGCCCCTTATAGCCGTGCTTATCTTTGCTTTGTTCCGAGTGATAGTAGGGATGTTGGTGGTACTTGGACTGATAATATGTTTTCTTCCGAAATGATGAGTCCCAGGAATGATAATCCCAATCGCCATCATTGTCTCTGTCCCGACGTCTCCCAGAACCTGAGTCACGTCTAGAGTGATGGAAGACAGATGACCCACGGAGGCGATCAATTCCATGTGTACGCCCCATGTCACCTGCATAGAATTTAAATAACAACGAATTAGCAAAGAGCAATGTGACGACGGAAAATTAAGTGCAAGGTGAAGTGCATGTGTTTGTGTGTGCGTGTCCTAGTGTTTCTCCACGACGGACCAGTTTCTTTACTAATGGGAGTTTTTTCTCCCTGAGTGTGGGCTTGAACGCCTGCATCGCCTCTGATGGGGAGTAAAGTTTAAGTGCATCCGGATCATTGAAATTGTAATTAAGTAGATCGTCAGGTATCGAGAGGTTCGAGAGGCTCTTTAAAGAACTTTCTAAACGTTGTGAGGAGGCCTCTTTCTCTGTTGGAATAAGAGTAATTTTTGAGGTTGCACCAACTTTTTCCCTCCTTATCTTGTACGTCAGTTTCTATTTCTTCTTTGAAGGGGAGGATAGCGTTTCGATGTCGTGAACTTCAACTGGCGAGTCCTTAGTAGGCCCAACGTTCTCATCTTGTGCTTCGGGTGTTTCATTTTCTTTGATTTCTCCTTCTTCTAGTGCACCAGGAGCGCCGCGTGCTGAAGACTCGGCTTGTTTTTTCCCTTTACCGGAGGCGGGTCTGGGTATGGAAACGCCCTCAGGAAGGCTTATTTGATGACCTTCTGCTAACAGTCCAAACCTCGATAGTGACTCATTTGAAATGAGAGTTCGGATGTCCCGTTCGTCGACAGGAGGGCTCAAATGGCTTCGACGGCTTCAGAATACCCGCGACAGTCAGGACATGGATTGATACCTGAAAAGATGGAAAAAAAGAATTAAAAGAGGCATGGCTTTTACCAAGTATGAATATCAATCCAGAGAAAAGACTTCCTTCCACCCATCTCCTTGCGAAACCAAGAGGGCAACGCACATAGAACCATTCTTGTTTATACAGGGCGAACTTGCTGCATGCTCCAGTCAAGATTTGGCATTTGTGGTGCGGATCGAGAAACAGTCATGAAAAGGATGTAGGTACCATAGATGAAGGCGTGACCGTTCGGGTGCAATTATGACGGGGCAATGTCGATGTATTGCAGCACGTCTCGAAGAAATAAGTTGAACGGTGGCACACTGTCGACCCAGCACATAAACTTATTACAAGCAGTATATCCAACTGGGGCAGGTGTGGACGATCGTGCCCTAATGGAACTAATACATCGTCTAAGGGGATTCCGTGGACGGAGCATATCCGACGGAGTGCACTTTCATTGATCTTCGAAGCCTGTGAATCTACCGGATTGTCCAAGAAAATTGATGCCTCCAGTGCGTCGAGAGCTAACTTATGAGCAGGGGAAGTCGACAGGTTAGAAGTATCTGCGACCCGTTGTTTAGAAGACGGCACTGGTCTATCTGAGATTGTGGCGGAGCTATATTTCTTAGACATCTTTGATAGAAATTGAATCTAGTAGAGTACATGTTTGAACTATACTTGAAAAACAATCGACGTTAGACTTAACAACACAAATATTCACCTTGTGTGGTATGTGGACTAGTGTGATAATTCAAGAAAAAGCGTTGAAAAATTGAAGGTCATGGAGTTAATGATATAAAGTTAAGCTTCGAATCGTCGCCTTCGAAGACCGTCATCGTTGACCGTCTCCAAAAGCCTGCCCTATGGTGTTTTCAATTTCAGACTCAAACATTGGCGCTATATGTTAGAGGAAGTTATCTATTTCTGTCAATTTAGGTTCGGGCTTGTGATTACTGAAACTAGAAAGTTATCAGTCCAGATTAGCTCGATATGCTAGCTGGCTTAGGTCCTTGTCCTTGTTTTTGTCATAGGATTAGGCAAAGTAAATGTTGTTCGGCCTAAGTGTTGGTCGGCCAACTATTGGTCGGCCTAATTATCGTTCGGCCTAAATGTTGTTCGGCTTAAATGTCGGTCGGCCAAACTATTGATCGGCCTAATTATCGTTCGGCCTAAATGTTGTTTGGCCTAAGTGTTGATCGGCCAAACTATTGATTGGCCTAACTATCGTTCGGCATTCATGACCATTCGGCCTATGCGCTGTTCGGCCGAAATACCGTTTGGCATCCTATGCAACTCGTACTTCCTCCCTATCCTTCCATTCCACTGCTCGACATGTAGCGAACCATGCTGAACCAAAGTTACGCCGAACCCCAACGCTCGGCACTCCGTCCTTAACGACGGTTTCATTTTTCTTTCTTCCTCCATCCACACCAAACAACAAGGACGAATCGTTCGGCGAGTCATTTCGGACCCTGTTGTTCGGCATTCTCGCCAATTCCTGCTCTTCCTCTATTTTTTTCCTCCAATCTCGTTTGGCACGAGGGAACCATGTCGAACCACAATACATCTCCCAACAACTCCCTCGTGTGCTCATCTCTGGCCACTTCTCCTTTCCTCCACATCATCTAGCCTTAAAAAAGAAAAAAAAACATCCTAATCACAGTTCGATTCTTTCATCCACGCAACACCTATCGGCTACGGTTCTAACTTAGAATTTGAGCTTCTTATTAAAACTTTTTAGTCAAGGAAGGGATTTAAATAGAGGGATCGATACCTAGTTAGTAGATCGAGACTTGGGAGAATTCTGGAGTTGAGGGCGCGGTTTTAATTAATGACGAATGGATTGGGAAGGATTGTTAAGTCTTTAGAGTCTGTTAACAGGCGCGGTTCGTGAGTACAAAATAGCAGAGGTGGAAGTGAAAAGAGAAGAAGAAGGAAAATGTTGACCTTTATAGGGAAGAAGAAGTCGAAGCGGCAATGACCGGTAGAACCGGTCAAAGCAACATCGTTCGGCATCGGCTTTTAATTCGTTCGGCATACATGGAACGTTCGGCTTCGGCTGTATCGTTCGGCGCACACCTCCTCAACTAGTGATCCAGGGAAGTCACCATCGAGGAAAGTGAACCACATCTCGAAGCAAAGCGCAGTGGACTCATGGTTCAAAGCACATCACGTTTGACCAAGTGATGCACTTTGGGAGGCAAGTGTTACCTGGAGGTTTGACCAGGCAACTAAGGACTCAGCAATCTTGTTCGGCAAGATCAGGTCGTTTGGCACCTATAGTCGATCGGCATTGAAGGCCGTTCGGCATGACAAAAAATGGTTCGGCAGTCAAGAGCGTTCGGCATTAAAAGAACGCTCGGCATAAAGGAACGCTCGGCATTTAGGAACGTTCGGCATTAGAAAGTGCTCGGCTTCTAGAATCGTCCGACACATATTATTCGTTCGGCATTAGTGAACGCTTGGCATTCAGGAACGTTCGACATTAGAGAACGCTCGGCATTCAGGAACGTCCGGCATGTGAGAGTGCTCGGCATGCGAGAGCGTTCGATATTGAGAGACGTTCGGTATTGAATATCGATCGGCATCTATGGATGTTCGGCATGGCAAAGTCATTCGGCACTCCATACTGTTCGGCATCACTTCGTTTGGCACAAATGCCTCTTTCGGCATTCAGGTTGTTCGGCATCACATCGTTCGGCACAAATGGCTCGTTCGACATTCAGGTTGTTCGACGTCACTTCGTTTAGCACAAATGCCTCGTTCGACATTCAGGTTGTTCGGCATCAAATCGTTCGGCACAAATGCCTCGTTCGGCATTCAGGTTGTTCGGCATCACATCGTTCGGCACAAATGCCTCGTTCGGCATTCAGGTTGTTCGGCATCATTTCGTTCAGCATCCGGGTTGTTCGGCATCACATCGTTCGGCATTTATGCCTTGCTCGGCATTTTGCCATTCGGCCTCTCTGGGTCGACACACAGAGATCACTCTTTTTGGGCCGAGATACCAAGCTACTAGGCCCACCAGGGAAGTCCAACCTACCTTCGTCTATAAATAGAGAGGCAGGGGCACAGTGAAATGGACTTTTTTTCAAGAACACCGGGAAAACTCTGACACGTTCAAGATTCATTCAAGACTTGTCTTTTTTGCTTAATACTTGTATTCAATATAATTGGTATACGCATTGTATCTGTAATCGATTATCAAGAAAAACAATAAAGATGAACCTCAAAGTGGATGTAGGTAATTACGCCGAACCACTATAAATTTGGTTTTCGTATTTTCTGCATTTAAATCTGCATATTATCCTCTGTTTAACTTACTTTCTTCATTAATCTCTCTACACAAACTCTCTTAAGGGTGTTAGTGACCAATTCTGGTGGTAACAGTATAATCTATATATATACATTTAAAATATGTTTAATAATACCATTCATGTTATATTTTAAATGTTTAATAATTTATGATATCATTTAAAATATGTTTAATAATAATCATTTATATCTACTAATGAATTGCATTTACTATAATATGTATAATCTATAGATTGGTAACTTTAAATTCAGTTATTATATCTATAGATTATACATATGTTAATTTTTCATTTATATCTGTAGATTATGGTATCCAGCGTGTGATTATTTTAAGTAATAATGGGTATAACACGTCATGTGGGTGTGTTCCTTCTACTCCATAGGTATATTTATGTAATTTTCGTCTTTAAATTGATTTTATTGTTTGCAGGTAACGTTTCGTTGTTGATTTTATTTTAGCCAAGAATGGTGGAAATGTGTACCATCACATTACCTTATTACTATAAACGAATATCGATCCAATATCTATTTAGTGGTGTTTTTCTTCCTCGTTATAATATCAAGCATATTTTATATCTTGTGGATTTTTAAATTTTTTTAACCTTAGAGCATGAATGTATAAATTTATAATCGGTTCAATTACCATTTGTAATAATAATTGTTGTTTATTGTCCTTATCTCATTTCTTCGAAGCTCAAAACCACGTTAGGTGACTAATAAGTTGCATAGCAATTCACAAGTGGCACAATAAGATTTCTTTCCCTCATAAATCCATTATACATATATTGCTTCTGTTATAGTTGCACAACAAGATTGTTTTCACAAGTTGCATAGTAAGATGGATCATCTAAATTGATACCGTACCATAAAGAACTCCATGCAATAACTTAAATTACAGTACTACTTTCGATTTTATTATTTTAAGTTTTAACCATTCAATAATTATTTTAACCTAACCATCTTATGTATGAAGAATATTTTGATATGTGTAGATTTTATTAATTTTCATAGTAAGAATAATAATTATTTTGTCACAGTCCATTGAGTACTGTGACAAATGGTAGCACAGTCACTTTCATTTGAATGCACAAAAAATGAAAGCTAACAAACTGAAATAACATGAATATATTTGCCTTGCTCCATCAAGATATTTTGCACCGCCTTTCCAACCTTCAAAACGCACCAAATCATATATCAATTACCAAATTTGACCCAGGATGATTTATTTATTATATGACAGATCAAAATATAAAATCATATCCGAAGTTCTTATCCTTGTTAAAGCGGTCATACTACACTGATCAAAAGCAGTAATCAAAAGGTTTTTGATATTCTTATATCCCCCTTTTTTTCCTTTAAAAAGAAAATCCTTATGTTAACTAGCAAAAAGAATCAAATGATCAAATGAAAAGGCTAAGTCAATATCGGTCAGAAAGAAGACGGGATACTCTTAAACAAATTGTAGTATCTGGAAACATTATTACGTGGCTCCCATGTTCATATCTTGCATTTTTACTAGTAATAACAGGTGTAATATGCATAGTTATAATATGAATTATAGTCAATCCAATAATGAATGGTTTTATTACGTGGCATCTTGAACCATAATAATACCGTTACCAATAATGATCTACAGATATAAATTATTTCATTTGCATAACATAATATAATAATTATATTATATTTTATTTTGCATGAATTCCTTTGGCTAATGTTATTACTGAATTTAAAGTATTGGTTAGCCGAACTACACTATTTCGTCGCTATGTTTGTTTTATAACTCTTTTTGGGCAATGTTAGCAAATAATTAGGCAGCATGTATGGTAATTTTCTAAACATAATTTGGTTGCTGAGTTGACCATGAACATAATTTAGTTATAGACCTTGAAATTTAATTAAACAAGTTGGCCTGAGTCTCAGTATTTTGATGTGCATGCACTATGAGTTAATCTTTAAACTCATCTAAACATATTGGTCAGGCTCGCATCACCTTTTCTGATTAGATGCAAAAGGTTGACTCAGGTAGTCTTACTTATGAAAAAAAATATAGCGTTGTATTGTAGAATCTTGTTCGGTACTGTCTATCCATTAAAGGGAAAAAGTCGGTAAAAGAGTAAGTATTGAATAGAGCATTGTATGCAGTAAAATCAGCAACCATACTTAAGTGCAAACGACTTCAATTCTGACCAAGGAAAGAGGCAAAATTTCTTGCCTCTACCTACATTTAATCAAAAATTTAACAGGCAATTCAAAATGCCTTTTTGATTATACATATATTCTTTTAAAGGTGTATCTGTTTCAACCACATGGTAATGGCATCCTAGTGCAGCGCATACCAGAATAGGCCGCGAACTCCTTAAATTGAACAAAGCTCCAAGTCGCTCCTCCAGCCTAGGTCGCGAACAACCACTAGGTCGCGAACGGCCTTCGTGCCTTCTCCTCCTTAAATAGAGCGAATGTACTATGCCGCGAGCTCCAGATTTCCTTAGGTCGCGAATTCCTCCTTAGGTCGTTATGCCATAGGTCGCGAGCAAATGCATCAAAATCCCTACGTCGAAGATCCTTAAGTCGCGAAGCTACTGAAGATTCTTATGTCGCAAACGAGCTCCAGAAGTCCTTAGGTCGCGAATTTTCTTTAAGTCGCTGATTCGTATCTCTTAGGTCGCTAGTATACTATATATGTTGTAATTCGTGATGTTGTAAAATGTTAAGTCGTGTGTCGAGATTGTTAGGTCGTGAACGACCTGTATCGTGTTGTGCTTGTGTATGTTAGGTCATCGTCTTTGTTAACTCGTGAGTCACTGGAGTCTATTAGGTCATCAACGACCTATGATAGGTCGTGTGCTGTGTGTGTTGTAAATCCTATAAATAGCGGGTGAGTTGTATCATTTGAGTAGTTGATTTTGAATAAAACTTTGTTTGAGTGCTTTGTGCCTCTTTGAAATTAGAAGTTGAGCGTTGTCTCCTTTCTCCATTTTTGGTTATTCGAGTGCGCTCGAATCAATGGATTTGAAGCCGATTCACGGAATCTCGTGCGTGAGATCAATGTAGAAGAGTCGTAGATATTTTAACACGGTAGCGTGCGCGATCAATGTGTTAGAGATAGCTAGAATTCGGTATCTCTCAAGATCAACGAATTTGGGCATTAGGTATTTTCAATACATCGATTTATCTTGTTTCATCTAATCATTTCATCGATTAGTTTGACATGAAATCTTCGTTTCGCTGTCATTCGTTAATCCGCTGCGTCAATTTGGTATCGGAGCTAGACTTAGCCAATCATAGGTAAGCCGAGCCTGTTGGAGCCGAGTTAAAGTGTTGGAGTTAAAGTCGAGCCAAATCAAAGCAAAGCCGAGCTAAGTAGAGAAGGAGCCGAGCTTATTAGAGAGATCATGCCTCCGAGACGTGCTAATCGATTTCAAAATATTGGAGATGTGTATCGAAGAGAAGAAGCTGAGGCAATGGAGCAACGCATTAATGAGAATTTCAATGAAGGTGTTGAGAAGTTAGAGAAGTTGATGATCGACATGAATCAAAGTCATAGGAGAAGGTCGCCAGTCTCGAACCATGGAGGAAACAGGGTTTCACCATCGGTTACGGAAGCGAGGAGGGTGTCGCCACAGTCGTATCGAGATAGAAGAGAATCATCAGTTTCACTGAGGCGAGAACACCATGAGTATAGAAATGAAGAGAGAAGAACTCCACGTGAGTTTGGAGATGAGCCATATCGTGATGAGGAAAGACATAGTAGAAGAGATATGTATGATCGTAGAGAAGTTGATGGTCGAGATCGATATCGACGTACATTTGATTTTGATGAAGATGGTGATAGAGGCAGTATTCATTATCGAGATCGAGACCAAGTACGAAATAGAGATGTAGAAGATGATCGTCGATGGGAGTCGGGGATGAAGACTGAAATTCTAGAATTCAAAGGTGGAATGATAGCGGAAGAATTTCTGGATTGGTTATCTAATGTTGAGGAAATTTTTGACTTCAAGGAAGTACCCGAGCATCGTAGAGTTAAGTTGGTAGCTACACGATTGAGGGGAAGAGCTATGGCATGGTAGCAACAAACTAAACTTACAAGGGAGAGAATGGGAAAGTCGAAGATTGTTTCATGGGAAAAGATGAAGAAGTTGATGAAAGCTACTTTCTTACCTTATAATTATCAGTCTCTTATGTACCAACGCTTACAAAATTTGAGACAGGGAACAAAGACGGTGAATGATTATGCAGATGAATTTTATCAGTTGATTGCTAGAAATGACATCATGGAGACGGAGAAACAATTGACAGCTAGATTTGTTGGAGGGTTGAGAACGCAAATTTAGGATATGGTGAATATGTTTGATGCAAGATCCGTTGCTGAAGCACACCAGAAAGCTCTAGCTTGGGAGAAGCAAGGTAGAAGAGGAGGTGGTGTGTTTACAAATTCCAACAATCAAGTGAAATATGCTAGTAGCAGTGCTAATGTTTCCAAAGCAGTCAGTAAACCGGTTGTAAATGAAGTTGCTAAGACCAAGGTCAATAACAATTTCAAGTGCTTTAATTGTCAGGAGTTTGGTCATAAAAGCAATGAATGTCCGAAGCCGAAGAAGCGAGCGATGGTTGCTGAGGTTGAGGATGAGGATGCAAAAGTAGAATGTTCCAATTCACCACAAGTTGAGGGGGAAGAAGAATTATTGGCGGGAGACGAGGGATATTCTTTAATGATGAGAAGTTCTTGCTTGACACCAAAGCAGAAAGAGGAGACTAGTTGGTTGAGGAGTAACATTTTCCAATCAACGTGCACTATTTTGGGGAGAGTTTGCAAGTTTGTTATCGATGCAGGAAGTTGTGATAACATAATCTCTTCAGAAGCTGTAAAGAAGTTGGCGTTAAAGACAGAGAAGCATCCAAAACCATACAAATTAGCTTGGTTGAGGAAAGGTGGGGAAGTGAAGGTTGGTCGAAGAGCTCGTGTAACTTTTTCCATCGGAAAGAAGTATAAAGATGATATATGGTGTGATGTTGTGGATATGGACGTGTTTCATTTGTTGTTGGGGAGACCGTGGCAATATGATAGAGTAGTGCAACACGATGGGAGGACTAATTGCTATAGTTTCATGTTCGAGGGCACTAAAATTGCTCTAGTTCCTAAAAAGCGAAAAATAGATGAAAGCAAGTTAGAGGAGATCGAGGAGCTGAAAACTCTGTTATCTTTGAAGGAATTTGTCAAGGAAGTGGAGGATGAGCCTGAAGTATTTCTGTTAATCGGACGTGAAAGTAGTGAAGCGGTTGAAATTCCTGAAGAAGTTAAGCCAGTATTGAAGGAGTTTGAAGATGTATTTCCTGAAGAATTGCCAACAGAGTTACCACCATTGAGAGACATACAACACCGGATTGATCTTGTTCCGGAAGCTGTGTTACAACATAGACCACATTATAGAATGAGTCCGAAGGAGCACGAGGAGTTGAGAAGGCAGGTGGAAGAGTTACTTGAACAAGGGCGCGTACAAGAAAGTTTAAGTCCTTGTGCAGTATCAGCATTGTTAGTGCCAAGAAGGATGGAACTTGGAGAATGTGTACGGATAGTCGAGTACTAAACAAGATTACAGTGAGATACAGATTTCCGATGCCGAGATTGGATGATTTGCTAGTCAGTTGAATGGAGCTGCTATCTTTTCAAAGATTGATCTGAAGAGTGGGTATCATCAAATTCGAATTCGACCAGGTGTGGAAGACAACATTCAAGACACGGGAAGGATTATATGAATGGCTGGTCATGCCGTTTGGCCTTTCGAATGCACCTAGTACTTTTATGCGGGTGATGAACCAGATCTTTCGACCGTTTATTGGAAAGTTTGTGGTGGTATACTTTGATGATATATTGATACAGTGGGAGCACCGAAGAACATCTACTACATTTGCGGGAAGTGTTGATGATACTTCGTCAGGAGCAATTTTATGCGGCAACAAAGAAATGCGTGTTCATGACGCATAGTGTTTTGTTTTTGGGGTATGTATTGTCCAAGGAAGGTATCCAGGTGGATCAAAGTAAAGTTGAAGCAATCAGAAATTGGCCACAACCCAAGACGATAACCGAAGTTAGAAGTTTTCATGGTTTAGCATCATTCTACCGAATGTTTATTCCATATTTCAGTAGCGTATGGCGCCTGTTACTGATTGTATGAAGGGCAAGCAGTTTTCATGGTCAGAGGAAGCAGGATTTGCTTTTGAGCAGATCAAGGAACTTTTGACGTCAGCGCCCATTCTAGTATTACCGGACTTTCAGTTGTTGTTTAAGCTATATACTGATGCATCTAAGGATGGAATTGGAGGGGTGTTAAGTCAGAGGGGCCGTCCTATTGCTTATTTTAGTGAGAAGCTTTCGGGAGCCAAGATGAGATATAATACTTATGATATAGAATTTTACGCTGTTGTGCAAGCTGTGAAACATTGGAGACACTATTTGTTCCATAAAGAATTTGTTTTATATACTGATCATGAAGCGTTGAAGCATTTGCAAGGGCAGGACAAGATTGCAGCTAGGCATGCCTCGTGGGTTGCATACTAATTACAACAGTTTACATTTGTTGTGAAACACAAATCGGGAGTTACAAACCATATGTCAGATGCATTGAGTAGAAGGAATCATTTGTTGACTACAATGAGGGTTGAAGTGACAGGGTTTGATGTATTGCCAGAATTATTTGTTGATGATCCTTACTTTGCCAAGGTTGTAGATAAAGTCGAGAAGGGAAAGACGGATGAGTACGTGTTAGTGGATGGTTTTCTTTTCAAGGGAAATCAATTATGTATACCAAATTGCAGTTTGCGAATGAAGATTTTGAAAGAATTGCATGAAGAAGGTCATGTGGGAAGAGGTCGTACTTTGCAGTTGATTTCTCAATCATATTTTTGGCCTTCCATGAGAAAAGAAGTTGAAATATTTGTGGAGAGATGTCACATATGTCAAGTTTCCAAAGGGATAGCTACGAACGCTGGATTGTATATGCCATTACCCGTGCCTACTAGACCATGGGTTGATATTAGCATGGACTTTGTGTTGGGTTTGCCAAGAACTCAGCGAGGGAATGATTCTATATATGTTATGTTGGATAGATTTTCGAAGATGGCACATTTCATAGCTTGTAAAAAGACCGCTGATGCAGTCCGTGTTGCTCAATTATTTTTTAAAGAGGTTTATCGACTACATGGGCTACCTGAAACCATTGTTTCTGACCGGGATACTCGTTTTCTATGTCATTTTTGGTTGAGTCTGTGGAAGATGGTTGGGACTAAGCTGAACTTTAGTAGCGCCTATCATCCACAAACAGATGGGCAAACGAAAGTGGTGGACGGATCATTGGGAAACTTGTTGAGGTGTCTTGTGAAGGATAATTTGAAAACCTGGATGTGAAGTTATGTCAAGCGGAGTTTGCACATAATCATGTCGTTAATCGAAGTACTGGATTTAGTCCATTTCAAGTAGTATATTCAGCAATTTCGAAGGGACCATTGGATTTATCTGTAGTACCACAACAGAAAGGAGTGATCAAGCGAGCTAGTGATTTTGTGAATGATTCGCAAGAATGCCACAAGGTTGTGCAGGAACGATTGCTTAAGGTGAATGAAAAGTACAAGCAATCCGCAGATAAGAAACGACGAAATTTTGAATTCAAGGAAGGGTATTTTGTATATGCAGTGATGACTAAAGATCGATTTCCTATTGGTACGTACAACAAACTAGCTGCTAGAAAGATTGGCCCTTTAGAGATCATGAAGAAGATCGATGAGAATGCGTATCAGCTGAGTTTGCCGGATAATGTTCATACTTCTGATGTTTTCAATGTCAAACACTTCATTCCGTATTATGGGGAGAAGTTTGTCGAAAAAGAGGAAAATGAGAATTCAGGGTCGAATTCTTTTCAACCAGGGGAGGATGATGCAGCGCATACCAGAATAGGCCGCGAACTCCTTAAATCGAACAAAGCTCCAAGTCGCTCCTCCAGCCTAGGTCGCGAACAACCACTAGGTCGCGAACGGCCTTCATGCCTCCTCCTTCTTAAATCGAGCAAATGGACTATGCCGCGAGCTCCAGATTTCCTTAGGTCGCAAATTCCTCCTTAGGTCGTTACTCCATAGGTCGCGAGCAAATGCATCAAAATCCCTAAGTCGAAGATCCTTAAGTCGCGAAGCTACTGAAGATTCTTATGTCACAAACGAGCTCCAGAAGTCCTTAGGTCGCGAATTTTCTTTAAGTCGCTGATTCGTATCTCTTAGGTCGCTAGTATACTGTATATGTTGTAATTCGTGATGTTGTAAAATGTTAAGTCGTGTGTCGAGATTGTTAGGTAGTGAACGACCTGTATCGTGTTGTGCTTGTGTATGTTAGGTCATCGTCTTTGTTAACTCGTGAGTCACTATAGTCTGTTAGGTCCTCAACGACCTATGATAGGTCATGTGATGTATGTGTTGTAAATCCTATAAATAGAGGGTGAGTTGTATCATTTGAGTAGTTGATTTTGAATAAAACTTTGTTTGAGTGCTTTGTGCCTCTTTGAAATTGGAAGTTGAGCGTTGTCTCCTTTCTCCATTTTCGGTTATTCGAGTGCGCTCGAATCAACGGATTTGAAGCCGATTCACGGAATCTCGTGCGCGAGATCAACGTAGAAGAGTCGTAGATCTTTTAACACGGTATCGTGCGCGATCAACGTGTTGGAGATAGCTAGAATTCGGTATCTCTCGAGATCAACGAATTTGGGCATTCGGTATTTTCAATCCATCGATTTATCTTATTTCATCTAATCGTTTCATCGATTAGTTTGACACGAAATCTTCATTTCGCTATCATTCGTTAATATCCGCTGCGTCACATCCTAAAACAAATCAAATTCACTTCTCGTAGAATCTAATCCGCTAGCTGTCCTTAAGATAAATTCTCACCTTATAAACGTATAACCAAGTATCTAAAAAAGCAAACGAATATATGAACTTAAGTTTCAATTAACAATCGGTCAACAAAATGAAGTACCTGATCAGTGCGATTGGCATACTTAAGAGTAGACCAACAATTATACTTATAAAGATAAGCAACACTACCATAAGCACTTATGTCCGCCAAGCCTCCTGTCTTTACCGCTTTCTACGCCATCATCAATCTTTTCTCCAACATCCCCATAAACATCAAGCGGTTCTCCACCACGTTCATCCTATTTAGATCCTTCCCCTTCGAAGCTTTTAGAATGCTCTGTGTGCCTTCGCTTCCACCATCTACAAATCCATATGAGACGAACCTATTGTGGCAGAGCGTATGAAGTCGGTCGCGGTTAGATTCACTAGAAGCGTCTGGTTCTACGATAGCATTTCTACATAGATGGAGGTTGGAGATAGTGATAGGTGGGCTAAAGCTTAGGTGAAGAAAAAGAAGGAGGAGGAAAGTTAGAAGAATGGTAGAAGAGGCCATTGTAGGGTTTATCTGATTTGGGGGTTTGGTGAAAATTTGATTTTATAATATGTTACTCGAAAGAAACTGAGAAACGCCTAATTCTAGTCCAAAACCCTAGCAGGCGATGAAGAAATGTGAAAATTAGAGATTAACGAAGAGGAGGCATGACTGCGAAAACTCGTTAGAAACTGTGTATAATGAAATGAGAGGGAAAGTGATCGCCATAATGAAAATGGAAGAGGGAAAACTTCCGTGAAAACAATCATTCGATACAACGTTTTGTTAATTTATTTTACTATAGAATAGGATGATACACCGCAACTAACAAAAAAACGCTGACCTTTATTGCCGTCGTATGTAATTTTCTTGTAGTGTTCCTATCTCTTTCTCTGGTGCTAGATATTCTTGGAATAACAATAGTAGGTCTGGTAGAAGGATATTTTCAAAGATTGATCACTCTTTTTGTATTCTTCTATCTTTATCCATTTGGTTATCCATTTCATGTTATCTTCCTTCCTCCATTATCTGATCATTCTCCTTAAATAATCTCTTTGAACCATGATGCCATGAAAAGGAAAGCCTCCTTTAAATTTTTTAATGCTTGGACTCAGCATCCAGATTTTTTTAATATTGTTAAACAAGCTTGGCTAACTAATCACTATGGTTCCCCTATGTTTATCTTGCAGCAAAAATTGAAGTCTCTAAAGAAAATCCTTAATTGTTGGGCTGCTCTGAAATTTGGTAAAGGTAATTTGCTGTTATCTCAACTCGAAGTTAAACTTGCTCAAGCTCAAAGTAATTCAATAAACAACCATCATGACCAAAAAGTTGCTACTATGGAAAATGATATCCTTATCCAATACCAAAAGGCTTTATTGATGGAGGAGGACATGAATAAACAAAAGTTGAGGCAGTCCTGGAATAATGATGGTGATAGAAACACTAAATTCTTTCATGATAGACTGAAAATCAAACAAGCTAGGAATTATACTCATTCCATAACTGACCTTCATGGCAACCCTGTCTCTTTCCCTCGGCTTATTGATAAGGCCTTCACTGATTACTTTTTCGGAATCCTTGGCAATAATGATAATTTTGTTTGTGACTTGAATATCATCGATGACTTTCAACTACCTTGTCTCAGCCGTGATTACATAAGCATGTTGTCTTTGCCCCTTATTGGTTTTGAAATCAAGGATTGTTTTTCTAAAATGAATAAAAATTCTTGTAGTGGACCTGATGGGTTTAATGCCCTTTTTTACATCTCTTGATGGGAGATAGTTGTCCCTATGGTTTGCAAAGCTATCGGTTTTTTTCTAAGAATAGAATGATCCCCAGCATCAATGTTACTAATCTTGCTCTCATTCCCAAGTCAGCTCACCCCTCCATGGTCGTTGAGTTTAGACCTATTGCCTGCTGTAACATCCCATATAAATGTGTTGCTAAAATCATTGCTTCAAGACTCAAGGCAGTTATACCTTCCCTCATTTCCAATAACCAAGCTGCTTTCCTCCCTTGTAGAAGCATTTTAGATAATGTATTATTGACCCATGAATTACTGAAAGATTATAATAGAAAGTATATTTCTCCCCGTGCTATGCTTCATCTGGATATCAGGAAAGCCTTTGACACTTTGCAGTGGACAATTATCACCAGGGTATTAGCTAGAATGAGATTCCTTAACCATTTTGCTGCTTGGATATATACATGCCTATCTACAGTTCATTTCTCCCTCAATTTCAATGGTTCCTCCACTGGATACTTCAGCAGTAAGCAAGGTAGACAGGGAGACCCTATGTCTCCCTATCTCTTCATTCTTGTCATGGAAGTTTTCACTGCCTTGCTCAGGTTACAAATAAACTCATAGGTATTCATCCCAAATGTAAAGATCCTCTGATTATATGTCTTATGTTTGCTGATGATCTCATTGTTTTCACCAAACCCAATATTGAATCCATCTCTTCCATCATGGAGGTATTAAGCACTTTTCATTCCTTCTCTGGGGTGTATATCAACCTCACCAAATCCAATATACATACTACTGGAATCCCTCATGACATTGCTTCCTCATTATGACTTATGTTTGGCATGTCTCATCCTCCTGATTCATCTACATACCTGAGTATTCCTCTTGCCACTTCAACCATTACCACTGCTCAATACCTTGGTGTTTATGCTAAGATTACCAGATCGATGGATTGTTGGTCTAATCGTATGTTGTCTCGGGCAGGTAGACTTACTCTCATCAGATCTGTTATGCTTGCTTACACTTCATATTAGTGCAGAACCTTTCTACTTCCAAAAAAGCTTGTTCCGATGATTAGAAGGGATATATGTAATTTCCTTTGGCGTGGTTGCATACGTTCAAACAAACTAAACCCTATTAAATTTCAGAAAATTGAAATGCATAAGAAACATGGTGTCCTGGGTATCTTAAACCTTCATACTTGGAATAAAACTGCCTTCAGTACCCACTTTGATAATCTGATCAGCATGAAAAATAACATATGGGTTGCCTGGACTCTCATACATAACCTTAAAAATAACCATTTCTGAATTATGGACATCCTTTGGCATTGCAATTAGATATGGAGATCAATACTCAAGCTCAGAATTGATTTTCTGCCTCGTCTTACTATCATGGCATCCTCTGATAGCCACTTAAGTTTCTGGAATGATCCTTGGGGCCAAGCAAGGGCTCATCCTTACTATAGTGATGCCATGTTGTCATAGAGTTCAAACTGGTATTCCTTTTGATGCTTATGCAAGTGATTACATTGTTGATGGTTGTATATCGCTCCCTTATTCCAGTAATCCTACATCTAGAACATGTGGCATGATATCGAGCAACAACACTACCCTTCTGTTCATGTTGACGGGATGATGTGGTCGCTGGGATTCAAATCTCGCTCTGTTTCTTTTGTCTACAATTATTTGATGTTCCATGTTCAATCATATCAATTTGCCTGGTATCGTAGAATATGGAATAATATTATAAGGGATAATGATAACTTTCTTCTTTAGAAGGTGATGAGAAATGCGCTTCTAACCCAGGAAAGACTTACGGATGTTGGTATGCAGATTGATCCTACCCGTATATTTTACCTTAACGACACAGAAATCAATATCTATTTGTTTTTCAACTGTAAATTCTTATTTCCAATATGGCAACAGATCATTCCCATGATGGGTAGATCAAATGTTTCCAGTGTTAGCACCATTGAGTGGAGTAACATTTACAAAGCTACAAGATGGAGAAATGGTGAAGGCATGTTGTTGTTGTTGATTCTTAAAGAATTTATTTATGTTAATGGAAGCACAGGAATTTAAATATTTTAAGAGTCAAGTTATCTCCCGTATTGGCATTTGGAATGATAAAAGGCAAGAGATTGCCTCTGCTATTAGATATAGCTCTTTTGACTTCGGGGATGCCATCAGTTTAGCTTGGACTTAGGCTTCTTTCATTATAATTGATTTCCTTTTTTATTTTATTTGTTTGCCCTTCTCTCCTTTCTTTTTATGCTCTGTAGTTTGTTTTTTTATGCAATAAACTGGTAGGGTCCCAGTTCACCCCGCTTGGCTTTGCTAAAAAATAAATATTAGAAGAATAGTGAGGTAAGTTTCATAACTAATTGTGGCAAATTTAAATTTAGGTATTTAGAAGTTAAAATTGAACCTTACAATGCAATATGTGATAAATTTATTAAGATAAATGAGTTAAAAAATTATTTAATTTTTGTTTTATATAATTCATTTACCTTTATAGTTGACTGAAAAATGAATTTTACCATTTTGGTTGGCACAATAGTGATACACATTGAAAATGTGATTCTTTGGTATAAGTGATACAACACGCGCTTCGCACGTGAATTGTTTTCCTTATAAATTGTATATGTTTAAATTAGTTAAAAAATGATTTATTTTATTTTAAAGTGATATCAAGATTTGTATATATGTAAAGAAGTATTTTGAATTTATAAAGGAAGTTTACATTTAGATTCTATTTCTAGAAATGTTTTGAATTTGTAAAGCATGTTTGATTGTTAGAACCTACTTTTAAAGGCGTTTGAATTTGTAAAGGAAGTTTAAATTATATCCTATTTCTAAGTGACTAAGATTTGATAATATATAGAAAGTCGTTTTTGGTAGTTCATGTTGATACCAAAAAAGTGTAACACCAAAGCTATTGCAACTATCATTAAAGATTTACAAGAGATATTAATAAATATTGGTTAAATGAACTCTGTAAATATTTTTGAATTTTAAATTATGTAATTAACTCAAATGTATAGACTTGAATATAAAATATTTGGAGTAAACTGATGAATTATTCTTAGATGATTATATAAACTTTAAAATTTGCGCACTTGTAATGATGGAAGAGAATTAGTAAACAAGATTTATGGCACGCGCTTCGCGCGTGATAATTGTACATGCTTCGCTCATGATTTGTTTTTCTACAAATTTTATATGTTTAACATATGAATATTTAGCTATATTTTTATGTTGAAATCACATGTAGTTAATTTAAATTTTTATTTCTAAGTTGCAGTATTTTTTTAGTTTGAATTTTTGTTTCTATTATTAATTAATAAATGACGAAATGTAAATGAAGTTTATATATTAGATCTTATTCTTAAATGATATTAAGATTTGGTAATAATTATAGAATGACGTTTTGAATTTGTAAACTAAATTTATTTGTTAGATTCTATTTTTAAGTAGTATTATTACTTGATAATAATATCTATAAAGGCACGGTTTTGGTGGTTCGTGCTAACACTCAAAAAGCATGACATCAAAGGTGTTACAACTATGAGTGGTACGACATGCTCTTCACACGTGATGATGACAGTAATTATTTTATAGCGTTTAATATTTGTTAGATCCTATTTTTAAGGGGCAAGAATTGGTAATATTTGTAGAGCGACATAAAGAAAATTTATTTACTAGATCATATTTTTAAGTGATGGGATTAGTAATATTTGTAAGGAGGCGGATTGAATTTGTAAGGTGAGTTTAATTGACAGTCCTATTTAAGTGATACTTTGATAATATTTATAGAGAGACATTTTTCATAGTTGATGCTGACACCAAAAAGTGAAGCGAGACACCAAAAAAGTGAAATGGACACCACATATCTATTAAACAATAGAAAAGCGGAAGAATTTCCTGCTCTTTTATTAATTCTAGGTATTTCCTTCTCTCTCTTTAGTTTTTTCCACACATTTTATTTTCAAATTCCTACCCATTATCATTGTGATATTTATTATAAAGTTCTACTAATTCTCCTCATTATCATTTTACATTTAATTGTCAACAATTAGTAATTTCTATAATTATTTTTTACATTCTCTTGAATATTATCATGTTATTTTACATTTATGTTCATATATTCAAATTAATCAATGATCTGAAATTTGAACTTTAAAATAAATCCAAATAACTAATATTTATTATTCAATCTAATAGGTCTTAAAAAATGATTCACTGTATTGTATACCTCACTTATATTGACAAAAATTATAAAACTAATATTTCATTCAAGTCCATATAACTTAGAATTTCTACAAGTATGTACAAAAGTATTTTTAGTCTTTTTGCATTATTTCTATATTCAAATTTACATAGTTAGTTTCTTTTAAATTAATACTTTATTGCAAAAAAGATACACGTAAATTTTCTTGCCAAACTTGTATATTACAAACGTTGACAATGTTCTTTTTTTAAAAATTGATACATCAAGTGATTCTTTATTATTAATAAAATTTATTTTTGTTAAGAATAATATTAATTTATTGATAAGTAGTGAATACCATGGTTTGTAATTTTGAAATAAATGAATATTTTTAGTCAATATCTTTTTTGGAAATGTTAAATATTGCTTATGTATATTCATTGTTTACATTAATCAATAGATTAAAATATAATATATTTCGACTAAAATTGTATTTCTTCTGTATTTTATTGTCCTTTTGAAGCAGGAGTCAATATTTTTTAAAAGTTTTATTACAAAATAAGATTAACGAGATATGAAACAATTGTTTAAAACCAAATTTTTACAAAATTAAAATAACAATATATTTTGTAGTTTTTCTTTTAATCAACATTCATTTGTTCGTTAAATAAATATTTTGTTCATTACTTACATAGTATTATGTACTAATTTTTGACGTTGATAATAGATGTAAGAGCTTAAAATGCATAAAAGTATATTGATTCATTACTATTACACTTTCATTTTTATATATTTTTGTATTTCCAATAGTAATATTTGAAATACAATCTATATATCCTTTATCTTTTAAAAGGGTAATAAAAGCAAAATATTAAACTCAAAATATATATGTATATAAATAATTATCTATTAAAATATATAAAATTATTAATATTAAAACGAATTTAGAATGATAACTTTCATTTATTTTCTTAAATTGATATCAAACTCAATATTATCTACAGAATGACAATTTAAATATTTATACAAATAAAATGCATAAATCACAAAACAAAATTTACATACTTAAAAAATAATAAGGTAAATACATTATTAGGCTATCTTAACAAATTCACCATACATTACACAACAAATTCGATTCTTTAAAAATATGGATAAAATTATTTTTCTAAATCATACAATGTGAAATGCATGCGATACACACTTACATACTAATATAGACATAATTTGCACTTGTAACAGTTTTCTCTCTTATTAATTCTCTCATTCTATTTGATTTCAAAATGCTTTAATATAATTGATGATTTTAGAATATTACCGTTCAACAAATTCCCACCAACTGAATTACATTCAGATGCTTATCTTTTATAATTTCTAGAGTTTTCTGCAATATTTTATATTTAAATCCATATATTTTAAAGTTAATTAAATGTCATAATTTAAATCATTCAAAATAAACTCAACTAACCATCATTCGTTGTTTTGTCTATTAAATCACAAATAATAATAATTTCAATATGCATATAATATTTATATCAACAAAAATAGGAAAAAGCTTTTTGTTCAAATATAAGAATATATAGTATAAAAAACATTACATTCATAAAGGTTGCAAAACAACTTTAATTTATATTTTATTTATCTCAACAAATTATCTACGAAATAAATAATAGTATAAATAATAGTGTGGTAGAGAACTTCCAACCCCTTCATAGTAATGAAAGTTAATTATAGAAGTTTTGTAACCTCTCTTTAGCTGTAAGTTATCATTTTCACAATTATACACAATGTTCACCACTTCTTTTCATGTTTTACACTTAAATACGTACATCTTATGATAATAACAATAAAAGGTTCTCTTCGATTCGTCTCACTATATCACGCTTAATCCGTATATTTAAATTAATTAATTAATTTAATAATTAACAATAAATTATTTAAATAAATTTGAGTAACAAATAATTATTAATTGTTCAATAAATCTTAATGGTTGTCGATATGTATATCATGTTCTTATTACTAAAAGCTACAATCAAATTTTAGTTCGAATTTAAATTATATAAATCACTTAACAAATGTTATATACATAAAAAATGATAAAAAGTTTGATTTATATATTTGATAACACAACATATTTATCATGCACCATGTAAATAATTTCTATTTATACCTATATTCATTAATACAATACTTTTACAACTTCAGAGTGTGCAATGCGCGGACTGTTGCAACGATTATTAAAGCATAAAGAAAGGTAAAGATTATGGAAGAAAGTGATAATTGAGAATTGTTCAGAGAATTAACGTGGAGAAATCAAACCTAATAAACAGATTTAACGGATAATATATTCGCCTTGTGTAGTAATTATAGTTTTGAGAGTACACGTTATTAATTTGTAAACAAATTTATTTATTTCACACTGCAGTGATCGCACGTAGTATATATTATTATAATAATAACCTAATTTTCAAAGTTAAATGCATAGCAGCCAACAATGCGGGTAGGCAATTTTCGAACTGGCACGTAATCCTTCAGAAATCAAACCCCTCATGCTATTATTTCACTTCTAGATCTCTCTCCACTTTATAAATAAATTATTCTCCTCGTTACTCGAAACCCGTTAACCCTAAATTGGATCCGATATGGGGAAGAAACCCTTACCGGACTGGATGAACAGTTCACTTTGGTCATCATCCGATTCTGACGAGCGCGTATCCAGGTATGCAACCAAACCCTCGCCCGAGCCAGCGCCTCCCGTACAGAAGATACCCGAACCTTCTACCCCTCCTCCTCATCCTGATTCGGATCCCATAAACGAGGCTGGATCCAATTCCGAGGAGGAAGGCTCAGTTGCGGATGATCCGAAACCCGTTAGGCTGTCGCCTGATGAGGCTGCACGGCAAGCTCTGCTTATTGCCGAGGTAAAGTGTTTGCATTTCAGTGTTTTAATCTAGGTTCATTGTTACCGTTTTGTGCAAATGCGACCCCAACTATTCTGTAAAATGCTTTCAACTTATTGGTGTTTAATGTGGAATGTTAGATTTCAAAAAAGGTAATAAATATTGGAGAGTTGCAGAGATTGGTGTGCCAGGGGATTCCTGATGGTGATGAAATTCGATCTGCAATTTGGAAGGTAAATATTTTTTTGTTCTGTATTTCATTTGTCACTTTGGCTTGATGGTGTGTAAACCAAGGTTCGAGATCTCGGTTTCGGTCTTTTGTAATTTTAGAAATTTCGACCTAATTCGTAAATTTCGAAAATTTTGATTCTAGTTTCGGTTTCGGATTTGTTATTTATTTTTCATATAATTGTACATATTTTTTTTTAATTTATTGAAACAAAACGTATAATTTAAACTTGCTTGAAAAATAAGATATACACAAAAAATACTGGTTAATTATAAACATTTAAAACACTAAAAAATGTTCATTCATTACTTCATTTTCAACCTTTTTAGTTACATCGTTTATATATTTTGTGAATTTGTATGTTTTCTAAGTTAAAATTTTAGATTTTGAATATTCCTATATTTGAAAATTCAAATTAATTCTATTTTTAAGTTTTTTATGTATAATTTGAAGTTCAAAAGGTTTTTTGTTGAACCAGAATTTCGGTTCGGCCCCTACTGAAACCTAAACGAAACGACCGAAATCTCAAACCTTGGTGTAAACAAATATTTTAGTTACATCTTGGAATAATTTATGGAAGGAAGGGATAATTTCAACAGTGACGACTCCCATGCCATGGCATATCAGTTTTTTTTCTATCTGCAATAGAGGTAAATATGTAACATACTACATAACCAGGAAGTTACCGATAGCTGGATGTAGGAATTGAGTGTTAATTTTTAGTTTGTCTTTAAATCAAAATAATGTATGTTATACTCTACGTTTATTATTTCATAGTAGAAGTATCATAGTCATAAGTGCATTGAATATGTAATTTGGTTTCAACATTAATTCACACTGTTGTTAATGGTATAAACCTTGTAATGCTGATTGCAATTTCTTTCGTTGTGGAGCTAAAAAGAATGAATGGTATCTGAATTTTTAGCTCCATGATAGAGTGTAGATAAATTGATTTTTTTTTACAATGGACGAGAGATCTGACCATAAATATATCAATCCACCAAACGAATGCGAAAGTAAAGATTTTAACAGAAGATGGAGTGGAACACCAGCCGCAATTCAAGTTAGGTTCAACAATGATTTTGTTAATAACAATGCGATTGGAAAAGAATTGGAGAAATTCCGATTTTGGATTGCAGAGAAGAAAACAAGATAATATACCATGAATCTTTTAAATCACCTTGACAATACGAAAGTAAAGAAAAAAAATTCAAAAAAGAAATAATAATGCATCAATTCCAAATTCAAATTAGGTTGGTTAATGATTTGTCATTAACAATTAGCAATAGCCAATAGAAAAGAATTGGGGAAACTCTTGATTTAAATAGCAAAGTAGAAGAGAAGAAGACCAGAGCACAAAGACATTGAAAAAGAAGCAAATGTCTGTTTCTATTGCATGATGGGTGAGGAAATTAACACTTGTATTTGTTAAGCTAAGACACATTCAAAATTAATGCAACAATGTAGCATTTATATTGTAAAAGTAGTACACATACGGTCGCTAGTTACATTTTGTTGTATCGCATGGGTGAACTGAGCTAATTGAATTGATTTTATGCTTCTTAAATTACACAATACAATAATGTTTCAAAATCTCTTCAAATAGAGTTCTCAATTTTTCCTCATCCTATATTGAGCTTCCGTTCCATTTAAGGATAAATATTGCACGTCTTTGTTCTTTCACCATTTAATATCTCGATTCATTTGATTGTTTGTTTCATTCCAATCGAAATCAAAATTTAGCGATTTGGTCGAGTCCAAGGCTTTATTTATTCTCGATTGTCACAATCATGATTTGTTCCTATGAGATTGTCAGTTACAATTCAATTATTTTCTTTTAGATTGTCACAATCTAGTTGATAGGGAATTCTTTTAGATTAAGTTTTAAATTAACTGTCTACATACCAGCCTACTTGTGATTAGACACCATTTAGAAATCATAACTTCACAATTCAAGGACTTCATCAAATCAAATGAATATGATATATGTTTTTATCAACAATGTAGTATTTATTTATATTGTACAAGCAGTATACATATGGCCACTGGTCACATTCGGTTGTATTGCATGTGTGAACCAAGCTAATTAAATTGTTTTTACGCTTCTTAACTTACATAATACAATAAAGTTTCAAAATCTCTTCAAATTAAGTCCTCAATTCTTCCTCATCTTAGATTGAGCTTCCGTTCCATTTAAGAATAGAGTACTAGTTTATCAATTATATTATTTGTAGCTCAATAAAGTGCTATACAAATATATAATTCTAACTAAAACATATAAGCAACGTGCATGTAAATTAATTGTTTAGAGGAAGATAATTTACTATGTCTAGTATATAGATTCTTTGAACTTGTAGATAAATATTTATATAAAAGAGAAATATAATGTGCTGAAATTAATAAGTATATGTTCATTAATAAGGTAAAATGACATATCAAGCTTTTGTATCTATTTTTTTGAATATGCTAATAGTTCTTATTGATATATATGTTTTACCCGATACATATTACAATTAGCTAAACGACAAAATATTTTGGTTTATAAAAACACACATAAATAAAAGGGCAGTAACATATAATTCCAACCCATAGTAATTGAAACCTTTCTATTTCGATTCATTTGATTGTTTGTCTTATTTCGATCAAAATCAAAATTTAGCTAATGGGGCTCAATTTTTAGCTATTTGGGCTTAATTTTTGTGTCCAAGACTTAAATTTATATTCTTATGAGAGTGTTAGGTTACAATTTGGTTATTTTCTACTTTGCTATTGCGTATCTAGTTGATAGGGAATTTTTTAGATTAAGTCTTAAACTAACTGTCTATATACCAACCTACTTGTGATTAAACACTATTCAAAAATCATGCCTTCACAGTTCATGGACTTCATCAAATCAAGTGAATATGATATGTTTTTATCTATAAACTTTTAATAGTACTTTGTATTTTCTTATTTTGCCATACGTGTTCATATGATATTTGCCAATACCTTAGTTAGTGCATTCATTAATTCCCTTGCAAATTTCTGCTACAATTCTCTTGAATAATGTTATGTACAGACTTGAATATACCTAATGCACCCGAGATTGCACAATAACATATCATTTTTTTGATCGCTCCCTTTTATCGAAACTCAAATATCAAACATAGAAAATGTTAAAGTGTCAAATGGGCAATTCTACAAATTTGTCAAATCTTTTGACGAATCTAAAAAACAATTATCGTCAAAATAGTAAAAATGAAAAATTTGGAATAGCAATATGGAGTATAAACTTAGGTAGATATGTGATGAGTTGTTAGATACTTTTAGTTTGACAAAGAACAAACTTGTCCCCAAGAAACTAAATAAAAAAGTGAAAAATCTATAGAGTTAAAGAAAAGCTGTAAATTTTCTACTTGTGGTGAAATCATGGTTTGAGGCATCGGACGGTACCCCAAAATTTCGTGGCACCGTCCCGGTGCCGTAGGTGGATGAACTGATATCGATCATAAAAATCGGTTTCGATTGTGGTGAAAAAAATACGAATCAAAAATCAACCAAGTTAAAGCTTAAATTGAAGGAATTTTTGTGGCAGTGAAGACCGACTAAATTACCCGAGTCAGCTATAATCTTCATCTTCAGCAAGATCGATCATGTCCTAGCCTTCGTCTTTAGCAAAGAATTTGTGGGCAGTGAATATCTCCGATTGCCTTAGCTTTCATCGAGATGAATATTTGAGCCAATGAGAGATAATTTGTGCAGCAGAAATAATTTGCCGTAGTTTAACTATTTTAGGGTTATGTTATATTGGGCTGAAATTAACTAATCATGGATACTCTATTTTGGACTACCGTGCTTTGTACCCTCTTTTAAAAGCCTATGTGCCCTAGGTAGAATTGTTTTGATAAGCTAGAAACCCAACCCAGACTAACAAAATTTGCAACTATTTTGGGTTAAGTTATACTGGGTTTAAGCACAATATGGTGTTAAGTTGAATTTAATTTGATACTATCTTTATAGAGTATATTTTATTTACAAAGATCGTTATTACATTTTCATGAACAAATCATGGAAAATCGGATCCGGGATCGAAACCGGAAGCAAAATGAAACTTTTGAAATTTCCGAAACAGTCTGAAACTAACAAAATTTTAAATGACCGAAAGCGAAACCGAATTCTCGAACCTTGGATGAAATGACAATAAAAAAGAGTGGGAATAGCCATAGATAAATGATTGACAAAGTAGCAGAAGCAAATAGGCAATGAGATAGACTAATAACCATATAAATCATTTTGGACAATTAAATCTTAAACATCATTAGCTCATAAGTACTTAAGTAGACTTAATATGATTTCGTAGTTCGTACTTACATAAACATTTATATAATTGGTGATTTCAATTAGCACATAAGGATGAATGATATAGGATGCACAAGAAGCCATAACAATTTGGAAATTTGGTTTGGGACGTGTAACAAGGAGTGAGAAACACATCAAATTTTTATTATGACATTCTCTTGATCAGGGGTGAGTAAATGGTTAATTTGTTTTGAAATCGATAAGAAATATTAAAACCAATTTAACCGTTCAATAGACAAAAACCAAACTATACCTTTGTTTTTCAAAAGGGGCATTTCACTAGAAGGACAAACTTTACGGTCCAATTAATTTATAGGACACACATCCACATAAATTAATTTCAAGGCCAAAGTCATCAGAATAATTACTTTCAATTACTTTCAAGAACATAATTTCATAGGTTTTGGACTTTAGAAACTAATTATATTGCATTTTGTCTTTAAAAGTAATTATTTTAGTTGTGTGTCGTAGAAATTAATTGCACTTTCTAAAGATGTCCTTGTGGCTAATTTTCACTTTTCAAAATCAAAACTTACCAAATCGAAAATAATTAATTTGGTTTGGCCGGTTTTACCAATAACTATCAATAGTGTAAACAAAAACTTCAGTCGAAGAGACCATAGTAGTTAAGGCGCTAGGGCGGAAAAAGGTGCAAGGCTTGAACCTTGGGTTTTTTGTGCCTGGGATTTTTTGCGCCTTTTGTACGCCTCCACTAACGGAAGCGCCTCATCACCAGAAAATGCGCATGGGGTACGCCTGCCCTTTTTTGTGTCTAGACGCGCGTCTTGATAACCATGGAAGAGACCTTTCGTTTTCTTGCAAGTATAAGTCATTCCTCCCTTCCTCAGTTGAGATTGCCTTAAGCATAGACCTATTTATAATACCTATTCGATTTGAAATGAAATGAACCTCTAATGATGCACAATGTGGATCTATTTGTTATGGTTGGTTGATGACTAAATAACTTGGGCTGTACAGTTAACCTAATATAAGATTGAAACAGTTGGTTGAACTTATACGTACTATACATGTACATATACTGATATGCATATCTAAACATGATGCTTTAATTTCTAAAATTAATTGCTATTCTTTTGATGATATTAACATGAATTATAAACCTTTTAATAATAAATAACATTGACATTAATAATTATGGTTTTTTTACCGTAATTTAAGTTTTATATTTAGTTTAATTGGTTGATTCGGTTTTCAAATACCAAAAGTCAAAAGATAACATATGTATGATAATAAAACAAATAAAACAGATAATGATTATTGTTTATATAGACCTATGTTATTAAGTATGTGGATCGATGCGGTATACATAATAAAATGTGAACGAAAAACGTTATATACCATGAAATATAATATGTTAGGGGTAGGTTTAATCAGAACGTTTAGTTGCAATGAGATTTGTCTTGTCAGAACCAATGGTACCTTGTACGCAAATCGATGTGGCAAACGGAACAAAATGAGAGTGAAAAATGTTATATACCGTGGAACGTCAGGTTAAGCGGAATGTTTAACGGAATTAAATACACTTAGTCAGAACAAACATTTTTGGAAACACATGACGTAAAGTTATGTGATAAAAGAAAAAGATTGAACGAGTATAAATTGAGGTTATAAAGTTATGTGTACATGGTATTTGTAGATTAAAAAAAAGCACAATAAAGCGTTAAGAGATGTAATATGGTAGATTAAAAAATAAATCGACAATTACAACGGAAATACTTTAAGAAATGTATGAAAAATCCCAAATTAAAATGTGATCAACAAATAGAGATGTTACTGCATAATAAAGGTTGTACCAAAAGCCTTTAAGCAATGCATGGAAAATCCCAAATTAAAACGCGATCAACAAATAGAGATGTTACTAGTAAAGGTTGTACCAAACACCGCTCGTAAGAATATATTTATTTGAGATTTTTTTCGATAAAATGAGAACTTCAACGTCTCAGGGTGCATGGTATTTGCAGATTATACCATGCTAATAGACATCTAGAAAAGTAAACAAAAATTGAAGAAAAAACATTGTAATCAATTGGTGGACACATGTTGGCATAACTAAATATTAAGTTGACTATAGCAAGGAATTTAAAGATACATCATAAACACGTGAAATCAAAAGATTAACCTAAGTGGTAAGTATTGGTACCTGGATTAGTGATATAAAAAGATGAGGAAGAATGACATACTGAGTCAAAAACCATGAGTCTATATAATGTATGATCTTTAGATTGTAATTCTATTGACCTTGAGCTCAAACCTTTGAAACATCATAACAATGATTTGATTTTTTTTTTTCCTTTCTGTAAGTGCAGTAAGAAAGACAAAATTGGCTATCCATAGTAGAAATGAGTATGTTAAGACGGATTGTCGGGACCGCTCAAAAAGATGAAGTTACAATGAGTAAGGGAAAAATAGAGTGACATCTATAAATCAAAAATAATAATAGATTTAGATGGTATGGACATATGCATTGCAAACACAATGCATCGATAAATATTTTACAAGATAGAAATCAAAGGAGGAGACCTATACTGACATAAAATGTTTAGAACGAGTTCAGGAAACCAAATTAAATGGAGGATGTAATTCAAGATTGAAATAGCTGGAAGATGAAAATTTTAATGATTAAATTTCGTATTTAGATAAAGAGGATGGCAGTGATGTTAAGAGGATTACATACAATAAATACTTTGGTATAAATGATCAAATTTCTAATGGCACAATATTTATAAGATATAGCAATAATGCAAACAACAGAAAAAAGTTTATAAACTTTTGTAATCAGCTGAGCTATATTCTAGGATTTTTTTCTTTCTCATGTGATCATGATTTACACGAGAATTGTGCAGTCTATTAGGTAAAAGACTATGCATCCAAATACATCTTAAAATACTATGATATTTGGCTAAATTCATAGCACAAACATAACAAAAAAGGAAGAAAACAAAGGTAGAACGGTGAAAAGGTTCAAATAAATCAATAGTGTTTTATTTGGGCTTCTGGCCATGCTATGCTTATATATTTGATTATGCTAATCCGCTTGGTCTGCTTTTGTGCAACATAGCAATTAATCTATGCGATTATGTTAACTATTAACATTAGCTGATCTTTTTATTTTTTCATATTCGATTTCTGAGAAATGAAATTAGTTTTGTGATATCTGGAAATATAACCTTTAAATAGCTTAATAACTTCGTCAATATATCTATTATCATACGTAAATGCATCTCTAGCCATAGGAATATGAAATTGCATACAACTCCAAATTGATCTGCAATGCATAAACGATCAAAGAGACTTGAAGTGTTTTCTAATCCTGGGTCAAGGCAACATTTATATACTTCTATTATATTAACATATTTCTTTAAATTTAACGTCTTCATAAGTTTTACATTTTAGATTAACATTATCATAAACTAATTCATCAACAAATTGATGCTTCTATATCTTAAATTGAACATGAAATTTGGCATTTCAAAGCTCGAAAATAATCTTACTCGCATAAAACTAATTTGTTCATTCCACAGTGTTTTTCTTAATGTTACTTTTCACAAAAAATCCAGTTGATCAAATTTTCGGGAAAAGATCAATTAAAGGGAAAAAAAATCCTAAATAATCTTTTTCAAAGAAGTTTCTTAAATAATTGAAAGGTATCAAGTTTAAGTTTGATATAAAATTTAATGTAGATTACTTGCAAGATAATAAAGTATCATATTTCGGTCAACACGTTAAAATTTTGACCATTCCATTTAAATTTATGTAGCGATTAAAATGAAATTCAGTAAAAACGTCAAGTATTTTCACATCAGGCATCAAACTTTGATGGATCAATCAAGTTTCTATTCCCCTATTGGGTGATGACATTTGATTGATTAATTTCACATCAAGGTTTAATCAACTAAGTGAAAAAAAATGGAAAATAAAATAAATGGAAGGACTGATGCTAGAAATCAATGGTCATTTTTCGTGACACTGTATTGATGTGTAAACGTTTAATTTGCAGGAAAATAACCCTTCATATTCTTCTAGTTAAATTTGCTATTTATTTACTGTCCAATGAGAGTGTTGATTTGTTGTCATCTCTATTCATCTGATCAAGTAATGTACTTACTTCGTTGCAACCAGCTTCTTTTACGGTATCTGCCAAATGATCGTGCGCTGTGGCAGAATGAGTTGGCCCGGAAGCGATCTCAATACAAGGCCTTTAAGGACGAGCTTTTACTTAACCCTGTAAGCCCAATAGCTAAACTTAAATTGTTGATAGTTATTTGTTTCATGATTCCTTTTGTTGTCCAATCACACAGAATTTATGATTGTTTATAGCTGAAAGAAAATCTATGATTTTTGGAAACACCATTCATAATGTGCAAGGCCTGACTAGCTTCTTATGTCCAATTCAGTCATCCGATTTTTATACTTTTTAAGTTAATTGCCAAATGCTTACTGTATTAGACATGAAATTGCACATAATCACTTCAAGTCATTTAATTGCAAAACACCCTCTACTCATTTACTCGTTTGGATGTTGATTTTGGCTTTTTAACTGTAAAAACAGTTGTAGAACTAAACATAAAACACTTTTTTTTTTATGTCAAGTGACTTGAGAGGATCAAGCATATGCAATTCAAAAATATTATGATGCTTTGTTCTATTAACTTTATATTCCATGTAAGTTGCATGTTTCTGAAAACTAAGTTGTTAGTCAGTCAGAAATCACACGTAGGATGGATGAATCGGTGGGACCAAGAGGTGAAGATCTGAGCAATGGAGGAAAAGGTTTTCTTCCAAGATCTGAGATTACACACGGAGAACATCCTCTCAGCCTTGGCCCAAGCAGTGTGTGGAACCAATTTTTTCAGGTACTTAGTATGCTTGTAATATCACTCATATGTGTAACATTATTTGTATTAAAAATTGTATTGTGTTGATACTTCATATTTTTGTTATATTTTTGACTCCAAATTTAGTTTTGAACCCTGTATGAATTGTTGATCACTATGTCGTTAAGGGAAGATGGATATAATATGGTATATATTGACTCAAAAAGTATATGGGGCGCTTTCAACGGATAATTGTGTGTTAAACTGATGAGCTGTAGGACAGTTTGAGCTTAAGTTAATCATATGCGATGTTTGGAAATCTATCAAAAACTACATAAAGAAGTGGGATTTTCATAAAATCCGCTCACTCTAGATTTCGAAGGCTCAAGGAAAACAACCATCCAAATCTCGTACAAATTCTGACAGAAATCTAAGGATTGTCAATTTATAACTAGGCGCAGGATTTTATTTAGGTTTGCTTGTTCTGATCATCATTACGAGTTCAATAACATATATAACCTTATGGATTTTCTTTCAGATGAGTGTGTGTAAATAGAACTGCTAGTCAGACCTAGAATCTAGCTTCCTTTCTAATCTAGAGTGGACTGCTAAATGTAGTACTCTTTCCATTGCTTGTGCTTTACTGTCACCCACATTCAATTTTATGCAATTTGACAAGTGCCTCTTTACATTGCAGTGCTTTAGTGAAACGACATCAATTTTTGAGTTGAAAGTACTATGTTTGCATTCACGTATGACTTGTTATATTTTTCAGGATACAGAAATTATTGAACAGATTGAGCGAGATGTGCATCGTACTCATCCAGACATGCCATTTTTCAATGACAACTCTCCTTTTGCTAAATCTAATCAGGCAAGTTTATAATAGTTTGTTATTCGTGTTAAACTGTCTGTTGCAAATCTAGTTGGTTTATTTCTTGTTTTCTTTCAGGAGGCTTTGAGGCGTATACTCATTATCTTTGCAAAGCTAAATCCAGGTATAAGATATGTTCAAGGGATGAATGAAGTTCTAGCCCCGCTTTTCTATGTATTCAGGAATGATCCAGATGATAATAATGCCGTGAGTATTTACTATTGTATTTTTTCCAATTTTCTTTATATTTGCTTTTACTCCTTTAGACTTTGGGTTGCTGTTTTGAGTAGAAATCGTGCGTATATGGCATTTAGTTCTTTTGTTAAGTGTCTTGTGAATGCTTTAACTGATTGGCTGCCAGTGAGTGATAGAAGGGTGCAACTTAGTTACCTCCTTGGAAAATTGGATCCCATGAGAATCTTGTTATTATCGTGTTTTGCAAAACGGTAGCAGTAATTGAGTGATCTTCCCAACAAGTCATTGATTTACACTGATGTTGAGTTCTTGCCCAGTTGCCCTTTCACTGGTAAACCCAACAAAGAATAAAGAAGAAGAAGAAGAAAATCGGTTTTTGAAGATGAAATTTTCATAGTAATATTTGATTTCATTCCAAAGTATATCCAATAATAACGAATCCTCATAGTAATATTTGATTTCATTCCAAAGTATATCCAAGAACATGAATCCTGGCAGTTAATTTTGAGATGGCTCCTATTTTGGTTGAAATTCCACAATTTCATCTGGAGGATTTTGATTAAGATGAAACTATTTTGGAAGTTAGAAGGCTTTATGCGAGAAATAAAATATTATGTTTACTGAATGCTTCCCAGTTGTTTAAAATAACTTCCCAATGGACATTACCAGCAATAGGCTTTATGACGTTTCAACTTTTATTAATTTAAATAAGACTAGCTATTGTAGGTTAAAATTATACTTTTGAATAACTATAACTTGAAGTTTTTTCCCCAATATATGCTCCATTCTTGGACATGCTTATCACAACGTTTTATAGATTTGAAAAATCTTACAATGGAAATGTGTTGAATCAAGAGGTAGACAATACACGTCTTTAGTAGTCATTTCATTTTTTACCCATTCATGAAAGGGCAAGCTGATACATAGATATTGCCATGCGTAGGGTATTACTTGGAGAATAGAAGTAACATGTATCACATGTACATTTGAAAATGTGCTGGATCTGATTGAATCGGATGACGAAAAGATTTGTACAAATACGTTTCATCACCATTTTGAAGAAATTTATTAGGTATGAATATTTATTAGGTATGAATACATCGCATAACGATGACGATTCCCAATTTCAATGAAAACATTTATCTATTTAGCATTCTCTTCTGATTGATTTAATCGATCAATCGATCGTCCAATTGGAAGTGATAATTGAACACATAGGTTGTTGTGATAATAAACAGAGTAATAAATGGTTTTTATTCGGTGCTCCCTTTTGTTTAGCTTGAGATTAAGTCATCGTGGTTCTTGAGGTTTTAATTGATTAATAAGGTCTTCTATTTTAGAAAAAAGGCAAGTTCAGTGTAAGGCTTGCGTTTATGTTCATCGAATGTCCGTTCAAACTCAGAAATTTGGAGAGTTTATTCCATACTTCAAGCTTGCTTAAAACTTAAATGAGTTTAAATCTAATGTAAATCTGCAAAATTCCCGTCTTTTTAGATAGTCTTTTATTAAATTAGTTAATTAATTAAAAATAAATATAATTATTTATGTAGTGAATATTATGAAATATTAAATAATTAGATAATTTGATATTTAATAATTTGATAATCAATAAATATTATAAATTTTCATGTATTAAATTATAAATTAAATTAATAATGATTATGTATGAGGCACAAATAAAAAGGTAAATTAATCATTATTAAATAAGCTATTCAATTGAATATAAAATTATCGACTGTTAGTAGTATACGATTATTAAATTTGGATCATTAATTATTAAATTTAAATTATTAATTACTGGATATTAAATTTAAATGGTTAGTTTTAAATTATTGATCATTAAGTATAACTCGTTGAACTTAAATTATCAATCATTATTTATTAGATTTAAATGGTTACTTATTGAATTTAAGTTATTATTTATTGTTTATGAAATCAAAATTATTAATTGTTAAATTTGTTCATTATTAATTATTATTTATTAAATTGTGTATTTAATTTTATAACAAGTAGTGATGTAAATACTTATTTAACTAGTAATAGCAAAAGTAAATAAAATAACACAATCTTAATTTTTCTCAACTCGATCAAGTTCATAGTGTCAAAGGGTGCGAGTGCACCCAACCCTCGGTCATGTAACCAACATCTTGTGCGAAAACACACTCTAACTGTAATTTTGACTTAAAAATTTGGTTTAAAAATAATCACTCAATTCTAACTTACTTTCTGATACCAGTTTTGTGTGAAGATATGGAGAACCAAACTCTGTTACATCATATAATATGTTTCCATAAAATTTGCATGACGACCACGAGAGTCATGCATTATTGTTTGGAACCTTGTCTTCTTGTGTTCAAAATATGCTTCTTATAAACTTTAAGAAGCTTGTGTTGAATCAAAACACGTACACTTGATCAATCATGTAAAGACGACTACCGGTTATAAGATTCGAATTCAAACATCTGATCTTGGATCAGTGGACCTTGCTACAAAGCAATTGTGTACCCTTTGAGTTTTTGTCAATACAAATCTTATACGTATCTTGATATAAAGAGTAAAATCACTCTCTTAGATGATTCCATGATATTGGTTCCACTCTTGTTCATGTTGGTTATTAATTGATTAAATTACCCATTTCTTAAAAAAATAAGTAGCATCTCGATATAGTTCTAATATAATGGGAGACGTTGGAAATTTTTTCTTCTGAGTGCATTAATGTGTTGAATGTTAGATATAGATACTGCGACGGTGTTACTGAGTAGACACTGTACACTACTGAGATAGGCTATGAGATGCAAATGCAATTGGTCAGTTGGTTTACCTCTGTGTGTTTAATATTTATCTCTATGTTACCTCATTCTATTAAGTTTGGAGCGTGAATCTTTTTTATATTTAATCTTATTTTGTTTTTGTTTTGTTTTTGTATGTATGTCTTCATTGTACGATGTGATGAATGAATGAATAACTACTCATCAGCTGTTTTCTTGTAAAAATACTTGATATGATATTTTCTTCACGTTTGAACATTGAATGCCTAGGCCAATGCAGAAGCGGATACATTTTTCTGTTTCGTTGAATTACTAAGTGGGTTTAGAGACAACTTTTGTAAACAACTTGACAACAGCGTAGTTGGCATTCGTGCAACAATCAACAGATTGTCACAGCTTCTGAAAAACCATGATGAGGAACTTTGGCGACATTTAGATGTGACAACAAAGGTAGCTAGATTCTGTTACTCTGGTATTTGTATTACACATACATACGTACGTATGTGTGTGTTTTTATATATGTATGTATGTGTGTGTGTGAATAATTCCTTACATCATTAGCATACTTTTGTGCCCTCAAACATGAACTATTGGATTGTTTCAATCATATGATCCATGCATTTTGGCCCAACTGCTACATATAGCGTGAACATAAAAAAAGAGTCCGCGACATAGTTAGATGTATTAACTGTACCAGATTAATGAAATTGATAATTTAAACCACACTGGCTGCCTGAATTCTAATTAAATCAAAATAAACACAAGGGAATTTCTGGTCTAGTAACTACCAAATGCAGCAAATTGACTGTAATAGACTAATATAGCTGTAATGTATACTGGAATTGCAGGTTAATCCTCAGTTCTATGCATTCAGATGGATTACATTGCTGTTGACACAAGAGTTCAAATTCAAAGATTGCCTTCAGATATGGGATACATTGTTAAGTGATCCTGAAGGTCCACAGGTAGTTAAACATTATATTTTATTGTTTTTTACTTACTATTGGAAACATAAACAATGCTACTAAACATGTAGGAGACATTGCTCCGAATTTGTTGTGCAATGCTGATACTTGTGAGAAGAAGGCTGCTGGCTGGCGATTTCACAGCCAACCTGAAGCTATTACAAAATTACCCAAACACAAACATAAGCCACATCCTTCATGTTGCAAATAAGCTTAGAGGTTCTTTAATGGGTTGATGATGATAAATAAAGCTTTTGACTTGTTTAACTCTCCTAGACATTTCATTTTGCTTGTATAATTTTCTTTGTTTTGTAAATTCTATTCCCAAAAGCGCAGAAAATAGAGTGTAGTTTGATTTCCTTCGGTGCCATTTTAGTTTCATAATGTATTTCCATCTTGTTTTGACTAGTTGTAAGAAATGTGTTGACACTTGGTTTTCTTATCTTCATTTTCCTTAACGTGCACGAACTATACTTTGATTCATTGTAATTTTATTGCACTGTTCACTTCAATAAAGATACCGTCAACTGACAAGGGAAGTGGAGCAACTGTCCGAAACATGAAGGCTGCTATAACCTAAATGGAGACGGTACCAAAGCTGGGAGGCACAGAATCACATCTTCTATCATCATCAAACATGTCAACAGAAGAGAGGAGAAATGTAAGATTTTTTGAAAGCAAAAAAGATTATTTGGTTGCAAATAACTTAAAATCAGTGAATTTGTAGGTGACAAAAAGGTAGGTACCAGAATTATAGTTTTAGAGGAGGTAATTTTAATCTACTTTCACGGGCAGTTGATTATATTCAAATATGAAATAGAGAAACTAATTATCTTTACTAATAGTTGTAATATTTTTGCTTCACGTTTTTAAATCGTTACTAATAATTGTAATACCTTTGGTGTCACAATTGAATTTCCTTTACAAATTCAAACCGTCTTTCTAAAATATTAAAAATCTTGATATTTTTGAGATCTAACAAATAAACTTTCATTACAAAATCGTTCTTTATTAATTAATAATGCAAATAAAAATTAAAACTGATAATAAACTAGATATTGCAACTTAGAAATAAAAATTGAAATTAACTACACATGATTTCAATGTAAAAATATAAACTAAATATTCATGCAAATCATTTTCTCTTAAATGCGTTAAACATATACAGTTTGATTAAAAAACATTTCACGTGCAAAGCGTATGCCATGATCAAGCGCGAAGCGCGTGCCGCCATGCTTGTCAAGATAAATCAGCACAAACTACATAGTAAAATAAAATGCAATAAACCCGAGTCTAGATTTCATAGTTGTTTGTTTCAAAATCGAAGGCTGTCTTTATATATGTTATTATTATTTCTTGCAATTTGATCTTCATTGTTATTTCTATGTTACTTGCAGAGAAATCATCGATGTTAAGGATAACTAGAAAATTTAGCAGGGTATGGTCTCTTGAGTAGCGGTATTATGGTAACCAATGTTAATACTTTCTAACCATTTTTGATGGTTATAAAAATTTATAACTGTTACTATAACCGTTTATGAGGTTAACCGTTATATATTATAATTTGAATTTTTTTTAATACATATTATTAATTATTAATTATATATACATTATTGTTGAAAAAAACAAGGCTCTAGGTTATTCCACGAACTAGCTTTTTTGTAGCGTTAACAATGCATGCACATGTAACTAGTGCATGAAGACCATATATCATAAGTGTACATGTTATTTCTCAAACTTATATTGCTAAATTGCGTACTAATTATAAATTTCAATAATAAAAAATCGTTTACGGTTGGTATGGTTTACCGCGATTACCGAAATCTTCAACCGTTATCATAAACACTATCGTAATAGGTGGTAACCGTATGAACAGTTGAGCGGTTGATGGTTCAACCATAACAACCCTACTTTTGAATGACAAAAGATAAATCCTTCTCTCCTGAAGTGCTTTGGTGTTTATAAAGGTTGGATCTTAATACATCCTTCTAATCTTATATGAAAAGTTAGAACAGTAATTTGAATTTCAGATTGGAGCAGATCTCATATAATAGAAGCAAAACTTTGATCAAAGTCGACAACGTTAATCCTGGGTTGAACGATCGAAAAGTTAATCTGTTATAGCAGTTGAACTTCGACTAGAGTCCCTACGCATACTTGAGCGCCTCATAGAGTGCACATCTTTTGATTCTCTTCAGGTTTCCATTCTCGAGCATCTTCATAGAAAATTTTGATTGTTCATGATGCTCAACTTTGGTCATTCCTTTCATTTGCTTTCTAGGCGTCTATTTAAGAGGAAGTCACATAATGTTAACAAAAAAAAGTTTATAACACTTGATCTAGAAGTGTATTTTCCCAGAAATAAAGTGAACTTTATTCAGACAATTTGTACAACAGTCCTTCATCGTCTTACAATTTCTTGGCTATTCATGATTCTTCACCAAACTTCACAAATCTTCAAGAGTCTTCGTAGATCTTTATAGGTCTTCATTGATCGTCATAAGTTTTCTATCTGTGGTTTGATTCATCAAGCGGTATCTTGAGCATGTCTATTTGGTACGACTTATGTATGGTCTCCCTACATGGGTGGACCACCATCTTCATGCATCGCTTGGTCGACTCATCGCCACTTAAGAAACTTTCACACGAACTGAATAATTTATTTCAGTTTTATTTCGAATCTTTAATGACTCAATATGTGTATGGAACATGATTCAAGTATCCATCCATGTGTAAGTGTTTGATTAGCAGAACGGTTACCGAGCATGACTCAATCAGCTCATCATCTCGTGGAGTCTTGTACCTCAATCACAAGTGGATACCTTATTCATCAACCATCGAATTCAAGCTTTTAAATCTCGAATTTCAAAGGAAATATCAGACTAACTTCTCACCCAATATCTTAGATTGAGATCTTAACATCTTGGTGAAATGATCGTCAATCATTTTACTTGAAATCATGTTTCTCGCAAATGCAAAAATGGACCTTGGATGAGATGGAGGAGAGACAAAAGTTTTCAAGTCATGTCCCATATACAAATTGCCATCGAAGGAAGGTTTTGTAGTTTTAGTATTCCCTATTACCGAATCAGATAATGTCTTTGGAACCTGGTATAGGTAATGAAACATAAGTAATTGTTTGATAGCAAAATTATTGCCGTGTGTGACACAGTTAATTCATCGCCTTGTGGAGTCAAGTACCTCACACACGAGCAAGTATAAAGATTCATTACCTCTCGAGTTAGGATTCATGTATAGGTGATCATTAATGGAAATTAATTAGTTTTATTCTTGTAAGCGAAACAAATGTTCATCACCACTCAACCCTTATATAGTATGTTGTGGCAGTTTTAAGTCCACGCATAGTATAATGTAGTTACACATAAATAAGACATGGATAAGCACTACAAAAGAGGACTTTATTCGTTAATTCATACTTCCTTTTTACATCATCTAGTGATAAAGGGACAAGTATAGAAAAAGCTAAATAAACAAATGAACAAGTCTAAAAAGATATAAGTTGTCATTTGTGGACCTTTTAGAAGGGTGTACCTAAGTGACATTTGGAGTATGTCTTAGCTATATACTTGTAGGAGTCGACCATATATGTGTAAATCCACCGGAACATTCCTGTTTACCTTAATACTATTGAAATACCATTGTAAATACACAGTGTTTCAAATCGAAGTAGTAACTCCATCTGGGTGCTTAGTAGCATGTATGTGCCATTATTGATTTTTTCGATTGCATGTGACCCCTTCCTAGTTGGGACCAAACACTTCAGGATGTGGGAAGGCTCACTAGATCATCATATATCCCACATCAAACCGTTCTCTCTTGACCCATGCATCATATTTTCGTGAGACCCATTTTTGATGAGTAGTTTCTTAAAACTCACATTTTATGCTTTGATGATGATAAATACAGTCATGTTACTAGTCATTTTATCAAGTTGTTAAAGAAATTTTAGTGGAGTTTTCAAAAGATTACAATACTTTTTGTAGAAAAAGATGCACTTAGACATGCACATAGACATGCACAACACGCACAAGCTTTAAAAACACTTGCACAAATTTTCCAAGCTCTATAACTATTTTCCAAAGTTGTTCTAAATTTTTAAAGTCATTTTAAAAAGTACTTGTTTCATGAAACAAATATTGAAACAAAAATTTGGTTAACTATTAAACTCAAGATTTGGATAAAATCAAAATAAGCCAAAACCAGTCTAGTTTAGTCAATCGACACTGGTAAGGTAGTCAACCGAAATACGAGTGAAATAAACTATTTCGATTCTACCCCTGAAGCCAAAAATTATTAGGTAAATATGATCGAATTAGTTAATCGACTACACATGGGAACCCGGTCGACAATTAGGTGAAAGTTGAACTATTTCCGTTTTGCTAAAAAGGCGTGAATTCTAAAATTCTAAATTATGACAGTTGCATATTTTCTTCTTCCTAAATCGTCATATCCCTTCGGTTTCACTAGTTTTTCCACTAAATGTTGTAACATATTACCAGACCCATTCACCACTATAAATACGTGTTATAAGCATGGGAAATTCAGATTAGGACACAAGCTGTTGACACAATTCATGACACAACAAATCTAAACCATTTGATTTCCTTGAATTCAACTCTTTATGTGAACACAACGAGATCTACTGGTTAAGGTATGTTGTGTTAGACTTTGTGTTAGATTTTATCTCCCAACAGTCGCTTCCATTAAACAATCATTCGGAGAACTCTCTTGAACTTAATACTTTATATCCTTTTGAACTTGATTTCTCCCTTTGCTCTCTTAAAAAAGATCAATGTCTCTTCAGTTCAAATTACTTTCTACTTGATCTTTTCTGTGCTAAATCACTATACCCACATTATATATTATTACCAGGGTTATGGACTTCATACAAAAATTGACATATCGGTATAATGAGATATAAGTCTTATCAAAGAGACGACTTCTTGTTATAAGACATTGGGAGACATTGGTGTCAAAATCCTATGTTTGCATCATATATCGATGTCAATATGTTCTCTAAGAAAAGAGTAGGTTATTGAGATAGTGAAATCCATATATAAGTTACGAGATAGGAAGTAGGAGAAGTAAACCAAATCAAATAAAGTCCTCGTGTCTTTTAGTTTTTACCGAGTTTGCACCTTCTGAACTTTACCTATACTTTGCATATCTATTTGCTTGCGAAAAACTATTAAGACATACGAACCTACACACATATATTAGTTCATATGATTTTGCAATATTTGATCCTTTAGGTCTTTCATTTGGTATCAGAGTAGGTTTTTAAAGAACCATTACATCAATTTTGAAAAATCTCTTGCATAGTCAAATGTAGTGTTTCCACACTCATTAGGTCAATCCATTGGACGACCTACTTTATTCATTAGAAAAAACTATGCATATAAATCAACTCGCATGAAAATCAATATGCAAGAAAACAACCTTGAAGTATGGAGAATGATTCAAGTCGAGTATGAGAAACCCTATAATAACTTTAGTAAATAGACAGTTGGATGAAAGGCCATGACTAGCAGTAATTCAAAGGGGATGAATATTCTATTTTGTGAAGTAGATAAGAATGAATTCAATAAGTTTTTGTACATCGTCAAATCAAACATGGTCACAATCTATAGGTTACTTGTGAAGGAAATTCCAAAGTGAAGAAAAAATGATATTTATGCTTAAGAATTCAATTTCAACATTTTATAATGAAGCCTATTGGAAGCATATCTGATATCTACTCAAGGCTCCAAAATACACAACATCACTGCATTAAAAGTCACTTTTTGATATTTATTGTGCCAATGGATCAAGTCTTGGAAACAGCCTCTTCGCTTCTGGAGGTAAATATGTACTATTCAACCTTCCCTAAATTATTCTTATAAGCAGGAGCCTGATGCATTAGGTACCACCTTTATATATATATACTATGTTAAAAATGTTAAATTCTTTAATGAGGGAGTGGGAAAGAAAAAAAATTAGCTATTGAAGAATCTAATGATCTCTCTATACTCAAAGTAGAGGATTTGATAAATAATTTAATGTCCGATGAAGTTCATGTGAAAAGTGAAAATGCATAGGCCAAGGAATCACTTGCATTCAAGGTTGAGATGGAAGATGATAAATCTAATTAGGATAAGGAAATAACCATGATTACCAAGCAATTCAAAAGGTTCCTCAAATAGAATAATTTTAGGAAAAGCAAGAAACCTAGAAATTCCTTTCTTAAGTGCTCTGAATATATAAAAAGGGGCACATGAAGAAAAATTTACATACATTGGAAATGGGGAAAATGAACTTCCATAATGATAATTCAAAATTCAATAAGAAAAAGAAGCAAACATATGATGTCACATGGGACCATTCAGAATCATCGAGGAATAATTACAATGAAGTCGAGGAGGCCAACTTGTGTTATATGGAAACACAACATAAGACACATTTTGAGTTTACTTGTAGTGATTTATTTAGAAAGTCAATGGATGTACACTAAGTACTAGACTACTGAGAAGATGCATAATGAAACTCAAGAAAAATTGAACCGAGTCAAACTTAAGTTGGATATACTTAGAGATGAAAAGATAATCCTAGAAGATGAATTACAAAAATCACAAATTTCATTTAGCGATTCTACTTCTTAAATATTTATTCTTGAAAATGAGAATAATATACTGTAAATGAGAATATGGAATTAACTAAAGAAATAAGTGATTTGAAATCTAGTATAGACAAGTTCCAACAGGGAGTTAGTGATCTTAGAATAAAATTGGAAAACGTTACTAACAAAGTCAGTACGTTGTACTAAAGAAAAGAAATTTTATAAAGAATAATTAGAAGGTTCGAACCATTTAGTAGTAATAATGATCTAGGCTATTATAAAAAGAAACATAATGATAGTAATCATATAAATCGTAGTGTATTTCATGCTTAGTTTAAGAATCAAGCACTAAGAGTTATGTGACACCTGTATCAAAGGATAAAAAAATGTCAATAGTCTACTAATATATAAGTTCTCACTGCTTTTAGTAAGCATGATAGAAAAATATATGCATTTTTTTCTCATCTTTATCGCAAAGTATAAACGGGCCATCTGACAAATATAGAAAAATATGCGGTGGATTTTTACCTGGTAGTCATAGGTGCCATAACTTTTCTAGGACTTCTTTCAAATTTAAGTAGTCAAGGATCTTACAACTATAACTTTATAGATCTGGGTTGTAGATAGTGGTAATCCAAAGTTTCAAGACAGATCTACAGATGAGAACATCAAATCTTTCTTAGTGAACGCACCAAAATGTTTACACCAAAAATAGAACAAACACTAAATTAAATAATAAGAGATAATTATTAAATTAAGGAAACAACACTTAAGATTTATAGTGGTTCGGCCATGCCAAGATCAATAGCATACGTCCACTATTAACTTTGTTAATGATTCTGACTTTCTTTTACAGTAGTGATTTTACAATTTGGTTTCTTACAAATCGGGTAAGAATCTAACCGAGCTTCGGTGTAAAATCTAATATTTCAAAAAGTAAGAAAGGATCCTATTTTTGTGCACTTCTCATCCTATTTGTAGACGAAGATCGATGGATATGACTTTGATATTTTTTACCCACGTTCTGTACGTCCGGCAAGAGGCTCCAAAGAAAGATTGTGGTCATATCACCACTTTGGTAGTCAACTTGGTACCAAGTTGTGTTTCGAAACTCAATGCCAAGCTATGGGGTTTCCAGTTTTTTAAGTACTTGGCTTTACTTTTGTCTTCATTTCGTTGAAGTGAATATGTTGTCATCCTTGATTCCATATTTTCTTTGTCCTTAGTCCTTTATACATGTTTGCTGAGTCACCGTGTATGACTCGGTACCAAATTGTAACTTTCACTTGTGCTTTTCCTTTTTTGCCTCTTGCTATTTGACTTATTTAAAGAGTGCCTATGCATATTTAATAGTCAGGAAGGTTTAACTCTGTGGACTTTATCTGATTTTTGATGCTAGAATTGTATTCTGGATTCCTTCGTCCATTTGATGATCATTCATCGATTCTGAGTCATCGAGATATCGCTTGGCTCAAAAGTAGGATAACACATATGACCAAAGACTCTTGGTCGTGTCTGATCTGATGTTACGTAGTTCACTAGCTATCATAACATGGGTTTTTGAAGTGAAGAACTCGGTCTTGAAATCTGAACATAGTTGGACCCAAAAATGAATACTGCCCAGCTGTAGGTGCAGGAACCAATAGGAGGCTGGTCCTATGAGAGTGGAGGGGAAGAGTAGGCACTTTGCACGGTCAGAAAGCTGGTTGGCATGGGTAATGAAGTTAAATGTAGTAATGTGATCAGAAAGGTCAATACTTCCATTATACTTGTCAGTGGACGACAATGTACATCTCCAGTAGATGTAAGTGTTTAGGATTTACTCAAAAAATGGCTCACCATTCTCACCATTAGAAAAATATTTGCAAACAGCGTTTTGTGCTTGCAATCTGTTGAGTTGCTGATGAAGGATATTCATTTCCTCCTAGAGGCTAACATCATCTGGCTATGGGATGGTATGGCCAATGATCGACTATGGACTCAATTGGTGCCTTTGTGGAGTGAGAGATCAACGACGACAAGGTGATGGAGAGTGATGGTGATTATAGAAAGTTTGAGTAGGAGACCTTCTCTCTCCGTGCATGGAGGGTGGTCGTGAATGACCGACTTGTCCCTCTCTTGATCCTGGCCTAGCTGCATCCTTATGGGACCGAGAGTGCATTAATGGGCCCGTCGGTTCTCCGTCGATGGCATGGGAACTACCGCTAAGGTGCTAAAACCTCAAGTCTTAAGCTCCATTTGCTGCCCAAAGGCATTCGAAATCTAACTACCGTTCTATTGAAGGAGAGAAGTGATGTCTTGGTTCCTTATGCGCGACTACCTTTGAGTCGATGTCAATAACGTGTGCCTTCCTAGATGGGTACAAACATGCACGACTGGGGTTTTAGTTAGAACTCTATTCGGGGTCTTAGTGGCGTTCATAAGGTCATAAAAATTATGGGGAACATATTGGAGAGGAGTTAATTAAACCACTGGAGGTGGTATTGAATAAAGTTCATAGTTGCAAAGGTGTCTAACTTCGTTCTTAGTTCATTTACCTCGGGGGCTAGAGTTCCCATTCAAGCTTGGGCTCACACTTTACCACATGTCATTGCTAAGCCCTGGAATGGGGTTGGTAGCCCTAGCAACCATGTTGCCATTAGTTTCATGGTCATTATAGTTAATAAGTTCATTCTCACCATTAGGATTTGACATGGTCATATGTGAAAAGAGTGTGCAGAAAAGAGAAAGTGAATAAATGTGAGAGCTTTTAGCGGAGACCCTCCTTTTAGCCTCAAATTTCGACTAGTAAATTAGTCAACATCGAAATTAGACTAGTTCATTTGTGAAACCAAAGCTTACTTACTAATATTAGGCTTAAAAATGTAAAAGAGGAGAAAATAAGCAAATTAATGTAAATGACACAAAAATTTAATGGTTCAGCCAAGCTTGCGTACGTCCACTACAAAGATCTCTTACTATGTTTCTTTCTTACAAGTACAAGGAATTACAAATGCATAATAAAAAATTATATACTTAAGACTAAAAAGTTGCTAATCTTGAGATCTTAAACAAGAATTGCTTGCTGGAAAAGTGTTCTAAGTATAAAAATCAACTTTCAACCCTTCTGACGTTGTATGACATGGAGTATTTATATTAGCTAAGATGATGATAGATGACAAAGATTGCACAGAAAAATAGGTAAAAGGCATGGTTGGCCATCGATCTGGTCGCATGGACTATGGAAGATAGTTGTACATATGATGTAGAACGTGTGTCTAATAAGTATTGTAAAAACCCGCAAACTACGACAGCTCAATCCACATCTAAATGTGCATTGGCATCATGGATGCCGTTGACAACGAATCATTTTAGGTTAAAATACCTAAAAAAATCATTGAGCTATCTACAATATTCTACACTTTCTAAATCTCATAGTGGAAGGAATAAAATGCAATAGTAATCAATAAAACAATCCCAGATAAATATGGCAATACGGAATCAAATAAATTCCTAGTACAACATCTCTCTATACTGGTGATGGAAATAGTATAATGTCTAGGAATAAATGAAATAGTAGCTAACTAAAAATGGATGTGTGTCTCTGTCATACCATCATGCCTCCAATTCACCACCAATCCTCTCTATCAACCTATCAAAGTATAACAAAAAAGAAGAAAATGATAGAGTGGGTCAGACATACGTTTGGTGAATAAAATGCTTCATATAAGTGTATAAATCTAACAAGCTAGTAAAATAACACTTATGCTCGAAAAACATACCTTAACCTGTGTCATCTGCACCCAACAAGCCAGCAAAACACAATATAACACTATGGTGACATCATACGCCAAGGTCTCATTAAAATCTATTCCATGCCTAACCACATGCGCACGGTTGACCCAAAATCTCAAATTGCTATCGCCTAATCTATATATTAAGGGTTCAACTACACTAATCTTGTTATGTCGCCAAATCGATTATTGAGAACTCATGTGACGATCCCGACTTCAACCTTCGAAAATCGGCATCCAGTACATCACCCGTATTCAAATGTCGGAGATTCAAACGTTGGAGTCCGGTTCGCTAGAGTCATAACACATTAGACGATAACAACACAATAGAAACAAAATAACTTTCATTCATTCACTTCATGGATTACAACATTCTACAACAAGTGACCATCATCATCAGAGCCTATATATACTAGATAACAATAGGATACAACATAACAGCGGAAAAATAACATCAATAGGGTCTTCCAAGAGTGTTCAACATACCGCATCTTCATTTCCAAAACTCCAGAGTCCAAACCAAAAAGCTCAAAACCAAAAGCTTCCAAACCAAAGACTTCCAGATCCACATCTACCTCCAGACTTAGCTCCAGAACCTACTGATAACCTGACTCTAAGCTTACCGTGTGGAAGGGGCATCCAGAGTTTAGCAAAGGGAACAATAAACTCCGAGTTAGTCATGGGACTGGTGTGAGAAACATAAAAATAGTTATTTGTACAAAAAGAAATCCGTTCATGCTTTTGGAAAATGAAACTACCATTAGGTGTCCTGGCACACACTCAAATGCAATCGGACACATGGGGGAGGTTTCTCCTTATAGTAATCAAACATGCTTGATACGCGAAAATCCTTTGATATTATTTTTAGTGCATAGTGTGGAAAAACATTTTGCAAGTATAATATTAATCTTAGCCAGCATACGTACCATTATAGTATGTGTACTATAGCTACCATGTTAAATGGAAGGTTCTACAACTGAAATCATAAAGGGCTCGTTTTGTTTGTTTGGATTTCCAACAAATGGCCAAGGCTAAGGAACTTCCTTTATCCGAATGGGTACGCCTCTGGAAGGACGTCTTGAGAACCTAACCGGATCTTTGCCAATACAAGGTCAGGTTACCTCTGCAACTAGGTAACTAACTGTCACGAGTATGCCATCCCTCGGTCGTAACCAACCTTACCGAGGCGCCTCAAATTCCAACAACCACATAAGTAAAATATCTAGGCTCCATATCATAATACCACTTTTTATCCAGAAGAAAATGCACATACCCTTAGGGCCGCGAACTCCATAACCTTGCTGTATCCTTCCTGTTTCGACCATTTTCCGAGGTGTGAGGTTCGATGAAGTCTCGTCCCACAAAGCTACACTTTACACAAAAGCCATGCTTCGATCAACCAACGCTCAACGCTTAGCATGCCACATCACCAAATTGGGAATATATCACTAATAACTATTAAATACATAACCTCTAAGCGCGTACGTCTTAGAGAATGATGTTAAGCTAAGAGAATAAATTCTCCGCCACCAAACAGAAATGTATTTGATAGAAACTAGCTTTATATCTCAAAGTGTAATGTCAGACATACATCCATACAAGTCCATCTTGGATCTGAATGGAACCGAAGGAACTTGATCCAATTAAGGAAAGAAGTCCTTGCAAATCCAGATATCCCCAATCTCGTCTAGACTCCCCATCACATACGGTAATCTCTATACCAGAGCAACTCAGTGCAGAGACAATCAACAGGCAATCCTTTCGTTTTCGAAAATACCCGGTCTTCAACCACCGTCTTTAAATACAATTCCATTCCGTCGTATCATTATTCGGAATGAGTTTTCGACTTAGTGCCCTTCCCCGGCCTTTTCGAATAATGAGTGCTTATTTAAAACATATGGATACATTCGAATTTTAGTTAAGTCCTAACTTTTTAGCCTTTATTTCCCAAAACCTTTTCTTTTGAACGGTTTAAACAAATTTCCATTTTTAATCTTTTAAACAAAAGATCCACCTTTTATAATTCAATGTAGAACATTATATTCACACAGCAATTCATCACAGATAAATAACTTACCTTTATCACAGCTCAATCCAAAGCAATTCATATCACAAAATATTAACATACCAGAGATATTTAGTCAATCCAAACATTCAATATAATTAATCATCCATAAGCAAGATTAATTAATTACATAATTTAAAATTAATTTAGTTTAAACCAAATAAATTAATTACCTATGAATTAATTACTTAATCCTGCTTGATTATCATTAATTAATTACAAACCATTTGTTATTATTTTAATTAATTAATCATTCTTAGTTACTTACGTAAATTAATTATGCTATAATTACTAATTAATTACTCTTTAATTATTAATTAATTATCCTTTAATTACTAATTAATTTAACATTTAACTGTTAATTAATTAACCTTTAATTATTAATTAACCTTTAATTATTAATTAATTAACCTTTAATTATTAATAAATTAACTTTTAATTATTAGTTAATTAATGTATTATTCTTTAATTACTTACATTAAGTAATTATCCTTTAAATAATTATCCTTTAATTACTTAAGTCAACTAATTAATCCTTAATTACTTAAGTCCTTAATTAATCTAAGATAAACCATTTACCTTAATTATTTACTTAATTACCATTTAAATCTTCTTTAAATTAAATGCTTGAAATTAATTTATTATTAATATACAAAATTACTTGAGACATTTTTATTAAAGTTTTATTGCACTTATCTAAATCACTTACTTAATCACATCCTTTTATTTCGAAACAATTAGAGATTTAATTAAATAATTAACCTAATATTTAATTATTCAATACCCAAAATAATTTATCTTAAAAACAATTAACTTTAAAATTTTAACCTTCGAACTTACCTGAAAAACTTGATAAACACTTTTTGCTTGAAACTTTGTTAGTAATTTACTTAAAAATTTGTTTTAGTGTTTAGCTTTGAAACTTAAAACTCGTGTAATTTCTTATGCTTTAAAACCCGATTAATATTTTCTTTTAAAAACCTACTTAACTAACACTATCAAACCCAAGTCAACCTCTCATCCCTTCCTCAATACCACTCGCGTACGTACCCAAGATCGTCTTCGAGCCCAAACCAAACTTCCCCAACTCTTTTTCGACACAGCTTCCACCAGACACGGAGAATATCTCGTGCACGTGCACACAAGATTTGGTCAACTCTGATTCACGCTCCGACCTCCAAAACATCGGCGACGTCATCCTCGTTCGACCCGACCACCCAGCACGATCAATCGCGCCGGAAAACAAAATCGAGCAAGTCAAGACTTCATGGAATCCGACCCAACTGACAACAACACCCCGTGCCACCGCATACCATCGCCAGAAACCTCACGATCCCATCCGGAGTTGCGCCACTGTCCCATGCATCGATCTTCCTCACTCCGGTCATCTCCGGTTCACCCTCATCGTCGCAATTGCCTCGACTTCATCATCGACCAAAACAGGCCATAAAACCCTAGTTCACCATCGTCTAGCCACCATGGCGTTCGAGAATTCCACCGAGCATTTTTTCATTGATCACCAGACTTCCAGCCACCTCCAGCACCAGGCCCGACGTCCATCCCTTCGCCGATCGTCGAGAATCGACCAAAATTCAGAAATCACTCAACTCGTGAATTCTCAACATTCCAAAACTTAAAAATCATGATATCATTATTAGAATTCACCATTTTCCAGTACGATTCCAAATATATAATCAAATCGTGAAATTTAGATAATCAAATTTCCTGACTTTATACATTTTTACTGTAAATTCCCAATTTCCAGTAATCCTACTTGTTAAATACACTTAATAATATTTTTAAAAATAGCATCTAGTTTATACAAACAAATTTCTTTTAAGGATCATGACATAAAACTGTTTGTATAGAGAGATATTAATTTCTTATGGTTGTTTGAGCCTGTAATTTATGAACAGAGTTGAACATTCATTCACGTAGATATGCACATGTATTTCATTCAGTTTTTTTATACATGTAAATACTTTAATTCAAACATGAAAACATTTCACAATATTACTTCAAGCATGCTTCAAGATATAACATTGATAAATTTTTAGAAAAAAAGTTTACTCACCAGATTTTGAAATCGAGAAGCCTGGAATTGCTTTTGAACTTGAAAACTGGAAAACTTGATTTTTGATTTTTTGATCTGCTTGATGTTTTGAAATGATCTTTGCTTTAGTTTTTTTGTTGAATTTGAAGTTGTTTGATTCTAGTTTTTATTTTAAAATCTCTAGTTTGGTTTCTTTAGGTTTGGTTTTGAGTATATAAAAGAAAATGAGAAAGAAGAAGTATAGATATTTATACATGGTTTCTTATTTATTATTTTTTTATATTTTGAAAGTGAGGAAATGCATTTATGACATTTGTATTTTGCATGCCAAACTAAGTTTACACTTGTAAACATATATCTTCATAAGCCTACACATGTCTTTATTCATGTATTTTATATTTTCTTTATGTTGGTATATTTTTATGTTTTAAATTTTTATATTTATTCATGTATAATTTTAAAAGAAAGTATATAAAACTTTTATATTAAATCTTATTTTAAGCTATCATACTTTTAGATAAATAAGTATTTATCGTTAGAGTTTTTAAATATAGAATTTAAATTTAAATAGCTTTTGAAAATTATTATATTTTCAATTTTTATTAAATACATTTCCTTTTATTTATATTTTTATAACCTTAAAGCAAATGATTTAAAATCTAATTATACATTAATATATATATATATATATATTAGTTTTTAAAATATAGAGTTTTTAAATCCAATTTTTTTAAAGATATCTATTTTTTGATTTTCAAATCAAAATTCTATTTACAATATACACACACACACATACATACATACATGCACATAAACAAACACATATCTTATTTGTTTTGGAAAAATTCAAATTAATTCACAAATTAATTCTAAAAATTATATTAATTACTAAATTAAATTTGGCTTAAAAACGAGATCGTTACAAATTTCCCCCTAAAGAAAATTTTGTCCTCGAAATTTGATAGAGAGGGAGACAAACAAAGAACATATGAACACATAAAAGATAGAGAAATGGCTTACCAGATCAAGTTGAAATATCCATTCTACTGATACAATCTAATTTAACTTCATATTTTGTTAATTAATTCATTCCAAGTAAAATCTCAAATTCATTAAAGTCGAGAACGAAAAGGCTGATAGAAAACTGATGAAGAGAATATGAAATAGGAAATTTTCTACAACGTAAACAAAGATTCACAGAGCCTCCTATCGAGTTCTTTACACAAATAGGTTCGTCTACAAATTCGGGTTCAAGATTTAACTCTTCTACAGTTTGCTGGGAAATAAAACTATGCGTTGCTCCAATGTCGAATAGAACTCTAATAATTTTATCATAAATACGAAGATTACCTTCCAAAACTCCTTTCCCTTTATCAGCTCCTGAGGTTGAAGGGTCATCCTTGATTGCATATACCTTTGCTACTTGGACCTGCTTTATTATCGGGCATTCTTTTACCATGTGTCCTGGCTTATGGCAATAGTAGCATTCCTTGGCTTCTTGTCTTGACTTCTTAGGTTGATCCTTCTTCCCTTTCTTCTTGGGCTTCTTGCAACTATTTGAGTAATGATCTTTCTCCAAAAAGTTGAAACAGGTAACATTCTTCGACTTGTTTACCTGAGTATCCTTCTTTTCTTTACCTTGCCAAGGCTTCTTTCCTCCAAACTTTCTCTTCTTCCAATTTGGATTACTTCCGCTTCCTTTCTCTTTTGGAATTCCTTGTTTGTCTAAGGTGGCATATCTATATCCCTGTCTACCAAATCAGCAAAAGACTCCTTCACATGGCCTGTCATCCTTTCATGAAACTTCTTGTTCATCCCTTTAATAAATCTCTCATTCTTCTTAAGAGGGGTATTCACCAATTCAGGTCCAAATCGGGATAACTCATTAAACTTATTTAGGTATTCTTCTAAAGATAGATTTCCTTGCTTCAAATTGGTAAAATCTTGACACATACTGGAAATACCAGCGGAAGGCATATAACGCTGCTCAAATACTTGCTTGAATCTATCCCATGTAAACTCATCCTTCGATTCGGTCAAAGTAATGGTCTCCCACCATGCCAAAAATTCTTCCTAGAGCTGCTAGGAAGTCATAAACCTCCTTTGATCATCATCCAATTTCAATCCTTTAAAAATCCTCTCACAAGATCGAATCCAAGCTTGCGCTTCTATCATAGTCTCTGTTCCTTTGAATGGTTTCCCTCCAAATCTTGAGAAATTCTGACATAACTCTGCCAGATTTGGCTGGGGTTGAATGGGAAGAGTTTCTCCCTCTATTACTATTGTTGCAGGGTCTCGACCATTTGTAGTGGTATTCCCCCTTCCCCTATCTCGTCCTCTTCTTGCACTTATTATCACTATCCGTAGATAGTAAGAAGATTGATTTAGGCATACAGACGAGATATCTTAGGGAATATACCTATTCTAAGGCATTCCTAACCCTATTTCTAATGAGTCATCTAATGAGTTATACTCCAATGCTAAAGTTCTTACTCAACCTTTAGCTTTGATACCAAATGTGACGACCCTGTAATGACCCGTCTTTCATTCAACAGAAAGACATAGCATTATTAAGAAAGAGATAGAAAAGATAAAGATAGAAAAAAAGAACTAAACAATAGCAGAATCTTACAGCGGAATGAATAAAATATATTAATCACATAAGTTATTACATAAGATACATCAACTATTAGAGTTGGCTTATACATCACAATACATTAGACAGTAATAAAATCCGTCTATCATACAACTTAAGACACATCACAGAGATCAATACAGAGGAATCACTATATATCTAAACGCTGAAGCCTCTTGCTCCAAATCTCCTCTAGAATTCGTCAAAGTTAACTTAAATCCCTTAGATACTCGTAAAAATTTAAGTACCCAAGAGTTTAATAAAACAGAAAATAAACTACAGATCAGACATGGGTCTGGTGTGAGTAAACAGGTTAAAGTTTCTTAAATTTAAAAATCATTTGAAAAGAAAGGCATCTCGTAAGACTTCCCACACATAAACATGGAAAAGTTTTTACCTTATGATAACCAAAACATTTGATAGGAAATCCAGTGATATTATAATATTATCCAAGATTTTCAAGTAAATAGAAAATAGTTAAATTGTTACATTTATTAAATTCCAACATACATAGGTTTACAATCAAGTCTAAGGGGACTTATTGGAGATTGGATTCCATACAATGGCAGGACTACTGGGGTACCGCTCGTCACAGTACCTGGTCTAGATCAGAGTACCACACACTAAGCCGAAATCAAAGGAACCTCTAGACAGGGAAAATCATGTCCTACTTGGGCGCGACCCACTTAGCCTTGCTGCACCTTCCCTGTTTTAGCCATTCCCGGCTGACGAGACTTGAGGCTACGATTACCTTTTAGAACACATCTTGGAATGCTCATCACCCTCCATTGATGATGTTTTGAAAGCATTCAATCCATACTAGTTCGTTCCGGGTTCGAATGAAACCGAAGGCACTATCTCGCTACACTCATTTTGGAATCGCCCTCAGAGTTAACTACAATAGCCCTTGCACTCTGAATCTCCATCTCGAACTTACAAGTACCATCTCCGTTAAATTCATCTTGGAATCACCCTCAGAGTTTTAACGACGAATAGTTCTTACACTTCGAGTCTTCATCTTGATCTTCACTTCAATTCACGACCTAACGTTTAATTTGGATCGATGTGGTTTTCGGATATCCAAATTTGGAAATCCGATCCTGGTCTCACCGTAATCCAAAACGCCGTTTTATTGTCCATGCTGTTTAAATTTAAACAATTCAATTTATTATCTATATTCACATAGATAGATAATTCACCTTATCATAATATAGATAATCCATACTATCACAATTCAACCAAAGCACCTCATACAAAGCAACCCATATCACACATCAGTGATATCACATAATCTAAGGCGTTTAATATCATTCAATCATACATAAGCAAGATTAATCAACCATACCATTCCTAATTAATTTAATTAACCACCAATAAATTAAATTAATTACTTTTAAATCCTGCTTATTTAACATTAATTAATTATAACCCAATTAATTAATTATCCCTTAATTATCCATCTTAATTAATCATCCTTGATTTATTATTCTTTAATAACATTAAGTAATTAGCCCTTAATTAATTACACAAACTAATTATCCTTAATCATTTACAGTAATTATCCTTTAATTACTCTCATTAATTACATTAATTAATGATCCTCTAATTAATTAATTAACTATAATTAATTACATTGATCGTTAATTAATTCCATTAATTAATTATACTTTAATTAATCACTTTCCTTTAATTAACCTTAATTAATTACAAACATTAATTAAACATCCTGCAAATACTTACCTTAATTAATTAACTCCTTAATTAATCATATTAATAAATTCTTAATTAATTACATAAAATAATTAATCCTTAATTACTTCCACTAAATAATTATCCCTTTAATTACTTCCACTAAGTAATTATCCTTTATTGATTACATTTAGTAATTAACCATTAATTACTTCACAAAGTAATTATACTTTATTAAATATATTAAGTGATTCTTTTTAATTCAATTTCGTTAAGTGATTATCCTTAATTAGTTTAAACCAATTAATGATCTTAAATAAATCACATTAATTAATTTAATTAATTACATTGGGCAATTATACTTAATCAATTATCAAGTGATTATCTTTAATTAATTAAACTAGTTAATTAACATAAATTAATCACATTAATTTAATTAATTACATTGAGTAATTAATCCCTTTAATTACTTTTATTAATTAGTTACTCTTCAATTAATTAACTTTGATTACTTAGCTTAATTGACCCTTAATTAATCAAGTAATCAACTATCCTTAATTAATTAAACCAATTATCTTAAATTAATTACATTAATAAATTTTCTCTTAATCACTAATTAATGGTCCTTAAACTAATTACACTAATTAACAATTTCTATAATTACTTTCATTAAGTAATTATACTTTGATTAATAACGTAAATTAATTAACCATTATTAATTTCATTATGTAATTAATTTTTAATTTATCACTAATTAATCATTCCTAATTAATCACCCCCTCACTTAGTTTAAAGACAAATTCTTTATCTTAATTATATACTTAGTTTCATCGTTAACTTCAAAGAGAAGCATTTAGGATCTAATTACAAAATTAACCTAGTACATAATTATACCAAAACAATTTTTAAAACAATTCAACATTAAAATTTAATCTTTAAAACTTGTTGAAAACTTGGTTTAATAAATTTCTTTGGAAACTTGTTTTTGAAAACTATTCGTTTTTATAAAAAAAACTTGATTTAAATAAATTGCTTTTTAAAACCAAACACAAGTTCCCTGTTTAATTATTTAAAAACTTTGTTAACACAATGCTTTTTAACTCACTTGTTTACAAAATCCATATATTTTTCTTTTTTAAAAATAGGTTAAACGTTTTAAACACCCAGCCCAAAGCGAAACCCACGAGCCCATCCCGTGATCACTCGTGTACAAGTACCTTCCTTGAGTCGATCACGAGAAAAAAAATGAGAGAACCCGAGCTAGCCTCTCAACATTCCCGTGCCACTCATAGTCTCTTCCACTTTGAGTCACACACGCTAACGACCCGAGATCAACTCGAGCACATCTTCTTCCTCAAACTTCATCCGTCCTTGACACAAGTGCACACGCGTGCACATGCATGGTGACTCCGACCACCTTCGGTCACTCACGCCCCCTTCCTCAAATCAATGACGTCCTAGTCGAGCCTCTTAACCACTCAGATTGACGAAGCAGCCAGAAAGATGAAAATGAACCACCCAACACACACAGGAACACAGACCAGATCGACAACACCCTTTGCCGACGATGATTCCGTTTACTGGAGCCCACTTCCCTCTAACCAGATTATCATCACAGAGTCACGCGGCGTCTCCCCTACACGCGACCGAGTCCAGTCGCTCCACGGCAACACAATCGCCACGAAAACAACGACGACCCCAAACAATCGAAAAAACCTAAATCGCCTCCGTTAAGACGCCACGACCATAGGAAAAATCAACAACCATTTTTCCTGAGTTCACCGTGCCACCCGCTTCCTCCACCCCAAAGCGTGACGACCAACTATCACACGTTCGTCGGAAATTGGCAAAATTGCCAAATACGTTCAACTCCGATTATCTCGACAAACAAAAGCCTAAAAATCTAGATATTAATCAAAAATATGATTTCCTACCACGATTCCATTTATGAAATCCAAACTTGAAATCACATTCATTGATTTTTGACCTATATAAAATTCTTACTGTTATTTCTAAATTTCTAATTAATCACTAAATTAAAATTCATGAAACCATTTTTAGAATTGTTATTATAAGATTATACTCATATTTCATTTAAAGATCAGAACTCAATTCTGGTTGTATGAGGAGACTTAAGATTTTTGAAAGTAGTTCGAGCCTATGGAAGTAATAGAAGTGTGTATATATACATACAGATATACGCACACATATAAACAAAGAAATTCAAATATATCCAGATAAAATCAATCATGCAAACCATATTACAACTTCTCCATATAGGATTATCATATGCAATACTTAAAACTGTTTTTAATGGAAGGTTTACGCACCAGTTATTAAAGAATAGAGACTGCTTTAAAGCTTACTGTTTGATTGCAATTGAGTTGAACTTATGATGAGTTGATGCTTGTTAGTTGAAGATTTGTAAAACTATTGTTAACTTGGCTTCATATCAGGTTGTATTAGCAGTTGATGTTGTTGTTAGATTGAATGTTCCAGTTTGATTTTTTTTGAAACTGAAACTGAAGCTTGTTTAGGTCTGGAGCTTTGTTGTATTTGAATCTGCTTTTGCTTGATTATTTAATTGAATTTGCTTCGGGTTGAAGATGAAATAATTGTTATTGCATTTGCTTGAGATCAGGTTTCTTTTGATTCTATTTTTTTTTTAGTTTTTGAAAAGATAAGGAAAGAAAAAGGTTAAGGAAGAAAAGAATTCAACTGAAAATCAGATTTTCTCCTAAACACTTATATTATATAATTAAATTTTTAAACAAAAGTGTTTGCCACTTGTTTATTTTAAATCATACAAAGCTTCCACATGTAAATGCATGATGTTGTTCTCTTACAAATGTTAAATACATGTATAATTATGTCTAAACCCTTATCTTACTAAGCAATTAAGAATATGTATATTTATGTAAATATGAATTTATGTTTATATTTATTTATATGTTACTTATGTTTGAATAAATTAATGTATTGTATGTTTTATATGTTTATGGATTATGATTTAGACTTTATATAAACCATATTTATCAAGGAAGTTTAAAAAGAAGGTAAAACAAAACTTTTAATAAATTTTATTTAAATTTAAACTTAAGCTAAAATATTTTTAAATAAATAACATTTATAGATATTATCTTGTTTGTTAAGAAATATAAAGTTTAATCAAAATAGCCTTTGAATTTCTTTTATTAAATTCAATCATAGCTTCCAAATTACAATATATATATTAAATTTGAAAACATATTTTTATTTGTTAATTTCAAACTAAAGCTTTTCTATTTACAATATACACAAATATATATATATATATATATATGTACATTATAAATAGAAAACATTTTAATATTAGCTTTTTAAAAGAATAAACTTGCCAATTTAAAAGATTATAAAAGAAAATTATCGAGCCAATTTGATTATTAATAAAGATTATTAAATTGATATTGCTCAAAATTCTTGGTTATCACATTCCTCCACCCTCAAAAGAATTTCGTCCCTGAAGTTTAAAAGCAAAGATAAATTAATAATCTAACAAAGGTTTTATTTTCAAACGGTAAAGCATACATATCATCCATATACTAACAACCATAGCAACCAATTTATTTAAACAAACAAATCTAACTATCTTGACCTAATTCAGGATAGGTTATCCCAACTCTATCTAGATTTTTCCAGGTATAAATACTGGGATACTCGTCTACTGAATTTAGACTAGCTACACCACTCTGATACTGAGCTCCTTCTCCTCTCGATCTACAATCTGAACAGAATATTTGACCACCGATAAGACCAGCTCGACCACTAGATTCTTCTGAACTGCTGATTCCACAACCAGTGGTGGACCATACACTTACTCCCTTAGAGATATATGAAATACACTGTGAATCCCAGTCATCCAGCTGGCAATTCAATCCTGTTAGCAAAAGAACTTATCCTTTCGAAACACAGAAAATCCAAAATACCTCGGAGCTAGCTTTCCAGTCTTACCAAATCTTATTACTCCCTTTACCGGAGAAATCTTAACAACAACGAAGTCTCCAACTTCAAATTCCAAATTCCTCCGTCTCTTATCCATAAAATTTATTTGACGATCCTAGGTTGCCTACATCCTTATCTGATCATCTTATCCTACGCTGATGCTTCTTAAAACAAACCTGGACCAAGAACAAGATGATCTCCGGATTCTACTCAACAAGATGATCCTCTCAAGATCTACCGAAATCCAGAACACAAACTCTATTCCATAAGAATTAGTAGACTTCGAACCAACCTCTCTCATCCGCTAGCCAGAACAGTGCACTTACCAATCTTGCCTTCAGATTCTGAACAACTTCTTTGCATTTAGAGGTCCACTTGAACTTCCTGTAGAAACCCTCTAATCCAAAACAAATGCGAACTTCCTTAGGAGTCTGCGGTTGCTTCCATTCTAGAATAGCTGCTACCTTGTTTCCGCCGCGCAACTCGGATCTGGAGTTGATGAAAATGCAAGAAATCCTGAGCTGCTTCACCAAATCCTCTCTCTAGGAGCCATCCTTCTACTAGGTTGAACCACCGGTATAGCTCTAGGGACCAAGTCGATACGGAACTCGATCTCCAATGCGGACAAACCTCTGATTTCTCTGAAGACATCCGAAAAATCTCTGATAACCCAAGAGAACACCTGAGCTATCGCAAGTCACTTTTGCGATCCTACCCAGTTCAGTTCCAAAGATACTGTTCTCTCTTCGCAAATCAAAATAACTTATGCTTATCTAACCAATCCACCGAAGAAATGGGTCTATTCTACTGCTTCTGATCTCCATCTCTAAAACACTACTTAGCCAGAAGACCTTTCTGCTAGCACACAAAACATCTCTGAGCTGCACTGATGCCATGGATGCCAAAAGCTTCTTATCCAAAAATTCTTCGAACCTCAAAGCCAAATCAACCAATTCCACAAAAGAGTCTTTGAGATGGTAGACATCTTCTCAAGGAACTCGGGTTTCAAACCAAACACAAACATCTTGCTCTTCCTAAGAGGGGTGAAAATCAGATCATGTCCATAACGAAGCAACTCAATGACGTTAGTCTCATACTCCAATATAGACAAACTCCCTTGCCTGAGATCCAGAAAATTCCTATACAGACGAGTCTTCCCTGCGGTAGGTAAAGACTGCTCCTCACATACTTCCTTAAACTTGCTCCAAAAGAAAACACCTTCGGGAGCATCCATAATTACCGCATCCCACCACGTAGCTGCTCCTTTCTGTAATTGCCAAGATGCCATTACTTGCTTCTGCTCATCCGAAAGATCCAAACTCTTGAAAATCCACTCACACGAGCGCAACCAAACATGCACTTCAAAGATGGACTCTGTATCTACAAAAGACTTCCTTCCGAGATTGATGAAATCCTTACACCATGTTGCAAAGCTTACTCGAGATGGTATTGAGTCTACGGTCTCGACAGATACTCTTCCAATCTCAATCACTCAGACTTCTTCCATTAGTGGTAGTCGTGCTACACACACCACTACCCCTCCTACCTCTAGAACTCATGTTGGCAAACCCGAACAGGTAACCCAACAAATAGGTAGATATATAAATATATGTATAAAAATACAAGTACGCTCTCTCAAGAAAGATATCACTCCAAAGCCTAGGTATTCACTCAACCTAGCGCTCTGATACCAATTATAATGACCCGTCTTCCACTCCACAGAAAGACGTATCATTATTTAGAAAGAAAGAGGTAAAAAAGAGAAAGACAGGAAAGAAAGAACTAAACAATACCAGAATCTCACAGCGGAACGAATAAAATGTATTAATCACAAAAGTTATTGCATAAGATCCATCAACTATCAGAGTTACACAGCTTATACATCACAATACATTTGACAATTACAAAACATGTCTATCATATAACTCAAGATACATCACAGAGATCAACACAGAGGAACCACTATATATCTAAACATTGAAGCCTCCTGCTCCAAATCTCCTCTAGAATTCGTCAAAGCTAACCTGAATCCCTCGGCTACTCGTAAAAATTTGAGTACCTAAGAGTTTAATAAAACAAAAAATAAACTCCGGGTCAGCATGGGTCTGGTGTGAGTAAACAGGTTAAAGTTGCTTAACTTTGAAAATCATTTGAAAAGAAAGGTATCTCGTAAGACTTCTCACATATAAACATGGAAAAGTTTTTACCTTACGATAACCAAAACATTTGATAGAAAATACAGTGATATTATAATAGTATCTAAGGTTTTCAAGTAAATAAAAAATAGCTGAAATTGTTACATTTATTAAATTCCAGCATACATGGGTTTACAATAAAGTCCGAGGGCACTTATTGGAGATTGGATTCCATACAATGGCAGGACTACTGGGGTACTGCCCGTCACAGTACCTGGTCTAGATTAGAGTACCGAAGATCCACCCTAAATCCCCTGCAACATAAGGTCAAAACCATCCCTTACTGGACAGTCCCGAACAAGACAACCCTGCAGTTGGCGCGACCAACCATACACTAAGCCAAAATAAAGGGACCTCTAGACAGGGAAAAATCTTGTCCTACTTGGGAATGACCCACTTAGCCTTGCTGCATCTCCCCTGTTTTAGCCATTCCCGGTTGATGAGGCTTGGGGCTACGATTACCTTTTAGAACACATCTTAGAATGCTCATCGTCCTCCATTGACGATGTTATGAAAGCATTCAATCCATACAAGTTCATTCCGGGTTCGAATGAAACCAAAGGCACTATCTCACTACACTCATTTTGGAACCACCCTCAGAGTTAACAATAATAGCCCTTGCACTCTGAATCACCATCTCGAACCTGCAAATACTATCTCCATTAAACTCATCTTGGAATCACCCTCAGAATTTTAACCACGAATAGTTCTTACACTTCGAGTCTTCATCTTGATCTTCACTTTAATTCACGACCTAATGTTAATTTGGATCGATGTGGTTTTGGGATATCCAAATTTGAAAATCCGATCTCGGTCTCACCGAAATCCAAAACGCCGCTTTAATGTCCAAATTGTTTAAGTTTAAACAATTCAATTTATTATCTATATTCACATAGATAGATAATTCACCTTATCATAATATAGATAATCCATATTATCACAATTCAACCAAAGCATCTCATACAAAGCAACCCATATCACACATCAGTGATATCACATAATCTAAGGCATTCAATATCATTCAATCATCCATAAGCAAGATTAATCAACCACACCATTCCTAATTAATTTAATTAACCACCAATAAATTAAATTAATTACTTTTAAATCCTGCTTATTTAACATTAATTAATTATAACCCAATTAATTAATTATCCCATAATTATTCATCTTAATTAATCATCCTTGATTAATTATTCTTTAGTTACATTAAGTAAATAGCCTTTAATTATTACACAAATTAATTATCCTTAATCATTTAAAGTAATTATCCTTTAATTACTCTCATTAATTACATTAATTAATGATCCTCTAATTAATTAATTAACTATAATTAATTACATTGATCCTTAATTAATTCCATTAATTAATTATACTTTAATTAATCACTTTCCTTTAATTAACCTTAATTAATTACAAACGGTAATTAACCATCCTGTAAATACTTACCTTAATTAATTAACTCCTTAATTAATTATATTAATAAATTCTTAATTAATTACCTAAAATAATTAATCCTTAATTACTTCCACTAAATAATTATCCCTTTAATTACTTCCACTAAGTAATTATCCCTTATTAATTACATTTAGTAATTTACAATTAATTACTTCACTAAGTAATTACACTTTATTAATTATATGAAGTGATTCTTGTTAATTCAATTTCATTAAGTGATTATCCTTAATTAGTTTAAACCAATTAATGATCTTAAATAAATCACATTAATTAAATTAATTAATTACATTGAGTAATTATACTTAATCAATTATCAAGTGATTATCTTTAATTAATTAAACTAATTAATTAACTTAAATTAATCACATTAATTTAATTAATTACATTGAGTAATTAATCGCTTTAATTACTTCCATTAAGTAATTACTCTTCAATTAATTAACTTTGACTACTTAGATTAATTAACCCTTAATTAATCAAGTAATCAACCATCCTTAATTAATTAAACGAATTATCTTAAATTAATTACATTAATAAAATTTCTCTTAATCACTAGTTAATGATCCTTAAATTAATTACACTAATTAACAATTTCTTTAATTACTTTCATTAAGTAATTATACTTTGATTAATAACGTAAATTAATTAACCATTATTAATTTCATTAAATAATTAATTTTTAATTTATCACTAATTAACATTCCTAGTTAATCACTCCCTCACTTAGTTTAAAGACAAATTCTTTATCTTAATTATATACTTAGTTTCATCATTAACTTCAAAGAGAAACATTTAGTATCTAATTACAAAATTAACCTAGTATATAATTATACCAAAACAAATTTTAAAACAGTTCAACATTGTAGTTTAACCTTTAAAACTTGTTGAAAACTTGGTTTAATAAATTTCTTTGAAAATTTGTTCTTGAAAACTATTCGTAGTTTAAAAAAACATGATTTAAATAAATTGTTTTTTGGAACCAAACACAAGTTCCCTATTCAGTTATTTAAAAATTTGTTAACACAATGTTTTTTAACTCACTTGTTTACAAAATCCATATATTTTTCTTTTTTAAAAATAGTTAAACATTTCAAACACCCAGCCCAAAGCGAAACCCACAAAGCATTCGCATCCGCACATGTCAGACTTGAATTGCTCAAAATACCGCGTTGTAAATAAAATTTGGCAAATCTCAGAACATATAGTAAATAAAAATCACAGATCACAGACATAGAGTAATAATAGTGCAGCGGAAGTAAAAGAAATAGTAGTTCATGAAGCTACTATGTAAATATATCAGAGTTACATAAGATACAACAGAAGAAATAGAGTACAACAGAATTCTCAATACATAGAAGTCTATTAATACAAGAGTTGAAAAGGACCTACAGACTGAAAAAAGATAAAACTAGACAAATAGATAATCTCTAGCGATTCCAATCTCCAGAAAGTGGAAATCCAAATCTGTGAATACTCAGGCTGACCCGAGCGTAGATAAAAGTACAAACACCCGAGTCAGTACATACATACTTATACAATGTAAACCAACTCAAGTGAACTGTAGTAAAGGTACAATTAACTTAAAGGATGCTTGTGACCGTCCATCCTCTAAGGATCCGTCAAACTATTTACTATGTAGTAATATTGTGCTATTATAATAATGTCTAACAGTAAAATAAACTTACTTTTAAATAGCATTAAGGCAATACATTTTCCATCTTAGCACGTAATAGTCCCAGTAGTCCATCCAATATCTGCATATCTCCTAATCGGGGGACTACGAGAAGATACGCAAGGGCTACGGGAGAAAACCAAACTCGTAGTAAAGGCTCGATAGGGTAGTTGACATGGAACACAAGGCAATTCCAGGGTAGATATACCAATTACAACACTCTGGCTGGTGGTAACGCAGCTGCCACATACGTCCACCTTGAAACACATTCCCAAAATCACAAAAGCAATAGAATGGTATCAAAGAAATGTGTCCGACCAAAGGAGATACCCCTTTTGGCCCGAGACCGCTCTTATTTCTGCCACCTTATGCCAACTCACGAGTGTTGGGTCCACGTAACATACCTCAAGGACGTCGCCACCATCCTACTTCATTCTGGAATCTCCACCGCATACACGGTGGTCAAAGTGGTTTCGGTATCGAAGAGAGTATGCCCATATCCGATCCCGGTCTCTTTGCCAACCAATCGTTATTATAACCAGTGGTTATAACTTAAAAATAATATTTTATACTTAAAAATAAAATATCATTTCAATTCAAATCTTTATCAAAATAATGATTAATCATTTCCATACCATTTCAATACATCAACACACCATATCTTTCAAATTCAAATATTTATTAAAATAAATATCAAGTCATTTCTAAACATTTAAATATATTAAATTATCATATCCTTTCAAAACTTCCTTTCAAATCATTTTAATACATTAAAATATCATATCTTTTTAGAATTTCATTTTCAAATCATCATTTGAATGCAAATCCAAATATTCAACTTCAAATACCTTTCAAATTCAAAGATATCATTCATTTATTATCCTTTCAAATCACCTTTAAAAATGATTATGTTCCAATCAAATTAATTCATTTAAACCATTAAAAGTGAAGTTATTATTCTTTCAAATCAAGTATTCAAATTCCAAGGTTTCAAACCATTCTGAGCTCATTTACTAAATCAAAAACCATAAACATTGAAAATTTCAGCCTTTCACAGCATTTAGAAAAAACTGTTATAAGTTATACTTAAAAACATTTTAATTCAGCAAAGACAACATTTAAAAATAGCTGTTAAATCTCATTTTAGTTGAATTTTTAGTTTAAAACAGAAAAGACAGCATTTCCAGAAATGCTGTAATAGCTCAGGTTTCAAATTAAAGGTTTTTATTAATTTCAGCAAATACAGCAGACCACTACCGCATTTACAGAACTGCTGTAATAGGCCTTTATTAAGTTTTTAGCCTTTTAATTTACTTCAGCAACTACAGCATTTCAGAACTGCTGTAATAGCCTTTTTATTAGGTTTTAAGTTCATTTACAGAAACAATAACATTTCTGAATGCTATTAAAAGTATTTTTCAGATTCTAGTGTATTTCCAGCAAATAATAAACTTCAATTTGAACCGTTTAAACATTATAAAATCATATTTTAACATTCAAAAATGTTCATTAACATACCTTTAACATATGATTTTATAAAACCAATTTCTTATAAATAAATCCAAATTTCAATAATTCCACTTATTAATCCAAGTGCGTAATTATCTTTTCTTCACTTTTCAACAAATAAACTTAACACTTAAACTTTAAATTATTATTTCACAAATTTAACTAAATTTTCAATTTATTTAATTAACTAAATCTTTAATTAAAACCCAAATTTCACACCAAGTCAAGTTATATTTTTTTAAATTCCACATTTAAGCATTAATTTATTTAACCATTTAAATTCATAGAAAAATCAAAAATACTTTAATAAATAACTTAAATTCAAATTTAAATCATACCATTTTCCAAATATAATTAAAATTTCATTTTATTTATATAACTTAAATATCATTTTTAACCAAAATTCCAAATTTCCAAACTTAATTTATATTTCAATAATCTAATTTAATCATTTAAGTTATATTGAAAGGTCTGGCAATTGAAAAGTCATAGGAAAAGGAAGAGCCTTGCCTCTTTAATTTACCATTTCTTTTAAAACAAATATAACAAAAATAAATACAGTAAATACATTTAAAAAACCGAAACAAAGTGAAATAAAATGAAAATAAATAATTAAATTTAAAGAAAATAGAAAAAGAATCGACGAAATTGCTTAAAAATTCAAAACAGGGTTCAAAAATTACAAATAAACCATCACTAGCCTTGGAAAAATATCCACTTCATTTTAAAAATATTATGAAGCAAAAATTTGAAATAAAATAATTATTTATCATTTATAAAATGAAATAAATAATTAAATTGGATAAAAATAGAAAAAGAACAAAAGAAATTGTTTAAAAATGGCAAACAGGACATGAAAATTTCAAATAAATTACCACTACCTCTAGAAAAATTTCTATTTCGCTTTAAAACACATAAAAAGTCAAATAAATAAATAAATGAGGAACACTATAAAGTGAGAATGAGAATAAAATAATTTCTTAAGAAAAAATATAAAGATAAATAAAGAATTACTTTAATTAATTGAAACTTGGAATTAAAATTTACAACAAAATACAACTGACATTGGAAAATGTCAATTACATTTTTTTTAAATGTTTTAAAACCAAAATATATACATAACATGTTATTTTACACTTGAAAACATAAATTAGAACATTACAACACCAATAAAATATTATTTATATAAATTAAAATAAATAGTTTTGTTAAATACAACAAATTACACACAATATTTAAAAGGGCATAACTTCCACAATATAAGTCAGATTTCAACGAAACGGAAAGCAGTATTTTTAAAATTTTATTTACTTTCATAATAAAAGATAAAATTAAAGTTTTAAAACTTTAAAATTTCAAATTTCAAATTTAAAAGTCAACGTTGACCATATTGAACAAAATTCACTTTTTGGAAAAATACTCTTTCTAGTCATGTTTGGAATTCTAATTCATATCAAAATCCAAATTTATATTTAAAATAACAAATATATTTTACTTGATAAATAAATATAAATTTTTTAAATCGAAAATCAAATTAAATTAATTAAAATATACAATTAAAATAATAAGAAATTACAGGGTTGTTACACTCTCCCCCACTCAAAACTTTTCTTCCCAAAAAAGGAATGAGGTACGGAAAAGCACAGAAAAGATAGAAATGAATAAGATTAAGATAAGGTGACAAGAAGATTGAGATTATACCTGATAACTGTTGTTAGAGGTAAGTTTAACAAGAAGGAGATGATGTTTCCAAGATCCTCCAGAATCAAGAACACAAGCACGAAAAGGTGGATTCCAAAAAAGTACCAAAGATTATCAAAGATTATAGAAAGATTTTCTAAACAGAAAGATTATAGAAAGATTCCTATACCAGTCTATAGCAAGATAAGGATAATAAGGACAACCAAAAGATAGTTTGAAAAACAAAATAAGGAAATAAGTTTGAAACCATGGAAATTTCAACTTAAATAGAAAATAAATTTTTACACAAGTTAAATAAATCTGAACTATCTCAAATTTCATTATCTTATCATCCAATTACCTTAAATTAACAATTTTAAAACCATGGGTTTGAAAAATAATCATTTATTATACTCATAATGTACTTAATAAATTTAATTCTTCTTTATTCCTAATTAAATTTATTCCTCTCAATATATTTATCACTTATGTTAAACATGCTTACACTTATTATAACTGCTTTATTTTATTTTTAGTTCTTTTAACATTATTTTATTTTAAGTTATTCAACTACCCTTTATTATATTTTCCTCTGTTAATCATTTTATAACTAGAATTTAAGTGTATAACATTTATTATAACCACTCAAATTTTATTTATAAAATGTTTTTATATTGTATATTATCCAATTACATTGTTAACTTCTGAAATTAAGTAAGTTATATTTGAATGCAATTGTATTATACAAATAAAAATTTCTAATTAAATCATTTCATGCTTGAATATTCATCCAAAATTTTTATTTTCTTTTTATAATTGTAATTATTCTTTAGAATTAAATTTAAGAATTAAAATTTTAATTTATTCAAACCATTTAGAGATAAATGAATGTATGTATATAATTTATCAAATCAAATTTATATCATATATCTATATATATTATAAATCAAGTCATATTTTAGAAATTCAAATCATTTTGATTTCCCAAAACAAAGCTGTAGCAAGACTACATAGCATTCTCTTCACCTCGAAACTCGAAAATGAATGTCGATGATGCTGCAGTCATCACCAAAATTATTTCCCAGCGACAAAGAGAAGAGTACTAATTTTTAAACTTTAAAATTCTTTGGAAACATATTCTTATTCGAAAATGCTTTAATTAATATACTTTGAAACTTAAACACCAGGTTTTAAACCATCGGAAATTGAATTCTCAAATTTCTTGTTTTTAAATTCATTTCAGTTCCCAAATCAATTTATAAACAACTATTTATAAATTCATTTATAGAACAATAAATGATAAATCAAGTATTATCATTTCAAATAATTAATTTAAATCAATTTATTAAGTTCCATAAATTTATTTATATATCAAAATTTATTTCATTAACCAAATTTTAAAATGATACCGTGTCAGTTTGTTCTGTCAAAGTGTTTTAGAAATCCGATCGATAGCGTTGATCAGACGAATCGATCGAAAATCCAAATCAGCATTAACAACTCAAACGACACAATATATAAAACAAAACATAGATTTACAAGTACAATTCAAAATGTTTGGAAGAATAGATTAGAAACAAAAGACAAGACGATTAAATAACAGAGTAAGGAGATGGGTAAGCTTAAGTAAATCACGGGCAACCTTAACCGGGTCAACCGTGACTTAAAGAATAAGATCAATGTGGATTTTTCTGGGGTAAATCTACATTCAATCTCAAGAGATAGAGTTTGGAATAACCAAAGATAGATATAAATCCCTGGTGAATCGATGCTAATTGTAAAAGAGTTTTCCCCCTTTACAATTCAATATGAAATTGGCGAGACCGCCGACTCACTAAAAAGATCATTCGAAGCGGAGTTATGAGATACTCCAGAATCAAAAGAAGATGAATAGTGAGGGATACGAATGTATTTTGGAACTGTAGGGAATGTTCCGAAATTCAAAGGAAATTCGAATCAAAGAGGAAAGATTCAAACTCGAACGAAAGTGATTTTGTAAATAATTTACCTTATATTCTAAATTTTTCCTCAAAGCCAAAGCTCTGATACCAAATGTAACACCCGATATTTTCAACCATTCGCATCCTTACATGTCAGACTTGACTTGCTCAAAATACCGCGTTGTAAATAAAATTTGGCAAATCTCAGAATATACAGTAAATAAAAATCACAGATCACAGACACAGAGTAATAATAGTGCAACAGTAGTAAAAGAAATAGTAGTTCATGAAGCTACTATGTAAATATATCAGAGTTACATAAGATACAACAGAAGAAATAGAGTACAACAGAAGTCTCAATACATGAAGTCTACTAAAACAAGAGCTGAAAAGGACCAATAGACTGAAAAAAGATAAAACTGGACAAGTAGATAATCTCTAGCGATTCCAATCTACAGAAAGTGGAAATCCAAATCTGTAAATACTCAAGCTGACCCGAGCGTAAATAAAAATACAAATACTCAAGTCAGGACATATACTTATACAATGTAAACCAACTCAAGTGAACTGTAGTAAAGGTACAAGTACTTAAAGGATGCTTGGGACCGTCCATCCTCTAAGGATCCGTCAAACTATTTACTATGTAGTAATATTGTGCTATTATAATAATGTCTAATAGTAAAATAAACTTACTTTTAAATAGCATTTAGGCTTTACATTTTCCACCTTAATACGTAATAGTCCCAGTAGTCCATCCAATATCTGCATATCTCCTGATCGGGAGACTACGAGAAGATACGCATGGGCTACAGGAGAAAACCAAACTCGTAGTAAAGGCTCGATAGGGTAGGTGACACGGCACACAAGGCAATGCCAGGGTAGATATACTAATTACGACGCTTGGGCTGGTGGTAACGCAGTAGCCACATATGCCCACCTCGGAACACATTCCCAAAATCGAAGGGGCGCCCAAATAATCACAAAAGCAATAGAATGGTATCGAAGAAATGTGTCCGACCATAGAGGAGCTACCCCTTTTGGCCCGAGATTGCTCCTGTTTCTGCCACCTTATGCCAACTCACGGGAGTTGGGTCCACGTAACATACCTCAAGGACGTCGCCACCATCCTACTTCATTCTGTAATCTCCACCACGTACACGGTTTTCAAAGTGGTTTTAGTATCGACAGAGAGCATGCCCATATCCGATCACGGTCTCTTTGCCAACCAATCGTTATTATAACCCGTGGTTATAACTTAAAACTAATATTTTATACTTCAAAATAAAATATCATTTCAATCCAAATCTTTATTAAAATAAAGATTAAATCATTTCCAAACCATTTCAACATATCAACATACCATATCTTTCAAATTCAAATATTTATCAAAATAAATATCAAGTCATTTCTAACCATTTCAATATATTAAATTATCATATCCTTTAAAACTTCCTTTCAAATCATTTTAATACATTAAAATATCATATCTTTTCAGAATTTCAGTTTCAAATCATCATTTGAATGCAAATCCAAATATTCAACTTTAAATACCTTTTAAATTCAAAGATATCATTCATTTATTATTCTTTCAAATCACCTTTAAAAGTGATTATATTCCAATTAAATTAATTCATTTAAACCATTTAAAATGAAGTTATTATTCTTTCAAATCAAGTATTCAAATTCCAAGGTTTCAAACCATTCTGAGCTCATTTACTAAGTCAAAAACTATAAACATTGAAAATTTCAGCCTTTCACAGCATTTAGAAAAAACTGTTATAAGTTATACTTGAACACATTTTAATTCAGCAAAGACAACATTTAAAAATTGCTGTTAAATCTCATTTTAGTTGAATTTTTAGTTTAAAACAGCAAAGACAGCATTTCCAGAAATGCTGTAATAGCTCAGGTTTCAAATTAAAGGTTTTTATTAGTTTCAGCAAAGACAGCAGACCACTACAGGATTTACAGAACTGCTGTAATAGGCCTTTATTAAGTTTTTAGCCTTTTAGTTTACTTCAACAACTACAACATTTCAAACTGCTGCAATAGCCTTTTTATTAGGTTTTAAGTTCATTTACAGAAACCATAGCATTTCTGAATGCTATTAAAAGTATTTTCCAAATTTTAGTGTATTTCCAGTAAATAATAAACTTCAATTTAAACCTTTAAACATTATAAAATCATATTTTAACATTCAAAAATGTTCATTAACATACCTTTAACATATGATTTTATAAAACCAATTTCTTATAAATAAATCCAAATTTCAATAATTCCACTTATTAATCCAAGTGTGTAATTTCCTTTTCTTCACTTTTCAACAAATAAACTTAACACTTAAACTTTAAATTACCATTTCACAAATTTAACTAAATTTCCAATTTATATAATTAACTTGAATCTTTAATTAAAACCCAAATTTCACATTTCCAAGTCAAGTTATATTATATAAAATTTCACATTTAAGCATTCATTTATTTAACCATTTAAATTCATAGAAAAATCAATAATACTTTAATAAATCACTTAAAGTCAAATTTAAATCAAATTATCATATTTACCATTTTCCAAATATAATTAAATTTCCATTTTATTTATATAACTTAAATATCATTTTTAACCAAAATTCCAAATTTCCATACTTAAGTTATATTTCAATAATCCAATTTAATCATTTAATTATTCAACATCTTTAACTTATAGAGAAAATCAAAATTTCTTATTTAAACATTAAAAATCCAATTTAAATCAAATTTTCATAATTTACACTTTTAAGAATACTTAAATATTCAAAATACTTTATAAAATACCCACGGGCCTGTATATAGTTTTCTAACCTAAGTCAAGTGATACAGATATATATCATTTCAATCCGCAGTTTACAAAGAAAATCCAGGTTCTATCATTTCAAACCCGCAATCCCAAGTAAAACAAAATAAATAAAAACCGTTCAGGCCTATCATTTAGCCCATAACGATTTTTCCCTATTCTAAAGTTCATTCGGGTATGTATCATTTCAACTCATAGTGATTTCTAATCTACCAGGGAACTTGAAGTGTGATAAACAAATATAAATGTAATTTAGCAGGTTTAACATCATATATAAATAATCGCAGGCAGTTATAACGTCACATATAATTCTACACATTCAGTTGTTGTCGCTTCACAATTGCGTAAGTATAAAATGTCGTGTGAGATTTACTCACCTCTTATGCTGGAGATATGAATAGAAATGACACAACGTATTCCAAAACACAATGAAAAGACTACAGACTCGAGTGGAGAGTGAGATCCAAGCTATTGATCTTGTGTGACAACCCAAAACAAACCAAATTAAAATTAAAATTCAACACAACATTGAAATTGAATAACTTTGAAATCAAAAGCAATTTGAATGCAACAATTTTTGCCTTGCTTCCTATATTATTTTGCACGGCCTAGGGGTTGGATTTGCTTGGGTTTGGACATGATTAGGCTCGAGTATAAGCATAGGAATGCAAGGCTTAAATGTTAGAACATGGAGGGGAGTTACACTTGGGAAGGTGAAGGGGTTCAAGCAACATAGGGTAGGTTTTTGTTCAACTTTGGCTCGGCTATGGAGGGTTTGGGCTTGGCCAGTTGAGTGTGGGTCTGGACAAGGGTAGGAGGGGTGAGTAAGGGTCTGGACAGAGGTGGTGGTGGCGGCCTAAGGTGATGGTGGTGGTGGAAATGGAAGTGGTGAACAAGTGGTGGTCAAACAACATGCTTTCAAGGCTTTAGGTTGCATTTTGGTGGATTTTATCATCATGGTGGGCTCGGCTATGGTCAAGGATGAAGGGGTAGGTGGTGATGATCGCAGGGAAGAGGTGTAGGAGGTGGGGGCCATGGCCATGGAGTGGAGGCCGATCAAAGTATCCATGAAAACAAGGCAAAAATATAGGAAAAAAAGAAGTAAAAGAGGAAAAGAAGATGGAGCCATTACCAAATTTGTGCTAGCCGTGAATAAGAAATGAGAAGGTTGGTTTTTGCGTGAAAAGTAAAAATGAGATTCATGGCTACTAAACAAAAATTCACGGCTAAATAAAATTAAATGAAGAGTTATGGAAATTGAAAAGTCTGGCAATTGAAAAGTCATAGGAAAAGGAAGAGTCTTGTCTCTTTAATTTACCATTTCTTTTAAAACAAATATAACAAAAATAAACTCAGTACATACATTTAAAAACCGAAAAAAAGTGAAATAAAATGAAAATAAATAATTAAATTTAAAGAAAATAGGAAAAGAATTAACGAAATTGCTTAAAAATTCAAATCTGGGTTCAAAAATTACAAATAAATCACCACTAGCCTTGGAAAAATATCCACTTCATTTTAAAAATATTATAAACAAAAAATTTGAAATAAAATAATATATTTATCATTTAATAAAATGAAATAAATAATTAAATTGGAGAAAAGTAGAAAAAGAACTAAAGAAATGTTTAAAAATGGCAAACAGGACATGAAAATTTCAAATAAATTACCACTACCTCTAGAAAAATTTCTATTTCACTTAAAAAATTAAAAAGTAAAATAAATAAATGAGGAACATAATAAAGTAGGAATGAGAATAAAATAAGTTTTTTATAAAAAAAAAAGATAAATAAAGAATTACTTTAATTAATTGAAACTTGGAATTAAAATTTACAACAGAATACAAATGAGAAAATATCAATTACATTTTTTTTTAAATGTTTTAAAACCAAAATATATAGATAACATGTTATTTTACACATGAAAACATAAATTAGAACATTATAACACCAATAAAATATTATTTATATAAATTAAAATAAACAGTTTTGTTAAATATAGCAAATTATACGCAATATTTAAAAAGGGCATAACTTCCACAATATAAGTCAGATTTCAACGAAACGAAAAGCACTATTCTTAAATTTTAATTTAATTTCATAATAAAAGATAAAATTCAAGTTTTCAAACTTTCAAATTTTAAATTTAAAAGTCAAAGTTGACCATATTGACCCAAATTCACTTTTTGGAAAAATATTCTTTTTAGTCATGTTTGGAATTATAATTCATATCAAAATAAAAATTTATATTTAAAATAACAAAATTATTTTATTTAATAAATAAATATAAAGTTTTTAAATCAAAAATTCAATTAAAATAATTAAAATATACAATTAAAATAATCAGAAAATACAGGATTGTTACACACAAGCCCATCCCCTGATCACTCATGTACAAGTACCTTCCTCGAGTCGATCACGAGAAAAAAAACGAGAGAACCCGAGCCAGCCTCTCAACATTCCTGTGCCGCTTACAATCTCTTTCACTTTGAGTCATATACGCCAACGACCCGAGATCAACTCGAGCACATCTTCTTCCTCAAACTTCATCAGTCCCTGACACAAGTGCACACGCGTGCACATGCATGGTGACTCCGACCATCTTCGGTCACTCATGCCCCCTCCTTCAAATCAACAACATCCTAGTCGAGCCTCTCAACCACTCAGATCGATGAAGCAGCCAGAAAGACGAAAACGAACCAGCCAACACACACATGAACACAGAAATGATCTACAACTCCCCTTGCCGATGACGATTCCATTCACTGGATCCCACTTCCCTCTAACGAGATCATCGTCACAGATTCACACAGCGTCTCCCCTACACACGATCGATCTGGTCCCTCAATGGCAACACAATCGCCACGAAAACAACGACGACCCCAAATAGTCGACAAACCCTAAATCGCCTCCATTAGGACACCACGACCACATGAAACATCACTAACCATTTTTCCCGAGTTCACCGTGCCACCCTCTTCTTCTACCCCAAAGCATGACGACCAACTATCACACGTTTGTCGGAATTTGGCATAATTTCCAAATACGTTCAACTCCGATTATCTTGACAAACAAAAGCCTAAAAATCTAAATATTCATATCAAAAATCATGATTTCCTACCACGATTCCATTTATGAATTCCAAACACGAAATCGCAATATTCATTGATTTTTGACCTATATAAAATTCTTACTATTATTTCTAAATTTTTAATTAATCACTAAATTAAAATTCTTGAAACCATTTTTAGAATTGTTATTATAAGATTATAATCATATTTCATTTAAAGATCAAAACTCAATTCTGGTTGTATGAGGAGATTTAAGATTTTTGAAAGTAGTTCGAGCCTGTGGAAATAACAGAGACAATACATATATATATATACACACATATACATACAAATACACACACACACACATATATATAAAGCAATTCAAATATATCCAGATAAATTCAATCATGTAACCATATTACAACTTCTCCATATAGGATTATCACATGTAATACTTAAAACTGTTTTTAAAGGAAGGTTTACTCACCTGTTATTAAAGAACAGAGACTGCTTTAAAGCTTACTGTTCGATTGCAACTGAGTTGAACTTATGATGAGTTGATCCTTGCTAGTTGAAGATTTGTAAAACTGTTGTTAACTTGGCTTTAGATCAGGTTGTATTAGTAGTTAATGTTGTTGTTAGATTGAAAGTTCCAATTTGATTTTGAATTTGCTTCAGGTTGAAGATGAAATAATTGTTGTTGCATTTGCTTTAGATCAGGTTTCTTTTGATTCTATTTTTGTTTTAGTTTTTGAAAAGATGAGGAGAGAAAAAGATTGAGGAAGAAAAGAATTCAACTGAAAATCAGATTTTCTCCAAAAAAAACTTATATTATATAGTAAAATTTCTAAACAATAATGTTTGCCACTTGTTTATTTTAAATTATACAAAGCTTCCACATGTAAATGCGTGATCTTGTTCTCTTACAAATGTTAAATACATGTATAATTATGTCTAAACCCTTATCCTACTAAGTAATTAAGATATGTATATTTATGTAAATATGAATTTATTTTTATATTAATTTATATATTACTTATGTTTGAATAAACTAATGTATTGTATGTTTTATATGTTTATGGATTATGTTTTAGAATTTTATATAAACCATATTTATCAAGCAAGTTTAAAAAGAAGGAAAAACAAAACTTCTAATAAATTTTATTTAAATTTAAACTTAAGCTAAAATATTTTTAAATAAATAACATTTATAGATATTATCTTGTTTGTTAAGAAATATAAAGTTTAACTTAAAATAGCCTTTGAATTTTTTATATTAAATTCAATCGTAACTTCCAAATTACAATATATATATATTAAATTTGAAAACATATTTTTATTTGTTAATTTCAAACTAAAACTTTTCTATTTACAGTATATACAAATATATATACATTATAAATATAAAACATTTTAATATTAGCTTTTTAAAAGAATAAACTTGCCAATTTAAATGATTATAAAAGAAAATTATCAAGCCAATTTAATTGTTAATAAAGATTATTAAATTGCCCAAAATTCCAGGTTATCACAGACCCGACTTCAACCTTCGAACATCGACATCCAATACATCACCTGTATTCAAATGCCGGAGATTCAAACGTTGGAGTCCGATTCGCTGGAGTCATAACACATTAGATGATAACAACACAATGGAAACAAAATAACTTTCATTCATTCACTTCATGTATTAAAACATTCTACAACAAGTGACCGTCATCATCAGAGCCTATATATACTACGTAACAATAGGATACAACATAACAACGGAAAAATAACATCAATAGGGTCTTCCAAGAGTGTTCAACATATTGCATCTTCATTTCCAAAGCTCCAGAGTCCAAACCAAAAAGCTCAAAACCAAAAGCTTCCAAACCAAAGACTTCTAGATCCACATCTACCTCCTGACATAGCTCCAAAATCTACTGATAACCTGACTCTAAGCTGTCCGGGTGGAAAATTAGGGGCACTTAGAGTTTAGCAAAGGGAACAATACACTCCGAGTCAGTCATAGGACTAGTGTGAGAAACTTAAAAATATTTATTTATACAAAAAGGAATCCGTTCATGGTTTTGGAAAATGAAACTACCATAAGGCCTCCCGGCACACATTCAAATGCAATCGCACACATGAGGGAGGTTTCTTCTTATAATAGTCAAACATGCTTGATACGCGAAAATCCTTTGATATTATTTTTAGTGCATAGTGTGAAAAAACATTTTGCAAGTATAATATTAATGTTAGCCAGCATACGTACCATTATAGTATGCCTACTATAGCTACCATGTTAAATGGCATGTTATACAACTGAAATCGTAAAGGGCTTGTATTGTTTGTTTGGATTTTCAACAAATAGCCAAGGCTAAGGAACTTCCTTTATCCAAATGGGTATGCCTCTTGAAGGACATCCCGAGAACCTAAATGGATCTCTGCTAACACAAGGCCGGGTTACCTCTGTAACTAGGTTACTAACTGTCACGAGTATGTCATCCCTCGGTCGTAACCTACCTTTACCGAGGCACCTCAAATTACAACAACCACATAAGTAAAATATTTAGGCACCATACCATAATACCACTTTTTATCCAGAAGGAAATGCACATACCCTTAGGTTTGCGAACCCCGAAAGTTTGCTGCATCCTTCCCGTTTCGACCATTTCCCAAGGTGTGAGGTTCGATGAAGTCTCGTTCCACAAAGCTACGCTTTACACAAAAGCCATGCTTCGATCAACCAACGCTCAACGCTTAGCATGCCACATTACCAAATTGGGAATATATCATTAATAACTATTATCTACATAACCTCTGAGCTCGTACTTCTCAGAGAATGGTGTTAAGCTAAGAAAATAAATTCTCCACCACCAAACAGAAATGTATTTGATAGAAACTAGCTTTATATCTCAAAGTGTAATGTCAGACATACATCTATAGAAGTCCATCCTGGGTCCGAATGGAACCGAATGCACTTTGCCCAATTGAGGAAAGAAGTCCTTGCAAATTCGGATATCCCCAATCTCATCTGGACTCCTCATCACATAGGGTAATCTCTATACTGGAGCAACTCGATGTAGAGATAATCAATAGGCAATCCTTTCGTTTTCGAAAATACCCGGTCTTCAACCACCGTCTTCAAATTTAATTCTATTCCGTCGTATCATTATTCGGAATGGGTTTTCGACTTAATACCCTTCCCCAACCTTTTCGAATAATGAGCGCTTATTTAAAACGTATGGGTACATTTAGATTTTAGTTAAGTCATAACTTTCTAGCCTTTATTTCCTAAAACCTTTCCTTTTGAATGGTTTAAACAAAAGTTCCACCTTTTATAATGAAATGTAGAACATTATATTCACACCGCAATTTATCACAGATAAATAACTTTCTTTTATCACGGCACAATCCAAAGCAATTCATATCATAGAATATTAGCATACTAGAGATATTTAATCAATCCAAGCATTCAATATAATTAATCATCCATAAGTCACATAATTTAAAATTAATTCAATTTAAACCAAATAAATTAATTGCTTATGAATTAATTACTTAATCCTGCTTAATTATCATTAATTAATTACAAACTATTTGTTATTTTTAATTAATTAATGAAATTAATTAATCCTTCTTAATTACTTACATAAATAAATTTTCCTATAATTAATAATTAATTAATCTTTAATTATTAATTAATTATCTTTAATTACTAATTGATTTAACCTTTAATTATTAATTAGTTAACCTTTAGTTATTAATTAATTAGCCTTTAATTATTAATAAATTAACTTTTAATTATTAATTAATTAATTATTCTTTAATTACTTACATTAAGTAATTATCGTTTATGTAATTATCCTTTAATTACTTAAGTTAATTAATTAATCCTTAATTACCTAAGTCCTTAATTAATCTAAGATAAACCATTTACCTTAGTTAACGACTTAATTACCATTTAAATATTATTTAAATCAAATGCTTGAAATTAATTTATTATTAACATACAAAATTAATTGGGGCATTTTTATTAAATTTTTATTACACTTATCTAAATCACTTTCTTAATCACATCCTTTTATTTTGAAACAATTAGAGATTTAATTAAATAATTAACCTAATATTTAATAATTCAATACCCAAAACAATTTATCTTAAAGACAATTAACTTTAAAATTTTAACGTTTGAACTTACCTGAAAAACTTGATAAACATTTTTTGCTTGAAACTTTTTTAGTAATTTACTTAAAAATTTATTTTAGTGTTTAGCTTTGAAACTTAAAAATTGTATAATTTCTTATGCTCTAAAGCATGATCAATATTTTCTTTTAAAAACCTGGTTAACCAACACAATCAAACCAAGTCAACCTCTAATCCCTTCCTCGGTACCACTCGCGTACGAACCTAAGATCGTCTTCGAGCCAAACCAAACTTCCTCGACTCTTCTTCGACACAGCTACGACCAGACATGGAGAATATCTCGTGCACGTGCACATGAGATCAAGTCAACTCCGATCCATGCTCCGACCTCTAACACATCAGCGACGTCATCCTCGTTCAACCCGACCACCCAACATGATCAATCACGTCGGAAATCAAAATCGAGCAAGTCGAGACTTCCTGGAATCCAACCCAACTGACAACAACGCCCCGCGCCGCCGTGTACCGTCACCAGAAACCTCACGATCCTGTCTAGAGTTGCTTCACTGTTCCATGCATCGGTCCCCCTCACTCCGGTCATCTCCGGTTCACCCTCGTCGTCACAATTTTCGGGACTTCATCATCGACCAAAACAGGCTATAAAACCCTAGTTCACCCTCGTCCAGCCACCACGACGTTTGAAAAATCCACCGAGCATTTTTCCATTGATCACCAGACTTCCAGCCATCTCCCGCACCAGGCTCGACGTCCATCCCTTCGTCGATCGTCGAGAATCGATGAAAATTCCAAAATCGTTCAACTCGCGAATTCTCAACATCCTAAACTTAAAAATCATGATATCACTATTAGAATTCACCATTTTCTAGTACGATTCCAATTATATAATCAAATCGTGAAATTTAGATAATCAAATTTCCTGACATTATACATTTTTACTGTAAATTTCCAATTTTTAGTAATCCTACTTGTTAAATACATATAATAATATTTTAAAAAATTGCATCTGGTTAATACGAACAAATTTCTGTTAAGGATCATGACATAAAACTGTTTGTATAGAGAGATGAATTTCTTATGGTTGTTTGAGCATGTAATTTATGAACAGAGCTGAACATACATTCATACAGACATGCACAGGTATTTCATTCATTTGTTATACATGTAAATACTTTAATTCAGACATGCAAACATTTCACAACATTACTTCAGGCATGCTTTAAGATAATACATTGATAAATTTTTAGAAAAAGAAGTTTACTCACCAGATTTCGGAACAGAGAAGCCTGGAATTGCTTTTGAACTTGAAAACTGGAAAACTTGATTTTTGATTTAAATGATCTTTGCTTTAGTTTTTCTGTTGAATTTGAAGTTGTTTGATTCCAGGTTTTTTTTTAAATCTCTAATTTGGTTTCTTTAGGTTTGGTTTTAAGTATATAAAAGAAAATGAGAAAGAAGAAGTATAGATATTTATACCTGGTTTCTTATTTACTTATTTTTATTATTTTGAAAATGAGGAAATGCATTTGTGACATTTGTATTTTGCATGCTAAACTTAGTTTACGCTTGTAAATATATATCTACATAAGCCTACACATGTCTTTATTCATGTATTTTATATTTTCTTTATGTTGTTATATTTTTATGTTTTAAATTTTTTATATATACAAACTATATTTATTCATGTATAATTTTAAAAGAAAGTATATAAACCTTTTATTCAATCTTATTTTAAGCTATCATACTTTTAAATAAATAAATATTTATCTTTAGAGTTTTTAAATATAGAATTTAACTTTAAATATCTTTTGAAAATTATTATATTTTCAATTTTTATTAAATACATTTCCTTTTACTTATATTTTATAACTTCAAAGAAAATGATTTGTGTGTGTGTATTAGTTTTTAAAATATAGATTTTTTAAATCCAATTTATTTTTAAGGTATTTATTTTTTGAATTTCAAATCAAAATTCTATTTATAATGTATATACACACACATAAAAAACACATATTTTATTTTTTTGGAAAAATTCAAATTAATCACAAATGAATTCTAAAAATTATACTAATTACTAAATTAAATTTGTCTTAAAAATGGGATCGTTACAACTCAGCTCCTCGAAATATCGTATATTGAGGACTTAGTTCCTTGGACTATTGTATATTGAGGACTCAGCTCCACGGACTATATCGTATATTATGGACTTAGCTCCTCAGACTATCGTATTTGAGGACTCAGCTCTTTAAACTATCATATAATGAGGACCCAACTCCTCGGGCGATCGTATGTTAAGGATTCAGCTCCTTAGACTATATCGTATATTGATGACTCAGCTCCTTGGACTATTGTATCTGCAAATACGAAACCATATACAATGAACTTGCCCAACTAAGACAATGTTATAAACTATCTCAAACCATAACAAACAATCTACCAAAATATCGCTCGTCTCACAATGATATCGATGGAACGAACCATGCATGAAATGGAGTTCGTATATGGGACTTCTAAGTGTTTGAAGTTAAGAAGTTTATTATAATTATTATAATTACTGTATATTTATATTTGTTCTTCTTCCACACGCAAACTATCCTAATACCTTGCCCGATCCAATGCCTCCACTCCTTTTCATCCACAACCACCACCAGGGACCCACTACTATGATTTGATGCCACCAACAACGGCCTTTCCTCATGCGCCACTCGCCTATGTCGCTCCGACCACCAGAAATCGACTCCGTGGCCACCCAAATTTTGGATCTAGGGTTTATCACTTTGGAAAACTCTAACCCTCTAAGGTCGTTCAAACCCCGATGTGGAACTCCACTTGATCCATTCATTACATTCATGCCCTTCGATCGCGCTATCGTCGTCGTTTCACTATTGGACCAAAACAAATAGTCCACGTTTATCGAATTTCCCAATGATTTTTCTGATCAATCCGTTTACCCAATCAGCAAATGAATACCACCAGTGGATTCGTGTCATCGAGAACTACAATTTTGTTATATAATATGTATGATTTGAAACACTTTTTTATTTCGCAATTTTTAATTAGAATAAGATTATCTTTTTCTAGTTACAATCGATAAAAATTAAAATTTAACCATCTAGCCATGGCGTACTACCCTATTCATGTTTTAGAAAACCACTTTTCAATTTCAGTTACATCATTTATTACGTGATTTACAACCATAAAGGATGAATAACTATATCTTACTAATATGTACACAAACATGATAAGTTTCACTCATCGATCAGCCGTGCATCTTCTCTAGTCTAAAGTAAATCCTCCTCCTTCTTCACTATCCAGAAATTCCCACCTTTATAAATTCCAAATCTCTTAATAGACTTTGATTTAATTGCGTAACTCTCTTTGTAGCAATCGATTGCATATATTTATTTAATTTGGATTTGAATTGGTGAATTTCGAATTGATTTTGTTTAAAGATAGATGAAGGAGAAGACAAATGTTAGAGGTAAGATGTTTCGATTAAAACATGACTAGAAAATTGGTTTTCATTTCTATTGTAGGCCAAAATAATCCAAATTTAGGCTAAAATCTCAAAACTAATATATTACGAAAATACCACTGGGTTTGACTTCCTCTAATTTATAGCCTGTTTAACCAAATACAACAAGTTATATATGTTTTCTGACTGAATAACATTTCAAATGTAATGGGATAGATCTCGAAGCCTAATTCTAGTCCTTTAGAAATTTACTATTTTTCCATTTATGTGAAATTATAAATTATCCTTTTTTAATTATTTAATTTCGTAAAATTATGGAGGTTACATTCTCCCCCTTTAAAAGAATTTCATCCCTGAAATTCCATGGGATGGACAATGCAACTTGCTTTATATCGTAAAATGAAATAAAATAGACATAGTTACATCCACCTAGCGTCCATCATGCAACAAAAGTGAAAACGCAACCAAGAGTATATAATACAGTTGATAGATAAAATAGAATGATATGTTATGAGATGAGTGCAAATGCAACTAAATCAACCTCCTATATTAATGTATATGCAATGCAACCAATATGTATGCATACATCCTAATATATTCAAGTATATATATTTCTATATGTATGCGCATCGATACATCCATATGCAACATCAATGTAAAAGCGCAAGTAAACAACCAATAAATAAACACACACACACATATATATATATATAGAGAGAGAAACAATAAATAGTATATACATATAATCATCTAGCATAAATTATAGCACCTAAATATGGGTATCTATCCTAGGTTGGAATGTATATGCATACAGGCCAACACAATACAAACTAAATATGTATAATCTAAGCAAAGTTCCATAGGAATCAAAACACATCATAAGGTTGTGCATACAACCAATCTTAGCATCCATACATCCGTTCCTATTTTAACTAGCGAGGTAAAACAATCATGCAAACATACAAACGACCTAATGGGAAAACTATTTAAAAGAAACTATTGGAAGAGACCTAATGATGGAGAAACTTGGATTACCTTTGTTATAACTAACTATGTTATCCATTGCAGGACAATATAGGAAGAAAATCACAAAGGAAAAGCCATCACAAAACAATTCAAGGGAGCCTTAGAGTGATAGCAATTGAACACGAGAGATCAGAACCATTGTGATGAGATTTATTGGGCCATAGTAAGAAGAAGCATCAAAGCTTTCCTGAGTAGTTGGAGCCATTGGAGGCATCTCACAGAGTCATTTTATGGCACGTTAAAGCCATAGTAGCACAATTCTTGGAGCGATAGTATGTCAAAGGGGTAAAACAATTGTGGGAAGATCCAAAAAGCTTTCATGTGATATCTCTAAGCAACAAACCAAAGCCATCATGGGGAGGTTTGTGAAGTCATCATGTGTTATCATTTGAATAAAGAATTACGTTCATACTACCGTGAGGGGTTACAATATATTATTGTGGATAATCTATGGGTGACAATTTAATGCTATCATGGGAAGTTTGAAAACGCTATCATGTATTATCTTCGAATGGTGAATCAAGGATATTGTAAAGGGTTCCAAAAGGTTACCATGGGTTATCACACGCATTTCTTCATAATGTGCGACTATGAGAGACTACAACATGCCATCATGTGCAATCATAAGGTAGAAGATCAAGATGTCACGAGGAGTTCTAGGAAACCATCGTTTGTTGTTTTAGAGCTAAAGCCACTGTGGAAAGTTTTCAAAACTCTATCTCACTCAACCATGAACTAAAATCCATAAATCAATATGCCATATGTCGTTTCGATCATGTGCCATATGGACTAATTGCAACCTTCTACTTCTAATGGAGTGCCATGTCTTGGGAATCTAGCAGTTCAAGTTTTCTATAAATAGAACGGTACCCCAAAAAAGGAGTCGAATCTTTAGAGACTTCCTTATCCTCCTTTTTCATTTTTCCAACATTGTAAAGAAAGCTTTGATTTGGGAATTCATGGCTGTTAGGAAAATTGTAATTAAAGACTTTGTAATCTAGGACTTGGACTTAATATAATTTGCAAAATCATTTTCATTTGATACTTGTTGCATATTTGGCTAACTTCCATTGCATTACATATATGGTTTTAGTCAACTAAGCTTTTAGTCACATCATCGAGCATGGTCAAAGTACCCTTCCAAGGGAGATAGTCAATTATGCCTTTAGTCGTGCCGTCTGGCCGGGCCAAAACACCTATCCAAGGGAGCTAGTCAATTAGGCCATTAGTCCTACCACTCAACCTATCCAAAGGACTTATCTGAAGAATGGTGATCAATCTAGACTCTGGCCCCGCCATTAGGCCTTGCCACAATGCATACCCAAATGAGTTGGACGGGAAAAGCCTAGTGGAACAACCAATCCCCACACACCACCAATAAGATTTGACATCCATCTACTCAAGATAGATATAAAGCAATCAAAAATCAGGAAGATTGTAGCAATAAGCCAGAGGAAAACATTTCAAGACAATATGTCATCAAAGTCAGGTATGCAAGGAAAAATTATGTACGAATCATCAGCTTGCTTACACTATATAATCCCATACAAGGGCTATACACCATGGAATTTACAAAGATACAACACAACTATGTTAACATGGAAAATCTCATTTATAAAAAATGTATTTCTCCTTGACAAATATGGTCCTGGAGGATGAGAAAGTGGGCAATGTTGGTAAACGATCACTTTCCCTTTTCCCTCTACATCTAAAGTGCAAGAATGTTGTTTACTGGTTGAAACCGCTTCTTTGTACAAAACTATAGGTCTTTAGATTTCTTTCAAAGCTTCAAAACATCCATATTTGAAAAATTGACGAAATTTTTGATAACTAGAAATAGCTACCTTCCTTAGTCTACTATCTTTATCCACGCCTAAAAATACGAAATCAAATTTTAAGTTAAAGCAACTTTAACTTCGATTAAGTAATCAACTAGAGAATCAAGCTAGGAAGCCCAAGTGGAATAAAACTACATTAATCCTAATCGATCTTTGAGTTCTTTTACAACAATAAATCTATCATAAAAGCTATTACAACCCAAAGAGATAATAGTTTTAGAAGCTACAACACAACTAATTTTTAGAATTAGAAAGGACATCCTGAACCTTCTGAAAAGAGGAAGGAAAAATAGAAAACATTGCGCTAAGAGGAGCATCAGTGCCAGGAGGATTATTGACTGAAGGAAACCTACAATAGTCTCATTCTTTAGGAGGTTGGGGTAAGTCCGCTACACAATAACTTGGCATGGTTAATCTAGATTTCATGGGAAACAGGTCCTCAAAGCTACGTAAGAAATTGAAATCTATATTCGAAAATAAGGTGTACATTTTATGAAGGTCACATGGAAGCAGTATTTTGTTAGGTGAGATTTGTTAAAAAAAGGGAAATTTTCTTTGAATGTCCTTTTTAATATGACTAATTTACATATTATCTCTTGACACAGGAGAAGATGAGTAAACATGAATATATTTAGAAGATTCCACAATGATAATAAATATATTAAAACACAAAGTCCATAAAATCATTACAAATTTAGTTTAACAGCAAAAGATAATTAGTTTACAACATCATATAGGCTCATGAAGAATACATTCTTTACAATAATTGATAACAAATCTATCCTAGTTAAATTTAACCTTATCAAGAGGAAGGGAATTAATAGTTAAAGGCACGGTGAGAACCCTGGGCAAGTTCCAATACTCTCTAGGGTGAGGGTCAGATTCATGTGAATCCAAATATCTCCTATGAAGGCATCTAATCAGTTCTCTACGACAATAATCTAGGAAAGAAAAGTCGAACATAACAAATCAAGCATATACAAGGTATAAGCACTCCATAAGTTTAGCCCTATCTTCAATCAGCATCCAAAAGAGAGTAGTAATTTTCGTTTGAAAATTATCCTAGTGAAAGCACGATTTTAGAAGGAGAGGCGCAACTTTTTTATTCTTGAAATCCTCAAGATACCCGAGACATTTTAAAATTCTCATATATTTCTTATTTGATTCATTCAAATCTTTGTATAGTCTTTCTCCTTCTTGGTTAACTCTTAATTTCCTTTCTCTTTGTATATTGAATAATCTCTACGTAAGTTCTGTTCATTTTCCTATGCTCATAGTTAAATCATGTTAATAATCTTTGACAGTACACATAAAAAATAAATAACAAGTAAAATGAGAAAATTATCCATGGATGAGTAAAAATGACACTAGGTTTTAATGATGTAATAGAGGAAGCATTAGAACGAGTTTGAGCCTCAATAGGAGTTTGACCTATCTCACCAGATTCAAATGGTGTTGACTTAAAAGGGGAAGGTCCATAAGGAGGGGATTTGTCCACACCCTTAATAGCTTTCGAAGAAGGGAAGTCTGATGTATGAGCTAAACCTTCAACGACTCTAGACCTGCCTTAACCCGGGTCATTTCACATTCCCTGCTGGAATATCCTTCTTAGAAGGACCATTACTACCATCATTTTCATCATTATCATCTTCTTCATCATCATCGTCATCACTATCCTTGTTTTCTTTGTCAGCTCCTTCATCCCTCAACCCCTTATCATCATCACCTATTTGTACACCATCAAAACCCAAGAACTTGGTAGGATCAATATCTTCTCCCACAACCACAAAGTAATCACCAGGAATATGCCCTAATAAAATATAAATCTTCTCTTGTAGTCTACCCCTAACTTATCAGATAAGGTGAAAGCCATGTTTGGGCAACAATTAACGTTATCCTTATAGATAATGAACAGGACTGTTATAGTGCATTGTTCTTTCCATCCATTAAGGGGATCGCTCAGAAAGGATGAGACCTTGGATTTCATGGCATGAAGAGATGACTTAAGCTTGCCAATAATAAGGTTCTTTTGTCAAAATCATTCTTTAAGCTAGGAACCCTTTCCAAGGATGTTATAAGAATGGGTTCTCCGATTGAATTTGATAAAGTTTGTCCTTTATATATTTTGTTGTCTCCTCCAACTCGTGGTGATTCTTTAGTTCTCTTCTAATTAATTTGCCCCTTCTTCCAGCTTTTGAGACCTTTCCTTTTCTAGTTCTAATGAGGCTTTAATTGCCTTTTTCTCAAATGTAGCAACTTTTTGGTAGTACCGAGATCACTAAGCCGATCTCAAGGGTAGACACTTTATTAGATAATAAGTTGTGACGACTCACCTTTCTGACCCCTGGAAATGATACATAATACATCCACGGTATTCGTATGCCATTACCCAAGCATTTGAAAGATAAATTATCATGGGGGTAAAAGAAAGAAAAGAACAAAAAAATTCACAACGGAGCTGTTAAATAGAACATAACTGTAAAATAGTACATAAGGTTACTCCCTAACATGGAGTCATCAGAGTTACACAAAATATTACTATCAACTTAAGCAGTTATAAAAACCTGCCATTACAGATGCTGAAACAAAATACACTTACATGAATTAAATAAACAGCAGAAATATATAAAGAAAATAGATAAAGGCCTCTTGCTCAGACGCTGTCTTCAAATGAGCTCATAAAAGACCTGTTACTCTCGGACTACTCAAATAAAAATAAGTACCCGAGATTTTAGGGTAAACAAACAATTCGAGTTAGACAATATGTGTTGTATGAGTAAAACTCTAAATCAATAGGTGTAATTAAACAATGCGAAACCACGCCACCAAATGTGGAACGGGTTTCCTCTCACAAGAACAGTATCCAAACGTAAAGAATGGATTCAAATAATTAAACATCACAAAGAGTGTTAGACTCTTCCCGATGCAATTAAGAAAACAATTTTGAAGGTTCAATCAACAAGGGAAAAGGGAATTTTCCAATAATGACTAGGAGGGTGCACCCCCCTTACCGAAAGTATACCTCTAAAACTATACTTGAGAACTCCAATGGCTCCCCGAAACCTCCAAGCCCAACCTCGCCAACTGTTATCGAGAATCCTAGTAATTCATATCTTGATGCACAAATATCTAAACCAAATCTAGAGTAGATGTGACAATACCTAATGGGAGCAACCCCACATAGCTTGGCCCCTATTCGCTTTTTGGGTTTAGTCATTTCCGACAAAGGATAACGAAGCTCAAATGAGCAACACATCGTCTTAGAGTGACGAAATACAAAGAAGGTCGATGTAATCGACAAACCAACTATGAAAGATAATAAATGATTTTATATGGAAACTAAATCTTGTATACCCATCACCACTTGTCAATTTCAAACTTGTGCTATCACCTGAGGAACAATGATTCCGAGCAAGTTAAGGTAGTGTTACCTCAAAATCATGTCTCGGTGTACATTCTTAACTTTTGGGATAGAGACGAGTCTCCCTCTTCGACGTTTGGTGTTAAGTATACAACTAAATGCTTTCGATATAAGTGATATCGCTTTATGAAAATCAATTCATTTCCATAAACAAATTAAACTTTTACTTTTAAAACCGAATTTGTGCTTGGGCTTCTCACTACAATTTTTAACTTCAACAACTTTGTAAAAATGGTTCACTAACTTTAGAACACCATTATTAAAAGCATTAATAACTTAAACCATGTTTATCAAATTGATTAATTAAGTTTTACTATCATTAATAAGAATGATTAATTGTCTTTAGACTTCATTAATTAATTTGATTAATTAATTTTAAATACCCTTAATTAAAAGGGTCAATTACTTTTAAAAACATCATTAATTAAATTAATGAATAAAATTTAAATACCATTAACTAATAATGATTAATTAATGTAAGACAACATTAAAGAAAGAGATTAATTTAAAAGTCATTGATTAAAAAGCATTGATTAGTATGAAACGCCATTAATTGAAATGATTAAATAAATTTAGTCCATCATTGTTAAATGATTGATTAACTTTAAGCATCATTAGATAAAATGATTAATTAATTTTAAGTACTATTAATAAAGCAATTAATTAATTTTAAACTCATTATTATTAAGATAGTTAATAACCTTAATCCTTATTAATTAAAATGATTAATTAAATTTAAAATCATTTCAAAATGGTTAATTAATGTTAAACTCATCATTATTCAAAAACTCAACTAACTTTATAAAACAAGAACCTGGCTCAAGAATAAGCCAAAATGTTTCGAAGAGATGATATTTTTCAAATGTGTCGTTATAGCGATAGTCGTTATACATGCACATGTATAACTACTTTCATGTCATTTGATTTACATCCAAACATCACATCTCATAGCATAAGTATGACATATACACAATGGTAAACATATTCATGAACATAGAGAAAACATACTTATACAGTTTATATAAAACTTTTCAACTAGTTTAAATTACTAACTAACTAAAGGTGTCGTCCTTTTAGATAACAAACCAAGTCAACAACATTACATCCAAACATTACTAACCAAGCAATTAAAATAGTGACAAATATGATAAAGATAATAAAGTTCAAAACTTTAGTTAAAAAAGTGAGCTTTACTCACTGAAAGCTAAGTAACTCAATTTTAATCTTCACTAGAACTTGAATTGGACTTAGAACTTCTCTTTTCCTTAGGAAAAATGAAGTTTCGGTGGCTTGTGTGAGCAAAAAAAGTTCAGCCTATGAGGGTATGTTGTACGGCCAAGAGTGAACGAGGTGTATGTTGACTTGTTTTGCTAGTAAGGTGATGTAGATAAGAAAGGTGGATGTTTTTTTTGAAGGAAGGAATGAAAAGAATGTATTTTTATAAACTTGGAAGCTAACTTTGGAAGCCATGGAACTTAGAAAATTTAAGTGGAAGTTTGAGGATGGAATGGAAAAAGAAGAAAAGAGCTAGGAATTTTTGATATAAAATGCATTAAGTGAATTACCTAAATGCCCTTAGAGTATATGTCCTCCACTACATTTCTCCACCTCATCGTGTCGCCCCTCCCGTCCTTTCACATGGAAGGGACAAGCCCACCACCTTGAGCCAATAAGTTTTAATTACTTTTGCACTTAATGTTTCATATAATGTGACACTTACTTTTTCTTTTAGTTTTATTTTAAAGTTTTTATAAAATGTCACATCATGTTATCATAAACCTAAGCAAACACATATATACATATGTATTATCATTTTTAGATTCTATTTTGTTTACAAATGTATGTTCATATGTAAACTGAAGTGTTTACAACATTTCAGACAACTTTTAGACGATGAAAAGTCGAAAATTTGTGAAATGATTTCCGACCACATTTTTTTTCTCTTCAAACTAATTGTTTTTGTAAACAGATTTTGAAAACCATTTCATTATCACTAGTTATTATTTTAAAGAGTTTTATTTCAGCTATAAAATCCATTAATTAATTATTTAAAAATATATTAAATATCCATATTTTAAAGTGATTAATTTACGGATCGTTACATTCTTCCCCTTTAAAGAATTTTCATCCTCGAAATTAACAATTAAGGAGATAACTCAAAATAAATCAAAATGGGCATATATTATATCGGGAAACCTATACAACAAATACACACTAAACAACTATATCAGAACAGTACATACATAATACATACAACATGCAAACAACTATCCTAGCATCAACTCAAGATAAGCTTCCCTTATACTATCTTCAGTCTCCCTAGTGCAATCTCTAGGATCTCCATTCCACTGTACTTTGGCCAAGTCCACAACCTTAGTCCTTAAGCATTTCTTATCCAAATCAACAATTCAAATAGGCTGTCTTACAATGGTCAAGTAAAGCTCAACTTCCATATTCTCCCGCTAAGATGGTGGACTATTCAAAGTAGGATCATGTACATACTTAAGTAGATGTGATACATGGAAAACATCATGTACACCTAACCACCTGGCTGGTAACCCCACTTTATATGCAAGAGTTCCTATTCTTTTGAGTATCTTAAAAGGTCCAATAAAATAAGGTGGTAGCTTTCCTCCTTTTCCAAACCGAATCACACCTCTTATCGGAATAACTTTGATGAATACATATTCCTAGCTGCGAACTCCAAATCTCGATGCCTAACATCTGCATACTTTTTCTCCCGACTTTAAGGTATCTTAAAATGCTTCCTAATCCAATATAGTTTATTCATGAGTTGTGACATCACAAATTATATCTTGTCCAAGTACTAAGCGGTCTCTTGGTTCTACCCAACAAGTTGTAGACCTACAAGACCTTCCATGCAATGCCTCAAAAGGCGCCATCCCAATACTCGTCTAAAAATTATTCTTATAAGCAAACTCAACCAATGAAAAGTTGTCCATCCATGAACCTCCAAAGTCTACCACAAAAGCTCAAAGCAAGTCCTCCAACATATGATTCACTCTCTCGATCTACCCTTCTGCTTGAGGGAGACAAGATATGCTCAAACTCGGTTCTATCCCAAATACATCATGTAAATCCTTCTAGAACGACCTATGAAGATCGAATCCTAATCACTCATAATATCACATGAAATGCCGTGAAGCCTAACAATCTCTTTAACATACAACTAAGCCATCCTTATTGCCTTGACTGGTAAGAAGTAAGCTGTAATGACTTGGGATTTTTGACATCCCGAGTTGTGAATATTAATTTATAATATTCAATAATGTTGTATTTTAATATACAATATTCCCGTTAATCAATGATTAATAATTGTGCAATTTTCCAAAACCAATATATTTTGAATTTTCAGATCTATATTAAAATACAGATTGATTAAATGGAATTTCTTATATATGTATAATTTTTTTTAAAGATAAAATATGTATATTTTGTTTTAGATAAAATATGTGTATTTTCTTTTAGAGAAATAATATGTATATTTTGTTCTAAAGATAAAATATAATAGAGAATTAAAATTTATTAGAAAAATCATATGTATATATTTTTACATATAAGGACAATAAAATTTATATGTATATATAAATTTGGATAGAAATTCATAATAAAGTAAAAAAAGAGTATTTTTGATTTTTGGGCATATAAACAATATGATTTATAAGAGTTTCAAGTGAACTTTGCTAAAATAATGCACCGTGTATATATATGTAAAAATAGATTCATAAGGAAAATTTATTAATATTTATAAATAGATAAAAATGTTATAAATTAAATGATGTGTATAAGGATCACTTGAGTATAGCTAAGAGAAATTATATATACACATTGATAACAAATAACTTGGTTTACTTGAAAATAATGTATTTATATATTATCAATAAAAAAATGTATATATATGGTTACATATATACATGTAGGATTAAAAATAATTTTATACCACTTCGTAGTTCTTGTTTTAAATAACAAGTATGTATATAGGGTGTTTAACATAGAATATTACTTCATTTTGTTTAAAGTAAATATATATTTATATAAGATAAATTAACCAAGAGGGTTATTTTTATTATCTAGTTTCTTATTTTTGTTTTAAAATGTATAAGGTGTGTTGAGATAAATGCAAACACTACTTTGTCAAAAGAAATGATAACTTTTGGGTTGTCTAACTTCTTGAGTATACTTACATATACTTTAAAGTACTTTATGGTTTATATATATATAAATATAATAAGGGAAGATTCAAGTCATTTACTGTTAAGAGAAAAAGATTAACAAAACAAGTTAAAAACTGTTTTAAACCAAGTAAAACAATGGGTAAATAAGTGATAAATTTTTAACCAGAAAACATATTGACATCTGGCAGAGAAATAACTGATAAGTGTTGTAATAATAATTATTTTTATTTTCAAAATATTTCTTTGTAAGTAACCATCTGCTCAGCCACCAAAAGGTCTTCTCAGTCTACCATCAGGATTTTTCAGAGCATATATATAGGCTTTGATCTGAGTTGTTGTTTAAAAAATCTAAACCTGTAACTTAAGAAAAATATACCTCTGTTCAAAATTTGAAAGTAAGCAAGAAATGTTTTAAAAAAGAAAAAAAAGAAAAGAAATGCAATTACTTTGTAACTAGTCTGGTGGGCAGGAAAACATTCTCTGTTTTAACATTCAAGCAAGGATTCAAAATCAAGTTGTTGGAATTCAGATTTAAAGATTTCAACTTCAACTTTAGAAGCTTCTGGAATCAAAATGTTTAAGGTGAGAAACATTTATTTCAAAATTGAAAATGATATGATTGCTCTGTTGACAGTGAATATATTGTCCGTCCCAGTTTAAAAAATCTAGATCTCTTAATCTAGTTCGAATTTGATGATGTTGTAAACCAAGAATCTGTTTATTTTCTAGTATAGTTTAAGTTAAAATTATTTTGTGAATTTTTTATGCTGTGTAAATAACCAATGATAAGTTTTACAGTAAAAAGCGTACTTTAGTGAAAATTCATTATGTTCAAAACAAAGATTTAAGCATGCAATTAGGATTACTGTGTAGAAATATGAGTTTTAGTAGTAAAATTGTGATTTTAGTGCTCTTTATCGGGAGAAATTGGAAGATGACTGGATTCCGTTCAAAAATCAATTTCTGTCGATTTCGTTGTCGAGAAGTGACGCGGCCTTGACTGAGGGGAGTAGGTGGATCTAAGGGAGGTGACTACCGTGGCCGTTCGTTGGATTAGGAGAACGAGCGAGTTGTAGGGTTTTAGGATGGGAGGCCATCAAATGCGAGCGAATAGGGAAGTGGTGGTGCGATAGGAATTCGAAGGGGTTGGCTCGACAATAGCTGCATGGGAGGGCTTTCATTAGAGGTAGGTTGCATGCGAAGCTATGATCGATCGTGGATGTCGAGGGTTAATTTGTGGAGGTAGGTTTTTTTTCTATTTTCGGGTGGGTTTGCATAGTTGATCGATTTTCGTCCGGAGGGGATTGCTGGCAACGGCGTCGTGGCAACTAGGTCCAGGATCGATGGGAACTCGACTGTATGGGATCAGTGGCGAGATGATCGGTGGCGTGGGTGTGTACGTGCATGCATGTCACCGTACACGAGTGATCCAGGCAAGCTCAGATGGTACGCATGGTTGGTGATGCGTGCGTGTTAGGGTCAGCGTTGGTCTCGAGTAATCCTCGAAGCGATCGAGTAGTCGATGTGTAGCTTTTGTCGATCATGTTTGGGTTGTGTTCCTAATGTTGGAACCAGATCTAGTAGTATGAAGAAGAGTAGATTTAGGGGAGAAGGCTAGAGGGATTTTGGGTTTGTTTTCTTAGATGTTGGGTTTGGGCTTCGGCCCGTTTATGCTGTGTTATGTTTTGTAAATAGTTTTTTTGGGTTTTTTTTCTTTTGGGCTTCGGTTTTGGCACATATTGGACTTGTTTTATTTACAAATAGGATTTAATAATAAAGGAAAAATAGTTTTAGTGGAAAGGTATATGTTTTGAACCCAACCTCTTTTATATTTAAATGCTTATTTAAGTTTTTAATATAGACAAAGAATTTTAAAAATAATAAATTTGTTTTACTTTAAGTCTATTAAATTAAGGTCATTTAAATAAATTATTTTATCATAAGCTAGTCTTGTTTTTTAAATAATTTTATTATTAATACCTAAGTTTTATTTGAATAAATTGAGTATAATTAAGTAGATAATTAAGGAAAATAAAATGTTTGTACTTTTGAATTAATCCAAGTTCTTAAGTAATTTTATGTTTATTTAATTTCACATTTAATAAAGTGTTATTAAGAAGATGGTTTGTATCGATGGATATTACGCCGTCGTATAACCCATTGTGAAGTTAAATAAGTAAAATTTTACAAGCTTTTTCGGACTGAATTCAATTACTGATTGGAAATAAGTGTCGTTGTATAATTTTAATGGCCTATCTGTTAAGTTGTTCCCAAATAAAATAAATTTGCTAATTGTAGATTATACATACCGCTTGTCACCTAGTCAGCGGAAATAAACACCATTCCGCTATATAATTAATTTACTGTTGTGGGTGGTATAAGCCATCATTCTGACTTATTTTCTATATAATTGTTGTAAATGTTTACTAGCATTGATAAATTTCTGATCTGCTTATTCATGCATATATCTGTTTATTTGCCTATTAGATATATTGGAGTATATAATGAATCGATCTATGGAAGCTGATTGATTTTGAGTATCTGTATTGTCATGCTAGACTGTGAATTGTCATTTGATAAGTACCGTTGAGACTAATAAGCCTTATTTTGTTTAGATTGATTTGAACCTAGTTTTCTTTTTAAAAAAATGAATATTGTTTTTAATGTTGTTTTTAAAAGAATTGATAAATATTTTGGAAATGATAAAATGAAGTTAATTTATTATTTTTGGAAATCTTTATTAAGGTATAATTTTTATTATAAGTTATGAGTTATTTAAACTATCTTGTAGTATAAAAACTATGTATATAGTGATCATTTCAAAATAATTTTTTTTAGTATTTAAGTATATTTTCTCAAAGATAAATCTATTAAATATTTATTTTTATTTTAAATGGTATATTGTGTAGTAAACTTTTATAAGAATATTTTATTAAAACTTGAGAAATTTATTTGGAAACTTTATAAGTATGATTTAGGAAGAAATTGTTTAAATATATTTACCAAGTGAAATAAGTTTTCTTAGTAAATTTTCACCTATTGGGATTTTAAACATGAACAAGGCTTAATAGTTGCAATGGGAAATAAACTTGGTTGAATTGATTGATTTAGTTAAATAACAGACTATCAAATATGGACAAAACTTAACTTTGGAAATATTTAGAGGAAACTCGGGAATTATATGGCACGGTTACCGTCCGAGATGCTATACCGTACGTATAAACTCGTTTGTTCTCTAGGAAATATTTACAAGGAAACCCATCCACTAACGGTTAGGATGTGTGCTCCGATCTTATTTTTCGTCTGTGTATTTCCTAAAGAACCGGGGTTGAGTTTACCAGGAAATATCGAACGTTGTTTCGAAGAGACCGGTATTGGATTTGTAATACGAAAACCACTACGATCCAACGAGTACATTTTCGTGATGAAGACTAGAGCTTGGAGTGGAAGATGGAGCAGTGAAGTGCAAGGGCTAATCGCTACAAATCCTGAGGGTGATTCCAAAATGGATGTAGTAGGAATAGTACCTTTGGTTCCGTTCAAACCTAGAACGGACTTGTTAGGATGAATACTTTCAGAACATCGTCAGGAGGATGGTGAGCATGCTAAGTGAAATGTTCTAAAAAGGTAACGCTGAGCCTCGAACCTCATCAATCGGGAATGACTGAACATCAGGGGATATGCAGCAAGGTTAAGTGGGTAGCACCCAATTAGGGTAAGGTCATCCCTGTCTAGAGGTCCCTTTTTATTTCGGCTGTATGGGCGGTTGCTGATCCCAACCGTGGGGTGATCTTATTCGGACTATCCAGTAAGGGGTAGCTATGGTCTTGTGTTGCAGAGGAACAGCAAGGGTCCGCGGTATGCTGATCTAGAGCAGGTACCGTGATAGGTGGTGCCCCAATGCCTAGTCATTAGTTGGAAATCCATTCTTCCTACGTGCTTTTACGGTTTTGATTGTAGAACCTAATATTTGCTGGAATTTAATGAATGTAACAATTTCGGCTATTTGAATTAAGTATTTATATTTATACACTATTATAGTATCAGAGGATTTTGATAAGAAATGTTTTGGTTATCATAAGGTAGGTAAAAACTCGACATGTTTATTTGTGGAGTGGTCTTACGAGATACCTTTGATTTCAAAAGGATTTTTAAACTTTAATAAATCAAGATTAGTGTGTTTCTCACGCTGGTTTGCCAGATTGACACGAGCGTGGTGTTTTTGCTATACGCTCGGGTCAGACCGAGCATATTTCCAGGTTTAGCTGGAGGACTGGAAGTTTCAGGAGAGGAGCTGGAATCAGGAGACGTATTCACGTAGATGCTTATATTCAGTTGTTGTTGCTTGTGTTGTCAACAAGTTGTAAGGGCGGATTGTTATAAACTGTCCGAGTTGAATGAATGTAATTCTGATTGAAATCTGTATAAGTTATTAAAGTAAGAGTTTCGGTTTCATGTAAATACTTGTTTATATTATTTATTATTCATTCCGCTATGAGATCTGTTATTGTTCTCTTTTTCTTCTATCTTCTTTCTATCTTCTACCTTCTTTCTTTTTTTCACTATATGTCTTCCCGTGCGATTTGGCTGACAAGTGTGGTTTAAAATCAGTTTAAATCGGTATGTAAAAATGGGTCGTGACATTGTGGTATCAGAGCCAGGTTGAGTGAATACCTAGGTTCAGGTGGGTTGCTCATTAGGGATAGAGTCTCTAGCAACCTGATTGAGTCCGAGTGTGTGTATATATATACGAGAGCACGTATTTGTTAGTCATATAAAAATGATTTTTATATATTGTGTTAATTGATCGGTTGAGTGGCATATGGATTCTGGTCAATACAAGTAGCTAACTTTATTAATAGGGATCTCTAAATGCTTGAACCAGGCCAACGGACACAATATTGTTTTTAAGGGTAGATGAAATAATTTTACCCATAATATATTTTTCTATAAAAGAAGGTATGATTTTAAAAAATATATGGTATTTAAAGTGAATGGTTGTGATGATGATAATTTATCACCTAGGATCTGAGTGGTCTTAGCCGTCAACCCTGAGTGTTTTCATTTGTTGTCCTTTTTGACTTGAGTATACCCTTAGAGATTTGAACCCTTTAGAATTTGAATCTTGGGAAAATGGATTTTTATTGAGTTTTTTTTACTAGAGGAACATGGAAAACTTTTAAACTAATATTTTGGAAAAATTCCACCATGGAAGATAAATTTAATAATTATGGATTTCTAAAAGGATATTTGGATTTAAAACCTTATAACACTTTACTTTGTTGTATATAAATAAATAAATAAATATATATATATATATATATATATATAAATTGAAGAAATAAACTATTTATAAACTTATTGTATTATTGTATATTTTTCTCTATCTTATAACCACTTTCAAAATATATACTTAAATTATTTTTGGAAAGATGATTTTATAAATCTTGGGTAATAGAAATTTAAAGGGGATAAATTTTGAAGTGTGAATCTTGATGTGTTCTTTAACCTATAGAAGTCTAAACCATAGGATCTCACCTTTGGGTTCTGGTGTTGATTGTAGAGAACCCATAGTATCAGTCAAGGTAGAGCATCGGGTAGGGCTAGGAGGGGTGGTGATTTTCACCGGGTCAGAAGAATTCGAGCGGATCTTAACTAGCCATCATTATATGAAGAAGAGCCAGAGGAGACGGTAGAGCCTATTGAGCAGCTTCAGGAAGAAGACCCCGAAGAGGAATTCGATAGTGAAGAAGAGTTTGAAGTCGAGGGTGAAGATGATGAGTTTGATGACGAGGAGGAGTTTGAAGTAGAGGAGGATCTCGAATCAGAAAATGACGACACAGTCATTTGGTAAATAGATGAAGTTGTTGAGGAGCTAGTTGCTAAGGTAGTTTTCCTTCAAAGAGAGCCTAGTCCAGAGATTTTTTGGGTTCCGGACAGTAATGTGGAATCCAGGGAATTATCGGGACCCGAAGGTGAGGACTCAGGTAGTAAGAGTCCATAGTTAGTGTTGGTTTGTTTTCTCTAGGTAGTGTATGCCTTTTTGTAACGACCCAGAATTTTGAACAATTTAATTTGAAAATATTTAAAATTATTTGAATGATGGTTTGACTTGAATTTCAAATTATCAGAATGAATTTGGCGATTAAATTATAGAATTTAATCTATTGAAAGTTGAATAAAAATTTGAATCTTCAATTTTAAGCTGATTAAAAATATTTCAAAGGCTTGTAAAATTCATACTGATAATACTGAAGATAATAGAAGCTTCAGAATTGAATTCGAAAGTGAATTGTACAGTTTTGAAATTAAATCGTTTGAATCGATATTTAAAAATAGCCGTTCGAGGCACAGTCTCGGAATTCGACGAAACCAGTTCCATTGGGTCTGTAATATTGAATTATTCTCGGATTTCAAATTTCGTATTTTTCTGAGTTGTTATGTAAGCGTACGACACATAAACGCGTTGAGAGTTCTATCGAAACAAATTGAATTTAAAATTTAAATTTAAATTTAAAATAAACAACAGCATCCCTTGAATCACGCCTAAAATCTTGGTTAAAATGTTCAAACACGTTCTCTGTAAAGTCACGTAATGTTGTCTCCTTCCCTCTCCTTTTAAAAATCACGCAAGTCTTCATATTCAGTTTGCAGAAGAAAAGAAAAATAAAAATTTAATGGCCGAACCGTCTCTCTCTCTCCCATTTCCTTCTTCCCCCCTCTTCAATCAGTTCGCGTAAATAAAAAAAACAAATCAAAACACCGAAGCCCTAAATCAAATTCGCGATGGCGGTGGAGGCGCGATGGTAGGGGAGGAGTTGCAGGCGTCTTAGGGCTTGGGTAACATCGATGCGATGTCGAGTTGGGTCGCTCGCGTTCGATCGACGTTGAGGCAGTGGCAGGGCGGTCGCATACTCGAGTAGGTTAGAGGTTGGGGATAACGGCGGCGCACATGCGCGCGGCATGAAGCGACTGGGGGTCGCGCGTGATGGCGGCGGCGTCGACGTCAGTAGGGCTTCGCGTTGATGGCTGTGATGCTCGAGAGGTAGGGAGGCAGCAGTGTAAGTTTTATTTTCTAATTTATTTTATTTTATTAGAGTTTATGCAAATGTGTACATAAAGTTTTGGAAAAAAAACAACAACAGAGAATTATAAACAGAAAATAAAATCTGTATGTAAACATTTACAGTAAAGAAAATATGTTTAAAATTTAATTATTTGTTTAAAACTAAATTATTAGTTAAATATAAATTTAGTTTTAAATGAAAAATATTTTGTAAAAGAAAATTTGTTAGAAAATTAATTGGATGAAATGATTTGTTTTTGAAATATATAAATTATTTTAGTTAAGTGAATTTATAAAGAAGGAAATTTAGTTCAATTGAAAATTTCTAATTAGAATTATTTTAAAAGATAAATTAGTTAAATAAATTTATTTAAGTAAATTTAGTTGAAATTTAATTTGAATTAGACAAATTGTTAAGAGTAATATGTTTAAAATTTAAAGGAGTTAGTTTGATATAATAAGTAGGGGAAATTTATAAAAGGAAATTTAAATTTTAGTTAAATAAAATTTTTAAAGAAGAAAATTGGTTTAAATAAAACTATTGATTTATTTAAACAGTCAAGAACGAAAATTAGTTATTGATTGGTTCGAATATTAATGAATGTATATAATATTTATACAAGGTTCAAAAATAGTGAAGAAAACAAGTTGAATTGGAAATGGATTGCTAATAAAAGCAAAGGTGAGAACTTCTCACTCAAAAGGATTTTTATTTAAATTTTAAATAGTTAGATTTAAAATTGTTAGTTGTGTTGATTGAATGCTTGAATGATGATTGTTATATATATATATATATATATATATATATATATATATATATATATATATATATATATATATTGGATGTGAATAGACCCTATACGCCGTTAGTAAGCGGAGGTTATTTATTACACCCATATACCGCGATATTCCACCTTGAAGTGGAATTGGTATTATATTAGTATATAGCAATATATATATATATATATATATATATATATATTGGCATATGTATATATTGCAGTTGATTGATTTCCTGCATTGTATAGTGGATGAGACCCTATTGCGCCACCTATTAAGCGGATAATATTTTATAAATCCCATATACCGCGATATTCCACCTCGAAGTGGAATGGGTATTGTGCTAATGTCTGTGGATGCAGGGAAACAGGTTGGAGGGATCCAACTGGATTCCTCACAAATATTTATTTGATTTTAGATATTGTGATGTTTGATTGATTATCATATCGATATATGATATTGGAAAGTCGTGATTGACTATTAGATGTGTTGCATCATCAAATCCAATTTTGAGGTTAAAAATAACGATTTTGATTTTAAGGGATTTCTAAAGTGATTTTTGAAAGTATACGTTTATAAAAATATTGGAATTGATTTATCTTAAATAAATAAACGTTATAATTTTAATATTATAAAAATTATGATTTTTGAGAAATACAGTTAAAAGTTGATTTTTGAAAATATAGGATTAATGATTTTATAAAATAGTTTAAACTGGGATTTCTGAATTTATTATAAAAAGTTTAAAAATAAGATTTATGAAATTTGACTATTTTATAAATCAAAATGATGAAATTATAAACGTTTTAAAAGAATAATATAAAATGATTTATATAAAAGATTTATAAAATTAATATTTTATAAGTTAAAGTATTGGAATTATAAAACGAGTTTTTATAAGTGATAGAATGATTTGTAAATGAATTTCATAAATTAATGAAATCTATAGGATTATAACGGTGAAGTTATAAATGGATTTTTATAAACAGTAGGTTTATAAAATTTGTAAAGTTATTTAAAAGAATAGATTTTGGATAAATAAATGAATCTTATAAGTTATAAGATTTAAATTTTGGGAAGTTTAAAAGAACGTTTTTGCAAACAAATAAATTTTAAGTATTTAACTTATAATATGGACTTTCGGTATATAATTGAGTTATAAATCGAATAAGTTAATAAAGGAAATTTATAAGAGGAAGTGTTATAAAATAAATAGAAATGGAATTTATAAACATTATTTTATAAATCCGCAACGACTTATCTTGATAAGAAAATTGTTGTAATTTATTAATGGAGTTATATTCACGTTTTAGACGGTGAATAATCCTGTAAAACAAAATGAATAGAAATGATAAAATTGGTTAACAAGTATATTCACATTTTTGAATAGTGAATAATATGTTAAAGAAATGTTTTGGATGTGATGTTTTAAATAGAATTAAAACGATCTAACGATGTTTTAAATGTATTAAGATTCGAAATCATAGATTTCAACATTTATTGTTGAAATAAACGTTTTCGAGAAATAGAAGGAAATAGTAGATTATAACACTGTAGTTATAATAGATGATTTCCGAAAGGAAATGTTTTGTATAGTATTGGGATTTGTATATCTATTTTAATTTCGAATCCCTATACTAGTGATTTTGGGTTGTCGTAACGATGTTTTACGCAACATTCGTTTTGGCCCAAATAAATATGTTTAAGAAAATAATTTCCTTAAAGAATGAAATATATACTTAATTTCGATTAGAGTATATTGAATATTTTTCCAAGTGTAGAAAATAAAAAGACTTGTGAATTACTTATAAATAAATAAGTATGGAAATATTTTTCCAATATTAAGTGAATATAGAGAATTTATCTTTTTGAAGATAAATTGAGAATGAATATTAGAAATCGAATGGAAATCGTATATTCATGAATATTTTTGGAAATATAAATTCAATATGGAATTTATAAATGGAATTTGGAAAATGAGTTTAAAAATAAATATTGATTTATTTTTAAAGAATGGAAAATATATATCTTATAAAGATATTTTTGGAAAATAAATAATTTGGAAAATTATTTGGAATCTGGTGATGTTGTGCATATCTATTGATAGTTCAATAACCGACTATCAATATTTACCTATAAATAGGTATTTGTTGTGATTTGCTTGAAATTGAATGCCACACTTATTTTTTTTTAAATAAGCGCTCACTATTCGGGTTAACCGGGAAAGGACCTTGGGGTCGTATAACCCATTCCGAATATATGATACGTCGTTATGAATTGCATTTGAAGATCGGTGTTGAAGACCGGATATTTTCGAAAACGAAAGGGTTTCTTGTTGATTGTCTCTGCACTGGCTGATCCTCGGTATAGAGATCTCCATATGTGATGGGAAATTCGGACGTGATTAGAGATTATCCGGATTGCAAGGACTTCCTTGTAAGTGCCTTCGGTTCTGTTCGAGCCCGGAACAGACTTGTATGGATTGTATGTCTGACATTACAAATTGAGATATAAAGCCGATTTCTTTCAAATATATTTCAGTTGGTGGCGGAGAATTTATTCTCTTAGCTTAACACCCTTCTCTGAGACGTACAAGCTCAGAGGTTATATAGTTGAAGTTATCAGCAATATATTCCCAATTTGGTAATGTGACATGCTGAGTGTTGCTGTGAAATGATCATTGTGTTGATCATTTGTGATAGGATCATTTGTTTGATCGTCTATCTTGGTGATCATTTCTATGATCATTTGTTGACCCAAAGCATGACTTTGTATAAAGCGTGGCTTTGTGGACGTGACTTCGTCGAGCCTCACAAACCGGTAATGGTCGAAACAGGAATTGTGCGGCAAGGTTTTCAGGGATAGCGTCCCTAGGGTATGACCATTCCTTCTGGAAAAGGGTAGTATTATGATATGGAGCCCAGATACTTACTCATGTTGAAACACTTATTATTATGGTGTGATGTTGGTTAGAGAGCTCTCGTTTAAAGGTCCCAAAGGACCGGGGGTGGCATATCTGAGGGTTTATAATATCCCTTGGGAAAAGGGGTTCCCGGCCTTGTTTGGCAGAGATCCAGTTGGGTTCTCGGGGCGTCCTTCCAGAGGCGTTTCCATGTGGCAATGGGAAGTTCCTTGGCCTGACCATTTGTTGGAAAATCCATTCTTCAAATACGAGCCTTGTACGGTATTAGTTGTATTACCTGCCATCTACTTATGGTGGCGCCCCACTGTTTGGATGGTAGCTATAGTAGGCATAGTTCGAAATGTCTATGCTGGCTAAGATTTATATCTTTATTTTCGAAATGAATTTTTCCTACACTATGCACTAGTAATAATATCAAATGTTCTTTTTAATGCGTATCAAGCATCTTTGACTATCATAAGGAGAAATCTCCTCCGATTCTGCGTTTGCATTGTGTGTGTGTGCGGGAGGCCTTATGGTAGTCTCATTTTTAAAAGCATTGCGAATTGACTTTTAAAATATCCCTCTATTTTGTTTTCAAAGATAAATAAACTGTTTTGAGTTCTCACACCAGTCACATGACTGACTCGGAGTTTATTGTTTTCCTTCCTAAACTCTGGGTGCCCACCAATTTCTACACGGGCAGTCAAGAGTTAAGGTTTATCAGGATATTCTGGAATTCAGGAATTGCTGGAGGCAAGATGGATGGCATGGCGTATTTACTAGTTTATAGCACTTCTTTTTCCGCTGTTTGTTTGTTGTTGTACACTCTGATGATATGATGTAATGTAATGTAATGTAATAACTGATATAGTTCTTTGTTTAAAGATTATTCATTTATCTATTATATGTTGTTCCGCTGCGATTGTGAGATTCTGTTATTGTTCTGTTGTTTTCTTTCTGTCCCGTTCTATCTTCTATCTTTTCTCTCTTATTCTACCTCTTTCTTCTTCTTTTCTCTTTCTTAAAACCCTCAGTGTTCAGTTTTCCGGCATCCGACTGATCGACATTCGATACAGTGGACGTATTGATGTCGAATTTCGGGAGTCGAAGAATCGGGTTCTGACACTTTTTGTATGTGTCTATGACCCTTGGACGTCATGGATGTTAGGTGTTAATGTTTGGTATGGATATATATATGTATGTATGTATGTATGTATAGGCATGCTTGTATGGATGATGATAACATTGTAGGAATATTTTGGCTGGTAGTAGATGTAATGTATATTTTGATATACAAGTATGGAATCTATGTATTTACTGGTGTAGTTTGGGTTGTTATTAATCAGTTCTAATATGCGTGGATAGTCTTACTAGCTTAGCTATGGAATTTTGGCGATGAAATTCTTTTAAGGGGGGAGGAATGTAATGACCCGGGATTTTTGACACCCGAGTTGTGAATATTAATTTATAATATTCAATGATATTGTGTTTTAATATACAATATTCCCGTTAATCAATGATTAATAATTGTATACAATTTTCCAAAACCAATATAATTTGAATTTTCAGATCTATATTAAAATACAGATTGATTAAATGGAATTTCTTATATATGTATATTTTGTTTTAAAGGTTAAAATATGTATATTTTGTTTTAGATAAATTATGTGAATTTTTTTTAGTGACAAAATATGTATATTTTGTTCTAAAGATAAAATATAATAGAGAATTAAAATTTATTGGAAACACCATATGTATATATTTTTACATATAAGGACAATAAAATTAACATGTATATATAAATTTGGATAGAAATTCATAATAAAGTAAAAAAAGAGTATTTTTGATTTTTGGGCATACAAACAATATGATTTATAAAAGTTTCAAGTGAACGTTTCTAAAATAATACACCATGAATAAGAAAAGTTATATATATGTAAAGATAGATTCAAAAGAAAAATTTATAATATTTATAAATAGATAAAAATGTTATAAATTAAATGATGTGTATAAGGATAACTTAAGTATAACTAAGAGAAACTATATATACACATAGATAACAAATGACTTAGTTTATTGGAAAATAATGTATTTCTATATTATCAATAAAAAATGTGTATATATAGTCGCATATATACATAAAGGATTAAAAGTAAGTTTTATACCAATTTGTAGTTCTTGTTTTAAATAAAACATATGTATATAGGGTGTTTACATAGAATGTTATTTCATTTTTTGTAAAGTAACATATATATTTATATAAGATAAATTTACCAAGAGGGTTATTTTAATTATCTAGTCTCTTATTTTTGTTTTAAAATGTATAAGGTGTGTTGAGATAAATGCAAACACTACTTTGTCAAAAGTAATGCTAACTTTTAGGCTGTCTAACTTCTTGAGTATGCTTACATATACTTTAAAGTATTTTATGATTTATATATATAATAAGGGAAGATTCAAGTCATTTACTGTTAAGAGAAACATGTTAACAAAAAAAAGTTAAAAACTGTTTTAAACCAAGTAAAACAATGGGTAAATAAGTGATAAATTTTTAATCAGAAAACATATTTACATCTGGCAGAGAAACAACTGATAAATGTTGTAATAATTATTTTTTTTCGCTTTTCAAAATATTTGTTCATAAAGTAACCATCTACTCAGCCAATTAAAGGTCTTCTCAGTCTATCATCAGGATTTTTCAGAGCATACATATATGTATAGGCTTTGATCTGAGTTGTTGTTTAAAAAAAATCTAAACCTGTAACTTAAGAAAAATATACCTCTGTTCAAAATTTGAAAGCAAGACAGGAAATGTTTTTAAAAAAAAGAAAAAGAAAAGCAATTAATCTGTAACTAGTCCGGTGATCAGGAAAACATTCTCTGTTTTTGACATTCAAGCAAGGATTCAAAAGCAAGTTTTTGGAATTCAGATTTAAAGATTTCAACTTCAACTTTAAAAGCTTCTGGAATCAAAATGTTTAAGGTGAGAAACATTTATTTCAAATTTGAAAATGAGTTGATTGCTCCGTTGACAGTGAATATATTGTTCATCCCAGATTCAAAAATCTAGACCTCTTATTCTAGTTCGAATTTGATGATGTTGTAAACTAAGAATATGTTTATTTTCTAGTACAGTTTAAGTTAAAATTAGTTTGTGAATTTTTTATGCCGTGTCGATAACCAATGATAAGTTTTACAGTAAAAAGCATACTTTAGTGAAAATTCATTATGTTCAAAAAAAAAAGATTTAAGCATGCCCTAGGATTACTATGTAGAAATATGAATTTTAGTAGTAAAATTGTGATTTATAGTGTTCTTTATTGCGAGAAATTGGAAGATGACTGGATTCCATTCAAAAATCAATTTCTGTCGACTTCGTCATCGAGAGGTGACGCGGCCTTGACTAGGGGAGCAGGTGGACCTAGGGGAGGTGACTACCATGGCCGTTCGTTGGAGTTAGGTTTGGATTGGGAGAACGAGCGAGTTGTAGGGTTTTGGGAAGGCGATGGGAGGCTGGCGAACTCGAGCGAACTGGGAAGTGGTGGTGGGACCGAAATTCGAAGGGGTTGGATCGGTGATAGCTGCATAGGACGGCTTTCATCAGAGGTAGGTGGCGTGTGAAGCTATGACCGATCATGGATGCAGAGGGTCAATTTGTAGTGGTAGGTTGGTTTTCTATTTTCGGGTGGGTTTGCACAGTTGATCGATTTTCGCCCAGAGGGGATTGCTGGCATCGGCGTCGTGGCAACTAGGTCCAGGGTCGATGGGAAACTCGGCTGTATGGGATCGGCGGCGAGATTATCGTTGGCATGGGTGTGTACGTACACGCGTGTCACTGTGCACGAGTGATCCAGGCAAGCTCAGATGGTACGCATGGTTAGTAATGCGTGCGTGTTAGGGTCTATGTTGGTCTCGGCTAATCCTCGAAGCGATCGAGTAGTCGATGTGTAGCTTTTGTCGATCATGTTTGGGTTGTATTCCTGATGTTGGAACCGGATCTGGTAAGTATGAAGAAGAGTAGAGTTAGGGGAGAAGGCTGGAGGGATTTTGGGTTGATTTTCTTAGCTGTTAGGTTTGGGCTTCGGCCCATTTGTGTTGTGTTGTGTTGTGCTTTGTAAATAGTTTTTTTTGGGTTGTTTTTTCTTTTCTTTTGGGCTTGGGTTTTGGCCCGTATTGGACTTGTTTTATTTACAAACAGGATTTAATAATAAAGGAAAAATAGTTTTAATGTAAAGGTATATGTTTTGAACTCATCCTCTTTTATATTTAAATGTTCATTTAAGTTTTTAATATAGACAAAGAATTTTAAAAATAATAAATTTGTTTGTCTTTAAGTCTATTAAATTAATGACATTTAAATAAATTATTTTATCATAAGTTAGTCAAGCTTTTAAACAATTTTATTATTAATACTTAAGTTTTATTTGAATAAATTGAGTATAATCAAGCAGATAATTAAGGAAAATAATTTTTTTACACTTTTGAATTAATCCAAGTTCTTAAGTGATTTTATATTTATCTAATTTCATATTTAATAAAGTGTTATTAAGAAGATGGTTTGTATCGATGGATATTACGCCATCGTATAACCCGTTGTGAAGTTAAATAAGTAAAATTTTACAAGCTTGTTCGGACTGAATTCAATTACTGATTGGAAATAAGTGTCGTTGTATAATTTTATACGGCCTATCTGTTAAGTTGTTCCCAAATAAAATAAATGTGTTAATTGTAGATTGTACATACTTCTTGTCACCTGGTCAGCGGAAACAAACACCATTCTGCTAATTATTTAATTTACTGCTGTGGGTGGTATAAACCATCATTCTGACTTATTTTCTGTATAATTTTTGCAAATATTTACTAGCATTGATAAATCTCTGATCTGCTTATTCATGCATATATGTAACGACCCTGAATTTTGGCCCTGTTTATTTTAATAAATATTTAACCAAATTAAATAAAGTGTGAATTGATTATTTTCAAATGGATATGATTTTGGAAATAATTGCCATTTGTTTATATAAATTTGTATTTTTTTAAAGGAAATTTGATTCTGGAAATTTAAATAGAATTTCTTAATAATATTTACCTTACGTAATTGAATTAAAATATTGTACTTTGTTTACATTTGGAAATATACATATGGGTGTTAATGTTTAAATTAAAATCTAATTCTTAACAAAATATAATATAAATGTAAAATATAAGTGTAAAATATAAATCAAATATGTGTATATAACTTAATTTAAATAAGTGATAGTAAAGTACAAATAGAAATGAATACAAATATAAGTAAGAAATCACTTTGAATATGACTTGAACATTGATAGTTAAATATAAAATTCAAATGTAAAATTTAAAATAAGAATTAATTAGTTAAGATTTCTTACAACATAACTTAACAACTTGTAAACAAGGCTAAATATGAACAAGGTATAAGAACTCAAAGTATAAAGTAAAACAAAATCAAATCTAAAACCAAACTCTAACTTTTATGTATAAGTTATGTAAATTAGAAGTTAACTAAACAAAATATTTTTATACACAATCAACAACAATCAGATATATGTAAATTATTCAAGTTAGCAACTATGAAACAAATTATTTTCAAACAAACCAATAAGTGTAGAAATGAACCTGACACATGTGATATATTCAATTTGAAAACTAATAACTAGACAAATATCTAATAAGTAACTAACTCCATATATACAAAATCAAGGGTTGCCTGCAAAGTACATACTTTCATATAAATATCTACATACAACAAATCTTGATTTTTGATATGCAATCATATTAGGAAAACAAAACATTTATTTCTATCATCTCAGCAAACATAATTATGATATATACACTAATCAAGGGACCTGACAAACTCAGGTAGATTGAAATACAAGCATTATAATAAGTTGTCTTTTTATGCAAGCTACTTGCTGAAGTACATAGCTCATACAAATGCATACAATATTTTCACAGTATGACATGATCATAATTATGTAAACAAGTTAAGCAACAACATTTAATGCTCTCCTGTTCGAGCACATCTTTGTGTCTATTTATATTATGCAAATCTTATTTTGCAGTAGTGAAATCTAATCAAACATAATTGTATAGCGGTGAGTTAAGTGTGTATATATATATATATATATATATATATAACAGGCTAGAATATATATGTAACCTGCAAATGATTTTGGAAAAGAATAGTATATATATAGCATATGCTGACAGTAAGTATGTATGTATTATGCATAACCTGTAAATGATTATGCTAGACAAGTGATGAAAATTTATGTACCAATAGGATTAAGAATAGACCATAAGTACATTATCATTTAATGTTGTATCATATCAGCCCATAAGAAGAAAAGAAGCTTGCCTGATAAAACAAGAATTGAACAGTGCATTAACAGATAACACCTAACCTGGGTAAAACATTTTTCTTTCATAACTTCTTATCTTCTTTATATATAAGTATTCATCTTTTATTTAGTTGGAGCAGTAACATAAGTTTACCTGAGAAACAAAAATAAAGAGAAAAACAGAAAGAAGAAAAAAAAAGGAATAAAGAAGCAAACAAAGCTCAAGTAAAATCATAAGAACAGGAACAATTTACAGGCAGGTTTCAACAACAAGTTTTTGGACAAGGAGTGTGTTCTCTGTTCAACGGTTGTTTTTGGTGAGTAAACATTAAATATAAAGTTTTAAGTTTAATTTAAGACAGTTAAGAATTTATTAATACTATTGTTTGCATATGTGATGGTTAACTTTGTGTGTTTGAATCTTCTCTGTGATGTGCTTCAGGGTTGAAATTTTTCTTCGAATTCAAAATTTTACTTATCAGATTGATATAAAGCTTAAGTTCTTCAATTAAACAAGATAGTACACCTAAATCTAGATTTAAAAACTGATCAAATTATGTTCTGTTAGAAATATACACTGTAAATTTATTTACAGGTAACCAAGTGATAAATGAATAAGGTTCGATTGCTGTAGAACTTTAATTCAAGTTTATATCTTGAAATATCACTACAATTTATGATTTTTAAAATAAAAATTAGGATTTCTAAATTAGTGTTTGAAGAGCAGATTGAATTTAAACAGAAATTACACTTTTACAAATTTTAAAAACTGTAATCAATTTTAACAGTTGAAATTTGACTTGAAGATAATATGGACATCAGTAATCTCGGGAAAAATATGCTATATTTTTTCCATTGTGTAAATTTGTAAAACCAAATCAATCTAGGGTTTTTATTCAGGTTTTTGGCATGCCTGAAAACGCGATGAGTTCGGCACCTATGCGTGCTCGAGCTTCACGCGATTCTAGAGGAAGGAAGTTGGTCGTGTTGTCAAGGTATAGAGGAACTTTGGGCTTCTCTAGTGGTCTAGGGCGATCGCGAGGCGTTTTTATCGATGGCCGTGTTTCCAGTTTTTTTTCGACTTAATGGCTAAATTTTGATTTCGATTTTTATATGGTAATCTGAGATTCGTTTTTGTGTTATTGAGTAAATTGTGATTTGCCGAGAGGGGTGCGGTTCGCCGCAGCATGGCCAAGGCACCGTGCACGTGCACGGCGTGGAGGAGGAAGTCGAACGTTGGTCAGTGGTGATTCCTCGAGTCGTGCACGAGTTTATGGGTTGGGGGCTTCAGGTTTGAGTACGAGTTTATGGGTTGAGCCTGATGCTTTGGTTGTCATCTTTTTAAAACTTAAAACTTAAAAAAAAAATAAGAAGAAGAAGAGGAGCGTACAGAAAGACCCGGGGAAGATGGGTGAACGACTCGAAGTTACACTCGGGATTTCTTAGGGGAGAACTCGGGTTTCTTACAACCTCAAGAAGAAATACAATAATAATAAAGTTAAGTGAATCTTGTTTTAACAGTTTAAATACTGTAAACATGGAAGAATGTTTAACAGATTAAATACAAGTTTTAAGTTATTAGGTTAATAAGTAACAATGTATTTAACATTTAATTATTATTTTTAATAATTAAGTTAAGTATGAAATGGATTAACATTAAAGTTTGTAGTCCATACTATTTTCAAAATTTTAAAGAAGACTTTTAATGTTTAATCAAGTTGAACAAATTAATGTCAATAAACTATTTTAAAAATAAAATAAATAAATAGTTAATTAAGAATAATTACTTTACAATTGTAATTAGAGATTAATTAATGATTAAGTGAGTAACTGCTTCGAGTTAATTAATAAATGTTTAATAGTTAATTAATTAAGGAATTAAATCAAGAATTAATTAATAATTTACTAAGTAATTAGTAAATAATGGATAATTAAGTTTATTTAATTAATAATTAAAGTTATTAATTAATGATTAAGGAATGGTAATTAAAGTTAAATAACTTGATTTAGAAGTAATTAATTAAATAGTGTAAAAGAAAATAAATAGGTAATTGAGTGATTAAGGAATTAATTACTCACTGTAATTAATGAAGTTAAATATGAATTGTTTAAGTTAATTAATTTAGTTTAATTAATTTAAATAATCATATGATGATGAGATAAGTATAATTACTTAGGGAAGTAATTAAAGATAATCACTGGATGTAATTAACTGAGGGTGATGTAATAATGAAAGTAATTGGAATATAATTACTTTGTATAATTACTCAGGGGATTAATTAGAGAAAATTAATTAAGGAGTAATTAATTTATTTGATGAAGTAATTAAAGATAGTTAATTACTGAATGATATTAATCAGAGGTTATTAATAAATGTGGTTTAATTGAAGATTAATTACTTAAGGTAATTAATTTGAAACAGGGAATTAATTAAAATATAATTAGAAATCCATAATTAATATAATTAATAATGTAATTAAGGGGTGATCAATTTAGATTAATTAATCAAAAAAAAGAAATTAAAGAATAATTAATTAGTGAAATTAAGAAGTAATGTAATGCTTGTAATATAAGGGTAATTTCTATATTTGGATAAGATAATTAATTTGTGAAAATAATTAAAAGATGATTACTTGAATAAAATTAAATGTTAATTAATCAAGTGTGATTAATTTATTGATTGATTGATAATTGATTATAATTATATAAGCAAGATTTATAATGGTGAAGTAATTAATTTAATTTACTTTAAATTAATTAGAGATGCAAGTAATTAATTTAATTCATTTTAAATTAATTATAGCTGATATGATTGCTTATGTATGGATGGATGATATTGTTTACCTTGAATGGTTTGAGATCTCGAATATGATATAAATGATGTTGTATGAAATGTATGCTTTGATTGAAGTATATTGATAATATGGATTATCTGTTGTGATGATAATATTGATTATCTGTTTATGATGATAATGTTGATTATCTATTGAAATATTGATATTGTGAATTATCTATTTGTGTGATAATTGAATTGTTTTAAAACTTTAAAAAAACTTGGCCCTAAAAGACACGATTTGGATTCGATGAGACCGGGATCGGGTTTCCATATTTGGACATCCGAAAACCATATCGATCCAAATTAACGATAGGTTGAAAATCTGATGTGAAGGTGAAGGTTCAGAATGCACGGGTTATCGTCGTTAACTCTGAGGGTGATTCCAAAATGAGTGTAACGAGATAATGCCTTTGGTTACGTTCGAACCCGGAACGAACTTGTATGGATTGAATGCTTTCAACACATCGTCAGGAGGGCGATGAGCATTCTAAGAATAATGTTCTATAAAGGTAACCGTAGCCTCAAGCCTCATCAACCGGGAATGGCTAAAACAGGGGAGATGCAGCAAGGTTAGGTGGGTCATGCCCAAGCAGGACAAGATATTTCCCCTGTTTAGATGTCCCTTTTTATTTTGGCTGTGTGGGCGGTTGGTTCGCGACAACTGTCGGGGTTTATCTTGTTCGAGACTGTCCAGTAAGGAATGGTTCCGGCCTTGTGTTGCAGGGGAGCGGGCGTACTCCTCGGTACGGTGATCTAGGCCCCGTACTGTGACGGGCGGTACCCCAGTAGCCCTGCCATTGTATGGAATCCATTTTCCAATAAGTGCCCATGGTTTTGATTGTATTACCCACTTTTGTGGCTAGTAGTTGGAATTTAATAATGTAACAATTTCGGCTATTTTCTATTTACTTGAAAACCCTAGACACTATTATAATATCACAGAATTTCCTATGAAATGTTTTGGTTAGCGTAAGGTAAAAACTTACCCGTATTTATGTGTGGGGAGTCTTACGTGATACCTTTATTTTCAAAATGTTTTTCAAGTTAAACAACCTTAAACTGTTTACTCATACCAGACCCATGTCTGACCCGGAGTTTATATTTTGTGTTTTCATAAACTCTTGGGTACTCAAATTTTTACGAGTAGCCAAGTGATAGGTTCTTGGATTGTTGAGTTCTGGAGGAGCTTGGAGCAGGAGCCCAGTCGTATGTTGGTATCTATATAGTTCCGCTGTGTTAATTAGAGTATGTTATATAGTGTGATGTATGTAGTGACTGATGTATATAAAATTGTCAAGTGTATAATATTGTATAACTCTGATACATGAAAACTATGTAATTGTTATGTGATGTATTATATTTTATTCCATTCCGCTGTGAGATTCAGTGATTGTTGTTCTTTCTTTCTCTTCCTTTTCTATTTCTACCTCTTTCTTTCTTAATGATGATACGTCTTTCTGGAAGTAGAAGGGCGGGTCGTCATAATATATCTGTTTATTTTCCTGTTAGATATATTTGAGTATATAATGAATCGATCAATGGAAGCTGATTTATTTTGAATATCTGTATTGTCATGCTAGACTGTGAATTGTAGCTTGATATGTACCATTGAGACTGATAAGCCTTAATCTGTTTGGATTGATTTGAACCTAGTTTTGTTTAAAAAAATGAATATTTTTTAATGTTGTTTTTAAACGAATTGATAAATACTTTGGAAATGACATTAATTTATTATTTTTGATAATCTTTATTAAGGTATAATTTTTATTATAAGTTATGAGTTATTTATACTATTTTAGTAAAAAATTATTTATATAGTGATCGTTTAAAAGTAAATTTTTATTAGTATTTAAGTATATTTTCTCTAAGATAAATCTATTAAATATTTATTGTTGTTTTAAATGATATATTGTATAGTAAACTTTTATAGGAATATGTTATTAAAACTTGAGAAATTTGTTTGGAAACTTTATAAGTATGATTTGTGTAACATCCCTGAAATTTAGCCAAGTTAATTTGATAATTAATTTAATTTTGAAATTAAATTATGAGATTATTTGTGAATTAATTAGAGATTTCCAGAATGAACTTAAAATTTTAGATTATAAGTAGTAATTTGATTTGAAATTTGAGGACAAGTATTTTATAAATAAATATTTTGATTTGAAAATAAAATAAAATATAAAAGCTTTAAGTTAATAAAAGTTGTTTTCTAGATTTTTAAATATATTAATATTTGGAAGATGTTATAATTTTCAAAAGATTATTTTTAAGATTGAATTCTCTTATATATATATACATATATGAATGAATGTAATCATTTGTTAATATATGATCAAGATTTTAAACCATTCTTTTCTTTTAAAAAGTTGTATAAAAATAAATGATAAGAAATGTATGAATGTAAAATGTATAAAAATATATATGTATATAAATATATTGAGCTAAATTAAAGATTGTAATGTGAAGAATAATTGAGATAAAGATTTTATTTGCGTAAATATAAATATAAAAGAAGATATAAACAATTTTAAAAATGAAGGCGTATGTTATATGTGAAATTATATTTGTATGAAGGGCTAAAACAAATTTACAAAATAATTTGAATTAAGGTTATAAACATAAAAGTGCTATATATGGACATTTGTAAATGAAAGAAAATATGTAAACTACAAGTGTAATAGAAGTAGACAAGTGGCAGAGGGTTTATTTCTTCTGAATTAAATTTTGTAAACATGCATGGAAGAAAAAAAAGTCAGGCTGTTCATCTTCTCAAAGTTTTCTCAGACCTAAGAAGACGAAATTTCAAAACCCTCTCCAAAATCTAAATTCAAAGTCCTCTTCAAATCTAAATTCCTGAAACAAAGTTAAAACCAGAAAAAAAGAAACAAATGCAAGTTTTCAAAAGTCTGTAAATCATCTTAAGATCAAAACCTGAGAAGCAATTTAAAATCTTCAAAGCCTGGGAAATATTAAGGCAAAGCATCAAGAAGTTGAGCCTGTGATCAAGAAAGTTCAAGCATGCAGATGGCAACTTGACACCAATCAAGTAATGGAATCAAACAACAACAAATAAAACAAAATCAAAGCTTAAGCCAAATTTTCATTTCCAGTATTCAAGCCTGAGTCTCCTCTGTTCCTCTCTGTTCTTCCATTCACTGTGAGTAAACCATTTTTTTTAAGCCTGAATTTGTTGAAGCACTGGTTTTCACGTGATTATCTTGGAAATTTTAGGCTGGTCTGGTTATGTGATATGGCTGGGTGAATATATTTGTGTGCATATACCTGATGACAGGAATATAACCTCTGTTAAAAAATTCACAGACTTAAATTTTAAAGTTCAAAATCCAATTCTAATTGTTCTGATCATTTTTAACCAATAATGTAAAAATAAAATATGATCAAAACCACCAGAATTTAATCTTAAAAATATAATTTTGATATAACATGAAATAGTTTTATCTGGATGTAGAGATACAGTGAAAAATTCAAGTTCTACCCAATTTTCGATTTGCATCAAATCAAACTTGGATTATACCATCTAAAACCATTTCAAAAGCAATGATTTCTAAAACTAAAATCTGATTTTTTAGTCATGATTTGAGGTCGCATGGGTTGGTTGAACGAGAAATGGGTTCTCGCGATTTCCTGGCGATCGATCAAGTGTTGGACTTCGGGATCGAGGTGGTGGGTGCTGGAATGATTGTAGATGGTCGGAAAAATTCAAGCAAAATTTTATATTCATTATTGTTTGAGATTTGAATAAAAATAGGGTTTAAACCCTGCGTTTTGCAAGTGGTAGTTGCGAGTAAATTGCGTCATAACCACGTCGATTTAGGTGATCGTACCTGTGGCGATGGGTTCGTGGTGGATCGGAGTACTCCTGGCAAGAATGTCGTGGCTCCAAGTGACGTGTAGCGGCGAGGCGGAGGGGTTTTCAAATGAGCATGCGGTTCCAGAAAGTAATGTTGTTCGAAAATGGGTTCGATTTCGAGTTGATGACAATTTCGTGTTTGTGGGTGTTTTGATCGACTCTGATGATTATGGGTGATGCTCCAGTAGCCTCGACGTCGATCGGCGATGATCGACGTGCTTGTGCGCGTATACATGCCTTCGTGTATAACTGGGTTCAAAATTTTTAGGAAAGGAGATAGAAACTCAGGGTGTAGCACGTGCGAAGGAAGGATTTGCTCGAAGCAGCTGAAAGCATGGCCGTGCCTGGGTTCAAACTCGAGTAAACGAGTGTTTTTCTCGGGTTTATTAAGGATGGCCAAAACTGTTTTTAAAGCTTTAAAGAAAAATCAAATTTTTGAAAATAAAATTTGTTAAATCAATTTTCTTTCAATATTTAGTGTTATCTAAGTTTTAAAATTAGTTAAGATGGGTTTTAAATAAATTGTTTTAAATTACCAAGTTTAAAATGATTTAAAAATAAATATATCCTTTATTTTGAAAAGTTATTTTAACTTGATAATATTAAAGGTTAGATAATTAATGTTTAATGGTTAATAAAATTTATCTGTTAAAGAAAATTAATTACTTGAAGTAAATTACTTAATGAAAGTAATTAATATAGAATTAATTAATAATTCAAGTTTAATTAATCAAGTAATTGATGAATGATTAATTAAAAATAGTTACTTAGTGAAAGTAATTAAGAGTGGATAATTAATGATTGAAGATTGATTAATCAAATGTTAAAGGTTAATTACTTTAAAGAATAATTAATTAATGTGATTAATTAATTAAGGTAATTAATTTAAAAATTATTAATTAAAGGTTAATTAATTAAAGAAAGTAATTAAGGGATGATTATGGATTAATTAATTAATTATTGTAATTAATTAAAAATAATTAATTAAGGATTAATTATTAATTAAAGGTTAATTAATGATTAATTAAAGGATAATTAATTAAATATTTTGTAGTTAATTGATTATTAATTAACCATGATTAGAAATTTATTTAAAGGAAAATGTTTTGGTTTAGATAAATCAGATATCTTAATTGGCTTTACTTATGGATGACTGTATTCTATTGAATGTTGTGAATTGCTTGATATTCTCTACTGTGTGATGCTTTGTGATGTAATTTTTTTTAATTCAAGCTGTGATGAATGTAATTTATTTTATCTGTGATAAATGTATATTATTTATCTAAGAATCTGTGAATGGAAGATATGTGTTATAGGGATATACCGCTTATCGATATTGATATGCTTGAATCTATGATGATTTGTGATGTTGCATTACTGTGTAAAACCCCTGGACTACACTATACATACACAAATATGGATTGCACGGGGAAATTGGTTAAGTCACAAATTTTTGAAATAGTTTTAGAATTGAATTTTTGAATCCAAATGGTTTTGGAAATGGATTGGGTTTAAAGTGAAAAGCTTTTGAAAAGGAATTTCAAAGATAAAAGTTATTTTTGAATAACTTGATTTAGTCTTGAAATTTGATTTAAATTTGCATTCAAAATTTGAAATTGAATTCTATGTTGAGAATTTATGATTTAAAAAGGGTATACAAGTTTATATGGGTTTTAAACCATTTTTAAAGTATGGTTTTGGGAATTTGAATTTAACCCAAGGACTTTAACTTGTATAAATGAAATCGAATTTTTCCAAAACGAAAACTATTGTTTTCAAATAATAAAAGATTTTATATAAGGAAAGGATTTCCAATTTAGGTTGAAAAGTTTCAAGTTTGAAAAGAAATTGTGAATTGTTTTGAAAGCTATAAATGAGCCTTTGTGAAAGATTATTAAATCTTGTTTTTAAATCGAAGAGGAATTTAAATGGTGTATCTTTTATATAAAAGATTTGAGTTGGAAATGATTTTGAAAGCTATGAATTGGATCTTGATGTAAAGATTGGATGAGTTAATCCTAATTGAAATAGGGATTGTTTTGAGATTCGTGAATGGATCTTTGTGAAACTGGGTGAGCTTTGTGAAGTGAATCTTTTTGTTTAAAGATTTGAAAATGGTAATTTGTTTAAACCATTTGAAAAGAAAAGTTTTGGATTTTAAAGTTGTGACTTAACTGAAATCCCATATCCATATGTTTTTAAATATTGCGCTCATTATTCGGTTTAGCCGAGAGAGGACCCTATGTCATATAACCCATTCTGAATAATGATACGACGATATGGATAGCATATGAAGACCGGGTATTTTCGAGAACGAAAAGATAATCCATAGATTGTCTCTGCACTGAGTCGCGCCGGTATAGAGATTCCCTAAGTGATGGGAAGTCCCGATCGGGACTGTGAATACCCGGAATTGCAAGGGCTTCTTCGGAAGTGCCTTCGGTTCTACTTGAACCGGGAACAGACTTGTATGGATGTGTGTCTGGCGTTACATTTTGAGATGTAAAGCTGGTTTCTATCAAATACATTTCTGTTTGGTGGCGGAGATTTATTCTCTTAGCTTAACACCCTTCTCTGAGACGTATGAGCTCAGAGGTTATGTAGTTGTTAGTTACTAGTGATACATTCCCAATTTGGTAATGTGGCATATGATGTGTTGCCGATCATTTGTTGATCGAAGCATGGCTTTTTGAAAAAGCGTAGCATTGTGGACGAGACTGCATCAGGACCTCACACCTCGGAAATGGTCGAAACAGGAATGTTACATCAAGTTTTTTAGGGGTCGCGCCAATAGGGTGTGTCCATTTCCTTCTGGATAAAAGGTAGTATCATGGTATGGATCCCAGATATTTAACCTATGTGGTTGCTACATACTTATTGTTGTGTGGTTGTTGGTTGAGAGGTGCCTCGGGTAAAGGTCGTTAACGACCGGGGATGGCATACTTGTGTGTTAGTTACCTATGTTATAGCTTGGTTAAAGCATGAGGTAGCGTCGTCCTTGTGTTAGCAGAGATCCAGTTAGTTTCTCGAGGACGTCATTCCAGAGGCGTACCCATTTCGGTAAGGAAGTTCCTTAGCCTGACCATTTGTTGGAGTCCAATCACCAATACGCGCCTTGTACGATTTTAGTTGTAGAACCTGCCATTTAATATAGTAGCTATAGTAGGCATACGACGAAATGTGGTATGCTGGCTAAGATTAATATTATACTTTCGAAATGTTTTCTGCACTGTGCATTAATAATAATATCAAACGGATTTCACGTATAAGGCATTTTTGACTGTCAAAGGGGGAAATCTCCTCCAAGTGTGCGCTTGCATTGTGTGTGTGGTGGGAGGCCTTATGGCAGTTTCATTTTCCAAAAAGCATTGCAGATTTGAATGTTTTAAAATTCTGTTGTTGTTTGTTTTAAAGATAAAACTGTTTTTGTTTGCTCATACCAGTCCCATGACTGACCTGGAGTTTATTGTTCTCTTCCTAAACTCTGGGTTCCCATAAATTTCCACACGGGCAATATAGAGTTGGGTTTTTCAGATAGTCAGATAGTAGATATCAATTTGGTAGCCTTCAGCTTCTGTTTTTTATTCTTTTAGAGTCTTTGGAGTCCATGACCGCACTTGCTTTGCTTAGTTCAACGTGATGGAGATTCGAGCCTGAAATTTTAGAGCTCTTGCTTTAGAGTTTTGGGTTGGAGTTGAAGCATTGGATTCTGTTGAAGACTCATCTCATATTGTGTCTAGTTCCGTTGTATTTTGTGTTGTATATATATATATTCTCTGATGTTGATGATTATCATTGTATCAAATTGATGTATCAGATATTGTATTCATGTTGTATCAATGATACCATCTTTTGTTTTTGCTGTGTTGTTTATCATCTAATGTTGTTGCAAGCTCCGGCGGTACGGATTCAATGTCGTTTGTCGGGCATCGAGTTCTGGTCGTCATAATTTTGGAAGAAATTATTTACATATATATTTACCTAGTGAAATAAGCTTTCTTAGTAAATTTTAACCTATTGGGATTTTAAACGTGAATAAGGCTTAATAGTTGCAATGGGAAATAAACTTGGTTGAATTGAATGATTATTTTGATAGTTAAATAATCGATTATCAAATCTAGACAAAACTTAACTTTGGAAATATCTAGAGGAAACTCGGGAATTATATGGTACGGTTACCATCCGAGGTGCTATATCATACGTATAAACTTGTTTGTTCTCTAGGACGAATTATAAGGAAACCCGTCCACTAACGGTTAGGAGGTGAACTCCGATCTTATTTTTCGTCTCTGTATTTCCTAAAGAACTGGGGTTGAGTTTACCAGGAAATAGAGAACGTTGTTTCGAAGAGACTGAGATTGGATTTGTAATCCAAAAACCACTTCAATACAACGAGTATGTTTTCGTGATGAAGACTGGAGCTTGGAATGGAAGATGGAGCAGTGAAGTGCAAGTGTTAATCGCTACTAATCATGAGGGTGATTCCAAAATGGATGTAGTAGTAATAGTTCCTTCGGTTCCATTCGAACCCAGAACGGACTTGTATGGATGAATGCTTTCAGCACATCATAAGGAGGATGGTGAGCATTCTAAGCGAAATGTTCTAAAAAGGTAACGCCGAGCCTCGAACCTCATCAATCGAGAATGACTGAAAATCAGGGGATATGCAGCAAGGCTAAGTGGGTAGCATCCAATTAGGGTAAGGTCATCCCTATCTAGAGGTCCCTTTTTATTTCGGCTATGTGGGCGGTTGCTGATCCCAACCGCAGGGTGATCTTATTTAGACTATCCAGTAAGGGGTAGTTATGGTCTTGGTTGCAGAGGAACAAGAGAGGTCCTTGGTATGATGATCTAGATCAGGTACCATGATAGGTGGTACCCCAGTGCCTAGTCATTAGTTGGAAATTCATTCTCCCTACGTGCCTTTACGGTTTTGACTGTAGAACCTAATATTTGTTGGAATTTATTGAATGTAACAATTTCGCCTATTTGAATTAAATATTTGTATTTAGTCACTATTATAATATCTGAGGATTTTGATAAGAAATGTTTTGGTTATCGTAAGGTAAAAACCCGACATTTTTATTTGTGGCGTGGTCTTATGAGATACCTTTGATTTCAAAAGGATTTTTAAACTTTAATAAATAAAGTTGAGTGTGTTTCTCATGCTGGTTTACCTTGCTGACCCGGCGTGGTGTTTTTCCTGTATGCTCGGGACAGACCAAGCATATTTCCAAGCTTAGCTGGAAGACTGGAAGTTTTAGGAGAGGAACTGGAATCAGGAGACGTATTCACGTAGATGCTTATATTCAGTTGTAGTTTCTTGTGTTGTCAACAAGTTGTAAGGGCATATTGTTATAAACTGTCAATTCTGTTTGAAATATGTATAAGTTATTAAAGTAATGGTTTTGGTTTCTTGTAAAGACTTATTTATATTATAAATTATTCGTTCCGCTGTGAGATTTTGTTATTGTTCTCTTTTTCTTATATCTTCTTTCTATCTTATACCTTCTTTCTTTCTTTCACTATCCGTCTTCCCGTGCGATTTGGCTGAAAAGTGTGGTTTAAAATCAGTTCAAATCGGTACGCAAAAATGGGTCGTGACATAAGCGCTCTTGGTTAACCTATTAATAATAACCCAAATTCCTTCATTACCTTTCCTCGATCTAGGAAATCTATTGATGAAGTCCATAAAAATCCGCTTACACTTCCTCTTTGTAATCTCAAGTGGCTGAAGCAGTCCGGTTGTCTTTTGGTGACTTCCCTTTACCTGTTGGCAGTTAGCATATCTACTTACAAATATAGCAACATCTCTTTTCATCCCTTTATACTAGAAAGTGTGCTTCATGTCCTGATTCATCTTAGTGACCCCTGGATGTATTGTTAGTTTAGAATGATGAGACTCTATCAGAACTTCCTGCTAATTCTATCCACACCCGAAACACAAAACCGACTGTTCATCCTTAGAATGCCACAGTCATCTACCATGAATCCTGGCCACTTCTCTGACGAAACATTTTCACTAATAACTCTATCTATCTAAGAAAGACGAATGTCCTTTTGCTGATTACTCTCGATGCGTCAGATAAGAGTTGGACGGACTTCCATATTCACCAAAACTGCATAATTCCTGCTCAGTGCATTAGCTACAAACATTAGCATTCCCCAGTGTATGCAAAATCTCAAGATCATAAGCCTCCAGAAACTCTAGCCAATGCCGTTTTCTTAAGGTCAAGTCCTTCTGAGTAAAGAGATACTTTAAAGATTTGTAATCCGTATATAACTTGAACTTTTCACCTAAAAGATATTGCCTCCACATCTTTAATGTGATTTCAACTGTCCACTTGCATACAAAATAACTTTTTCATGTTGCATATAACCACTCCTAATCTAGTTCCGCAAGTATCTGTGTATACAGTTAACCATCTTCCCCCATTTGGAACAGTTGAAACAGGAACACCGATCAATTTTTCCTTCAATTCATTAAATGCTTAATCGCACTTAGGTGTCTACACAAACTTAGCATCTTTCTTCGTCAACTTCATCAGATAAGAAGCAATCTTTGAGAAATCTTTGAAGAACCTTCTATTAAAACTAGCCAATCCCAAGAAACTTCTGACCACTGTTGCAATTTCGAGCTTCTTTCGGTCATGAACCGCAACTACTTTAGCGGTTCCATTGATACACCTTCTCCCAAAACTACGTGCCCCAGGAACCTAACTTTGGATTTCTAGAAATGACACAGAAATTTTTTTATTCAGCACATGACTTATTTAAGTTTTTAGAATGACTCAAAGATAATACCTGCACCCTTCCTCCATCTTAGAATAAACAAGAATATCATCAATCAAGACAAGGACAAATTTATTAAGCAATCCTAGAACACTCGATTCATTAAGTCCATGAAACAAGCGGGTGAGTCAGTCGGTCCGAACAGCATGACGAACCACTCGTAAAAACTATCAGGGGTACAAGAAGCTGCTAAGGGCACACTATCCTTTGCTAATCGATGAAAACCAGTGGCAAGATCCAGTTGAGAAACTACCCAAGCGCCATGGATCTGGTCAACATATCGTTAATCCTAGGTAAAATATGCTTATTTTTGATAGTCCTTTTGTTTAATTCTCGGTAATCTACGCATAACCTAAGATAATCGTCCGCCTTGGTGACAAAAACTACTGGTGATCTCCAACTCAATATACTATGTCAGATCAAATCCTTATGCAATAATTTAAATGTCCGCTTCTCTAATTCCCTTCTCTTTTTCAGAGCCAACCTTCGAGGATGTTGTACAATCGGTCTGGATCCTAGAATCAAACCAATACGGAACCCCACTTTATGGTGAAGAGGTAACCCTTGCACATTATTGAAAATATCCTTGAAATCCCATATAATCGGTATATCTAATCTCCTCTTTAGCCACTTTAAGCAAATAGAGAAAACTACTCATTTACTTGTTTTCCCCTTACAATTTGTATCTACATCAACGTCTCCAACATCACTAACTTCGACAATCCATCGATCATAATTTATGATTACTCTAAACTTAGATAACCAATACATACCCAATAATAACCCATAACCCATGAGCTCGAGAGCAAACAAGTCAAAACGAATGAAATGGCTTCGACACGAAATAGGCACACTCAGACACATAGTGTCAAGATTTGTCGAACCCCCAATCGGGTTCGACACACAAAGAGAATTTTTTAGAAGTATGAGTTTAAAGTTAAGTTTGTCAACAAGATCAACTGAAATAAAACTATGAGATGCACCGATATCGAACAATGCTCTAATAGGAGTATTAGAAATAAATAATATACCTTCCAACATCTGCTTTCCCTTTTTATTCGTAGAAGTAAATAATATTTCCTTAATAGCAAAAGCTTGTCCTTGCGACCTTTTTTGGAAAATCACACTCATTCTTCATGTGTCCTAACTGGCTGTGTTTGAAACAAGAGCACTTGGATACTGATTTGCAAAGTGGCCCATCTTGTTGCACTTGAAACAAAGAACATTGGCCAAGTTGGATTGCTTTTTCTAAGTTGGAGCCTAATCCCCCGGTTTCGTTCCTGCCCACCATTTCTTCCCTTTAAACTCGCGCTTGAAATTCGGCTTATTTGCAATTGGGATCACCGATAAAGGTTGGGCACTAACTGCTGGCACTGTGCCTTTATGAATACTTTGCTTAATATCTAGAGCTTCAAACCTCAAAGCTATGCTGATAAGATTGGCAAAGATACCATTAACATGATTGGTCATAATACAATGAAATTCTGGCTGTAGTCCTTCCACAAACATCTTATTCTTCTTGACCGGTGTGTTTATTAATCTTGGACCAAAGCGATACAATGCATTGAATCTATGCTGATACTACGCCACTGTCATATCACCTTGCTCCAAATCCATGAAATTCCTGAACAACCTGTCTTGCCCACTTCCATAGTAAACCGAGATTTGAAAACTTCCTTGAACTGAGCCCAAGAAAAAACTACCTTTGGGGTATTAACTATCACCGAATCCCACCAATCCATTTTTGACTTTTGGAGCTGTCGCGATGCCAACAATTACTTCCTTGCATCCACTAACTAAAGATCCCCAAATATCCTTTCAGAAGAGCAGAGCCATGTCTGAACTCCTAAAACATCTTCAGTTCCAAAGAATGGTTTACCAACCAAAGCAGTATATTTTTTTTATAGATTAGTAAGTTCTAAGGCAGTTGAACTTGTACTACTGCTTCTTCTACTAGCTCTACAACTGGCACATTTCTAATAGCTTTGCCATTTGTAGTCATGTTGGTTCTAAATCCTCTCCCTCTTCTTCCTGTAATCATTTTCAATTGCCTAAACAATGACAGGTATTATTAGAATACAAAGATAGGACAAAATGATTTAAGAGAAACAACACCAAAGGATCTAAAACTAGACTTTAAGATGGGTGATACAAAACACTCTCAAGATTAACTCATTCTTGGGTTCTTCTCACCCTATCTCTAATGAGCTATACCCCAATCAGGCTAGGGTGTTTGCTCAACCAAAGATCTGATACCAACTATGACGACCCATCTTTCTGACCCTTAGGAACGACACATAATACATCCATGGTATTCGTGTGCCATTACCTAAGCACTTGAAAGATGAATTCTCACGGGATAAAATAAATAACAGAACAAAAAATCTCATAATGAAACGATTAAATAGAACGTAGTAGTAAAATAGTACGTAAGTTACTCCATAACATGGATTTATCAGAGTTACACAAAAGTACTACTATCAGCTTAGTCAGTTATAACAACCTGCCTTTACACATGCTGTAACAAACTACACTTACATGAATTAAAAAATAGTGGAAATATACAAATAAATAGATCAAGGCCTCATCTTTGGACCTCATCTTCAAAAGAATCCATAAAAAACCTTCTAATATCAGACTACTCAAATAAAAATGAGTACCCGAGAGTTTAGAAGAAACAAACGACTCGGGTCAGACAATATGTTTGGTATGAGTAAAACTATAGAACGATAGGTTTAACTAAACAACATGCAAGAACATGCCACCAAATGCGAAACGAGTTTCCTCTCACAAGAACAACATCTAAACATAAAGAATGGATTCAAATAATTAAACATTGTGAAGAGTGCTAGTCTCTTCCTGATGCAATTAAGCAAAAAAAAATCGGAGTTTCGAGTCAACAAGGAAAAAGGTAAATTTTCAACAATGACTAGGAGGGTGCATTCTTTTACCGAACTTATACCTCTAAAAATATACTTGATAACTCCGATGGCTTCCAAAAATCTTCAAGCCGGACGCCGCCAACTGTTATCGAAAATCCGAATATTTCACATCTTGGTGCACAAATCCAAACCCAGTCTAAAGTAGATATGACAATACCCTAATGGAGCAACCCATATAGCTTGGACCCCACTGCTCTTTAAGTTTTGTAATCTCCGACAAAGGATAACAAAGCTCAAATGAGCAACACATCGTCTTAGAGTGATGAAATACAAAGAAGGTTGAGGTAATCGATTGTTGACAAACTGATTATCGAAGGTATCAAATTGAACTTATATTGAAATTAAATCTTGTATACCCATTATCATTTGCCGATTTCAAACTCGTACTATCTCTTGGGTAACAATGATTCCGTACAAGTTAAGGCAGTGTTAGCCTGAAGTCATGTCTTGGCCTACATTCTTAACTTTTAGGATAGAGGCGAGTCTCCCTCTTCGACATTTGGTGTTAAATGTACAACCAAATGCTTTCCATATAAGTGATATCTCTTTATGGAAATTAATTCATTTTCACAAACGAATCAAATTTTTGCTTTTAAAACCGAATTCATGCTTGGGCTTCTCATTACAATTTTTAACTTTAAACAACTTTGTCAAAATGGTTCACTAATTTTTAAACACCAATATTTAAAGGATTTAATAACTTAAACCATGTTTGCTAAATTTATTAATTAATCTTAACTATCATTAATAAGAATGATTAATTATCTTTAGGCTTCATCGGTTAATTTGATTAATTAATTTTAACTGCCTTTAATTAAAAAGGGTTAATCATTCTTAAAACATCATTAATTAATAAAAATTAAATACCATTAACTAAAAATGATTAATTAATTTAAGACGTCATTAAAGAAAGATATTAATTAAATTTAAACTAATTAATTAGCTTTAAAAGTCATTAATTCAAAAGGGTTAATTAGTTTTAAATGCCATTAATTAAAATGATTAAATAACATTACTCCGCTATTACTAAATGATTAACTAACCATAAACATCATTAGATAAAATGATTAATTAATTTCAAGTATTATTAATAAAGTAATCAATTAATTTTAAACTCGCCGTTATTAAGATAATTAATTAACCTTAGTCCTCATTAATTTAAACCAACTAATTGAATTTAAAATCATTATGAAAGTGGTTTATTAATTTTAAACTCATCATTATTCAAAAACTCTAGTAACTTTGTAAAATACTACCCGGGCTCGAGAATAAACCAAAAGATTTCAAACAGATGATATTTTCAAAAGTATCGATATAGCGATAATCGCTATACAAACACTTCTATGACAACATTCATGTCATTTGATTTACATCCAAGCATCACATCTCATAACATAAGTATGACATATACACAATGGTAAACATATTCATGAACATAGAGAAAACATCACTTATATAATTTACATCCAGATTTTCGACTAGTTTAAGTTACTAACTAACTATAGGTGTCCACTTTTTAGATCACAAACCAAGTCAATAACTTGCATCCAAACATTACTAAGTAACTAAAATAGTGAAAAATATTATAAAAAGAATAAAGTTTAAAATTTTAGTTAAAAAGGCGAGCTTTACTCATCGAAAGCTTACCAACTTAACTAAAATCTTCACTAGAACATGAATCGGACTTAGAACTTCATTTTTCCTTAGGAAAAATGAAGTTTTTGTGGCTTATAGATGTGAGCAAAAAGGGTTCGACCTATAAGGGTATGGTGTACCGCCATGAGTGGATGAGGTGTGTGGACTTGTTTTGGCAAGTAAGGTGATGTAGGTAAGAAAGGTGAATGTTGTATTTTTTTCCTAAAGAAGGAGTGAAAATAATGGATTTTTATAAACATAAAAACTAACTTTGGAAGCCATGGAACTTAGAAAACTTAAGTGAAGGTTTGGATGGAATGGAAAATGAGAAACAGAAAAAAGAATTAGAAATTTGTTGTTTTATATAAAATGCATTAAGTGAACTATCTAAATGCCCTTAGAGTACATGCCCTCCACTACATTTTCTCCACCTCATCATGTACCCCCTCCCTTCCTTTCACATGCAAGGGATAAGCCTCCCCCTTTGGCTAACATGTTTTAATTCCTACTGTATTTAATGTTTTGTATAATGCGAACTTATGTTTTCTTTTAATTTTATTTTAAAGTTTTCATAAAATCACGTCACATTTTTATAAACTTAAGAAAATAGATATATACAGGTGCATTATCATTTTTAAATTCTATCTGGTTTAAAATTTTCTGTTATATGCACTAAAGTGTTCACAACATTTCAGTCAATGTTTAGAGGCTGAAAAGTCAAAAATTTGGGAAATGATTTCCGACAACATTTTTTGATTTTTCTTCGAACTAATTATTTTTTTTAAAAATTTTTGAAAACCATTTCACCATCACTAATTATTATTTTAAAGACTTATAACTCCATTAATTAATTATTTCAAATATATTAAATATCCATATTTTAAAGTGATTACTTTATGGGCCGTTACATAAGGAATTCAATTCTTGTAACCGTGATGCGTCCTGGGAAGAAGATGTTCATGATTGTTGAAAATCAAAATAAATGATGAACAATCTAAAAAAGAGAATGATATGAAATTAAAAGCTAAAGAATAAACTAAAATTAGTACTTATAATGCTGAAAAGGAAGGAATAGTGTCAAAAAGGCTCGATGAAGTGAATACAAAAGAATATAAGACGTTCACGAAAAATTCTACAAAAACTAGCAGAACGAGAAGATCCTGACCCAGGGAGAAAGGGAGGGATATATTCAAGAGGAGTATCAAGCGCTAAAGTCCAATATAGGAAAGTCATAGATGCTCGGAGAGAAGGACCAGAAATGTCATCAACAGAATATCGTGCTGGGAGAGCAGTCACGACGGCAATTGTACCACAAGAAGGAGCAGAGGGGGAAGGTATAATAGTCCAACCCCTTTGGGCTTCTTAGGAGGAACCTTAGATGGAGTAAGGGCGGCCTTAGAACTTTTCTCTTCATATCTTCCCTGGTATTCACTTGAACATCTTTGGCTGTAGAAATAATAGATAACGAAATAGTTTTAAAGCTGTCAACCCTACTATCTCTTTAGAAAAAGTGGGTAATTCATAAGCACCCTTCTTGGGCGACAGGGCACCTATGCTCACAAACTGCACTTTGGAAGGGTCTATTCACAAAGGGAAAGTGTTAAAGGAGTTTATTTCACTACAAAAAAAGAAAAAGGAGAACAAGGAACAAAACCTAGAAAATATCTGGGGGTTTTAATCATTGAGCATTGCACCGGAGAATTTGTAGAAAACGCGTCCAACCTATTGGTAGTGAAGGTTGGTGGATTGTTCCTTTTCTTTTTCATCATGGGGGTTTCACCCAAGACTCGATGAGTTTGCAAAATCAGAGAGTACTTCCTTAATTTCTATTTAGTAAGAAGCCTCAACCAGCTCTTTGAGAATACCATAGCATCCCTAAAGCTAAGGATCCTGGCTAAAACAAGAGAATTGATGTTCTTTGATGCAGCAACTAGCATTCATAATAAAAAATGTAAATCGATATAAAAAATATAAGCAGTAGGTCAATGAAAATTAATCTAGCAAGAATGCATACCATGGATAGAGAACCTTCCAGTAATATCCAGAGAATAACATCTCATGAAGATGAACTAGTTACTCCTATCTCGATGCTTGTTAATATATTCAGTTACTACTCCGCTGCCTACAAACTGAGATAATAGACCAAACCCTCACACTGATTCTTTATCTTATAAAGAGTAAATGGGGAGCAAAGTACAGAGAAAGTCATCTTTTTCGGCTTGAGTTCTTTGAATGGAATAAATAAAGAATTGATATAATGGTAGGAGCTAGGATTTAGTTGAATTAGTAATAGAGTTAAAGGGTAGATAACATGAGTGATTGATACGAAGATGAGTGAAAGCGAGGAACCCTTTAGGAGGAGTGTTTATTAGATCATTTAGGCATGTAACCTTCGTTTTGGTCCTTGAAATACCTAAAAGGCAGAGGATGGAGTCGGTATCTTATTTCTTTGTGAAGTAGGATTGATAAGAAGTGTAAACCTTTCCCTTGGAACTCGCACTTTTGGAAGATTAAGGAGATTTTAATTCTTCTTTAGAATCGATTTCTTATCTCCAGCCATGCTACCTAAAAAACTTCAATTATTTAAATGAAACTCTAATAGTAAAAAGAGGGATCTTCCTTGGATTGCAAAATAATAATAAATAAATAGCATAATGACAGTAAGATCATAAGTAAAACAAACTTACTATGAACACTAGAATATAGGAAAACCTACACATACATATGTTTGGATAATATGGTAAGCTATATGAATCCATGAAACATATGCATATGCCATGATATCCATATGATAGTCAAGATTTGTTGACTAATCAATAAAAATAATTAAGGTGGTAAATTTAAAGGTTAAATCCAGGGTTGTCAACATTCAATATGCTATTAAAGAGACCGTTAAAGTTTCTTATCACCTTATTTATGTATGAAATTTTTGAAAATCAAATTCTAAGTTCTAACCCACGATAAATAAAATAATGATAAGTTATATGAATGCATGGCCCTCTTGAACAACTTAAGAACAAATAATGCTTATCGAGTGATTAGTCGTCGTGTATAAATCTCTTGCGTATAAAATATAGAAGTAAACTGAAACATAGCCCTCTTCAACAAAATTAAGTGTGAAATTTTCTCACGCTGAACTTAAGAATAGGCATCGTAGGAAGAACTAAAGACAAAGCCTTTCTTTTCAATTCCCAATGAATGCAGTTGTACTTGGAGGAAAACGTTGGGGTTGAGGACTTGTTTTCTTCCTTCTTTTCAATTACTATGAAGAATAGTTCTATACTTTCTTTCTAGAATAATCCTTGGTCTTCTAAAGGTCTAATTCTTGCAAATATTATTCTATACAACTTGAGAAGTATCACTGGTATTCCTAGTGAAGCAAAGTTAAACCCATATTTATGTGATGATAAAATTAGTTTACCTTACTCTAGTTCCTATTTTGTTAGAAATGTTTAGAAATGTTTGAAAATACACAGTTCTTCAATTCTGAATCATCTTATCTTTGGGGTGATGGTCCTTATTATATTAATAGAGTTTATAAACTGATTACTTCTTCCACTGTCATCTGTCGCTTCCCTTGGCACTCGAGAATTCGGTCAACTAACTCTGTTCCTAGACATGATATGCTACTATGGAGAGTTATCAGAGAGGGTCTTCATACTGGTGATAGACTGTTTGCTTTGAGTTTAATTCAACATTCTCACTGTGTTTTGTGTGGCTACACGGTTGAAACTACTGACCATTTTTTCTTCACATGTCAGTTCTCTTTTTACACATGGAGCAGCGTTTTAAATTAATGTCATCTGCATAACCCTTCAACTAATTCTAGGTTTGAATGGTTTACTATCCTTAAGGCTACTAGATGGAAATCTTCAAGATCTTTATTGCTTCTTAAAGTTTGTATTCATCTGATTTGGATGAGAGAAACTCTAGAGTTTTTCAGGAATTCACTCCTTTAAACACAGTATCCTCCTTGCCTTAGTCAAGGCTTTATAGCTTTGGTGTTCTCTGTATGCCCTGTTTAATTGATTGTTTTCATGCTTGACCTCCGCACCTTGCCTTGCTTGGTGTTTGCTGATGTTGCTTGGTAAATTTGTTGTTATGCTTCGAGTGCTCTCCTGGTGCCAGCTCCCTTTTGGTATTCATGTCTACTTTTGTGAATGCTTGGAGTCCTGTTCTGTGCTGCTTCGAGTTTTTTGGCCCTCTGCTTCGGGCAATTTCCTTTTGTGTTTTTCGATCTTTCTTTATCTCTTGTTTCTCATTTATCTCCTTATTTATAATTGTAATGCTTTTTACATGTTATAAATAAAGAAGGTAGGGGCCCTTTTAACCTCGTTGGCTTTGCCAAAAAAAGACAAGGTCTTTCATGTTTTAAACCAAAAGGACTAGTTTTCATGCAAAAGTAGGGAAGTCCGGTGTATGTTAAATCCATATGTAACCATCGTGAATTAAAATCAACAAGCTTTTATGAGTCAATTTGAAAATATATAACGATTTTTTGAGTAAAGCTATAAAGTCCTCACATTTAAAACCTTTCAAGCTAGGGTGTAACTACCGTAAGTAAAATGAGAGATAGAATTTACATCTATCATACTCAAAGCATAGTTACAAAATATGGCCCTCGTAAGTAAAAAACATGGACAAGATTCCGAGTATCAAATCAAAATGTAATTTTCACATGGAGACTAGGCTTTCATGCATTAAGTTCTTATGTCGAATCTAATCATGAAATAATGAGTTAGGCTTAGTAAAAAACAAATGCATAAACCATTAATCCTAATAGGAAAATGGCTACTTAGATAAATATATTTGGATAAAAGGGATAACCATGAAAGAAAATACGAAGAAATTTTAAAAAATAGATAATAACAGCCAACTAAACAAGTTAGATGTAACAACCCTGGTTTTAGTGATTACCAGTTAATATTAAATTATAATGATAGTTGTAATTTAATATTGAGAATTAAATACAATTGAAATTTTAAATTATTTATTTGAAATAAACACTGGATTTTGGGATTTAGTTGTGAAAATAAAGTTAGAACTTTATTTTGTTTAGTTTGGGTTGTTAATAAATGGGAAATGATTTTATTTAGGCGAGAATGCAATAATTATATCAATTACTGCCCATTTACTTCTTTTAATAATTTTTAAAAGAAGTAATTGATTTTATAAATGGTTTATTTAAATAAAAAGGTCGAAATTGGTTTTAAAACATGTTTTGGCCATAATTAAAACTTGGAAATGGTTTGAAATATTTTTCTACGTGAGAAAATACTTTTATTGAATTTTAGAAGTTTAAGATGTGGACTTTTGCATTTTTATTTGAGTAATTAGCGTATTTTTGGAAATTAAGGGTTTTAATAATAAAAATACTCTAAAAATAGAAATTAATCTTTTTATATGCTGGAAAGTATTTTATTATATATGTGTGTAAGTTTACGAATTTTATTTGGGTGAAAATTGGAACAAAATGGCTTTTGTTCTTTTATATAATGTAAATAGGAAGCCTTTTGATTTAAATGTTGAATAAATAACCTTAGCCTTTTTATTTCTTTTGACTACTAGGCCTTAAGCCCATTTGGTCATTTAGCTTGTAGAAAGAAATAGAGATATCTCATATTCCTTGTACGTACAACTATTTTCTCTTTACTGAAAGAAACTCTAGAAGGAAGGAAACCAAACCTCTTTGCAAACCCTAGCCAAAATCTTCAAATTAAAACTCAAATCTTGGGTTTTTAAAATCAAATTGAAGCTAAATCTACAAATAATCTAATCTAAAACCTAATATTTCATCAAAAATCCAAATTTTATGATGATGGTCTGTTAATTGCTTTGCTCTTTCTTGCATATCCCTATTTCTTAGTTTTACATGTTTCTGAGGCCTAAATTTAAGCAAAGGTCCAACCTTTTAGCTAATAATCTGGGTTTTTACTTTGATATAGCAAGGTGAGTTGAGTAACTCACATCTTTAGCAAAACAAACTAGTCAAATGCTTGATTATGTGCAAAAATAGTTATAGCATTCATTCTTTTGTACATTGTTTTCTTCTTGTGAAATTCAGTTCTGGGTTGCATCTTTGAGCAATTGTTATTTCCAATTCTGGCAATGAAATGCTGCTGGATTTTCTTCTATTTGTAGTTTATTATACAATATGCCTGCAAAATTTAGTTGAAAAATAATCTCATTTGCTATGTAAAAGGTTGGCTTGAAAATCAGTTCATAGCATGAAAATCGGTTGGACCAAATAATCACATGAGAAGCTTGCCTAGGTCGACCACTAGGTCAACCAGGCCTACCCTTAGGTCGACTGTACGGTTGAGTAGGGAAAAGGGAGGTCGACCAAGAGGGCAGTTGTCCTTGTGTTCAATTTTTGTTGCTCCTTTTGTTTCCGGTTTTGTTTCTAGCTTGTTTCTTGACTTCTTCTTATTTTTGAGATATATTGGTGTTGTTTTAAGAGCCATGATGCATATCAATAGGCTAGCTAAATTTTGAGAATTTGAAATTCAAATTTAAATTGAATTTGGATTGATTTTGAGTTGAATTTGAATTGAATTCAAGTTATTGGTTTTGAGCTATCTTCCTTATTTTTCTTGTTTTCGAGCATGGATTTCTCCAAATCTTTTTGAAATAATTAGGCATTTCAAATTACTATTATATAGAATTTTAAAATTTATTTTCAAATATAAAATTTATTTATATCCTAAAATAAAGGAAATTCAAATGTTGGTTTCAATAACCGTTTTCGAAAATTAGTTTTAAAAGCTAGTTTTCTCTAATAAATTATTTTAAATATTAAATACACATTTTTGCACTATTCGCACGTATTAGAAAGAGAATTAAACTATCCAGTGAAACAAGTGGTATGGGACACGTGTGTTTATTATTTCCGTTAATTCCGGACTTGTTCGATCGAAGCTATTCGCGTTATCGAATCTGAGTTGTTTTGCCATTTTACGGTGTATTATAAGTTTTATAATTCCGATTTACAGGAATTATCGGGGATGGACAATATTTGGCGATTTATAATCGTTTGAGATCTCCTATTTTAGTAGATATGGTCAATGAGAACCATTATAATGTTTTTATACTTGCCGAGGATATGAGGCAAGTTTTGAGTTTGTGATTTCCTATTTTGAGATTTATGGTTCATGAGGAACCATCAAGGTTTATTTATACTTGACAATGAGATGAGACAAGTCATGAGTTTTCTAATGTGTCATTGGCTAGCAGTTAGTAAACCGCTTAGTGAGAACATGTGGTATGGGACACCGTAACCACTTTTTGGGTTCCTAGCGGAGAGTTTGTAACACATTCTGGGTTATGCCAGTACTAGAGCTGTTGAGCTCATATTGGGCTGTTGGGTCCAATCTTTATCGAGCTGTTGGGCTCATTACGAGTTTATGTTACTTCGGTCATCTGGGATTGACGACTTTGGTCATTTGGGATAGATACCTATAATCTATATAGTACCGGACATTAATTTTGCACGTGCATATTTTGAGATTTGAGATGTTGGGTTCTTATTGGGCCGTTGGGTCCATCCTTTTCATTGGGCTGTTGGGTCAAATTTTTTCATCGAGCTGTTGGGTCCATACTTGAAATTTGAGTTTTCCGTCTTTGGCGTTTTTATATGAGTTTTATAATCTCCTTCTTATATGTGCGTATGTGTGTGTGTGTGTGTGTATTGATGAGTTTGCCATTTGGCGTATTTTGAGTTTTGAGATCACTCTATTTTTTATATTTATGTTTGCCATTTATGGCGTTTCTTGAGTTTTGAACTTGAGATTTCGCCTTTTTAAGGAATATGGTTCATTGGAACCATTATAGATGTTTTTGGATGCCGCCGATGATATGAGGCATTTATTTCTATATTTGAGTGTTATTATTTTAGTTACCTCTTTTGAGGTCTTTTTACACTTAAGGGACATTGGTCCACTTAAGGCATAGGTGTGTGTTCTTTCTATTGCTCCTCATTCTAGAAGAATTATTACCTTGTATTATATGCTTCATACTATCGTCTATTCTTATTAACTGATTGTTTTAGCTAGACTGACCCGAGTATTTTATACTCCGATCAGACCGAGTTGTTTAGGTTAGCTTTCAGTTATGGGACTTAGCTTTGATGCATCTACTTGGATATCAGCCTAGCACTTTTTTGTAGTTTATATTTCTTTCCACTTGACTCTGATATGTATTTTGATTAGATGTACATAGTGTGGTGTGGTCTTTGAACCACTTTTGTGTATAATTTTGTATTGTACTAGGATGTATCAGTGTATATGTATTTGTATATATGATGCTTACCGTTTTGTGATGTGATATGCATTTTGTTATTGTATTTTATTCTGATAGATCCATTAGCCACCTATAGTTTTTCATTAAGCATTTATTGGATATGTCGATCCACGAGAAATAGGAAAAATATATTGAGCGTTTATTGACATATTTAGTAGATGTTTAAGACAAGATTATAGATGGCCGCTCTTAAGCAGCCCTATTCTCCACATTAGCAGACAGAATTACCCTGTAATTCTCTTTGTTAATGTGGGCCTCGAGGTGGAGCGTTATAGCTTGGTATCAGAGCTGAGTTCAGAACAAAATAGGATAAACATAGAACATAACATATATTACGATACATCAAAGTACCTTATGAGTGAAATCATCATTCTTAATCAAAATTGTTTCGATTCGTGCCTTGACCTTTTCGAGTCCTTAGGGGTAGATGGGTGGGAAAACATCTAGGAATGTGATTTTATAATTCCGTTGTATTCCTTAATTGATGAACCTTGTTAATAATATCTATCCCTATGGATAATTCATTCTATCTTAACTTTTAGCTCATGGCTGGAAGAGAAAGAAGTCGCACCTCAGATGTTGAGCAGCCTAGTGGCTCATGTCCTAAGGGTGTGCACATGTCAACCGATCGGATCTTAGTGCTGGTTCGGAGCATCCAGTCTCCTGCTCCATCCAATTCTTCTTCTTCGTGCAAATCCGCATTTGCGCGTATGTGTAGTGACTATTCTTATTTGGGAGGCAAGCCTTTCAAAGGTTCTGAGACCGTTCTTGAGGTCCAGGCTTGGCTTCGGACATGCGAGCGCATCTTCTCTCGCATGGACTTATCCGATCATCATCGAGTTCCTGTAGCATCGAGTATGATGCAAGAACGTGCACTCGATTGGTATGAGCTTATATTGCTGAGATTGATAAGTCTACCCTCATTTGGCAACAGTTTAGAGGGCGGTTCGAGCTTAAGTTTGTGACCGAGTCTGAGAAAGCTTCCCTTTCCCGTCGCTTCCTTGAACTGAAGTAAGGGAAATCATCTGTTTCAGAGTATGTTTCTTATTTCTAGTCCCTATCCAAGTATGGGCTCGAATTTATCGGCACTCCATAAAGAAAGAACCTTAGATTTGTTTATGGATTGAAGAAATACTTGAAGAAATATCTTATGCTCAAGCTTAACTTATCCTTCAAAGAGCTTGTTGATTCGGCGCTTCACCTTGAAGCCGTCGAGAAGGAAAGGGATAGTAGGGATGAGGCTGAGGTTCGCAAGAACCCAAACAAGAGAAAACTTCCTTTCCAAGCATCCCAATCATTTTCTTAGAAGAAGAAGCATCTAGTCTCTAGTTCTCATTCTCATTTTGGTGCAAGTCATCGTTCTCACAAGACTTGTTTCAACTGTGGTTCTCATGATCAATTTATTCGAGAATGTTCCAAGCCTATCATTTGCTGCACTTGCAAACTAGAGGGACATTGGTCTTCCCAGTGCCTCATTTCATATATGGGTCCTTATTCGAGAAAGCTTATTGTGATGGTTGCTTCTAGTGGCTCCTTTTAACCTAGAGGTACTCCTTCATCTTTTCTTTAGAGATCTATGTTATTTTATGATCGTTTTATTTGTGTTCTCTTCTATTCGAGTGCTTCAAGATCACTCATATTAAAGAAACAGGATGGTGTTTTACTTTTGATTGTTTCATGTTTTGTCACTTCTTAAGGATTGTGAATCCTATCGAGGGACCCACAATCTTAGTATTTGAGTATGGGGTGTTGGACTTATTTTGAGTATTTTCCTTTTCATGTGAATTTTCATATTATTCACCATCTTGAGAATTGTTTATTTTTGGTATGGATTGGCTTGATTGTTTTAAGGACCAATCCTATGCTTTGGAGGGATCCTATATATATTAGGTATCCTGATTTGGTTGATGTGTTGCTTCTTGTCCTTCGGAATGCTGATAATAATTCCAAAGTATCTTTATTTGTTCTTGAATTTCAAGATGATGATGATGTGTCTCGAATTCTAATTATTGTGACTTTGTAATTTCTAAGTGTTCGTTTCGGAATTGTTATCCAATCGAGCAATCGAGTATTGGGTTGATCTAATTTCTGGTAATCCTTCCACGAGGATATCCATTAAGGAACGAGGCAATTGATTGAGTTCAATTGATATTATCATCCTTGTTTCTCTTGAGATATCCTTTCAGATACTCATCTGGTGTTATATTTTGTGGCATTACTTCACTCAAAGTAATAATATGTTGACTATGTGCATCTTCTTGCTTGAGAAGAATATCTTATCCTTATCTATATCTCGTTGATCTTTTATTTGATCTATTGTGCAGAGCTCGAGTCTTTCCTTAGCTTGACCTTGCACCAATTTCTTACAACCATGAGTCGTGGTAGATAGCATTCCTTCACCGCATTCCGCACTCATATGATTCTTGTGATTGGCTCGTTATACCATTTGGATTAACGAACACTCCATTTTACTCGGTCAATCTTATGAATCGAGTATTCTGGGAATATCTCGATGAGTTTTCTTAAGTGTTCTTTGGTTTTGAGTTTATGCAGTTATATGATATGTGTTTTAAGAGAAATTGGAATTTTAGTTATTATGAAATCAAAGAATAATTTTGTGTATTATATATGAGAGATATTTATTTTTATAGAAGTGATTTCTATGTAGGATTTTCCATCGAGTGCTTTAAGAATTCTAGTCAATGCGCCTGATCAGCGTTATCGATAGGAATTTTCTAAATGCTATGATGAGGCAATCAGACACGATAATTGAGTTTTTATGAGGTTAAGTTTGGAAATAAATTATTTTGGTAATTGAGTATTAAATTTTTTTATTTTTATTTTGAGTGGTATATGGAGCCATTGAACCATAGTGATGGTTAATTAAGTGGCGAGGCAATTTTGACTACTTGGTCAACTCTACAGCCAATGGACATAGTCGTTCACCATAAACGGATGGTGAGGCAAAGCCATTGTATTGTTTTGAATCTATAGAATTAAATATAAATATGCTTATTATTAAAATATTTTTGACCATATAAGATTTGTTTTGGGTTTCAAAATTTTAAAATGTATGTTGGATATTTTAATATAATATAAAAGTTATATGTAATAAATTTGAAGCTTGTTTTCAAAACTTTTGGTTCTTTGGAAAACAAAGAGTGATGAGATTTTAAATTTCTCTTTGAGAATATATTGTTAGGAATTTAAAAAATTCGTTTGGAAATTTAATTTGTAACAAAAGGAATATGAATTCAAATTTTAGTCTTTGTAATACTTAGTAAGTATTATAATAAAGAAGTTTTGAAATAATTTCAAGTATTGAAAATTGTGGTTATAAAATATTAAAAATATTGAATTTTGGAATTCTAAGAATTTTTAATTAAGATTTAATATGTGTATATATATATATATATATTAGTCCTTGTATTTATCTTATGCTTATGCTATTTTCGAACGACGCACATTTAGACGGTTGTTTGAGCTTGGTGGCTTTCAAGGAAACCACCTTTTGGTTGATCTATCCTCTATTGTGTCTATCTAACATCGGTGTGGTGCCTTCCGGTGTCATATGGAAAGATCATATCGATAATCATCATGTTGAGAGTTCGGGTTGGAGTTGTGTTAAATCCCAACTTTACCCAAGGAGCTTTTGAGAAATCAATTTCATTCGAGTAATCTTTTGTGTGTAGCATCTTGTTGAGTTTCTATTTCAAAGGTGAGATGCCTTTGAAATTTTATGTGTTGCTCAGAAAATTCAATGGTTTGCTAGTCCTGATATTAACTCTTTGGAAACCATAGAATTAATCGAGCGAGTCTTGTCTTGGTTTTCTACCATCCTATCTTGAGAGTGTGAGAATTATTTAAAAATCGAGCTTGTTTATCTATCCTTTGCTTGATGAATAAGTGTGTGTTTATAGCTCTTTTCTAGAAGATTGCGAGTATGCAATTTTTATAAGGGGGAGTCTGTAACAACCCTGGTTTTAATGATCACTTGTTAATATTAAATTATAACGGTAGTTATAATTTAATATTGAGAATTAAATACAATTGGAGATTTAAATTGCTTATTTGAAATAAACAATGAACTTTGGGATTTAGTTGTGAAAATAAAGTTAGAACTTTATTTGTTTAGTTTGGGTTGTTAATAAATGTGAAATGATTTTATTTAGGTGAAATGCAATAATTATATCAATTATTGCTCATTTATTTCTCTTAATAATTTTTAAAGAAGTAATTGATTTTATAAATGGTTTATTTAAATAAAAAAGTGGAAATTGGTTTTAAAATATGTTTTGGCTATAAACAAGTTTGGAAATGGCTTGAAATATTTTTCTATGTGAGAAAAATAATTTTATCGAACTTTAGAAGTTTAAGATATGGACTTTTGCATTTTTTTATTTGAGTAGTTAGCTTATTTTTGAAAATTAAGGGTTTTAATAATAAAAATACTTCAAAATAGAAATTGATATTTTTATATGTTGGAAAATATTTTATTATTTATGTTTGTAAGTTTATAAATTTTATTTGTGTGAAAATTGGAAGAAAATGACTTTTTTCTTTTATATAATGTAAATAAGAAGCCTTTTGATTTAAACGTTTAATAAATAACCTTAGCCTTTTTATTTCTTTTGATTAGTGGGTATTAAGCCCATTTCGTCATTTAGCCTATAGTAAGAAATGAGAAATATCTCATCTTCCTTCTACGTACAGCTATTTTCTTTTTACTGTAAGAAACTCTAGAAGGAAGGAAACCAAACCTCTATGCAAACCCTAGCCAAAATCTTCAAATTAAAACTCAAATCTTGTGTTTTTAAAATCAAATTGAAGCTAAATCTACAAGTATTCAAATATAAAACCTAATATTTCATCAAAAATCCAAATTTTATGATGATGGTCTGTTAATTGCTTTGCTCTTTCTTTCATGTCCTTGTTTCTTAGTTACAGGTTTCTAAGGCCTAAATTCGAGCAAAGCTCCAATCTTTCAGCTAATAATCTGGGTTTTTGCTTTGATATAGCAAGGTGACTTGAATACCTCACATCTCTAGCAAAATAAAGTAGTCAAATGCTTGATTCTGTGCAAAAATAGTTGCTGTAATTGTTCTTTTGTTCATAGTTTTCTTCTTGTGAAATCAGTTCTGGGTTGCATTTTGAGCAATTGTAATTTTCAATTCTGGCAACGAAGTGCTGCCAAATTTTCTTCTATCTGTAGTTTATGTATTATACTATATGCCTGCAAAATTTGGTTGAAAAATAATCTCATTTGATATGTAAAAGATTAGCTTGAAAATCAGTTCGTAGCAGGAAAATCTAATGGACCAAATAATCGCGTGAGAAGCTTGCCTAGGTCGACCGTACGATCGACCTAGGAGGCAGTTGTCCCTATGTTCAATATTTGTTGCTCCTTTTGTTCCCGGTTTCGTTTCCAGCTTGTTTCTTGACTTCTTCTTCTTATTTTCAAAATATATTTATGTTGTTTTGAGAGCTGTGATGCGTATTAATAATCTAGCTAAAATTTGAGAATTTGAAATTCAAATTTAAATTGAATTTGGATTGATTCTGAGTTGAATTTTAATTGAATTCGAATTGAATTCAAGTTATCGGTTTTGAGCTATCTTCCTTGTTTTTCTTGTTTTCGAGCACGGATTTCTCCAAATCTTGTTGATATAATTTTTGAAATAATTGGGCATTTCAAATTATTATTATATAGTATTTTAAAATTTATTTTCAAACATAAAATTTATTTATTTCCTAAAATAAAGGAATTTCAAATGTTGGTTTCAATAATCGTTTTTGGAAAATAGTTTTAAACCTAGTTTTCTCTAATAAATTATTTTAATTATTAAATACACATTTCTGCACTATTCGAACGTATGGAAAGAGAATTAAACGATCTAGTAAAACACATGGTATGAGACATGTGCGTCTACTATTTCGGTTATTTTCGGACTTGTACGATCGAAGCTATTCAAGTTATTGAATCTAAGTTGTTTTGCCATTTTATGGCGTATTATGAGTTTTACAATTCTTATTTACATGAATTATCTAGGATGGCCAATATTTGGAGAGTTATTATGGTTTGAGATCATCTATTTTAGGAGATATGGTCGATGAGAACCGTTATGATGTTTTTATACTTGCCGAGGATATGAGGCAAGTTCTGAGTTTGTGATTTCCTATTTTGAGATTTATGGTTCATCAGGAACCATCACGAGGTTATTTATACTTGTCAATGAGATGAGACAAGTCATGAGTTTTCTAATGTGTCATTGGCTAGCGGTGAGTAAACCGTTTAGTGAGAACGTGTGGTATGGGCTGCACGTTACCACTTTTCAGGTTTCTAACGGAGATTTTGTGATACATTATGGGTTATGCCAGTGCTAGAGCTGTTGGGCTCATATTGGGCTATTGGGTCCAATCTTTATCGAGCTATGGGGCTCATCACGAGTTTATGTGACTTCGTTCATCTGGGATTTACGACTTTGGTCGTCTAGGATAGATACCTATAATTTATATAGTACTGACACGAATTTTTCATGTGCATATTATGAGATTTGAGCTGTTGGGTTCTTATTGGGCCGTTGGGTCCATCCTTTTCATTGGGCTGTTGGGTCTATTCTTTCATCAGGCTGTTGGGTCCATACTTGAAATTTGAGTTTGCCGTCTTCGGCGTTTTTATATGAGTTTTATAATCTCTTTCTTGGATATATATATATATATATATATATATATATATATATATTGATGAGTTTTCCATTTGGCGTATTTTGAGTTTTTAGATCACTCTATTTTGAGTTTATATTTATGTTTGCCATTTATGGTGTTTCTTGAGTTTTGAACTTGAGATTTCTCCTTTTTAGGGAATATGGTTCATTGAAACCATTATAGATGTTTTAGGTTGTCGCCGATGATATGAGGCATTTATTTCTATATTTAAGTGTTATTATTCGAGTTACCTCTTTTGAGGTCTTTTTATACTTAAGGGACATTGGTCCACTTAAGTCATAGGTGTGTGTTCTTTCTATTGCTCCTTCTCATTCCAGAAGAATTATCACCTTGTATTATATGCTTCATACTATTGTCTATTCTTATTAACTGATTGTTTCAGCTAGACTGACCCATGTATTTTATACTCGAGTCAGACCGTGTTGTTTTAGGTTAGCTTTCAGTATGGGATTTAGCTTTGATGCATCTTCTTGGATATCAGCCTAGCACTTTTTGTAGTTTATATTTCTTTCCGCTTGACTCTAATATGTATTTTGATCAGATGTATATAGCGTGGTCTCTCAACCACTTTTGTATACCATTTTGTATTGTACTGGGGTGTATCTGTGTATATGTATTTATATATATGATGTTTACTGTTCTATGATGTGATATCCATTCTGTTATTGTATTTTGTTCTAATAGAACCATTAGCCATTTATAGTTTTGTATTAAGCATTTATTGGATATGTCGATCCACGAGAGATAGAAAAAATATAGAGCATTTATCGATGTATTCGATAGATGTTTAAGACAAGATTATAGATGGTCACTCCTAACCATCCCTATTCTCCGCATTAGAAGACAAAATTACCATGTAAAGCTCTTTGTTAATGTGGGCCTCGGGCTGGGGCATTACATCAAATCTATATAAAGTTAAGATAAACCAAATCGAATCAAAATCGCAGTAACAAGGTGAACAATAAACAACTTAATCAGAAGGTTATTACCAAACAGAAATTACAAGAAATAGGGTTTGATTTTGGGAAGTTAATAAGAATAGGAAAAGCTTAATAAACAAGTAAAAAGAGAAGAGAATGAAGGGCGCTATTTATACGAAGGAAGAGGAAAATAAGATATTTGTTACATCAAAGAAAGGAATATCAACGGTTGAGAGGAGTATTCTTGAGAATATAAAACGTTATTTATACCAAAGTATAAAGTGAAATTAAAATAGAGGGGAAAATATTATGTTGAAATATGTTAGTTTTTGCAGAACAATGAAGGAAGAAAATCATAAAGGAAAAACCATTGCAGTACAATTCAGGGGAACCTTCATGTGAGAGAAATTAAACACGAGAGATTAGAGCCATCGTGATGAGATTCATAGGATCATCGTAAGAAGAAGCATTAAAGCTTTCATGAGTAGTTGGAGCCATTGCGAGGCATCTCATAGAGTCATTTTATGGCACGTTGCAGCCGTCGTAACACAATTATTAAAGCGATTGTGAGTCAAAGTGGCAAAGCTACCGTGGGAAGATCCAGAAGTGTGATATCTCTAAGCGATAAACCAAAGCCATTGTGGGGAGATTTGTGAATTCATCATGTGCTATCATTTGGATAAATAATTAAGTTCATACTGTCATGAGGAGTTATAATATACTATCATGGATAATCTTCTGGTGATAAATCAATGCTATCGTGGGTAATTTGAATATGCTATTATGTATTATCTTTAAATGGTGAATCAAGGAAATAGTAAAGGGTTCAAAAAGGTTATCATGGCTTATCGCATGCAATTTCTTCATCGTGTACAATTATGAGAACTTCCATATGTTGTCGTGTACAATCCTATGATGGAAGATCTAAGCCATCGTAAGGAGTTCCAGGAAACCATCGTTTGTTGTTTTAAAGCAGCAAATTAAAGCCATTGCAGAAAATTTTCAAAACGCTATCGCACTAAATCCTGAACTAAAATCCATAAACCAATGTGCCAAATGTTGTTTCGATCATGTGCCATATGGACTAGTTGCAACCATCTTCTTTTAATGGAGTGCCATGTATCAGGAATCTAATAGCTTAAGTTTCTATAAATAGAGGGGTACACCTCCAAAAAAGGATCGAATCTATGGAGATAACCTTTTTCTCCATTTTCATTTTTCTTTCCAACATTTTAAAGCAAGATTTGATTTGAGGATTTGGGGATTTGGGGATTTGGGCATTAGGGCAAGTTGTAATTGAAGAGTTTGTAATTAAGGACTACTTAATATAATTTGTAAAATCATTTTCAATGGATAGTTTTTGCATAGTTGGCTAACTTCCATTGCATTGCATATATGGTTTGGGATTATCATGTTCAACATTTTGGTATGCTACTATAGATTCCCACTACACTAAAATAGAGGATTCTTAATGATTATAACCATTGATAGCAATTTCAGTAACACTTATACGTGGTGCTACTGAGGCATAGACATTTATTTGAAACACTTATATCCGTTACTGAATTCTATCTGCAGTAGTTATAAGCATTGGAAAATATTCTTTCGCAATGGTTATTGTTAATCCCTTTTTTGAATGACGACCCAACTGCTTAAGAAAAGCTGGCGACTTAGCGACCTAACATAACAACGGGTTAACTACCCCAAAACCCCAAGCGACTTAGCTGTTCACAGCTCCAAGCGACTTACGACCTATAGCATCTGGCGAGCTAACATTGCAATGAGTTAACGACTCAACCTCCCTGTGGCTTTCAACGAGTTAATCGACCTAAACAGATCAACGGCATAGCAACTCAAACACGACAGTGGGTTGAATACTACAGCGACTCAATGAGGTAGCAACCTAGCGACCTAGCGGGTTATGAGCCCACAGCTGCACCTAAATAAGCCGCGTCTCCTTATGCCGTTTGTATATAGGTCGCTCCAACCTATATTAGGTCGCTGCTTCTCCCAAGTCTATCTTAAGTCGCTCCACCTGATGCCCCAGCGTATAGATCGCCTTCCATTCCCCATTGGTCGTTGCGACCTACCAGCCAAAGCAAATGGCCAAATACATCCACTATAAGCCGTAACCCGTACCCATTAGGTCGTTGGCGACCTAACTCAACTCCTAAGCCGCCTACAGCCTACACCATACGACCTAACTCTGAAACTCCCCTATAAATACCCCGCCTACTACACATTGGGGAGGGAAGGATTTCTTGAACGCCAAGACTTTGTTGTTTTCATGATTTCTACAACACTCCAAATGCCAAAGACACTTCAAAGAACCTTGGGAAAAGATCGAGTTCATTCAACATGAATTCAGAGAGCTTTTCTGCATCAAAGTTCTAACTACCTGCCTTAATTGTGTTGTAATTAAAGAATTATTGATTAATTTGTAATCAAATCAATAATAGAAGAAATTAAGTGGATGTAGGCTTGACTTTGAGCCGAACCACTATAAAAATTGTTGTCTCTTTACTATTTTCTGCTTGCTTTTAATTCCCGTACCAACGGGTGGTGCTTTTGCTATATCACAACTCACACTGGGGTGTTAGCGTACATTTTTAGCGTTAACATTTTTGGTGCTTTCACTAAGAATTGAACTCAGAGGTGCTCTCATCATTACTTCACAAAGATTTTTTGAAAGACTCTCCCTAAGAACCAGAAGTCTATCCGAAATTATGGCTCCTGGAAGAAAAAGTAGATATACTAGATCTGAAGATGCTTATGACAACACCGCCACTTCTCCCGCGTCAAATCAAGCGGCTCCTAGTGTTGGAATCACAAGGGCGGAATTGGATGCTGTAGTGTCTGGGTTGTATCAACAAATGGAAGCCCAGAATACTTTGATGTTGAACAGGTTGAATGCTTTGCTTGGAGTTAACCAGCAAACAGAAAATAATGAAGAACCTTTGCTGAGGATGTTCATGATTCCTAAGGGAAAAGTATTCCTCAGAGGGCAGCTGGCACCGCCGAAGGGGCACCTCCCCAAGCTGAAGTTCAAGGCCGCAGTCAACTCTTCGTGAACGTTTGTCTAGGCAAACTTCTGAAAAAGTAGCTGACGTCTATCCCACGGGGCCTCTAAATGATGAGGAGTACCTCTCGGGAATGATTCGACAAATTATGAAGGAGAGCATGCGAAGGGATGAAGATGAAAGTGACTGGGGGTTTGCTCCAAGCAAGACTCCTTTTACTGAAAGAATTCCGAAGGCTGAATTTCCAAAGAAATTTGTTCCCCCCATTATTCCAGCTTATCGGGGGACAAGCAATCCTAACCAGTTCTTATACAAGTATGACTGGCATATGACAGGTGCCAGAGAAACAGACGAGATCAAGTGCAGATACTTTCCTGTGTACTTGGAGAGAGTGGCCCTGCTTTAGTTCACGAAGCTCCCAGTTCGATCCGTGGATCAGTTCTAGCGACCTAACTCGGAAATTCAAAGATCAGTTCAGGCTACATGCTTCGAAGGCTAAGGACATAATGTCACTATCCAGCCTTGAACAAAGCCCCGGAGATTCTATCAAATCTTTCTTAAACCGCTTTAATATAGCCTTGGCCAAAGTTGATAATGCAGATCCTCGGATGATTCTGACTTACTTGATACGAGCTATTGACAAATCAAGTGAATTCGGGAAATGGCTAAAGATGAAAGAGCAAAATTCACTTGAGAAGTTCTACAAGAAGGCCGATGAATTTATGCGCTTAGAAAGCCTTCCTGTTCCAGCAAAAGTAGTCATGACTGAAGTTGAGAATAACAATGTTGCTTCTAACAAAAATGAATCTGGTGGCCAGAAGAGGGAGAATGACGGTGGAAAAAAGCAGAAAGATGCGAAGAAAACTCGCCACTTTAAACCTTTAGATTTTACTCCCTTAATTGATACTCCAGAAAATATCTTTTTCGCAACCAAGGATGCTATTGAATACCCCAAACTACCTGAGATGAAGCCTGGGAAAAATGTTGTGTATAATGGGAGATTCTGTCGGTTCCACAATCAACCTGGCCATGCACACTAATGAATGTCGCCATTTAAAGAATTTGATTGAAGAGCTGTTGAGACAGAATAAACTACAACAATATGTGAAGAGAAACAGAAGTGACCCGACCTTATCTACTCAGGGGCAACAAGTTCCTGCTCATCAATCCGGCTCAAGTGAGAGGACTACAGCGCAGGAATCTGAGAGGCCTGTCATTAATGTTATCACAGGGGGTCCTCACCCAGCGGGCAGAAGTTGGGGTGAGATGGAGAGATATGCTCACTCTTTGAGATACGCCTCGGCGGAAGAAAATGTTTTTGTCTTGGAAGATGCTGCACCTTTAAAACAGCAAAGAACTTTTAACGATGACATCATATTCCGGGCTAGAGACTCAGTTGGTGTTGAGGCTCCCACCATGGATCCCTTGGTGATATCTGCAGGCATCAGACCAGCCATTGTAAGAAGGGTGCTTGTTGACTGCGGCGCCTCTTGCAATGTCCTCTTCAAAAAGACATTTGATCAGATGGAAATTCCCATGGCTGATGTCCAAGCTTCCTTACAGAAAATTGTTGGGTTCACTGGAGAACCAAAACAGCCTATAGGGACTATTGACTTATTTGTAGAGCTTGGAGAAGGGGAAAAGAAGGTCATCCGAAAACAAACTTTTGTGATTGTTGATGAATTCTCCTCTTACAATGCCTTCTTGGGTCGACCGACTCGTGCCAAATTCAAGGCCATTCTCGTCCCATGGTGCCTGACTATGAAGTTCCCCACTGATAATGGCGTCGGTATTGTGAAGGGGGGCCAAAATGCCGGGCGAGAATGCTATCTCATAGAGTTACGGGAGGCAAAGAAGAGAGAAATGGGTAAGGATGCGACAGCTCCACTCCGCATCAAAGAGCCCACCTAGTAGCAATTACGGGGTGGACCCTGCACTGGTGAGCATAGTGGTGCACGAAAAGAGATTGATCCCAGAAAAACCAGTGCAGGGGAGAGTAGAGTGGTGCCGGTGGAAATGACGGTGCCAAAACCTGTTGACCTGAATAATCCAAACAAGGTGCTGAATGTGGGTTCAAAACTCTGTGTGACGGTTCAGAATATGTTGATATCATTCTTGATAGCAAACCTGGATGTATTCGCTTGGAGTCATGCCAACATGTGTGGAATATCTCCAGAAATCGCAGTGCATGCTTTGAATATTGATCCAAAATTCACACCTGTAAAGCATAAAAGAAGAACCCAGGGTCCTGAAAGGTCGACAGCATTAAAAGAAGAAGTAGATCGGCTCATGGAAAATGGCTTCATCAGAGAATCCACTTATCCGAATTGGGATTCTAATCCGGTGTTGGTTAAAAAAGCAAATGGAAAGTGGAGAGTATGCATCAACTTTTCAAACTTGAAGAAAGCATGCCCCAAGGACTGTTTCCCGTTAACCAGGATTGATCAGTTGGTGGATGGAACAGTCGGGCATGAATTATTGTCTTTTATGGATGCTTAATCAGGATATAACCAAATCATGATGCATGAGCCAGATCAGGAGGGCACGAGCTTCATCACGGATGTTGGTCTTTACTGCTATAAAGTCATGCCTTCGGACTAAAGAACGCAGGGGCAACTTATCAAAGACTTGTTAATGCCATGTTCAAACCCCAGATTGGCAAGACTATGGAAGTATATGTTGATGATATGTTGGTGAAATTGAAGAAGGCAGTAGACCACATGGATCATTTGGCAGAAATGTTCGCGGTCCTCCGAAAGTATGGGATGAAGCTAAATCCTATGAAATGTTCATTCGGGGTAGAGTCCGAAAAATTCTTGGGTTTCATTATGAGTGCTAGGGGCATCGAAGCTAATCCTGCTCAGATTACTGCTTTAAGAGAAGTCAAATCCCCTAGGACAAAGAAGGAATTGCAAAGCCTCAAGGGGAAAGTCGCTGCTTTGAGTCGGTTTATTTCCAGGGCCACTGATAATTGCATTCCCTTCTTTGACGCTCTGAAGAAAGGAAAGAAAAACTTTGAATGGACTCCTGAATGTCAGAAAGCTTTTGATGAACTGATTCTTCCCATGGAAACGCCTCCAGTACTTTCTAAGCCCAGCAATGGTGAAGATCTTTTCATATATTTAGCGGTTTCATCTCATGCTCTCAGTGTAGTATTGGTACGGGAAGACGCAAAAGTTCAGCGCCTGGTTTATTACATCAGCAAAAGATTCACTGGGGCAGAGAGGAATTATTCAAAGCTGGAAAAGCAAGCCTATTGTCTGTTGATTGCGTCCAGAAAGTTGAGGCCATATTTCATAGCTCATCCTATTAAAGTCCACACTGATCAACCTCTAAAGCAAGTCCTATTTCACCCTGAAACTTCGGGTCGTCTTCTGAAGTGGAATATTGAACTCAGCCAATACGATATCACCTACCATCCCCGAAGAGCAATCAATGGACAAGCTTTAGCAGATTTCATTGCAGAATACACAGATAAAGGTGACAGTGAGGAAGAGGTGACTGATGACATCCCGATCCGATGGAAATTATATGTTGATGGTGCAAGAAATGACTATTGTTCCGGAGCTGGGCTTGAAACCCCCGAAGGGCGGTCATTGTGCTATGCATTGAGATTAGAATTTCCTTCGACAAATAATGAAGCAGAATATGAAGCTCTTGTTGCCGGCTTGGAGATTGCTAAAGAACTGAACACCAAATTATTGCAGATCTTCAGTAATACCCAGCTTATTGTATGCCAAGTCAAGAAAGAGTTTCAAACTAAAGGAGGAAATCTACCTTCTTACTTGTCAAAGGCCTGGGAGCTTCTCGATGATTTTGATCATTATACAATAGGCCATATACCCCGGGAAGAGAATATGAAGGCAGATTCTCTCGCAAACTATTCAAGCTTTGGCCAAGCTCAATTATTAGGATTGGTCCCTGTGGAAGTCTTGTCAGCTCCAAGTACTGATGAAATGGATATTGACTGGATTATGGCTGTATCTCAAGAGCAGGAGTCGTGGATGACACCGATCAAGGAATATTTACTCAACGGCTTCCTGCCAGAAAACTCAAAAGAGCGCCAGAAGCTGTTAAGAAAAGCCCCGAGATATGTAATTCAAGACAGCCGGTTGTACAGACGAGGATTCTCGATGCCATTACTCCGATGTGTAACCAAGGAAGAGGCTAAGACAATTTTAGCTGAGGTGCACGGAGGAGAGTGTGGGGATCATTCAGGTGGCCAAACTCTAGCAAAGAAAATTCTCCGCTATGGGTATTTTTGGTCAGATATTAATCGAGACGCTGCTAGCTACTCCCGAAAGTGTGACAAATGACAGAGATTTGTAAAAATCCCAAGAGCACCTTCCACCGAGCTAACACAGATGGTCAGTCCATGGCCATTCACCATTTGGGAGATAGATCTCATTGGGTCTTTGCCGATTGCCAAGTCTGGAATCAAATATGCTATTGTTGTTGTTGATTATTTCACTAAATGGGCTGAATCTAAACCATTGGCTACTATTAACTCTAAAAAGATGATAAACTTTGTGATTAAAAATATCATTTGCAGGTATGGTGTGCCTCATAAGATAATCACAGGCAATGGTAACCAATTCGAAAGAGAAGAATTACAGGACTTTTGCAGGCGATTCAAGATCCAGAAAAGCTTCTCAGCAGTGGCTCATCTGCAGGCAAACGGGCAAGTGGAAGCAGTGAACAAAATTATCAAATCAACCATCAAAAAACAGCTGGAAAACGCAAAAGGTGGTTGGGTCTATAAGCTACCACAAGCACTTTGGGCATACAGAACTACCTATAAGACTGCGACTGCGCACACTCCATTCTCATTAGCATATGGATCAGAAGCAATGATTCCAGTGGAAATAGGGTCCCCTCACACAGGAGAATTCATTTCAACCAAGCTGAAAATGAAAAGCTGCAACTTGAAGCACTTGACTTGCTTGATGAAAGAAGGAAAGAGGCTAAGCTCAGAGTTGCATCCCATCAGCAAAGGATAGCCAGACACTTCAATTCTAAAATTCGCCAACGCAGCTTTGAAATTGGGGATCTAGTCTTGAAAAGGGTCATAACAGCAACAGGAGTGTTTGGGCCAAACTGGAAAGGGCCATACGTCATAGGAAAAAAACTTCTTGATGGCACTTTCAAGCTCACAACTGTCGAAGGAGATCCAATTTCTAGAGCTTGGAACGGCAATCACTTGCGTCCATATTTTACTTAGAAGCTATGCTTAAATTTGTAAAATGATTGTGGATATATCATTCTTGTATTGTAAGCCATTGTAAAATCAGTGTGAATCAATAATAAGAACTGTAAAGTGGATGTAGGCCCAGTTCTTGGCCGAAGCACTATAAATCTTGTGTTTTCTACTACTATAAAATGCCTGTCTCATTTCGATGTGCAAATATCTTAAATATATTGCTAAAATATCGATTTAATATTGCAGGCTATCAAAGAAAAACTTACCTATTCAACACATCACAAGGCCAAGCGATTCCTACAAATCACTCAACAAACAAATGTCAAGCCACAAAAATTTCAAATTCAATTCCTACATAAGAAGTGCTTCTCACAAACGGTTGGTGATTCCCCCGAAGGGGCACCTTCCTAACGTGGAGGTTCCAGGCCCTTGCTAACTGATTGCAATCGTTTGTGCAAACGGATCCGGTTAAGTAGCTTGCGCCTTCCCCGTGGATTCACTTAACAATGAAATACAATTCTCTAAAAAAACAAACAACTTGCAAAAGAAAGGAACATGTACTTGGAAATGATAACGAGGAATCGCTGAGGGGCAGATGGTGAAAAGACATGGGCAAGCAGACAAAAAACAGTCAAAATGGAATCTTATCTCTCAACAAAAAGGTTGGTGGGACCACCGAAGGGGCACCTTCCCAAAGTGAAGGTTCCAGGCCCTCGCTAGTTAATTGTGATCGTTTGTGCAAACAAACATCCAGTTAGGTAGCTTGCGTCTGCTCCGTGGATCCACTTAACTGTGAGATGCAACCTTCCTGGCAAACGAAACAAAAAAGCCCTCTTCGGAGGCACACTTCTACTCTCAAGGGAAGATCAATTTCTCCATAATGAGAACATTCTTCTCCAAAAAAGTTGAAGTGCCAAAAAAAAGCCCTCTTCGGAGGCACACTTCTACTCTCAAGGGAAGATCAATTTCTCCATAATGAGAACAATCTTCCCCAAAAAAGTTGAAGTGCAAAAAAAAAAAACCCTCTTCGGAGGCACACTTCTACTCTCAAGGGAAGATCAATTTCTCCATAATGAGAACATTCTTCCCCAAAAAAGTTGAAGTGCCAAAGAAAGCCCTCCAACGAGGCATGCCGAAAAATGAAATGTTTTCCTCAAACAAAAAGGTTGGTGGAACCACCGAAGGGGCACCTTCCCAAAATGAAGGCACCATGCACTTGCTAACAAATTGTGATTGTCCGTACAAACGAACATCCAATTAGGTAGCTGGCGTCCGTCCCGTGGATCCATTTAACTGTGAGAAGTAACTTTCAGGCAAACAAAAAAGCCCTCTTCGGAGGCACACTTCTACTCTCAAGGGAAGATCAATTTCTCCATAATGAGAACATTCTTCCCCAAAAAAGTTGAAGTGCCAAATAAAGCTCTCTAACGAGGCATTCTCAAAAATGAAATGTTATCTCTTGAAAAAGTCGTTGGTGGAACCACCGAAGGGGCACCTTCTCAAAAAGAAGGTTCTAGGCCGTAGCTAACTGCTCGCGATCGTTTGTGCAAACAAATATCCAATAAAGCAGCTGAGGCCATTCCCGTGCGCCCACTTAGCGATGAGATATAACTTTCTGGCAAACAAATCAAAGCCTTCTTCGGAGGCCCGCTTTACCGCATAGGGGAATCCACTTCTCCAAAATAAAAGTGACCATCTCCGAAAGTTGAAGTGTAAAAGCTTTAAAAAAAAAGAAACTTCTCCAATACAAGGCACACTCTACTAGAGCAAAATAATATTTCCTCAAAATAGAAGAATTATTCTCCAGAGTAAGGGTACAAGTCTTCTCAAAATAGAGAAGATTGCAATAAGCCGTGGTATGGGGGCAATATAATATAGCTACATTAATAAAAGCAACGCTCAAGCAACATACCACAAGCTCACTGCAATATCATACAAAGAAAATAAAGAAACTTGTGTGAAAATAAGGAATAAATGCATTTACAAATACAGACAAAATATTGTACAAGTAAAAAGAGTCATTCTATTCCATACCATAAAAGATTTGTATACATGTGCAGGTTTCAAAAAGCGGGGGACGGTACCCGCACAATCTTCGGTCGATACAAGTCTTTAGATACAAGCAAAAAGCAAAAAAGCAGAACAAGAAGGATAAAACCAGACTCATTACTTCTTCTTCCCGCCGCCTTTGGAGCCCTCGCCTGGCCTAATCGTTAACTTCTTGAGTCGGCCTGAACGAGTCAGCGAAAAAGGAGAAAGAGGTGCAATTGGGTCCTCTTCCGCTTTCTCATTGCCGGCAGAAGTGCCATTCTTGTTCTTCGAAATTCCATGCTTTCCCCTCTTCTTTGAAGAAGATTCGCTGCTCGGAGTGATAAGATCAATCAGCTTTGTATCATCGGCAGTAAATTTCTCTGGGGTCCTCTCACCCTCCTCAAGTTCTTCAGCTTTCTGCTCTTGTGAAGCGGCCGGGTTATCTAAGCCTTGAAGAGCTCCTATTTGTTCTTATTGCGACCCCGGTTGAGAAGAAGAAGGAGTAACTTGAAGAAGTGGAAGGGCAACAGCTGGAGGAGGCGAAGCCTGTACAACACTTGTTGTTTTCACTACAGAAGAAGAAGAGTTAAACATCAGTATTTCTCGCAAAGAGAGGAGATAGTGGCACGTCGAGGTTTAAGTAATAAGCAAGAAGTTCTCGAGCTCATGTGAAGCAAACGAGTAGTCCACTTGAGCTGGATCAGTGTTGAAGTTACCTAGAGAGATTGGCTTTATCACGTCAATTTCAAAATCTTGGGCTTCGGTGTCTTCTTGGGCTTCGTCTTCGGCATAAGTAGTTGTAGTTTCGGTTTCGGTTTTAGCAGGAGGCGGATAGTGGGAACTGGAGCCAATAATATCGATGTCAATCGAAGCCGAAGGACGAGTTGGGTCGGCCAAAGGTGCCTTCCCTAGATGCTCTCCTTCCGTCGCTTCGGCTCGTTCCTTGGCAAGTTGTTCTTTCCCTCTGGCAAGGGCGGCACGACCCTCATCGTCCAAAAAATAAGCCTCAAGATCCTCCTCAGCGTAGCCAGCGTCTCTAAGAATTTCAACTGCTGCCTCCCACACTTCAACCAGGGTAACCTCATACTTTGGGCCCAAAAATGAAAGACTATCATGCCCCAAGATGCTGTGAACATAAAACTCGAATAGAGTGGAGCTGACGTTGGCCTTAGTCGCCTCATGTGATTGTTCAGCTGCTGCTTTTCCAGCGATGGCCTCGTCACGCTCCTTTTCAGCCTTAGAAAGCTGGGCCTTTAACGTTGTAATCTCCAAATCTTGGGAGTTAGTCATTTCCCGCAGCTGAGCAACATCATTGCGGTAGATTTCCACGATTTTGTGCTCCGCCTCAAGTTTAGCCTCAGCATCTCGTTGAGTAGCATGGGCGTCTCTTACTTGCTTTTGAAGAACCTCTTCCTTTTGAGTATAAGAAGTGGAAGAGGTGGCAAGATCATCTTTAAGCTTCTTGATTTCAGCCTCAAGTTTCTCGTTATAGGCGGTGATGCTCTTCATCTCCGTATCATGCTGATTAAGAACTTTTTGCCACTCAGACTTATCACTTTCCATGGTCATCATAGCCTCGAGATTTAAACGATTTACTCTTTGAAGCTCCTTAACTAGTTTTTGCCAGCTGGACATTCTTTCAATATCAAGCTTGACAGCATCGAGATTTCTCAACATGGCCTGTTTATCAATTGGAACCAAGTCCAGATCAAAATGTACTCCTTTCAAACACCAATGCGGAAATCGGCTTTGGAGTGCAGACGGAGGCTTCTCAACTTGATAAGGGGGGATATTAATGATTGCTTGAATTTCAGCTCTTTTAAGGGCAGGAGAGCTAGAAGGGATGTCTAGAGAGATAGAAGCAGCGGGCACTTTAGAAATTTCAGATGTAGACTTTTCGCTAAGCTTGGCTCGCTTGCTTGAATCTTCAGCTACATGACTCTTCCCTTTATCATCATGAGACTTTCTCTTATGGGAGTCATCATCCCTCTGGTAAGAGTCATGTCGGTCGTCTCTTCTTCCATAACGCCCCTCATAAGCCTGCCTTTCGCGAGCCTTCCTAGCTGCTCTTTCCTCGTCTGTCTCCCTAGGGGCAGGAAGATAGCGCCTGGGGTCATAAGAATCATGCCTCGCATAGCATTGAAAGTCATCGTAATATGAGTTGCCGCATCCCATGGGAGAACCTGAAAGTGAAGAAGAGACAAAATTTAGAAATCTTCGAAATAAAGAAGCTAAGTGCTCATAATTGTCAAAAATCCTAAGTGTGTGTGTGGCATGCAAACTACGCGCGTCAAGCTACAAACCACTTTTCGGCTTAGGAGTGATGTTGGCTTTTGTAGCAGGAGTCAACTCTTGGGTTGACGGAATTGATCGCAAAACGGATGTCGCTTCGATTGCTGGAGAAACAAGTTTAGAAATGGTGGTGTCATCTTTAAAGAGCTCGTGGGAAGTCACCATAAGATCGCTCAGTCCTCCAAAGATATCACCACCATCGTGCACAACGGAATGGGTCATATCAGCAGTGCCCTCTTCAGCACGCTTTACACTCTTCGTAATGGAACTTTCTTTCTCGGCTCCCTCATCTGCTTCTCTAGTAGCCTTCCCAGAATGTTGAGGAAATTCCTCTTCTTCAATAACTGGAGGAAGTTTAGATTTGCCAGATAATCCCACACCGTCAACGGAATTAGAGCATTTCACTAATGAAGCCTCTACAATAGGTTCCTTCAGTGCGAATTCCTTTGCAGAGGCTGGGCATCTGACGCTTCTGCTTGAGAACTGGAGGCATCACGGGACTGAATGGATCGAGAAGAGTGCAAGAGTCCGAATTGGTGCAAAAATTCATCCTTCAGTAGAAACTTAATACTTCTCTCATCGATAGCCACGGCACTCATTCTTTCGAAAGTCGATTTGTGACTAGAATCTTTAGAGGGAGGAGGAAGTGCTGCAAAAGTAAAGAATGAAGTTAGCACTTGACGACTCGAATTTTGAAAGTCTCAGAAATGGAGTGAACGGAGATAGGTAGTCTTACTTCCTACTCTCCAAATACCGTAGAATCTCGGGGGGCAACGGATAAAGAAGAACTGGTTTAAAAACCCGTGAGCGCTCTCGGGCAGATCCATAATCAGCTTGCGGTTTCTTGCACTCCTTACAAGAGCAATGGAAGGGTGATCTTTGTTTCTCCCGAATGAATACAAATAGCAGATCTCCTCGAAGCTTGGGAGGCGGTGAAGCGTCCTCCTAAATAGTACGCACAACCCCATCAAAATGGCATAGCCATTAGGGTGCAACTGGAATGGAGAATAGTTAGTCCAAAGAGGAGTGTTCTAAGAAAACCGTTGAAGGGGGAATAGCTCCATTCAGACACATTTGACGATTGACTGCAGTGAAGCCAGGAGGCGGCCTATCGGTAGTGTCATTTACCCCAGGAAGCAGAGCATCCGCTTCAGCAATGCCGAATTGAATACATAGCTGGCTGAAATCTCGTTGGTTCAATGTAGTTGAAACTCTTTCTGGAGGATTCTCCAAAGGGTCGGCCATTGGGAAAACCTCATCGGCCGTCTCTACTATCTCTTCTCGCACTTGTTTAGAAGTCATTCTACACAAGGAACTGGATATTCAAATATGAAGGTGCATGTTTCCCAAAAGTGTGTGAAGTGTGTGCAAAGCTACTGAAATAACAAGTAAATAAAGAAAAAATTGAAATAATACTGGTTGGCGCACGTCAATTCAGGAAGATTCAAGGCTTATTATTGGATCAAAATTAATTGTAGTATCAATGCAGATAATATTCAGCAATAAGCAGTTATAACTGTATGAATTTTGCGTTGATGCTTCATTGAAGTCAGTTGATTCACGACATTTCATTTTTAATTAGATTCATATTATTTTACTTAAGTAAAATATTATCACTTTGACCTAATCCATCACTCGATGTGGGCAGTCGATGATGAGTATATTCGTCCTAGTTTTCTGCATTATAATAACAGGTTATTAACAATCAAATGTTGGTGCAATCTGTTTAGAGGCAGTTGAAAGTTCAAGCAAGCAGTTCAAGTTAAAGGTCTAGTCACATTTTACAAATTAAGCAGTGCGATACTTTATCTTGTTCAACTTATGTTGTTCATATTGTCCAAAGCCATGGAATGATAAGGCATGTAGAAGGTAGAAGGTCACATGTTAAGGCTATAAGGCTTTAAGTCACGGCGAGACAAATGTGCTTAAGTCTTAGCTCGTCCAAGTACAAGAGCGACCTAAAGGTTATGCCATAAAAAGTTAACTCGCCCAAATTATGGTGCGACCCAAAGATGGGTCGTTAAGGGAGTTATCTCGTCTGAAGCAGTATACTATATATCCTAAGTCGCTTGAGTTCTTAAGTTATTCCAGTGAGCTCTAGCGACCTAAGTTAAATCGCAGGATGACTATGTCGCTCAAAAAGTTATTCATGTGCCATGTTCCAACGACTTAGCTTAAGTCGCAAGCTCTTTAAGCCGTTCAGACTCACTTAAATCGCCAAAGTTCATAAGTCGCTCAGGCTCCTTAAGTTTTCAGGCTCATATGTCACTCAGGCTCCCTAAGTCATCAAGACTCTTAGATCGTTCAACTTCGTGAGTCGCTCTACATGATTAATTCACCTCATGCCTTAGGTCGCCCTAAGGGTATCCCAAAAATACCGAGCTCTCTTCCACTAAAAACCTAAATTCTGCTCTTCACTCACACATTGCCACATGTTCATCCCCTTTACATCACTAGAAACGCCACAACATAACCCGAAATCCGTTAACCCAAAACCTCCTCGTCTCCTCCAAACTTCCAAAACGCATGATCAACTCCAAAAACTCCACATTCACCCAATAACTTCATGGAACCCTAAGTCGATTCATTTTTCGAGAATAACGCAATTACCAACATTCGACGATGATCGAAAGGTGAGTGGGGTATAATATTTCAACATGGTAACAAAAATTGCGTGAAATTGGTTATGGGAGAATCAATGGTGAACACGATGGTCAGATGATTGGATTTACCTATATTTGCTGTTGAAAATGATAATCGAAGATACGAGGAAGAGAATTTCGCTTTAGCTCTTGAGCTTGAATACAACAATGGCGGCAAGATGATAAACAGTAAAGTGAAGACGGTGAAACGACTTAGCGGCTTATATAAAAGAAAAGGGGGAAGATGAATAGGCGCGCGAGTTAGCAAGATCCTTGAGTCGCACACGACTTAGCAAGGTTAAATCGAAGAACGCGACCTATAACCTAAGCATGTACTTTGAGGGGCAAGTGTTAATCCATTTTCTGAATGGCGACCCAACGGCTTAAGAAAACCTGGCGACTTAACGACCTAACATAACAACGGGTTAACTACCCCAAAACCCCAAGCGACTAAACTGTTCACAGCTCCAAGCGACTTACGACCTACAACATCTGGCGAGCTAACATTGCAATGAGTTAATCACTCAACCTCCAAGCGGCTTTCAACGAGTTAAGCGACCTAAACATATCAACGGCATAGCAACTCAAACACGACAGTGGGTTGAATACTACAGCGACTCAATGAGGTAGCGACCTAGCGACCTAGCGGGTTATGAGCCCACAGCTGCACCTAAATAAGTCGTGTCTCCTTATGCCGTTTGTATATAGGTCGCTCCAACCTATATTAGGTCGTTGCTTCTCCCAAGTCTATCTAAAGTCGCTTCGCCTGATGCTCCAGCGTATAGATCGCCTTCCATTCTCCATAGGTCATTGCGACCTACCAGCCAACGCAAGTGGCCAAATACACCCACTATAAGCCGTAACCCGTACCCATTAGGTCGCCCGCGACCTAACTCAACTCCTAAGCCGCCCATAGCCTACACCACACGATCTAACTCCGAAACTCCCCTATAAATACCCCTCCTACTCCATATTGGTGGGGGGAGGATTTCTTGAACGCCAAGACTTTACTGTTTTCACGACTTACAGCACTTCAAATGCCAAAGACACTTCAAAGAACCTTGGGAAAAGATCAAGTTCATTCAACATGAATTCAGAGAGCTTTTCTGCATCAAAGTTCTAACTACTTGCCTTAATTGTGTTGTAATTGAAGAATTATTGATTAATTTGTAATCAAATCAATAATAGAAGAGATTAAGTGGACGTAGGCTTGACTTTGATTCAAACCACTATAAAAATTGTTGTCTCTTTACTATTTTCTGCTTGCTTTTAATTCCCGTACCAACGGATGATGCTTTCGCTATATCACAGCTCACACTGGGGTGTTAGCGTACATTTTTAGCGTTAACAGCTATAATAAGCGTTGGTAACACCGTATTAGCAACACTTATATATGTTGCTTAATTCTATCTTCCAACGAAAATAAGTGCTAGCAATATCTATTTTGCAACACATATATCAGCTGCAAAATTCACGATACTAATATATAAATCTAAGCAATAAAAAATAGTAACTGAAATAGATATCGATAATTTATGTTTCCTAACACGTTAATAAGCATTGAAATAAAATTTATAACCATTACAATTATAGATCTACCGAGCCTTTGATATCCACAGATTGAAAACGTTAGTTTAATATTCATTACCTGCAGAATTACGTGGAAATTTAAGAATACATAAATCCAAATCAAATATTTAACAACTAAAAATTATTCAAATGTGAAAATTCATTTCATTATCCATATTAATTTTCATATTTACATGATTACAATTGGACTATGAATATGTTTTTGAAGCTATCTTGTACTTCAGCTCTTGTTCTTGATGGTTTCTTTCTTGATATCTCCACCAACTTCCTCTTCCATTCGACCTATTTATTGAAACAATAACCAAATGAATTTGTTTAGTGCAGTATAACATATGCATTAACTATGCATACAAGAAAAGATCAATAAAATTTATTTGAAATTTTCTACAGCAAAGAGTCATTAACTACTGGAGATTTGTTGGGTATTGCTTGCACCGACTTATGTCTGGATTGAGGGAAAATTTAAAAAACAGTTGGAAATAAATGAATTTATATTGTGGTTTTAGTGTTCAATACATTGCAAGGAAATTTTGTTGAAACTTCCCGTTCTTGAAGTCTCTCATCTCGATAACTTGCAAACCATGCAGAAAAACACACATCCATGCATGCTCACCTAATTGTATATACATGCATATATACTCGGATTAAAACCTGAGTTTAACTTGTTTTTAAATGACTAAAAACTCGATTATAAACTGAATTTAACTCAGTTTTTTAATTTGAAATCAATCAAAATCACTATTTACTTGAGTTAAACTCAGCATTTAACCACTTTATAACTCAAAACTGAGTTAAAATGTTCATTTTTAACTAGGATTTTGTTAATTTAATGGACATTTTGATCGATTATTAGCAGGAACAATGTAACTGAGATTTGTTTTGCAATGGGTAAAATTTTATGAAAGATCAAACATTCAGTAAAATAGAATTAGCTAATCTGCTTCATTATTGTTAATTCAAAACTTCCATCCACATTAAAACAAAAGGTTCAACTAATTGCACTAACAATTACAATTTTGAAAAAGCACTACAAAAATAAACATAGATTACTAATTGAATTACTACGAATTTATGAATGATGTTCTAGTGACATTAAATTTTGTAAAATAAAAACATTTCCATTGATCTTTTAGAGAAGAAATAGTAAAATATTTACCATTAATTTAAGTAAATAGTTAAGTATATTTAACATTAGCTTAGTGTAACTATATGATTATTAAAGTAAACAAGTAACAACAACAATTAAGTATGGAATCCAAAATAATAGTTAATATTTCATTAATTTATTGTTAGTAAAGCAAAATCACAAAACAAATCTATGTAGAAACAAAGACCAATTAAAAATGGATATTATCAGGCTATTCATTTTTTCTATACAGAAGCTGCAAACCTACACATTAGGCAAACAGAACAATATTTGTTTAAATTAATTCTGTATTGTTTTAATGTAAGATCGGTCCTCCTTCGTACTGCTACACAAAAAAAAGAGTCCGACTATACCAATATTTACACCCATACAATACTGTACAAGCAAGGTTCATTACTGCAAAGAAAATCCGAGTTGACCAAAAATCAAAGCAAAGCTGGTGCTACAAACTCCGACAAAAAATAGAGTCCTAAACCAGAAATCAAACATTAGATTACTGATTAGATTTCAACCAATTTCATGAGCAAAATAACACTTACAATAAATCAATCAAATGCAAGCGGGATGTGTTCAATATAACATGAAATACATTTTTATTGCTTTGTAAGGAAGAATAAATGAGTCTCTGTCGATATACATAATATGATTGATTACCATATAGTAACAAATTTTAAAGTTTTGTGACATACATTGAGTACAATCATGTCGACATCATGCTAGTGTGTGTTACTTCAAATGAACTTATAACACTTTGTAAAAACTCTCAAGGACTGAGCTACAGATTCATGTAGCTAGAGTGCTACTTCAAGGCAAAGAAAATACGAAGTTAAAAATAAACACCAGTGTTAATTTTGAAACAAGCACTATAAGATGTTATCATTCAAAAGAAATATACGAATAAATAATTGACCATTTAAATAAAATACAACATTTGTTGATAGAAAATGGAGTTGTGATGATATACGCACTGTGCTCCTTGCCTACTTGCCCAACCAACGAAGTTGCTGGGTACTATTATAGGCATTAGGCACTGGATTTGCGGCTTCTATATTTTACTACTCTCTGCTACATACACTTCATCACTCCTTTACATTCCAAGCAAAATAACTTTTCAAGCATATTAAAACCACAAATGTAAAATTGCCAGGGCACCCAACTCACCTGCCCCTTAAAGAAATAATCTTTACCCAAAAGCTAAAGCTACGGATAATTAATCTCTCCCGTAATGAATTTTTTGAAACTAGGCAAACAGCGTATTTGTATTATTAATCTGCTGCAGCCCCAATGTTTCATACCATTTTAAACTTCAATTAAGCTAACTTCTGAAAATAAAGTATATAGGATATACTGTGAAAGTTCATTCCTTTTTAAACTTCAATCAGTTAAATTTGTTGAAAGTAAACTTGGTAATCCTTCATTAATCCTTACTATTTGACATGAATTTCAGCAACAAGTTATGGTAATAAGTAATTAGAAATGATTGCATCAATTAATAACAAATCAACAATAAATTAAAGAAGCCACAACTAGTCAGATACCATAGCATTTTCATTAATGAGTTATGTCCTCCTATAATTGTAACGACCCGTATTTTTAACACTCAAAAGTCGACACTAATACATCCACGGTATTCACTACCGTGCATCCTAGTGCCGAAAAGACAGATTATTGGAGAAAAAAGCAAAGAAAAAGACAGAATAAAATCTCACATCTCGACGAGTACAGCAGATCTTTACAAAAGAGAAACGGCAATATACATAAATCAATCAGAGTTAACTAGCTAATCATCAGCCTGAATAGTTATAACAATATGTTTTCTCACAATTGTTTGTAGATACAAATAGCAAATGTAGTGGAAATAAAATATAAATGAAGACGTCTTGAAGGCATATAGCTCGTCTCCTGTGACTCCAAACATTCATAACTGAATCTGAAAATATGCTCGGTCTGACCTAAACATTATAAGAAAATAACGTCCAGATCAGTCTGTAAAACCAATATGAGAAACACACATTATATGGATTTTCAATGTCATAAAACCTTTCAAAACAAAGGTATCTTGTAAGACCATGGCGCGTATAAATACGGATGAGTTTCTACCCTACGATAACTAAAACATTCAAATAGAAAATCAAATGATATTATATAATGTTTAGGGTTATGTTGTGGCGTTTCTGGTGAGTACAGCTAAGTCCGCATGACGCTTATTGAAGAATGAATTTCATATAATGACAATGATACTGGGTACCGCCTTCCACAGTTACCTCTAGAAAATGTACCGAGGTCGAACTTATCAACCCTTGCGAATCAGGACTGGCCTATCTCTTACTGGATATTACCGAATATGTCACCATATCTGTTGCTTTGAAACTTTTATCGAATGACCTCTAACGCACATACGAAATTCATAATTTCATAAATGATAATCTAGAAAGGATGATAACATATCCTAATGGTAGCGAACCGCATAGCTCTGAAGCATATCCCATGTTTTACACATTCCTGATTGGTGACGCTTGATGCTACGTTTTATCTTATTAGCAAATCCCACTTGGACTGCTAACACTGCACTCCAGGTAATAATGCAATTCTATCATTCGTTCATACAAGTTGTTTAGAATATCAAAAAACCGAAGGCACCCTTCTACCACCTCCATTTTAGAATCACCCTCAGTAATAGCAAGTAGCCCTTGCACTTTAAAAACTCCATCTTCGTTTTCATCATCTTCATGATGTCTTTAATTCGAACGCTTATGCCGGTTTGAGATTTTTGGATAGTATATCCGATCTCAGTCTCTTCGAACTGATAATGGTAGTTTAAAACTGGTTAAGATTTGATAGTCGATTATTTAACTATTAAATAGCAAACAATTTCAATCATAGATTTAATTCCATAAGGAAAATAACATTGATTAAACACATATGCAACCCTAAGCCTCTTAATTAATCTCTTCATTAATTAAAACCACTTTGTGAATTCTTATATCAAAAATACTTTTACAAAGGTACATTCACAAGTCTCCTCTGCTTTTTTCAATACTTGAAAAATATCGATATACTTATCTCAACTATGTAAGTATATTCACAAAAAAGTTTTTTTTTGAAAACTTAGAAATCCTTTCCATATAATTATATTAACAATATAAGTATGTTTACAAAAAGCTACATTTCAAATACTCAGAAAATATCTCCACATACTAATCACATCGTTATATGTATATTTTATAAATCTTAAGAAAGATTATCAAACCATACTTATTTGGGTTAAAACAATTGTTGTTTAAAACATCGATAACAATAAAGCCAAAACAATCCCTTTTGGTGTAAGTAAAACATGTCTTATGGAAATTAAACCATACACACTTACCACCACTTCCCGATTTCAAACATTACTATTCCTCGATTAACATCATTGCCTTGATATACATTTTTAATTCTCAAGATAGAGACGAGCTTTCATACATCGAAATTTGGTGTTAAGTATGAAAAGAATATTTTTGGTACCACTGCAATTTAAAATGATCATTTATGAAAGTTGGGTGATTTATAAAAAGACTGATCATATAAATCTAAACAGGATTTGTTGGACTTAGCCTATAAAAATTTCTTTATGAGATATGTTTTTATTTAGTTTTAACTTTGATTTCCTTTGAATAAAATTTTAATTACTACCAACTGGGTCGGTCCCCGTGGGCCTCCATTCGAATTTATCGAAGCCATTGCATCTAATGTACCTTTGTCCCCGCATTTATGGTCCGGGTGACACAAATGCGCCCGAATGTGAAGTTGTGGCCACGACTCCTACTACGGCCTTAAAAACTGAGAATATCCATTAACACTTACCAATGAAAGGCTTGAAAAAGATTTAAAGGAAGCCCTTTCAGTGTTTAAAGAAGTCGTCAATATCAACATAATGCCAAGTTGCGCAATGAGCTTGAGGCTGCCAATTTAAAGGTGAATGAATTGCAGCAATTATTGAAGATAGCAAGGCACTATATAGGATTGTCTATGAAGCAGAGACAAAGAAGCCGAATAAAACTATAAAGGATATGTCTCTTCAGGCTGCTCAACAAAGTAAAGAGGAGGAGGGTGTCGAAGGAGTAGAGGGGGTAGAGGGGTATAGCTTAGAAGCCGCTTCTGCTCCCCAACAGGTATGGACCCCTCGTCGATGAATGAATGGAAAATGAAAGTGAAAGTATGCTTCCAAGGTAAACTTAAAGAGATGGAAATTCACTACAAGTTGAAAATAAAGCAACAAGAGCTAAAGGTGCTTTCTCACTCATGGAGGAAAGGGTGGATTGTGGATGCTCTTAAATACTTTAGTGGCTTTTGTGAAAACACAAAGAAGACAAGGGTTGAACTAATTGATACTTTAGAGAAAACAAGAAAGGATGTCGTAGCCAAAATCTACAAGCTTGAAAATTCTCTACGAAAAGCTCAGGCTGCACCTAGTGTCGTAGCATCACTCATTAACGTGCCTTAGTAGGATAGGATTGCTGAGTTCGTAGAAAAACATAGAAATGAGAAGGTTAAAAGCAAGATGGGGCAGATTGCCTTACAGTGAGTTGTGGATGTCTTTGGTTATCTCTACTCCACGCTTGACCTAAGCTTCCTTTGTAAGGAAGACCTTCTGCATCGGCATAGTCTCTCCCCTGGCTAGCATGGCTTAGGTGTTTTTATAGTTAGCTAGTGTTTTAGGATCTTATAACTTAGGATATTTTTGTAAATTTATGTTATAGAATACTTTTTGGTTAAGGGTACTATGTAAACTAAATTTTCTTTAGAAGGAGTGATTAAGTTCCTTGTGAGTTTCTTGCTTAATTGCACTTCCTTATGTTTGTTTGGGCTTGCTTGATTTTCAGCCTACCCTTACCGCTCAAGGTTGGAAGATAGTTGACTTGGAAGAAAAGCTTAAGTCTACTCTGACTTGGGTTACTAAACTGGAAAGGTTACTGAAATATGCTGAAGGTGTATATAAGGCATTATACGAAGATAAAATCAAGGTATCGAATGACAAAGTGCAGAAGACAATCCTATTACATCCTTGGCTCTCGATGTCATGTCGAAACTGTGTGCCGCTCCGCCTCCACCGGATGCTGATCCTTATGTCGTTTCCTAGTGAAAGTAGTTGGAATAAGATCTGAAGAATCATTACCAGGCCAAATTATATGAATTAAAGAACTAACAAAAAGGGCTTAGTTCTAGCACCTTAGGCAAGGAGCGGTTCTGATCAAAATTCTTCGTTAGGTAACCACGGATCTTGTTGTTGCGAGAGAATTATAATTGACGATTCTCTCAAGGGAGAGTTAAAGCCACAACGCAGTTTGCTTTACTAAGAGCCGAAGTTTTGAATTAATCTTTGATGTAATTATGCATGATAATAACTTTATCTCTACTTGTGATGTGTATGCAAATGTAAAGAATCATGCAATCATGAGTTGATTTCAGTAAAGATTAGTAATCTTAATTTTTAGCATTTACTTGACATGCTTTATGTATTTTCTAGAATTGCACCCGATTCGTAGGTTGTATCACGTTCCATGCATTTCTTGTCTTGTCATTTTTGGATTTGATTCTTTACGCAGTTCATGACTCCTAAACTTAATCTTTGGTTCCATCATGCGCATGGCATAGTCTATTTCGCTATTTGGAGGCAGTTTTGTGTATGTGTGCTTGGCACAGTCTACCCCACTATTTAAGCATGGACTGCATTTTGACTCTGAAGTCAGGTTGTGTATTTACAACATTTTTAATTCATGCATATGGTTTTTATACTGGTTTATGTCGTATAATAACTTTACATCCATTGTAATTATTTGATTGAGAAGCCGAGTTGTGTATAATACAACCCCATGCTATTAGTTTATATAGTTTCTGTAATATTTGTCTTAGCGGCTTATTTGTATAGACATTGATGGGATATACCTCAAAACAGGGCTGTAGTTTCCATGCCATGAGAAGTAGGTTGTAAGTTAGCTTTTTGATGAATGAGTTGTTGAGTTCTTCTCCAACAAGCGTTTGCTTGTGAAGTAGATAAGCCTTTGGGTTCCTTCATCTACTTTAACCACTGCAGCACTAAAAGCATTATTAGTTACAACTAAGTATACATATAAGTCCCTACCTACTACTGGTTTTGATAAGATAGAGGTACTGATTAGATGGTCCTTTAGAATTTGGAATGCAATTTTGCATTCCTAGTTCCACTTGAAATTTCATCCCCTCTTTACTTGGTCAAAGAACGGTATGCACATATCAGTTAGTTTAGATATGAACCTGCTTTGAGCAGCTACCTTGCCGTTTAGGCTCATGATATCTTTCGATTTTATTAGGATTCCCGTTTTCTTTATAATTTCAATCTGCTCTAGATTTTCCTCTATGCCACGAGCGCTCACTATGTATCCTAGGAACTTTCCTGACTAAATAGTAAAGGTACATTTCAAGGGGTTCAACTTCGTCTTATACTGCCTCGGAATCGTAAATGTTTCCTCCATATCTTGTACATGATTTTACGTTGTTTTTGACTTGACTAATGCGTCGTTCACATATACTTCAATTTTTATGCCAATCTGATCCGCAAACATCATGTTAACTAACCTTTAGTGGGTTGCTCCAGCATTTTGAGTCTAAACAACATCACGTTGTTACAATATAAGCCTTTGACCGTCACAAAATTGGTATGCACTTGATCTGGCTCAAACATAGCTATCTGATTATATCCTGAGTATGCATCCATGAACGAAAGCAGTTCATGTCTGCTAGTTGTATCCACCAATTAGTCAATTCTAGATTAGGAAAAGCTATTCTTTGGGTAGGTCTTATTGAGATTGGTGTATTCTATGCAGGTTCTCCATTTTCCATTGGGCTTCTTTATAAGAACATGGTTGAATATCCACTTTAGGTAGTATACTTCTCAAATGAATCCATGTGCTTTTAGCTTCTTGACTTCTTCATGCATAGCATTATACCTTTCTTGATCTAGGGTCCTATGCTTTTTCCTAACTAGATGGGCATTATGGTCGATGCTAGGTGCATGGCAGATGATGGATGGATCTATCTATTGGAATTAGGCTAGCCCGTAGTAGAGTTAAAGGGTGAATTTCAAAAAAATTCTTTTATTGGGTCTATGAAGTCTAATCCATTTTAGAACTTTCCTAAATTTTCTTTTAAATAAAATCTATATTTTATTTAACTTTATATGTAAAGATTAATATTATATGATTTGTATTATATGTAAATAAATCAAAATTTTAATTAATTTTATAATAAAAATAAATATTATATGATTTGTATTATACTTTGGATATGTGTAATATATAGACATATAATTGTATGTGCATGTGTGACTGTAACATTCGTGGATTTTAGCTAAAAATAATTTGATAATAATTTAACCTTTGGAATTATTTACAAACTTTGGAATATTTGGTAATTAATATAAAATTTTGGGATAAATTTTGGAATTAATTTGAATTTTTCAAAATAAATAAAATAAGTATTGATTTGTGATATATTTATATTGTAAATTTCATTTGAGTTTAAGAATTCAAAATAATACACGTTTTAGAATTATTTGGATTTGAAATATATATGTATATGGATATATGAGTAAATTTGAATTTGAATATTGAATTGAATTTAAAACTTTAAATAAATGACTTAGTAAAATGATTTGGATTTAAAAATATAATAATTTTCTAAAAGATTAAATTTGAACATTTTCAACACTAGTATTATTTTGAGTATAATAACGTAAGTTAAATTTTAAATTTATATATAACTAAATGTAATTTGTATGTGTTTGTTTATTTAGTATAATTAAATTTCAAACTCATTTTCTTATAAAGTTGTAAATTTATAAAATGAGATTTAATTTAAAGATTTAAAATACTTTTCACTTATATACTTGAAAATAAATATAGTTATATATATATATATATATATATATGTAAGAGCATTTGTAAAACATTTACATATGATAAGTTATAAATTATAAATGCTTAAGGGTTTAAAATACAAATTACAAATTATTGAGAGGGATTAAACACAATTTAGATAGAAATGGACATTTGTAAAGTAGGTAATAATATGTAATAACAAGTGTAAAGAGAATAGATTATACCATTAACAAGTGTAAGCATATCTTTATTTGTAAATACAAGTGGCATATCTATTTCCTCTAAAAAAATGTATATCACAATGTTAATATCAAGTAAAAGAAACCAGAAATGAAAGCCTGGAAACTAAAGTAAACTGCTGATCAAACAAAAAAAGTCTTAGATCAAAAGAAAAACAAAACAGAAAAGTAAAACTATAGAACAAAATAAACTTGAAAGAAAGTTTAAAATCAAAATCTGGTTGAACTCAAAACCTGAAGCTGAATCAAGCAGGAAATCAACCTGAGTTTAAAGATTGAGGCATGCAGCAAACTCAGGATTAAATTCAAACTGTTTCAACGTAAAGTTTTCAAATCAAATACCAAGCAAAGCTTCAGAGATTCAATTCAGATCAAAAGTTGAATCAAAGCTAGATTAGGAAGCAACTTGAAGTTAAAGCAATCAAACCACAACAACAAATGCAACCTGAAGCATAGATTGAAGCTTCAACTCAACATGCAAGCTTTAGGATCAAAATCAGCTTTAAAATCAATTCTAGGCCTCTGTTCTTTGTCCTCTGCTTCCAAAATAAGGTGAGCAAACTTTTGAGCCTGTATACTTGAATTTTTTGTTTGTCTGTGATAATATTTTAGTCATACATATAAATGCATGTATACAAAAATAAAAAGGCATGTGCTGCCTGTATAGACATATGAACACACCTGTCCTGTTGTACACAGGTTTTATCACACCCCAAATTAAATTCAAATCTCCACATACAATCAATTTTAAACCTTGACTTCTAAATAAAAGGTGATGGTAGAAGGGTTAACTTGATTTTAAAAATAAATTCAAGTGTTTAAATTGAGTAAATATTCTGAAAATAAAAATTTACAGTAAGAATTAAACTCAAGTCAAAAATCGATAATTAGATTTCCTGTTTGGACCTTATAAGGCGATTCGTAATAGAAAACTATGATTTTAGAATCTAGTTTCAAGACTTTTAGTGTATTATTTTGTGAGGAAAAGCGAGTTGATCGAAAATCGATCGAGAGGCAAATTCTGGCGAACGCAAAGGATTAGGATGTCGGGATTAAGGTCAAAGAAAACTTGGATGTTGGCGATTCTAGGAAAAACGCTCGCAGAAATTTTTATCAATCATGATGGTCAAGTGGAATGATTTTAGGGTTTTGTGAGTTGGTTGAGTCGACGATGCATTTGAGTTCGTTGTGTCGTCAAAGGTGGATCAGACTTCACCGCAAGTGGGGGAATCGAAGCTGGAGGCTTAGATGGAGCTTGAGTCATGATGGCGAGATGTGTGACGCCCCACCTCTATACCCACGCTAGCCAAGAACACTACGGTGTAGTGCTGTCAACTAGCGCGGAGAATAAGGCTGTTGAGGAGCGACCATCCATGTAATTTCTTATCACACGGTGGCTATAAAATAATCTTCGGAAACAAATATAGAAGTAAGCATAACATGCGAATCAATCACAGATATCCATATCACAAAGGCGGAAAGAGATATGAATATATATCACATAAAAGTGTACATCAGAGTAGTGGTCTAAAAAGATCCACGATAATACAAAAGAATAGCAACGCGTGCTATACAAAAGAATACAACTATGAGTCTATATCTCAAGTGTAAACAACAAAAGCTGCTAATCTAAACAAGTAGCCAAAAGTCTGAGTAGTGAATCACTGGGGAAGGAGTCAAGCAGTAGCACCTGTAACATCTCGGTCTGACCCGAGTATTATTTATAAGAAAATAATAAACGGATCAGTCTAGCTATAAATATCAGATGACATGATATAAAATAAAAGATATGGCATAAACATAAAATATCCATACTGACATACTACTATAAGTATGCAAATAATGATCAACAGGAGATCAACCGATAAGAGATAAATCAATATCACAAGAATCTTCTCAAAGATCCGAAGAGGGCATCATACCCTAAACTTGTACTCATGACAAGTCAAAGAAATAAATTCCAGAAATCAACACAAGAAATCCAGAAATCATAAAAAGGGAAAGAGGCCTATCACATGACGGTCCGAAGACCATGGGGAGCTACCCCACATGTGTGAGTGGAATCACACAGATTGAGGTCAAGACTAACCAAAAAGCAGAAAGGTATGTGTGAATGGAATCACACAAGTGGTGTCTAGTCTAACCTTGCAATGAAAGAGACATCGCGCAATTGCTAGTCTAATTCAGAAAGCGATCATCAAGATCAACGAGAAGTGTCAATTACACTAAGCTAGTAAATATAGAAGTTTAGCTTCATGTCCCATAACCACTTGCTTAACTTAAATATTTACGAACAAACTGTAAATCTTCACTAATAAAATTGTCACAAGAGGTTCAATCGAACAAGTCCAAGAATTAACCGACGAAGTGAACGCAAGCGTTTCATACCACTTGTTTTACTAAGTCGTTTAATTAGATTTCTCATCCGAGTGAGGTAAAGGCTTGTATATACTAATAGATTGCAAAACGGTTTAAGAAAAGAGCTTTGTTATTAAAAATAGAGTTGAAATCATTTTGTTGAAAGAGTTTTGATATTTACTACTAGTTTTGAAACCTTTATATTTTAAAGTGACAAATCACAGAAGCGATTGTAGAAACAATCAATCACAAAGGTCACATTCGAAGATGTGATAAAAATCCAAGGAAATCAGCTCAGCAAGTTCTGTTGAATATTTTTCAGATAAGATCCCCTACGGAGGGGGGTCCGGGGGGGTGGCAACCCCCCAAGGTGGGGGTGCGGGGGCAACGCCACCGCTTACGGGGTTCGACCTGCCCGGTCAGGTCGCGGGGGTCCAGGGGGCAGCGCCCCCGGCGGGGTGCGGGGCAGCGCCCCGACCAAAACGGTACGACCTAGTGAAGACAAAATGAGGTCTAACGACCTAAGGGGAATAGGGTCGAGCGACCTAATGGTTGCGACCTAGGGGTCTAAGGAGTCAAGCGACCTAACTGGAGCAACTCTATGGTCATGCGACCTAACTGAAATGGCCAAGCGACCTAACAATAGCACAGGTCAAGCGACCTAACGTTTTAAGGCCGAGCGACCTAATTAAACTCACGACTTAATGGTGTGAAAGGCGTGCGACCTAATGTGTTACGACCTAAGGGTCGAGCGACTTAGTGGAACAAGGTCATACGACCTAATACTTGTAGTAGGGTTGGGCGACCTAATGGAGTAAACGGTCGAGCGACCTAACAGGTTATAGGTCATGCGACCTAGTGGGTTAACGGCCTAACGACCTAAAAACCCGCGACCTAAGGGTCGAACGACCTAAATGGTCCAGCGACCTAGCACTAAACAAGGCCGAGCGACCTAATGGTACCCGCGACCTAGAGGTCAAGCGACCAAGGGATGAAATGGCCAGAGGATATAGGCGAGCGACCTACGACCCACCTACCCACGACCTACGACCTAAGCTCAAACGCGAGCTGCGAGCTACGAGCTAGCGACCTAGCGAAGTGAGAGAGACCGAGCGACCTACGACCTAAGGTCCATACGACCTATGGCCTAACACCGAACAAGCATTTAGATGGCCCAGCGACCTATGGTACTAACTCGCGAGCGACCTAAGTCCTAGGTCGTGAGCGACCTAACTGCGAGTGAGCAAAAATGGCCAGAGCCAAAGCAGAGCGACCTAACGGCCATACGACCTACGACCTAAGGTCCTGAGCGACCTAACTCCGAAAACACGAAAATGGCCAGAACGACCTAGGGGTTAACTCGTACGCGACCTACGACCTAAGGTCCACACGACCTAACTCCGAGCGAGCTAAAAACGGCCAGAACGACCTAAATGCAGAAATTTCTCCCAAACACCAAAAATCGGAGTTTTTCGCCAATCCAATCCAAACCAAAAGCAAATATGCATGCTAAAGTGATAGGGAATCATTCCCAACAGTCCAATATAGTTATAGACTAGAATTGTGAGATAAAAATCTCACCTTTGCTCCAAAACCCAATGAAAATGAAGAACAAAGCTTGAAGGCAAATGGAGAAGCAACCACAAGCTTGAATCCGATGTCTTCTTCTTGAATTTGGAGTTGAATGTTGGAGTTGCAATAAAACAAAGACTTTGGAGTTTTAATTTCTCATTCCATTCACCATTTTTGTTGAAGCTTTAGTGTTAGGAAATGAAATGAAGCAATGAAGAAGAAGGGGGGTGGAACTTGGGCCTAATGGGCTAAAAGTCCAAACCAAAGGCTCGGGTGAAAAAGTGGTGAAATTCCACTAACCCCAAACATATCAATGTTTATACTTAGAAGATTGCAAACGACGTTTCGAACTCAATGGAAGTGGTCTCGAGTCCTAATTTGACCGTTTGCAAAAAAGTAGCTTCGGACCAAAATCCGATTAACGATAAAATATTTAAATAAAATATTTAAATATAAAAATCGATAAATATGCGGGTTGTTACAAGATGGATGATGATCGAGACCATCGTCTTGTGATCGGTTTTTCTAATCTGGGTTTGGGATCCAGTTCGAGTCGAAAAGCAAGTTGTCGATCTATGAAGAAATTGTGGTATCTGAATGTTTGGGAGGCTCAGGTGGATTGCTGACGACGTGGTGAGATGGTCGGGGTTGATCGAAGAAGCTCCGGTCGACGGTGCACGTGTACGCCTGCACCCATGTGTCAGAAAATTTAGGAAGAAAGGAACGCTCGAGGTTGTTGGTGGTTCGACTCGAAGTCGTACTCGAGAGGATGGAGATTTATCTCGGGAAGGAACTCAAGCCGGAAGAATGATTAGCCCGGTATTGCTTCGTGTGTTCGCAAGTGTGTTATCAGGTTTTAAAATTTAAGTAAACCATTTTAAAGATTTTTAATCAAAAATTTGAAAAATAATAAGAAGAAAAAGGAAAGAAGGGGATTGACTCGGGTTTTAGGGAGAGTTTCCCAAGCTTGTCTCGGGTAGAATGATGGGGATTAGCAAGTTTCTAAGTTTTATAAGATCAAGTTTTAAAACTAATTACTTGAACTATTTCTTTCAAATGATAATTATTTATTTCAAGGTTTGGTTAAGTTAAAGGATATGAAATTTATTTTAACTTCGATTAAGTCAAATCTTAAGTTTATTTAAACTTAGTTAATAACGTAATTAAGTGGAAATCAAAAGATGAAGTGTTTTATCATTAATTTAAGATAAATGACTTTAAGGGATTAATTACTGAAGGTAATTAAAGGTCAATTACTTAATATAATTCCTTAAAAGGTTGATTACTTTAAGTAAAGGATAACTAATTTATAATAAGTAATTTGAGGGTGAATAATTACCTAAAAATAATTACTTAATAAAAGTAATTAAAGATAATCACTTATTGTAATTTTATTAATTACATGATAATTAATTAAAGATTAATTAATTTTGTAATTAACTTAACGTTAATTTAATTAATGAAATTAATTAAAGACTAATTAATTTTGGGATAATTAATTAAGGGTTAATTAATTAATATAATTAATTAAGGGTAATTAATTTATTAAGATTAATTCTTTAATAATTAAGGATTAATTAATTTATTAATTAAGGGTAATTAATAAATAATTAAAGGATAATTAATTAACATCAGTTGTAATTAATAATGTTAATCAATCAGAATTAGTGATTAATCTAGTTCCAATTAATCAGATAATCAATTAATCTTCCTTATGGATGACTGTATTCTATTGAATGCTGTAGATTGTTTGATATCTCTACTGTGTGATGCCTTGTGATGTGTATTGTTTTAATTCAAGCTAAGATGAATGTAATTTATTTTATCTATGATAAATTTTATATTATTTATCTGTGAATCTGTGTATGGAAGATAAGCGTTATGGAAATACACCGCTTACCTATAATTGCTATGCTTAAATCTGTGATGATTGATGATGTTGCACTATTGGGTAAAACCACTGGACTACACTATGCACACAATAAATATGGATTGCATGAGGAAATTGGTTAAGTCACAGATTTTTAATAATTTTAAAGATTGAATTTTTGAATCTAAAATAGTTTTCGAAATGGAATTGAAAGTTTTGGAAAGGAGTTTCAAAAATAAAAGTTATTTTGAATAACTTAATTAAGTTCTGAAATTTAAATAATTTGATTTAAATTCGAATTCAAAATTTGAAATTGAATTATATGTTTGGAAACTATGGTTTAAAGTTGCTATACAAGTTATATATGGGTTAAACCATTTTAAAGGTATTGATTTGGGAATTTGAATTTAATTCAAGGGGTTTCAACTCATGCAAATATAATTGGATTTTTCCAAAACGAGGACTACTTGTTTTCAAATAATAAAAGCTTTCATATAAAGAAAGGATTTCCAATTTGTGTTGAAAAGATTTCAATTTGAAATGGAATTGTTTTGAAGGCTATGAATTAATCTTTGTGAAAGATTGTTAAACTTTGTTTTAAAATCGAAGTGGATTTTAAATGGTGTATCTTTTATATAAAAGATTTGAATTGGAAATGTTTTGAAAGCTATAATTTAAATCATTGATTTAAAGATTGAATGAGTTAATCCAAATTGAAATGGAATTTTTTTTTGAAATATGTGAATGAATCTTTGTAAAAAATGGGTGAACTTTGTGAAGTGGATCTTTTTGTTTAAAGATTTGGAAATGGTAATTTGTTTAAACCATTTGAAAGGGAAAGTTTTGGGTTTTAAAGTTGTGACTTAACTGAAATCTTATATCCATATGTTTTCAACTCATTATTCGGTTTAGTCAGGAGAGGACCTTGTGTCATATAACCCATTCCGAATAATGATACGACGTTATGGATAGCATTTAAAGACCGGTGGTGAAGATCGGGTATTTTCGAGAACGAAAGGATAACACGTCGATTGTCTTTGCACTGAGTCGCGCCGGGTATAGAGATTCCCAAGTGATAGGAAGTCCGATCGGGATTGTGAATACCCAGATTGCAAGGGCTTATTCGGAAGTGCCTTCGGTTCTGTTCGAACCTGGAACAGACTTGTATGAATGTGTGTCTGATATTACACTCTGAGATGTAAAGCTGGTTTCTATCAAATACCTTTCTGTTTGGTGACGGAGATTTATTCTCTTAGCTTAACACCCTTCTTTGAGACTTACGAGCTCAGAGGTTATGTAGTTGATGGTTACTAGTGATACATTCTCAATTTGGTAATGTGGCATACGAAGTGCTGCTGACCATTTGTTGATCAAAGCATGGCTTTGTCAAAAAGCGTAGCTTTGTGGACGAGACTGCATCAGGACCTCACAATCTGGTGATGGTCGAAACTGGAAAGATGCGGCAAGGTTGCAAGGGTCGCACCCCTAGGGTATGTATATTCCTTTTGGAAAAGGGCGGTATCATGGTATGGAGCCCAGATACTTACTCATGTGGACACTGTATATTTATTACTGTGTGATGTTGCTTTGTGGTTGAGGATCCTCGGATAAAGGTCGCAAACGACCGGGGGTGGCATATATTAGGTTGTACACCCGGGAAGGGAGTACACTGGCCTTGTGTTAGTAGAGATCTGGGTAGGTTCTCGGGGCATCCCTCCAGAGGCGTACCCATGTGGCAATGGAAAGTTCCATGGCCTGACCATTTGTTGGAAAATCCAATCGTCCAATACGCGTCTTATACGGTTTTAGTTGTATAACCTGCCATTTACTTATGGTGGTCACCACTATTTAAATGGTAGCTATAGTAGGCATAGTTCGAAATGTCTATGCTGGCCAAGATTAATATTATACTTTCGAAATGTTTTCCACTATGCACTAATAATAATATCAAAAGAATTTTGCGTAGTAAGCATTTTTGACAACCATAAGGAGAAATCTCCTCCAATTTTACGTTTGCATGATGTGTGTGGCGGGAGGCCTTATGGTAGCTTCATTTTTCAAAAAGCATTGCTGATTTCAATGTTTTGAAATCTTTTGTTGTTTGTTTTAAAGATAAACTGTTTTTGTTTGCTCATACCAGTCCCGTGACTGACCTAGAGTTTATTGTTCCCTTTCTAAACTCTGAATGCCCATAACTTTTCACACAGGCAGTCTAGAGTTGGGTTTTTCAGATAATCCAATAGTAGGTGTAGATTCGATAGCTTTCGTAGTCTTTGGTTCGGTAGCATTTGGAGATCTTCTTCAGTCTTTTGGATCTTAGAAGTCTTGGTTTGGCAATCGCGTTTGGGATCGCATTTGCTACAAGTTCAGTTGATGGTGGTTCGAGCTTGAAGTTTTGGAGCTCTAGCTTTGGAGTTGCAGTTTTGGATTCTATTGAAGACTTTGCTCATATCGAGATATTTCTGCTGTGGTGTTGTGTTGTATATATATTCTCTGATGATGTCGGATATGTTGTATCATGATGTATATCACATTGTATCTCTATTATGCATATCAATGATATTATCTTTTGTTTCCGCTGTGTTATTTATCATCTAATGTTGTTGCAAGCTCCAGCGATACAGATTCGATGTTGTTTGTCGGACATCGAGTTCGGGTCGTCACAGTGACATAATATGTATACATGTTTAAATGCCCGTATATATTTAATGGGATTTAAACAGCAATGGAAATGTTACTTTCTCTGGTATTCGATCATATTGTCTAAATGAAATATATGTGTGCACAAAATGATATATATATATATATATATATATATATATATATATTTGTGTACCAAGAAAAGCTACGGTAAATGAAGACTTAGAAGCGGGAATGGTTACTAAGCTCCTAACCCCTCTAAAACCGCCTAATTCCTCCATTAGAACTGCAGATCCGACGCTGCCATCTTTCGCGTCCAGTACTCCAGCGACGACGACATAGGATCCTAACCCATTGGGACCATCTTCTAGAAGAAGTGCACCATGCCCAATCTTAGAACCACGGTAGACTTCCACTGCAACTACTGTACAACCTCAACCGTTTTCATTGCAAAGATCATGGGCCGAAACAGTTAAAGACTTTGCAATACATCGAGAGGAAGAAATCACAAATCTGACATATTACCCTGCCCTCATACAAGGCGAAAGATCTACAGGACTCATGCTTGAGTCGGTTTTCGCTATGGATACTCATAAATGGAATTATACACTAGTTGTTTACTCCTTAGAAAGAAGGCCGATATACGCTAATTTTAAGACTTTCATAGATAAAACGTGGAAGCCCACAGGTACGTATGAACTATACTATAAGAAGAATGACTTTATATTCGTTAAAGTTTATAATGCAGATGACTATGCTAAAATCATAAGATCCGGTTCTTACACTATCGGATCTCGAATCTTAATTATCAAGAAGTGGAAACCGGTAATCAACATAAACAAAGAATCTTTTTCTACTAAACCTATTTAGGTTCGACTCACTGATCTAAAATTAGAAAATTGGAGCAATGAAGGCGTTAGTCGTATTGCTAGTGTTCTCGGACATCCCATTCGAATGGATTCCAATATGGCTATGGAAAATAAGATTGAACTGCGCTCGTGTATTGGTAGAAGTAAATGTAAAATTTTCCTACCCATCGACTATCCAACTTCGACTATATAATGGTGCAATTGACGAGATTTTACCTGAATATGAGCACAAAATCATTCCTCGTTCACATTGTAACTCGTTTGGAAATTCAGAATACACTTGTGGCAATCAAATGAAAAAGGAGAGGAGACCAAAAGAAAATAGATCTCACATAAATACATTACAGTCCATAGTTCATTATACAACAGATTACATCAATCGTACAAATGCAACAGCAGATCATAATAGTTCATCAATAGTGAGACAGTCTTCAACTGCTCCCTCAGAAGATGTCCATCTACATAACTCATTTGGTGTCCTTGCTGAGCCTACTGAGAATTCTGACCAGATCACTAGCATTCAGCCTGATTTTGCCCCAGCTATCCCACCAGAGAGTTTTCCTATAACTTCGACTACCCCTGAAAATGATACAGACCAAATAACAATAACTGATAAAAGAAAACCAATTTGTATTGCAAGAAAACTATGAGAATTCTAGCCAAACTTATTACTGATGTTGCATCACCATTCAGGAAATAGGCAATGAGATCAGTTCAGACATAAATGTCTCTCCCATAGTGTCGAAGAACCCTACTTTTATGCAGAAGTATGACAAGACATTAAATCCTAAGAACTCAAAATTGGCTCCTCCTAAAAGATCAACCAGGAGCTCCTCAAAGGGAAAATGAATGTAATAAGCTGGAACATTAGAGGCATGAATACTGACGATAAAGTTAGTCATGTATTCACGCTTCTAAACTCTCACGTGCTTAGTCTACTAAGCTTAGTTGAGACCAAGCTAACACAAAGTGTTAGACATCTCACGAACAAAGTTTTCTGCATGGAATATTGTTCATAATAATGACACTCGTTCTAAAGGTCGTATCTTCATTATGCTTGACAAAACAGTATGATAATATGTTGTTGTCAATTCCTCACAATAATATATCACCGTACTGTTATACAATCAGGGAGGGCTGCAGATTTATTGCACGTGTGTATATGCTAGTGACTCTTTTTCTGAGCGACGGAAACTTTGGGATTCGCTTTGTCATGATGCTTCACCATAAGGTCTCCTTGGCTAGCCATGGGGGATTTTAATAACGCTCTCAACCCAAAGGATAAAAAAAAGGGGTTTACCTATCCCTTTCTCCTATATGAACTCTTTTAAAAATTGCTTGTATCATAGTGGTTTGGTTGAATCTCCACTGCAGGGATGTAAATTTACTTGGCGACGTAGGGGAATTGCAACAAACATATACATAATTCTAGTTAACTATAAATTCATGTCTATGTTTCCACTACTCCGTACTATTGCTTTGCCATCGCCTATGAGCGACCATACCCCTGTTTTAACATGTTTTAGCTCGCACTACAAACTGCTGAAATGCGCTCCATTTCAATATATTAATAACTAGTGCTACTTACAAGGGTACACTCACTACATTTCAAGGGGCCTGTTGACTGCCACATGGGGATCCTACTTCGAACAGTTCATTTATAAATTGAAAGCAGTTAAGGTTGAGTTGAAAAAGTGGCATAAGTTAAGAGCTGTAGGTAATTACAAATTACAGGCTGATTTTGACTCACTGTTTCACCAGACTGATGAAGATCTAGAAAATTACATACTATATTATAACATGTGTGAACTTGGCCACAAACTAAATGAGTGCACACAGCAACATACTGAGTTTCTCAGGCAGCAAAGCAAGGTGCTATGATTACAACTAGGAGACAGCAACACCAGGTACTTCTATGCCAAGATGAACATGAGAAGGCATAGAAATAAAATTCAAGCATTGCTTGATGCTGAAGGACAATATATTTATGACTACAATAATATTAAATCTGTAGCCATTCAGTTCTATCAAGAGCTTTTTAATGGGGACTTAAATGAAGATTTTCCACAAGCTGAGACCAAAATGAGAATTAGTACAGTGGGGCATGAATACTTACCTTCTCTTGTTACTATGGATGAACTTACACCGGTTGTTTTTGTTATCCCGCTTTTTGGCAAAGCCGTGATACCAAAAGATTGGCCAAAAACAAAGGGCAGTTCGTCTCAGAGATTGGTTGCACTTCTCTTCGCTATGGATATCGATGAATTTTGTCCGAGCCCGGATCGGGCCGCAATTGATAGGGCATGACAAGAAAGACCATAGAAGCCAGCATTTCAAATTTCAAGTCAATCCGAGGTCGTACGCTCAAGTTATGATGGATTCAAGTTGAGAAGGTGCACATTGCTCGGTTCGAACCCATCATGTTCGAACCCATCGTGTTCGAAACCATCGTGTTCGAAACCATCTATTTCGAACCCATCATATTCGAACCCATAGGAAGAGGCGACCTTCGAATCCATCACAATTTCGAGTCCTTCCTATGCTTCGAATCCACCACAGCTTCGAATCCATTAATAGCTTCGAACCCATCACAGCCTCGACTCCATCGCTCACCTTCGACTCCATCGACTTCGACAACTTCGAATCGATCCAGGGCGCATTTGGATCGATTCGAACGAATCCACTCCATCGATTCGAAGACGACCTTCGAATCCAACAAAGCGGCTAAGCTAGCACGAACATGAATCGGCTCGAAGACAGGCGCGCCCCAATCGATTCGAAGTATTCGCTTCGGCCATGCATCGATTCGAACGAATCGATTCCATCGATTCGAACCAAACAGCATGCCAAACACCCAATTTCGAACCGATCATAACTCCCAATCTACTGATCCAAATCGCATGAAATTTTTACAGAAGTTTGTCTACATGATGAAGAACGTCCACGCCAAGTTTCATCGCAATTGGACAATTTTTTGATCGATTCGAAGTTCACTTCGAATCGATCCCAAACTGGGCACGCACTTCAAGAACGCGGGCCTGTGGGCCCCCCGTCACGTGCCAAGCAGCCTCTCCATGATTTAGGCGGGATTTTGGCCTTCCACACCTATAAATAGAGCCCCTGGTCATTCAGAGAAGAGGTCGGAGAATTTGGAGAGAAAGAGTACGCCTAAACGCTGCCAGAATCACTCCATACCACCATCTTGGCTGCTGATTTAGAATTTAAGTCTGTTGTCTGCTGTAATTTGCTTCAAAACACTTGTAACCTTCAAGTATTAAGCAATAAAGTGATCAAACTTCATAGTGGACGTAGGCGCATCGCCGAACCACTCTAAATTCTTGTCTTCTATGCAATTTACTTTTCTATAACTTGGAGTTTTTGTTAGATAATTTTCATTTCCAATTTAAGTTCTTCACTTATTATCTCTTCAAAGACTTCCGAAGGGTGTTGCCCAATTTTGGTGCAAACAGTTTTCTCCATCAATGATGCTAAGAGTCTAGGTCCAGATGGCTTCTAAACCAAATTTTATAAGTTTCATTGGGATGACCTGAAAAGCAATTTATTTAATGTTGTATTAGAAGCTTTCCAATCAACAAAGCTGTCACAGGGCGTTAATCACACAATCCTTACTTACATTGATCCCTAAGAGAGATAAGCCTCAATTAATTTCAGATTACCGTCCTATTGCTTGCCCTAATGTGATATATATATATATATATATATATATATATATAAGATTATTTCAAAAATTATATGCAACGGAATTAAATGGTTTCTTCCATTGTTAATTGCATAAAATCAATCATCATTTATACCGGAGAGGAATATTGGTGAAAATGTGTTTTTGGCTCATGAACAAGCCAAGGATTTAGCTAAACATGGTAAAGAGAGAATGTGCATTAAAATCGACTTACAAAAGGCCTATGATATGGTTAATCAAGAATTTTTTTGCCAAATGCTAAGTTATTTTGGTTTTCCCCTACCCCTTGTCCAACTAATTTACAAATGTATTTCAAAACCTACATATTCCATTATGATCGATGGAAGGCCGGAAGGGTTCATTACTTCTAATAGAGGTTTACGACAAGGCGACCATCTATCCCCTTATTTGTTTTGCGTTGCTATGGAGTATTTTTCATTATTAATGGAAGAGGATATGGTTGAAAAGCATTTGGAGCCGATTAATAAATTTTAGCCAACCATATCTCACTTGCTATATACTGATGACGTTATGATTTTCTTAGCGGCAACTACACAAAATGCTACTTACATGACTCATATTTTCATCAAAATGGAGGATATGTTAGTGTACGAATTAACCAAGCAAAATCACAGCTATTCTTTAGTAAAGGTGCAATGTGGAAATCGGAAATAACACATATATTAAATACAGATGAGAGGGAATTACATGTCAAATACCTATAAGTGCCACTGTCCACCGGTTATATACGTGCTTCTCACTGTTCTTCCCTGATACAAAGGATTAGCACAAAGTTAGAAGGATAGAACAACAGTTTTCTAACCACAGCAGGGTGTGCTGAGTTAATACATAGTACAATAACTCCAATAGTTATGTAAAGACTTCTTATATACCAACTTCCAGTTTCAGTGATTCGGAAAATTGATCGAATATGTGCAGATTTTTTTGGAAAGGCAAGACACATAAAATTTCTTGGGATACTCTATGTAAGCCTAAACTGGAAGGTGGAATAGGCCTGCGAAAGTTCAATAATCTCAATTCCACAGCCATAATTAAACTTTTATGGAAATTATTGACTACCAATTGTTTATGGTCTCGATGGATGACAACAAAATATTTGTCTAAAGCAAATTTTTGGATAATGCACATTAATAATAATTTCTCAGCACGATGAAATCTATTTACGACATAGAGATTTGGCAGCAAAAATTATGAACTGTATTATTGTCAATGGGGAGCATATGGATTTGTCGTATGATCCGTGGATCAACCACAAATCTCTTGTGGATTTAATAGGCTGGGACAGAGTGTTCATATCAACAACTAGTAACAATAAAGTTAGTTGTATTTTACAGGGAGGACAATTACAACCATAAACTCTGCCAGAGACCAAAGAGATGGCTGACCACATTACGCAAGTTCAACTGGCTTCAGATCATTCTAATGATTACTGGACTACTGGTCATCATAAAAAATTTATTTTCTCTGCTTTTTGCAATGAGATTCGAATAAAGGCTCAATAAGATGACATATTTAAAATCATATGGTTCAACATAATTGCTAAGAAATTTTGTTACACTATGTATATGGCCTGTATACAACATTTGCCTACTTTTGATCGCTTATTGGCATGGGGAATAACAGTAAACGAACAATGTGAACTGTGCAAGCAACATAATGAATCTCATCAACATTTCTTTATACAGTATGTTGTTGAATAAGATACAAGTGCGGCCTGAGGTGGAAAATTCTTTGAGGAAGCAATTGTTGATGTTGGGGCGAAGCTTTACTCACAAATCAGGTGCTCAACACCTGGCTTATGTCACGGCAGCTTCCACAACGCACCATATTCAAATGGTGAGAGTTCGACGTCGATTTGAAGGAAAGAGTTGTTCGGCCGATCAAAGAAGCAAGCTTATCGAGACTGATGTTCGCCTTCAGCTCATAAGACAACTACGGCAGTACAAATTATCGTTCATTGATCGTCATATTTTACTGAAGTGGGGAATCGATCTGGATGACACTGCATGATGGCGGTGGCTTTGATGTGGGGAGATAAGGGTTTGTGTTTAGTTTGGGCCGAATGGGTTAATGCTTGGTAGAGGCGGTGTTTTATTTTGCCCTTTGGGCTGGTTGTACTCTTTTAATTTTGTTTAGTTTTGCATTGTATTCTATTGTATGCTTTTATTTTACTATATTAGAGTTGTGACGTAGAGAATGTCATGCTCTTTTTTCTCACCACAATGGAGAGGTTCTTTAAGCAGGCGAAACATACTATTGTATGGTTCTTATTGGTTATTAATAAAAAAACCTTTCTTTTTATATATATGTGTGTAATTAAATTATTAAATCATTTAATGATTAGCATAAAAAAAAATTGAATATAAATATTTATATGTATATTACTGTAGCAAATCTAAGAATAAAACAATAATTTTTTAATAAGTCAAAATAATACACAAATACACGAACATATTTGAATATATGTATAATAAATTATATATATATATATATATATATATATATATATATATATATATATATATATATATAATTTGATAATTTTACAAAGAACTCTCGACTTAGGAAATAACTTATACACACACATATTTATTTAATTATAGGTATTTATTATTTACATACATATATATAAATATATAAATAAATGTATAATTTTTTTATAAATTAATGTAAATTTACAACAAGCTCTCAACACATATAAAAATTTAGTGATAAATTTTTATTTCTTATTTATAAAATGATTTTTAAATAAACAATTTATAATTAAATATAAATCATAGTTGAAAAAAATACTATAAATTATTAAAAAATTAATCTTAATGTCTGAAAATATTATCATATATAATTTTACACTTCATTTCATATTTTATTTGAATTTATAAATGTTTACCAGAGTATATAATTAATTTCTACTTAGGTAATTGATTAAATTTATATTTAAATATAAAACTAATATAATGTATATTAAAATAAATAAAATATTATTATTAAATTATATTTGTATAAAATTTTATAAATTCTAAAACATTTATTAGATAATTATATTCTTTAGAAAATGATTTATTATTTAAAAAGGCATATTTAAATAATATCTAATTATAAAAAAATTATTTTTTAATTTTTAGCTAGGCCAAAAATTCAATGCTCAAATATATTCAAAATGAAAAAAAAAATTGTATGTATATGCACTAATATATTTTCAAACATCGTATATGTGACGGCATACCAATAAACTAGATTCTTAGTATTTCCACTTAAGCATCATATGATATAACAATTATTAAACATTGATAAATGAATGTAAATTAAAGAATTACCCTTCCCAAATCTAATTAAAGGCACGTTGAAATGAAGTTGAGTTCCCCTTGAATCAGATTCACAACTTCGAAGATGTCAGCTTCGAATTATCTACCACCGTCAATCCGATTGAAATGTTTTTTTATATGCATTTGAACTTGGAATTTTCTAGTACTTGGAATGGGGTTTCCAGTAGAGATTTTAAGGAAGGAGAAGCTGGAAAGTCCATCAAAAGTGAGGGTTAAGTGGCATTACATAAAGGAGAGACAATGGAGCAAAAAGTGGATCACTATCACATTTTCTCTCTTTACTATTTCTTTACATTTAGCCATTCAAACCTTCGTTGTGCAAAAATTGCACATATGCGGAAAGACAATAAACAGGATCTAGATTTGCCAATTTGAACATCACCTAATCTAGCAGCAATTATTCCATTACTCCAAATAAATAGCAAATAACTATCAAAAAGAAAGAAAAGAGACACACAATATTTATACTGGTTCCACTATCATCTAGATAGTGTACGTCCAGTCCAAATGAGAGAGATTTTATTACACTTGAGAGAATCACAAGAGATTACAAAATAAGAGTTTACATACCAAAGCCCCAAATTGAGGATAACAAGAAGAGACACTCTATCTGGAGATCGCTGGCTGAATACCAGGATGGGTTTACAATGAAGTCTACCCTCAATATATATTCAACATAAATTCATGTGAATCATCAATCAAATTACCAAAATATGGTAAGAAGATAATGGAGGCAAATTACAATGGTAACAAATCGCGCAAACATAGCAAGTAATTCACTCGTTCCAAAGATGGAAGAAAATAATCCCAAAGCAATGTGATTACGAAGAAAGAAATAATATGCATATTATTTTGCATATATATTATTCCACAACATGCGCATGCAGATATTCCTTACCATCTCATTCAAATGCAATCCAATTATTTATGCATTTCCATAATGAACAAACGTGATTACTTTCCCTTTTGCATATTTGTTTCCTTCTATTTGTGATTTTGTATCACCAAAATTTAACACTCCACCTTGATGCAAAATCACATATTTCCAACACTCCACCTCGAGTCAAATTCTCTTTTCAACGTAAAACTCTTCAAATCAAACTCCACCTTCAACCAAAATCTCTTAACGAGATACAAAAGAAAAATGAATATTTCCCCAATGGGTTCCGGCAAGGCCAACCCCCATTACACCTTACTAACGAGCTCAGACTATGTCCCCGCCCGCCAACAAAATGTTGCAAATATCCAAAATCAAAAGAATGTAGATACCAAAATAATCTCAAAGCCACCAAGGCCAAAAATTCTCTCAATCACCAATCCAAATACAGAGCCAACAAACAAAAGCCAATGAACATAACAAGGCTAATCCAAATCTCTGTATACAAGACAAATCTCTTTCCTTCCACATACCTTATCTGCCAAATAACAAATTTTCCATGGAAATCAACATAAGACTCTCACATCAACATCGAGCCATAAAGCAGATACAAGTTTCCAAACCCACTTATCTGCCAAACAACAAATTTCCCATGGAAATCAACATAAGACTCTCACATCAACATCGAGCCATAAGGTAGATACAAGTTCTAAAATCCAGATGTCTCTTCAACACAGTAAACTCCTTATCACCAAATTTCCAAGACTACAACGCTCTTCTCTCTCAACATAATCTCCTCCGTCTTTATCTTCTATATTGCACAAAATCTCCTTTTTTCATCCAAATGAGTAATAGCATAATTTCCACCGGATCTACCGCTCTTTCTAGAAGCCATTGATGCACGAATTTGAACAAATCGCCTAGCTCCGATACCAATCTGTTGTGCAGAAATTGCACATATGAGGAAAGACAATAAACAGGATCTAGATTTGCCAATTTGAACATCACCTAATCTAGCAGCAATTATTCCATTACTCCAAATAAATAGCAAATAACTATCAAAAAGAAAGAAAAGAGACACACAATATTTATACTGGTTCCACTATCATCTAGATAGTGTACGTCCAGTCCAAATGAGAGAGATTTTATTACACTTGAGAGAATCACAAGAGATTACAAAATAAGAGTTTACATACCAAAGCCCAAATTGGGGATAACAAGAAGAGACACTCTATCTGGAGATCGCTGGCTGAATACCAGGATGGGTTTACAATGAAGTCTACCCTCAATATATATTCAACATAAATTCATGTGAATCATCAATCAAATTACCAAAATATGGTAAGAAGATAATGGAGGCAAATTACAATGGTAACAAATCGCGCAAACATAGCAAGTAATTCACTCGTTCCAAAGATGGAAGAAAATAATCCCAAAGCAATGTGATTACGAAGAAAGAAATAATATGCATATCATTTTGCATATATATTATTCCACAACATGCGCATGCAGATATTCCTTACCATCTCATTCAAATGCAATCCAATTATTTATGCATTTCCATAATGAACAAACGTGATTACTTTCCCTTTTGCATATTTGTTTCCTTCTATTTGTGATTTTGTATCACCAAAATTTAACAACCTTACCTGCCTACCACATGTAATGACCTGAAATTTAATCACTTTAAATATGGATATTTAATATATTATTTTAATAATTAATAAATGGATTTAATTATTCAAAAATACCCCTTTTTGAATATTAATTAATGGTGGTGAAATGAGTTTCAAAATGTGTTTACAAAAATAAATTGGTCAAAGGAAATTGAAAATGTGACTGGAAAGCTTTTTTCGAAAATTCAACTTTTCGCCATTAAAATGTTGTGAACACCATAGTACACTTAAACACATACTTATATAAATAATGAATGTTTAATTAAGTGTGTTAAAATTATAAATGTATGTATTCTTAAAGAAAAGAAGTGATGTAATAATTTTCAAAGGTTTAAAATTAAAATAAATAAGATAAGATGCAATGTCATTATTATTTAACATCAAGTACGACGAGGAGGTGTATTACATGGTGGTTAAAAGGGCACTCCTAGTTCGGTGACATGTAAAGAGAGTAAGAAGTGATGGGGTGATGATGTGCCATATTGCTAATTGAGGGTAATGTGCCATATTGCTAATTGAGGGTAATGTGCCTTAGGTTATTTTAGTAATTTTCTATGTCCAAATCATATGAAAACAAATCCAAAAATTCCTCTCTCCATCCCCACTTCATTTTCCACTTTTTACACCTTGCTTTCTAAGCTTATAAAACCCCTCTAATGGCTTTCATGAATTTTTAAAGTTCAAAAATCTTAGATTTTTTCATTTTTAAATTATCAGACTTGTTTAAAACCTTTTCCCTCCACTTCTATAGCAACTCCTTACCAAAAAAAGACCCTTCTTCACTTTTTCAACCTTTGATCGTGCTCAATACCCCTTAGACCGAGCCCACTTTGTGATGTTTAAGTCCAAAAATCAAGTTTTTCCAAAGGTTATACAAAGTTTTAGGCTTTATTTCAAATTTGAAAAAAAAATGGTTGATTTTGGTGAGTAAATTTTTTTCTTTTGAGGAAAAGATTTAACATTAATATGTTGTCTATTTTGTTGTTTGGTTGGATTTGATGCTGGTTAGCTTGTGTATACATGTGTTTGGTTGTGATGTGGAATAAAGTCGAAAATGGAAGTTAAATGTTAGTAAAAATTTGCTAGTTAGGATCTTTATGTGATGGATGATGTAAAGTTGAAATCTTTACTTGTGTTTATGGTTTGTTATATGTTGTATATGCTATGGACGTGACTATGTGTTTATATGCTAAGAAAAGTTGGCACCTTTATATGATATTGGCGACTTGGATTCTTTAAGGAAAGTTATGCTGAATTATTTTCAAATAAAAATCATCTTCAAGTTTTAAACTTAGTTTTACTTTTATAAACCTTTACTTTATGTTTTGGAAAAGTAAGTGAGCTTCCAGAAGTGATAAGTTTCCAAAGTAAACTTAGGAAAACTATTTCAGTTTATGGCATCCACAGTGGTAGTCTCTTTAGATGTGGTCCAATGAAAATTCAACTTTCTTCAAAATTAAGTTTTTAAAAACATTTTAGAAATGTTTTATAAACTTAATAATGATGTTTAAAAGGTTAATTAAGAATTTAATGATTAATTTTGAATTAATTAAGTTTGGTAATTAATAATTAATTAAGTATTAAACATGGTTTATTAATTTTAATTAAGCGTATATTAGTTACTAATTAATTATTGACCGAGTAAGATTAATTTTAATTAATTATGAGTTAAGTATAAGATTAGTCTTTAATTAATTATTAATTAAGTATAGGGTTAATTATTAATTAATTATTAAGCAAGTGTTTAACTATGATTAATGAATTAATAATGGGTTGTTATAGGTAAATTATTTCTTAGCTAATAATTAAGTTTATGTTAAGTAATTTAACTATGATTTGTTTAAGGGATTAACTTGTATTAATTACTTAAAAAGAGGTTTGAATTTTTAATTACTTTAATTTCCAAAGATCAAAATTGTTTTAAAGGTAACTTTCTACAAAGAATAGTTTTGAACACAAGTGATTCTATTGACGATATCATTAAGTAACCATACGAATGTGAATTGATTATACTGAACTTTGACATTTCTTTAGCAGAATAAATTCTCATCCTGCTATACCCTAATTAAGTAGATTATTTGGATATTTTTTTAACAGAATAAATTCCTGTTCTACTATAAATAAATTAAGTTGATTATGTAGACATCTATCCAGTAGAATAAATCTCCGTTTTGCTATTAGTTAATGAAGTAGATTATGTAGACATCCATCTAGCAGAATAAATCCCCATACTGTTATTATATTGATTAGGAACCGAATTATATAACAATAAATTCATATTAAATAAGAGATGTTCTTTATTTATGTATAGTTGTTACTTGCCTTTGTATTTGTGCTCACCCTTATGTTAAGTGATGTTGGAATGAAAATGTAATCCCCTTTGAAATATTTTTGGTTAAATCTTGTGCATGGGTTTTACAAAGATAATCGGTTTTTTAAAATAAATATGAGATTTAAGTTAATTAATTATCTTATTAATGACATTTTAAAATTAATCAATCATTTCAAATAATGACAATTAAAGTTAACTGATTATTTAAATAATGATGTGATTAAGATTTATTAATCATTTTATTTATGACATTTTAAAATTAATTAATCATTTTAACCTATGATGTTTAAGATTAATTTATTATTTAATTAATGATAATTAATAATTTTTGTTAATGATGTTTTAAGATTGATTAATTACTTTAATAATGTTTTTAAATTTATGTAATCATCATTTTTATAATGGTGTTTAAAATAATTAATCATTTTAATAAATAATGTTTAAGGATTAATTAATTAGTCTAATAATGATATTTTAAAGTAAATAAATCATTTAAACAATGGTGTTTTAAAGTTAATTAATCTTTTTAAAATAGTGTTATTTTGTAGCAATTAATCAGGATTAAAGCTAATTGATTTATTTTAAATAAAAATGTTTTGAAAATAACTAATCCTTGATTTAAATTGGTTCATCATTTTATGTAATGTGGTAAAGGAAATTATCAAATTTAAGAAGTACTGAATTTGTATTTAGAGTAAATTAAATCATTTTGAAGAAATTTTTTGAAGTTAATACTTTAATTTGAAACCCCAGCACAAATTTGGGTTTAAAAGGAAAAGTTCGATAAGTTTATGGAAAAGTAGTTCTGTAAACGATATCACTTATACGGAAAGGATTTAGTCATATTTTTAACACTAAATGTCGAGGCTTGGACTCGTTTTCATCTTAAAGGTTAAAAATATCGTCTAGGCAATACCTAGAGGTAACACTACCTCAACTTGCATGGCTTCACTTTCAACCAAGGGATGACACTTGTTTGGAATCGATGAGTTGTGATAAGAATATATGAGATTTAATTTCCATATATGATCTTTTTTAATCATCCCTGATAATTGATCTATCAATTATTGGTTCAGCTTTCTTCATTGGGTTTCGTCAATCTAAGGCGATTTGTTGCTCATTTGAGCTTTGTTATCCTTTATCGAAAATGAATAAAATCAGAACTAACTGGGGGCCAGGTTATGTGGGGTTGCTCCGATTATGGTATATTCACATCTACTGTAGGTTGGTTTCGATTATATGTGCACTAAGATGTGAAATATTCGGATTCTCCGTAAGGTTGGCGGAGTCCAGCTTAGAGTTTCATAAAAGAGAGTGACCCTCTCAAGTGTATTGACTAGAGATATACTTTCGGTAAGGAGGGTGAACCTTTCTAGTCATTTGTTGGAAAATTTCCCTTTTCTTTCATTTGATTCCATGTTTTTAAATTAACCTCTTTCTTAAATTCATCGGGGAGTGTTGAGTGGACTTTGTGATATTTCATTATTTGTATCCATGGTTAAGATTGGATGTTGCTATTGTAAGGTGAAACCCGTTCCACAGATGGCGGCGGCGTCTCACATATTGTATTTATTTCCACATTTTATTTGAGATTTACTCGTACCAGACATATTGTCTGACTCGATTTGTTTATTTTCTCTATACTCTTAGGTACTCAATTATATTTGAGTAGAGTAGTAGGTTTTCTCTGGGCTCTTTGAAGACGATGGATGAGCAGGAGGCTCTGTAGTTATCTAGTTATTTATTTCCGCTATCATATCTATTGTGCATGTATAATTTGTATCAGCGTGTGTAAAGGCAGAGTGTTAACTACCTAGTTTGATGGTTGTAGCACTTTTGTGTAACTCTGATAACTTCATGTAAGAAGTAATCTTCTGCACTAATTTTTTTGGTATTATATATAACCATTATGTTGTGAGGTTTTTCAATTCTGTCCTATTCTATTCTTTTATTTTACCTCATGACAACTTGTCTTTCGGTCGCTTGGCAAATGACACATGAATACCATGGATGTATTAAGCGTCGTTCCTAAGGGTCAGAAAGGTGGGTTGTCACGTATCCCTTGGTCGGCCTAATTTTTTCCACTTCCTAGCCGAAATTATCATGCTTCATATAGGCCTCAAACCTAGTCCAAGCCCAAAAAAATCATCACAATTTAAATCCAATTTAAACGCGTGCCAATATCAAATATCAATTGGTATTTTTATAACTATTATAAACACACTGTATAATATTATTCAACTTGTCGAATAAAATCAACATTTCATAAATAGTAAATAATTTAATTTATAATAATTACAAATTAATTAAATAAGGTGGTCAAAGGAGTATACAACGTTTCGGTTGTGTGACTCATTGGGCGTAAATTTGGTCAGCGATTAAAATCGAACAATTCAAATATTAATGATCGCACGTCACTTAGTAGGTGATTTGATATTTTAGCCAAATTTATCGCATACTTGGTATTGGTAAAATCCAACTTTACCTTGTTAAGTGTTACCCGCTTGCGACTATTATTTACACTAATTTTCTTCGTCAAAACCATTTCATTTTGGACTTATGGAATTTGGTTATGCTCAAAATTCAAATATCATACATATTTTACACTATAGTCCAAACATAAAGTTTTTGGTTCAATAATAACAATTATTGTTAACTATGCACCACGTAAAATCAACGAAAATTAATAAATAATTAATAAGGCTCCAAAAATGGAATTTGAGCAAACGTTGGAATTGATCGCAAAACTTGCACCATTGCATTCGTGATAATTTTTTGAGAAACTTTCATATTTGGAGTTTCATGATTAGAACTCAAACGAAAATGTTCTTAGCATTTGAAGTTTCGAGAGAGAAAATAATTAAATACGAAAAAAAGAAATAAATAAACATTAAATACGGGACCCTACTGATCGACCTCCTCGTTAGGCCGATTGACCGCTAGCGGTCGACCATCTATAGGAGAGTGGTTGACCGGTCGCATGGTGGCAGCTAGGGTTTGAACCTTAGCCAATGGACCAGATTTAATTATTTTAATTTAGAGAATGGAGGAAAATAAAAGAGAAGAAGAGAATGAGCGAATCAATACTATGGAAAAAGGAAATTTTAATAATATTCCCCTTAACCTCCATTCTATTCTTAGATCTGCAATTCTGGTAAATGTATATACCTTGTTATACATATTATTTTGAATTAGAATGAAAAAAGGAGTCAAGTAAAGGATTAGATTCAGATCTAGATATTTGGAAAGCTTAAAAAGATGAGTGTAAAATTATATAATTTATTTATAACATTGAAATTTATCTCATTGATTTCTTATTTAATTACTATGCCTAAATAAGATCTGATGAATTGCAGGCTTAAAATAAACATATAGGATTAGCACCTACACATTCAATAAAATAGGATATTGGGATAGAAATAGTATGTACAACCTGATTTAAAATTTTGAAATAAGTCCGAAATATTTATTTATAGAATGTTTGTAAAGTTGTAATATTATCCTAGATCTTTAATTGGGTTGTAAAGTAGATTGCCCTAGTTGAATTGGAACGTGAATTTCTATGCTTTTATTCATTTGGAGAAGGTTTTTTTTGTAATTTGCATGAATTATCCAATTCCAAAATATGTATAAAAGGCATCGTTTGAATTAACAAGGAGATACATAAAAGGAAAAGAGATGTGTAAGATATGCATATTCTCTTCTATAGTTTACACTGTCTATTACAATAAAAGAAAAGCGATGATTCCAATTAATTTCAAATGGAGCAAAGATATCACTTTTTGTTAATTTATAGAAAATTACAACGAAAATCCTTTTAGAAGGGCAGCTCTGATAAATTGAAATGTGAAAAGAAATGTCCTAGTTTAGAAATTAATAATTTGAAATAAATATAAATATATAAACATGTATAACCACGCTTAACGTTCAAAAATACAAATAGCGTAATTTACGACTATATACGTATTAGTTATTAACAGCGTAATAATTATTGAACTAGGATTTATGGACATTAACTACAGATTTAATGGGCAATAAATTTGTAACTAATAGAGAGTTAAAAGGGAATTAAATGGAGTCTGTTTAGAGAAATTAATATAGCATTTATGCAAAAATGAATATGCATAATAAGTTGGTTTGAAACTAGTAAATAAAGGCCATTAGAAAATTTAATATGGAAATGATGGGAAAAAGAGTAGCCATAACAGGTAGATTTTGAAACGGATGAATAGATTAAAGGAATTAAATGAGGATTAATCAGGGATTTTCCAAATTTTACATTAATGACTAATTATTACGGGTAATAGATATTTATTAGACATTATAAGAATATCAAAGCCTAAGCTTGTAAATTAGGAATAATAATGTAGCAAAGAAGTGAGTTCAATACTATTAATTATATGCAAAAATTAATATAATTTTCATAGTAGGAAATTATGTAGCTTAAATTATACGTTTAGGACAAACATGAATTAGTGGGCCTAGCCCAACACTTAGGCTTTGGGTGGTAGGTTTGGTCTAGTGTGTTGAGATACAAGATTAGTAGAGTTACACAACAGAAGTTTTCCCTTTAACTAAAGGCTACCAACAATTGTGTATAATTACTACAAATATAGGAAATCTCTAACCATAGGATCCATGGGGTAGGGATATGCGTTGCAGTAAGTAATCGAAAGGGACATTTTTCAAAATTCACTTAGGTTACTTTAAACGGGATGCCAACTGTGACGGGTCGACAGGTTATCCCAGTTGTTGGTCCCGGTGTTTAGTAGTAGGTTTGCCATATAAGCTTTGACGCCCAGCGATCCCAAGTGAGTGGTAGTAAAGACTTGGGTTATGCCCTGGCGGGTTCCACTTCCTACTAGTGTAGAATCCATATGGGAGACACAGACCTCAAAGTAGATGGTTAGACAAAATATTAGTTTAGTGGGGGTGGGCTAGTTAATCCATAAATGAGTGTTTGAGTTGCATTAGTAGTACAACAGTTAAATTATATATTATATTACAAAGTCGTATATCGCGACCATCGGTCTCTATAACTAGAACGATTGACTAGCGCTGATGTTGCGAAGAGCCTGCTTCAAGAACTTGAGGTAGTAAATGGTTGATGGATCTGCCTTCTCCCTATTTAAGAAGTATTAAGTGGCTGGGGTTTTGGGTAGTGAAATATTTAGACAAATATGAATACACACACACACGCACACACACATATATATAATGATACCTTGAAGAAGGTTATATTAGGTATATCGTATGCGCACATAAAATTTAACGGATTAGTAGTAAATAACAGGCATGTCATTTAAATGGAAATCAATCTACATAAATTAATGAGATGAGTAAAGTATGTAATTTCCCAATTACTAGAATGTTGTTCTGACCCCTCCTCACAAAAACCTACATATTATATTTAGAAGAACTGGAAACCGGGGAAAAAACAGGAACGGGAGATAATGAAGTGTTCTTATTCATGATTAGTGCTAATAAGACAACTAAATATACGAGGAATCATATTCAGAAGTAGTAGCCTTAGTGAATATGTACGTTATATTTTATTTCTCAATTTCGCTGTGAGTTTATAAGCACTTTGATATACTTTTGTTTATTACAGTAACCAAAACCAATGTTCTATACCCTAATGTACTATGGTTTCGATTTGGTCAAAAATTTAGCCTATTAAGGTGCATGTTGTTACGTTAATCAAAATGCCATGCCTAGGGACTTTGAGTTTTAGTTGACTTGAGTTGACCGTGATAGTAACCTCATATAATCGAGGAGACGAATCCTCTCTTGAATATTGCTTTACTTCCAGTACTTCCACTCGACCCAACTATAGTGTAACATCCCGCCTTATTATACGTTTTAGGCAGATACACATGCCGACTCAAACCATACATAAGGGCGGATAGTTATTGGGGTGATAAGAAAAGGCAGAGAAAAAACAAAAAGAAATCTCTTAACGGAATGACAAAATATAATAATCAAATAACAGTTCATGAAGCTGTTTTACAAAAACATTTGATTATACTTATACAACACAGATCAGAGTTACACATACCAGAGAATAATAAATAATTCAGCAGAATACATGATGCAGTGAAATATAATAAATAATAATAATACAATGTTCGTCTTCGTCCTTCAGCAATAAGGTCTTCAAATCCTGAAATGCTCAGGCTGACCCAAGTGAATTGAAAAGACAAAACACTCGAGTCAGAACTAAAAGATCTTATGTAAGTTAAACCAATGGTAAAATATGAGTGGAAGGCGTCAGAAATGTTTACGGGCCCTAACATCTCATATCCAGTGTCTAACGTGAGTGCAGTAACTTAAGAGATGTTCGTGATTTACATCTCCTAAGGATCCATTAAACTATATACTATGTAGTACTATACATTATTATAATAATGTCTAGAGTAAAGTATAATATAATTTAAAATTTGCGTTAAGGCTTTACATTTTCCACCTTAACACGTTTTTATATTCTCATAGTCTATACAGTACCGTAATCTCTCCCGTACTGGGCGTTGTCAGAGGGCACTCTATAGGTATGGTACAAAACAAAATGGTATAAGGCAATGCCAGGTTAGATATACCAATTACGCATCTGGATTGGTGGTAACGCATAGCAGCCACTACCGCCCACCTCGAGCCACACTCCCAAAAATCAAAGGTGCACCAAATCAATCACAAAGTAATAGAATGGTATCGAAGAAATATGTCTGATAAGAGGAGCTACCCGGAATCGCTTCTGTTTAAGCCACCTTATGCCAACTCACGGGAGTTGGGTCCACGTATATACCTCAATAGAGTGTCGCCACCATCCTACTTCATTCTGGAATCTCTACAGCGTACACGGTTGTTAAAGTGGTTTTCGGAGTTGGCAGAGAGTGTGACAACTTTCGATCCCGATCTCTTTAACAACCAAACGTTATTATAACACCGCGGTCATTTTCAAAATAGTATGTACTTCAAAACCAAAATATCATTGCCATTTCAAAACCATATCAATACGATATCATTTCCATTTCAAAACCAAATAAGATATCATTTCCATTTCAAATCTATCCATTTTCAGAATCATATCATTTTCAAAGTTATAACACTTTCGAAACCAAACACTTGAAAATATAACATTTTCAAAACATAATACCTTGAAATTCATAGCTTCAAAACCATAATTTTCACCACTTAAACAGTTTAGACATTCGAATAGTATATATAACAAAATAGTTTTAAATTAAAATTTTACTTTATAAAATAATATAGTTTCCTCAACTTCACAAATTGATTCAAATCAACTTGAATCCAAAATTCAATTTATATCAAATCTCAATTCATAAATTTCAACTCAATTCAGTTTTCAATAAACCATTTCAATTTATATCGATTCCAAATACAGATTTGAACCTCAAATAAACCATTTCAATTTCCATATATTTCAAACCTTTAATATCCCACCATTTCAAAACTAAATTTGATAACTTCATATATACCTTAATTTAACTTCATTATTATTTAGTTTTGAAATATTTACTTAACAAATCCAATATCTTTTAAATAAACCCCAAATTCCAAATCACTAAAGGTTCCTTCAGTTAATTTAAACTTGAAATATTCATTTTAAATCATCTTAAACAAAATCAAGTTATAAAAATCATACTTTTTAAAATTTCAAATTTAATAAATTTCAAATCAAACTTATTTGAGTTTAATTTATAAATAAATTAAATTTCAAATAAATTTCAAATTTATCTTCCAACCTTAATTTATTTAAATCATTATAAACTCTATATTAAAATATAATTTAAATACTTAACCATATTATCTTCTATAAAATCAACTTTATTATTAAACTTATTCTATATTAAAACAAATTTATGCATAGCTTAAAATCAAGAATAAAATAACACTTATATAATATCTAAAATCAATATTTATATAAAACCATATATTTCTTTACAAAACCATAGAAATCATTTCAAAAATATTTTTATATATAGACCACATGTCTGTATATAATTTTCTATCCTATGGTCAAGTGATACGAATATTTATTATTTCAATCCGCAATTTAGTATTTTACGGTTGTATATCATTTCAAACCGCAATTCCGAATTAATAATAATCCATAATGAACTTGCAGTTCATAACAATATAAACTAAACATCCATTCAACCAATATCAACAGTCAACATCCATCACAATCATCATCCAAAACAATCCATAAATATCAATATAGAAACTGATAATAAATAACAGGTATTTAACTAGTATTTTATATGCAATAATAAATTAAACAACAATTTAATTCGAATAAATTCAATTTAACTGAGATGATGATTAAAAATATACCAAATAATCATAAATAAATTCCTTATCACATCATGAGTTAAATTTAACAAACGTAAGAAATTTTAGAAATTGTGAGTGGGTTAAAACACCCACCTTTTGAATTTAAATTGAATTTAAATCCAAAATTCAAACGGTTTCAGAATTCATCCAAACCAGCGTCACAATGCCCGAAATTTCGATACGATCCCAACGGATAAAATCGCGTGTGAATCGAACATCGTATGCGAAAAATACATATGTTAGAACATTATCCGTTTTATAATACAAATAAATAACTAAAACAAACAAACACATGTCACCATCATTGAAATCTCCACCGATGCCCTAAACAGCAACACCAGGTCGCGCACGAAACCCATCCACGGCTGAGTTTGCCACCGAATCGAGACGCCACCGCCCCTCCATCAGAGGCCGATGCGACCTATCCCAACTCTCTCGACCCTATGCAACCCAAATTAATGTCCACCACGCCGAGATTTTGCAGCCACCATCGATTATTTCAAACCCTATTTGAATTATGCGCTCAATCCAACCATTGAATCGATGAACAAACCAGGCCGATGAGATCCCCTCGGTTCTCTCTACCTGATTGTGCCTTCGATTCTACGATCTGACGAAGTTGATCGACGATCAACGAACAGCCGAGACTGGTTCTTCAATTTCTAAGCGAATAGTGGTTCGAATTGGAAAACAAGTTATAAATCTGAGATGCACTCGTCGAGAGCTTCAAATCGATATATAATTCACATAGTTTGTGGAGTTTGATTTTTGGAGTTAGAATTTGAAATTGAATTGAAATTTGGGAATTAGGTTTTTGTCTGCCATTGGAATGAGGAGTTGAGAAAAATGTACGTAAGATAAATGAATATGAAGAGTGGATAGGGTTTAAATAGATTATTTATAGGTAGGTCAGAAATATAGGAACAAATGGATCGATTGAATTTGGGTTTTGAACGATATATGACCCGAAATGCCTGTTTCGACTCCGAAACGAAAATGAGGCAACCCATATGTCAAAATAGATGTTTTTGAATATTTTAAATTCAATGGAACATGTTTCAAGTCCTAATTCCATCGTATGAAGAAGTTATGTTAAATCCATCTTAATTCAAATTGATTTCAATTAAATTGATTTCTAGTCGTTTTGAGCCCGTACGACATAACAATAAGTCCAATCGTTACGGAACTTGAAATCCTATAATAGTTCACTGTTACCGATTCGATAAAACTGCTTACGTCGAGAACCGAGTCAGTGGCCAAAATGGCTATATTTCACATTATTAAATTAAATTAATATTTAATTAATTAAATCACTTTTTTTCGTTTCAAATTTAATAATTCACAAATTCCATCATTTTTTTATTTCTTAAACAATTACAATAATTTAAACAAACTTAGTTATCAATTTAAAGTAAATAAATTTACCAATTACAGTGTTTCTTCAATTGTAATTAAATTTAATCAATTCATAAGTAATTCCAAATGGAAATTGGTTTGGTACAAATTTCAATTCTTCTATTAAATCCATTATTACCCTATAAACATATTTAACATTTGTTTTATGTTTCATTACACTGATACTTCCAATTTCATCTTTATTTGTACTAACTATTTTATTTCCACTTATTGTGCAATAACTACTATAATTCAATAATATTGAAATTTGTCGATTTCACCCATTAATTAAGATTTTAAATCCAATTAATCAATTTACCTTGGTTCCATCCTTTTATTACATCAATTGTTAGTTACATAATACCGGGTTTATTCAATCACCAAGTATTAGATTATTTCATTAATTTATTCCGTATTTACATTTGTTTTCATATATTCACAAGCGCTGGCTCTATCCAATTCAGAGAAGAAGATATGGCTGGGGCTCGTTCATCTCTAGACCTTCTACATCGGATCGGGATCATGACATTTACACTAATTCCATTGATTGTAATTTCATTCAAATGTTAATAAATAACTTAGATTAGCATTATTACACTTCATTTAAGTTATTATTTCGTTAATTAAATCACAAATTTCTGTTTTCCCAATATTAGACAACAAACATTTAATAAAATTTTAAGAATTAAATTATTGAAAATTTACGGGTCGTTACACTCTCCCTCACTCAAAACTTTTCGTCCCCAAACAGAAAAAAGAAGGGTAAAGAAGAAATTAAATAGACAATATATCTTATTCAAAATATTAAATATATAAACAATGAATTTTACAAAGTAAAATACTTTAAATAAAATATATAGTATTATAAACAATTAAATCTTTTACTTTCAAATTAACAAAAGTTTGGAAAACACTTTCATAAAATTTTCTAAGTCCAAAATTTATGAAAAATTTCGGCAGAGTCTCCTTTGTATGGAGAGACTTGGAAGAAATTATAATATCAATTATAACAATATATAACATATATTTTTCAAAATAATATATCCCAACATGGGAAAAACAATATAATAGCGCTATAAAACTGTAATCCGAAAACGTACCTATTTGTCGGGCAAACAAACGCTTAATTATGAAACCAAAAGCAGTAGCAATTACTTCCATAACCTGTATTTCACTTATATAATCCAAAAGAGGTTAATAATTATATAAAATGAATTATTTAAAGTTGTTTCAACCACTAACAAACGAATCAATATAAACAACAATCACTTGCAACAAAGCAAACAACCATTACATAAAATCAACACAAATCAATTATCCATTCATATCAAACAAAACAAATAGTTGTTCGGGTTCAAAAACTTTAAATTGTACATAATGAAAAACAAACTACTAAGTGCATCATTTACTCAATAGTCTTACATGGAACTAAATAGATTATTTATACATCCAAACTATTTTAGCCAAACAACCATAAACCAAACAAACAATAACCCCAAGCAAAAATTAAGTTCATTCTTATTAATTTCATTTCACACATTTATTGCTTCATTTCCTTTTCATTCATATGACGATTTATCTTTTTAATTTACATTTTATTTCTTTCAGTTTTCATTTCCATTCTTTTATTTTCATACGTCATCTTCATTTCTTACATATGTTAGTCATATACAATTTAATTTAAACATATGTAAGCATATTCTTAGAGTACTATATAAGCTTCTTTGTAAACAATTTCACATTCATTCATTCAGTCTTATTTTCATTTATTTCTATCCATTACTTACAAATTCATTTTCATTTATCCATATAATGCAAATTTCTTTTATTTCTGTTACATTCATTTATTCATTACTTAATTTCATTTATTTACGATATTCATGTGTAATTCAATTATTTAGAATTTCAATACATTTACTTAAGTTTCTAATTACTCATTTACAATATTTACTTTCTATCTCATTTTATTATAGTAACATTTCAATTATAACTTAAGTTTATAACAGCTATAACACTAAGTTTCTTATTTGTAAAAGTAGTTCATTGTACATTTTCATTGTGTAAGTTTTACTTGTAAAATTTCTAATATATATTATTTTAACATTTTAACTTTTAAAATTGGTAAGTTATATATATGCCTTTAAGAATGTAATTGAAAATTACACAAGTTTATCTTATTTTATTTTAGTAAATAAATATGCAATAGTTACCATTTCCTTTATTTCATATCCTTTTTTATTTACAGGTTACCGATTTCAAATTTATTATATGCTTCATTTACAACCTTAGTGTAACGACCCAACTTCCAAACACCAGGAAGTCGCATCGCTAATAAGAAAGAAAGGGATAGAGAATAGAAAGAAAGAGAAGAAGAAGAAAACAACACATCAGAATCTCAACAGCGGAACGAATAAATTATATTAACAACATAATTATTTCTTAGATATACAACAACAATTAGAGTCACACAGATAATACAACACATACTAGACAGTTATAAATACCTGTCTAGTATTTACAACATAATACAATCCAGAGACAACACAGAACACACAGCGGAATACTATATATCTAACGCAGAAGCCTCCTGCTCCATTGCTCCTCCAATATTCGTCAAAGCTAACCTGAATCCCTTGGCTACTCGTAAAAATTTGAGTACCCAAGAGTTTATGAAAAACAAAAATAAACTCCGGGTCAGACATGGGTCTGGTGTGAGTAACAGGTTAAAGTTGCTTAACTTTCGAAAATCTTTTAAAAAGAAAGGTATCACGTAAGACTCCCCACACATAAACATGGAAAAGTTTTTACCTTACGCTAACCAAAACATTTGATAGGAAATCTGATGATATTATAATAGTGTCTAGGGTTTTCAAATAAATATGAAATAGCCGAAATTATTACATTTATTAAATTCCAGCTACTAGCCACAAAAGTGGGTAATACAATCAAAACCGTTGGCACTTATTGGATTGTGGATTCCATACAATGGCAGGGCTACTGGGGTACCGCCCGTCACAGTACGTGGCCTAGATCACCGTACCGAGGAGTACGCTCTCTCCCCTGCAACACAAGGCCGGACCCATTCCTTACTGAATAGTTCCGAACAAGACAACCCCGGCAGTTGTCGCGAACCAACCGCCCACACAGCCGAATATAAAGGGACTTCTAGACAGGGATCAATCTTGCTCTCTAGTGGGAGCTACCCATGGAGCCTTGCTGCACCTCCCCTGTTTTATCCATTCCCGATTGATGAGGCTTGAGGCTACGATTACCTTTAGAGAACACATCTCCTAGAATGCTCATCGTCCACCTGACGATGTTCTTGAAAGCATTCAATCCATACAAGTTCGTTTCGGGTTCGAACGAAACCGAAGGCATTATCTTGTTACACTCATTATGGAATCACCCACAGAGTTAACGACGACAACCCTTGCACTCTAAATCTCCATCTCGAACCTATAAGTACTATTCCGTCAAACTCATTACGGAATCACCCACAGAGTTATACTGACGTATAGCCCTTACACCTCGAGTCTTCACTTGCTCCACTTAGATTCACGACCTAACGTTAATTGGAATCGATGTGGTTTTCGGATATCCAAATATGGAAACCCGATCCCGGCCTCATCGAAATCCAAAGCGTGTCTTTTAGGTCCAAGTTGTTTTAAGTTTAAAACAATTCAATCTAATTATCCATATACACACAGATAGATAATTCACATCATCACAATAGATAATCATTATTATTATCATAAACAGGTAATCATCACAAATTGATAATCTATATTAACATCATCAATAGATACTTATATCATCATCACAATGCAACCAATGTATCCATATCACACAACACTATTTATCTCATGTCCGAGATTCAAACCATTCAGGGTAAACCATATCATCCATTCATAAGCAAAGATCTATAATCACACCATCTATAATTAATTTAAAATGAATTAAATTAATTACTTCTATCTCTAATTAATTTAAAGTGAGTTAAATTAATTACCTATCTTTAATTAATTTAAAATGAATTAAATTAATTACTTCACCATTTAAAACTTGCTTACTTAACCCTTAATTGATTACCAATCAATTAAATAATTATCCTCAAATTAATTAATCACCATTGATTAATGATCCTTTAATTACATTCAAGTAACTATCTTTTAATTAATTTCATAAATTAATTATCCTTAACCAAAATCAGTAATTAACCTTTAATTACCTCATTAATTATCTAATTATAATTAATTACATTAATTCTCAATTAATTAATTACATTAATTAATTACTTCATCAATCACTTATCATTGATTAATTAATCTTAATTAATTAATCCTTAATTACATCATTAATTATATTAATTAATGATCCTTAATTACATTTAAATTAATTACTTGTTTGAATTAATTAAGTAATAAATCTTAATTAAACCACAATTATTAATTATTCTTGATTAATTACATTTAGTAATTCACTACCCTTAAGTACTTCCTTAATTACTTCTAAATTAATTTAACAATTAATTATATTTATTAATCATCCTTGATTAATTTCATTAGCAATTATTTACTCTTAATTAATTACATCACTTAATCATTTTCAAATGATTTAGTCAATTAATGCTTAAGTTAATTACACTAAGTAATTAATTATTAATCACTTTCACAAAGTAATTATCCTCATTATTATTTATACAAAGTAATTAATCCCAAAATACCATACTTCAATTAATTATCTCTAGTAATTTACTTATCTTAATTATTTCTCTAAGTAATTATTCCTCATTGATTACTTACCAATCCATCTAATGACTATTCTAAATTAATTAAACTTAATTAATTAATTTAAACTAATCCAATTAATAAATTAACTACAATGAGTAATTAATATTTTTAATTATTTCCATAAAGTAATCATACTTAATTAAGTTTCATAATTGATTATTTAAATTAATTAATCCAATTAATTATCAAAATTAATTACATTAATTAATTAATAAATAATCCCAAGTTAATGACTTTCATTAACTCAACATCGATTCTTTAATTCTTTTAATTACCCTTCTTAAGTAATTAACTTAAATTAGTTAATATTAATTACAAATTTAATTGAGTTTAATTAATTTATTTCAAATCTTTAATTAATTAAATAAATAAATTAATTAAATTACTTAAATTATCTTACTAATTTAATGAAACAAAGATTATTAAATCTTTAATTTAAAATAAAACATTTCTTATTAATGATTACTTTATCATTAACAAAGTAATTTAAAACAATTTAACTAATTTTTTTTTCAAATTACATTTTTAAAATTTTAAATTTTAAAAGAAATCAAACTTAACTTAAACAAAGTTTTAAAAACATTTTAAAACCCTTTAAAAACTTATGCTAAATAATCTCCCATTTTACAAAAGCGATTTAAACCCATATTTATTTAAGATTCATATCATATTTAAATATTTTTCAAAGTTGTTTAAAACATTTAAAATATTTAAAACTTATTTTCTTTTCAAAACCTGATTCAAATTTGATTCTTGTTTCCAGATTTGAATTTATGTTTAAATCTTCTATTTTAAATCAAAGTTTTAACTTTGAATTTAATTATTTAAACCCTTTTAAATGTTGCTTAAACATTTTAATTTAAATAGTTTAAATTAAATTTAAAACTTGAATTTAAATCTAGTTTTGAAATTCATACTTTGAATTTTAAGTTCAAATTCCTGTTTTAAAAAAACCTGCTCCTGATTTTTTTTAAACTTAATTTTCTTTTGATCTGAAAATATGCAGGATTTCCCTGAAACCCTGTAAACATTTTAAATTTGAATAAGTTTGAATTAAATTTTAAAAATTGGAACTCAACTTGAATTGAAAACCATACTTTAAATTTAGTTTTAAAAGTCTTGTTTAAATTTGCATTCAGTTTTTAAATTAATTCTTTGAATTGAAATTACAGGTTTTCAAAAACCTGTAAACTCAGAAAATAAACCCGAGCTTCCTCTTAATCTACTTCGGGTAATACCATGAACTGCTTCGAGTAAAAACTCGATTTACTCGAGTATTAACCCGAGACAAAAAAAACACTGCAAACCCAAACAAAACACCTGACACACTTCTATTCACCGTGCATATGCACGGTGGTCTTAGCCACCTCCGGCCACCTCCTAGGTGTCAAACAAGACATTGACCATCCTTCGATCCAACATCGCCCATCAGAGACGACCAAGCATCACAAAAACAAAAGCGAGTTCCCAAATCAAAACCTGGCAGCAACAGGCTCATCCCACCCCCATACCTGAAAACCCCATGTCCTCACTCCTCCGGTCACCAGCGACCTTGAAATTCCGTCCAAACCTTCTCCAATACCCAAGCTACCATCTCCTCCAATATTTTAGCACTCGATCAACGAGAGCGTCCATGCAGATCAAAATTTCCCACTGCTCAATAAATAGGTTTACAACTTTCCCCCTTTTCACTTCCCAGAAGAAAAACAGCATTGCATATAAATCTCAACACTAAAATTTGAAATTTGGTTTTTAAAAATCATAATTTAGTTTAAAGTTTTGATTCAAACAACTGGAACTAAGAAATAATCATCTTATTTTTGTTAGATTTCAGTTTACTTTGCTATTACATTTGTTTCCAGTAAAACTGCAGTCATTTTTTTTTAATCTTTAACAAAACCTTAAACTTGTCATTTATGATATATTAAACATACATTGACCAAAAATCTTGTATTATTAAAGATTAATTAAAAAAACACTTAAGTTTTCTTTTTAAACTTTGGACCTGTAACTTAATAAAACAAGTACTGTAATAATCTTAAAACAGTAAGTTTATACTTTATACCCATATACTCAATACAAATCAATTACAGGAACAAACATACATCATCACCATAACCATACTTGAGTTTTTAAACTACTGAGGTTAATCATTCAAATTAACATGATATCCAGGTAAATATATATACAAGTCATATATCAAACAACAGTTTCATACTTAAACTTTTGTAAGGAAAAATGTTACTCACAAACACACAAATCAACATTCTATCAGGTATATAAACTCACAAGCATATTCATTTCAGTCATAAATCATATTATACTTAAGTTTATTTTAAGAAAAAAAGTTACTCACCAGGGAAAATGAGGATAGAGCCTATAAGTTGAAAAACTTTTGATAAAACATGAGTGCCTCTCTGCCTTGAAACTGTTATTTGGATGCTAATGAGCTTGAACTTGCTGATCTAACTTGCAGTTGCATGCTTATGGAATTTTTGAAAACTGAATTGCAGACTTTAAATTTTCTCCTTAACTTGAGAATTCAGTTTTGGGTTTTGGGGAGTCTGAAAACAAATTTGTTTTCAGCTGAAAACTTTTCTCCTTAACTTGAGAAATGAAAATTAGAAAAGAATATAAATGAAGGAAACATGTTTTTATATAAGTATGAATGATTTATTTCAAAAATTAAAAGAAAAAATTAAAATGAAAAGGACACTTGTCTTTTGCAAGAGTTCATTTACTAACACATGTGTTTAGATAACTTAATATGTTTACACTTGTCTCATTAGTTGCTTAAAATGTTAACATTTGTTTTATACTACTTAATGTGTTTTATAAATGAATTTTATTTATTTTAATTTAATTTAAAGGTAATTGAAATCCTCTGTATTTATTAAATACATATAAAGTAGTTTACATAAATGAATGGATATGTATTTCTTTTTTTTAATGAAGTAAAACAATTTACATAAAAGTGAAAACTTATTTACAAGATTCATATATGTTTATTCATTTGAATTTCAAAATGAATTCTAATTCAAATGTTATTTATACCTTTAAAAATTCCAATTTAAAACTAATTTATCAACATATTTTAATTTTAAAATAATAACATTGTCTTTTAGAACATATCTATATTTATACATTTATTATTATTTAAAATAACATATTTATTAATTTAAATAATTTATAAAAGAAATTATAAATTACATATACTATTTAACTTATTTAAATGCATTAATGTTTTAATATATAAATGCTATTTTAAATTTTTAAATAATTCAAAATTATAATTATTAAGCTATGTTCAAAAAGAAATAAAATAAACTTTTGTTTATTTTATAAAAATTTAAACTATGTTTAAAGTACAATTATACAATTTAAAACAATTTCTTTAAGTATTTTAAACCAATTAGTTATTTATTAAATAAAATAAAAATCTTCAAATTATTAAAATGAATATTAGAATTTAAAAACAAGATTTTATTTGTTTGTTAATTTTCAAATCAAAATCTATCTATCTACAGTATATATACATACATACATTATAAATAGAAAGCAAATTACTAGTTTTTAAAAGATAAAATTCATCAGTTAAACATTTATTTAATTGGATTATTAATCAAGTAAATTTTATTAACAAAATTTTATCAAATCAATTTAATTTTAAATACAAATTATTAAATTGATATTGCTAAAAATTTCCGGGATATCACACTTAGCTTTTAATTTCTTATTTCCGTTTAGAAATTCCAATTATTAAATAGTTAAATTCCATTTAATTTTCATAATTAAAACCTCTAATTTATGAAACTTTAAGAACTAAATGTCGGGTTCCATTTCAAATCATTTAAAATAACATATATATCGTATCTCTTATATGTATCAAATCATATTTGAAAATAAAATTTATATTTATTTATCAAAAAAAATGTGTAGTAAACAACTACAACGGTCTTTCCACTTCGAAACTCGAAAATGAATGCCGATGATGCGTGTACTCATCACCGAATTTATTTTCCAACGACAGAGAGAGGAGTACATAACTATTTCTTTTCGAATTTCTTTAAACCAATTCTTTCAAATTTATATTGAAATATTTATATCAGAAAATACTTCTAATAATATTATTACTATTTGAAAGAAATTTTCAGAAACTCCGGAACTTTAGTTCTAAAATTTCCAATTTATTCTCATTTTATTTGTAAATTTTATTTTACAACCAATATTTATACATTTCATTACCTAGCAACCAATATATTACATCCAAATGTATATCATTTATAAATCATTATTTTATATATAAAATATACAATATGCAAAATTATTTCATTTACCTATATTTCAAAACAATATTGTGTCGTTCTGTCCTATTAAGTGTTTAGAAATCTCTATCAATGTCATAGCAACCTATGCACCAACTAGAATTTATAAATACAAAACGAAACAAATTAACACAATATCAAAACCTTTTTATAAAACTAACAAATACGCTTTCTCATATATATACACTCAACGACTCATCATAAGGTATTACTATCCTAATAGTAAAGAGTTAGACCCCACAAAGATAAGGTTTATCGTTAAACCAAAGCTCTGATACCAACTGTAACATCCCGCCTTTTTGTATGTTTTAGGCAGACACACATGCCGACTCAAACCATACAGAAGGGCGGATTGTTATTGGGGTGAATAAGAAAAACAAAGAAAAAAACAAAACAGAATCTCGCAGCGGAATGACAAAATATAATAATCAAATAACAGTTCATGAAGCTGTTTTACAAAAACATTTGATTATACTTATACAACACAGATTAGAGTTACACATACCAGAGAATAATAAATAGTGCAGCGGAATACATGATGCAGTGAAATATAATAAATAATAATAATAATAATACAATCTTTGTCTTCGTCCTCCAGCAATAAGGTCTTAAAATCCTGAAATGCTCAGTCTGACCCGAGCGAATTGAAAAGACAAAACACTCGAGTCAGAACTAAAAGTTCTTATCTAAGTTAAATCAACGGCAAAATATGAGTGGAACGACATCAGAGATGTTTACGGGGTTTGACATCTCCTATCCAGTGTCTAACGTGAGTATAGTAACTTAAGAGATGTTCGGGATTTACCTCTCCTAAGGATCCGTTAAACTATCTACTATGTTGTAATATACGCTATTATAATAATATCTAGAGTAAAGTATAATATAATTTAAAAATAGCTTTAAGGCTTTACATTTTCCACCTTAACACACTTTTATACCATAGTCTATACAGTACCGTAATCTCTCCTGTACTGGGCATCGTCAGAGGACACTCCATAGGTATGGCACAAAACAAAATCGTATAAGGCACGCTAGGGTAGGTGATACGACAAACCTAGGCAATGCCAGGGTAGATATACCAATTATGCATCCGGACTGGTGGTAATGCATAGCAGCCACTACCGTCCACTCGAGCAACACTCCCGAAAATCAAAGTTGCACCCAATCAATCACAAAGTAATAGAATGGTATCGAAAAAGTGTGTCCGATAAGCGGAGCTACCTCATTGGCCCGAAATCGCTCCTGTTTTAGCCACCTTATGCTAACTCACGAGAGTCAGGTCCACGTATATACCTCAATAGAACATCACCGCCATCCTACTTCATTCGGGAATCTCCACCGCGTACAAAGTTGTTAAAGTGGTTTTCAAAGTTGGCAGAGAGTATGACAACTTTCGATCCCGGTCTCTTTAATAACCAAACGTAATTATAACACCGCGGTCATTTTCAAAATAGTATATACTTCAAAACCAAAATATCATTGCCATTTCAAAACCATATCAATACGATATCATTTCCATTTCAAAATCAAATAAGATATCATCTCCATTTCAAATCTATCCATTTTCAAAATCATATCATTTTCAAAGTTATAACACTTTCGAAACCAAACACTTGAAAATATAACATTTTCAAAACATAATACCTTGAAATTCATAGCTTCCAAACCATAACTTTTACCACTTAAACAGTTTAGATATTCAAATAGTATGTACAATAAAATAGTTTTAAATTAACATTTTACTTTATAAAATAATATAATTTCCTCAACTTCACAAATTGATTCAAATCAACTTGAATCCAAAATTCAATTTATATCAAATCTCAATTCATAAATTTCAACTCAATTCAGTTTAATAAACCATTTCAATTTATATCGATTCCAAATACAGTTTGAACCTCAAATAAACCATTTCAATTTCCATATATTTCAAAGATTTCAATATCCCACCATTTCAAAACTAAATTTGATAACTTTATATATACCTTAATTTAACTTCATTATTATTCAGTTTTGAAATATTTACTTAACAAATCCAATATCTTTTAATTAAACCCCAAATTCCAAATCACTAGATGTTCCTTCAATTAATTTAAACTTGAAATATTCATTTTAAATTATCTTAAACAAAATCAAGTTATAAAAATCAAACCTTTTAAATTTTCAAATTTAATAAATTTGAAATCAAACTTATTTGAGTTTAATTCTAAATTAAATTCAATTTCAAATAAATTTCAAATTTATCTTCTAACCTTAATTTATTTAACTCATTATAAACACTATATTAAAATATAATATAAATACTTAACCATATGATCTTCAATAAAATCAAACTTTATTATTAAACTTATACTATATTAAAACAAATTTATACATAGCTTAAAATCAAGAATAAAATAACATTTATATAATATCTAAAATCAATCTTTATATAAAACCATACATTTCTTTACAAAACCATAGAAATCATTTGAAAATTATTTTTATATATAGACCATGGTGTCTGTATATAATTTTCTATCCTATGGTCAAGTGATACAGATATTTATTATTTCAATCCGCAATTTAGTATTCTACGATTGTATATCATTTCAAACCACAATCCCGAATTAATAATAATCCATAATGAACATGCAGTTTATAACAATATAAACTAAACATCCATTCAACCAATATCAACAATCAACATCCATCATAATCATCATCCAAAACAATCCATAAATATCAATACAGAAACTAATAATAAATAACAGGTATTTAACTGGCAGTTTATATGCAATAATAAATTAAATAACAATTTAATTCAAATAAATTCAATTTAATTGAGATGATGACTAAAAATATACCAAACAATCATAAATAAATTCCTAATCACATCATGAATTAAATTTAACAAACATAAGAAATTTTAGAAGTTGTGAGTGGGTTAAAACACTCACATTTTGAATTTAAATCCAATTTAAACCCAAAATTCGAACGGTCTCAGAATTTATCTAAACAAGTGTCATAATGCCCAAAATTTCGATACGATCCCAACGGATCAAATCGTGCGTGAATCGGACCTCATATGCGAAAAATACATATGTTAGAACATTATCTGTTTTATAATATAAATAAATAAATAAATAAAACAAACACACATCACCATCGTTGAAATCTCCACCCGAAACGCTAAACAGCAACACCAGGTCACGCACGTAATCGATCCACGCCTGAGTTTGCCACCGAATCGAGACGCCACCGCCCCTCCACCAGAGGCCGTGCGACCTATTTAACCCTCTCGACCCCGCGCAACCCAAGATCAATGTCAACCACGCCGAGATTTTGTAGCCGCCGCTGATTGTTTCAAACCCTATTTGAATTGTGCGCTTAATCCAACCATCGAATCGATGAACGAACCAGGCTGATGAGCTCCCCTCGGTTCTCTCTACCAGATTGTGCCTTCGATTCTTCGATCAAACGAAGTTGATCGACGATCAACGAACAGCTGAGACTGGTTCTTCAATTTCTGGACGAACAATGGTTTAAATTGGAAAACGAATTATAGATTTGAGATGCGCTCGTCGAGAGCTTCAAGTTGATATATAGATCGATATTTTTTGTGGATTTTGACTTTTGGAGTTAGAATTTGAAATTGAATTGAAATTTGGGAATTAGGTTTTTTATGCCATTGGAATGAGGAGTTGAGAAGAAATGTACACAAGACAAATGAATATGAGGAGTGGCTAGGGTTTATAACATGTTATTTACTAGAAACATCGATGTCCAGTCTCAATGAATACATCGATGTCCAGTCTCAATACATCTTTACTAGAAACATTTAAAATGGTATATATTTATTTTTATTGTGATAAATTACTCAAGGTTACAACACTTTGTAACTAACATCACAAAACATATCATTTAACGACCCGCAATTATCGATAATTAAAAATATTAAATTAATTAAGATTTTGCAATGTAATATTATGAGAAATTAAAATTTTATGATTTATTAATGGTAAAATAACTAGAATATGATTTAATGTTGCATGAACGTTATTGACAATTATTTTAATGTAATCTTATCAATTGAAATTATTGTTAAGCTAATTTGGTTATAATTATAAATAAAGAATTAAAATTAGTAATTAACGGAATTAAGGAAATTGAAATATTATAATTAATATGTTAAAAATGATAACTGTAAAATATGAATGTAATAAAGGTAAACTAATGCTAATTATATCCATAAGGTGACGGTTGATTTAATAATAAGAGTGGAAATAAAATAAAATAATTTATTTGGATTTAAAATATAATTAACTAGGATTTTATTATAGTATAATTGAACGTTGAATTTAATGAAATATTTTAATAGTGAATTTAACATAGAAAATTTATTTTGATAGATTATTAATTTCTATGAAATCTAGAATGATGAAATTATTAACTACTAAATTTGAATTTAAAAGCGATTAAACTAATTTAATAATAATTTATTCAATTGACGTGAAATTAGCCATTTTGACCACTATCTCGAATTTAAATGAAACCAGTTTCATCGGATCATTATTATTGTAGTATTTCAAGTTTTGTAGCGATCGGACTTGTATCGTTTTATCATGCAAGCTCAAAACGTGTAGAAATCAATTAAAAGGAACTGAATGAATATACTTTGATTTTGAAAGCTAACTTTTTTATACAATGGAATTAGGTTTTGAAACTAGTTCCATTAGTTTAAAAATATCGAAAACATCCGTTTCTGTGACGACTTGCCCTTTCGACCCTCAAAAATGAACATAAATACGCCCATCGTATAACATGCCAAACGACCGAGTGTCGGAAAGACAGATTGTTGAGGGAAAAGAAAGTTGGTAGAATAAGAAGAAAACCAAACAAAATAGAATCTCACAGTGGATAGAACAACATATAATATCAATAGCTCTTTACATAAATCTGAAACTATAATATATACATATTTCATTCAGAGTACATAAATCAACAATTACCAGCCTGGATAGTTATAACACCCTATCCTCACAATTGATAATAATTTCAAGCAAAACACTACCACAGAAATAACAAGTACAAGAATATGTCTCGGTCTTCAACTCGTCTTTTGAGCTCCATAGCATCCTAACCTGAACCTGTAATACTCGGTCTGACCCGAGCATTATAATTAAATAACACTCGAGTTATTTGGAAAACCTGCATGAGAAAACACACTCATTTTGAGTTATTAAAGTTTCAAAGTCCTTTGAAAATCAAAGGCATCTCGTAAGACCATGCCACAAATAAACTCGATGAGTTTTAACCTTACGATAACCAGAACATTTCATATCAAAATCACCTGCTATTATAATAGTGTCTAAGTACAAATACTTGTTCAAATAGCTGAAATGCTTGCATCTCACACTCCAGCATAGTTGGGAACAATCAAAACCATACGGTGCTTATTGCAGAATGGATTCCATCTGAATGACTAGGTACTAGGGTAACACATGTCACAGTACGATGACTACGCCGGGATCCCCTGCTACACAAGACCGGACTATCCCTGACGATAGATCGAATATGATATCACACCAGATGTCCCCACCCTTTATCGAGCCTCTTCCATAAACTATAGTAATAAAATCCTAGGGTATCTAGAAGGTGATAAACATACCCTAATTGGTGCTACCCACTTAGCCTTGCTACATCCCCCTTGCTTTTCAGTCATTTCTGGTTAATAAGGCTAGAGGCTACGGTTAGCTTTCAAGGAAATTTTCACTTAGAATTCTCATTGTCCTCCAATGACAATGTTCTGATAGCATTCATCCATACAAGTCTGTTCTCGGTCTGAACGGAACCGAAAGCACTATTCCTACTGCATCCATTTTGGAATCACCCTCACGATTAATAGCGATTAACCCTTGCACTTCACTACTCCATCTTCGACTCCATGCTCTTGTCTTCATTTCGAAAACGTACTCATTGGATCAAAGTGGTTTTCGGATAACAGATCCGATCCTTGTTGCTTCGAAATAAAGTTCGATATTTTTGGTAAACTCAACCCCGGTTCTCTAGGAAATAAACAGACGAAGATATGATCGGAGATCACCTCATAACCGTTAGTGGACGGATTTCCTTAAAAACATCCAAGAAGAACGAAACGAGTTTATATGTACAGTATAGCACCTTGAATAGTAACTGTACCATATAACCCCGTACTTCTTCCAGTTATTTCTAAAGTTACATTTAGGTCCAGATTTGATAGTCGGTTATTTAACTGTCAAATAAACAATCAATTTAACCAAACTTCATTTTCACTGAAAAGCAACAAGTCTTATTTAATTTAAATCTTAAACACATAAAATTTCTTTATCCAAAGGTAGATACTTATCTTATCGAACTCAATATATTCACAAATTATCCTATTCAAAAATATTTGAAAACCCTTTAAAATAACGTAGAAAGTACCATTGTGGTATCAAATCATGGATCACGGCTCAATGGTTACGTCTCTATCTAATATAAATTCAAAACTCAACTGTAGGCACTCACTGCCTTCGATTTATTCCATGCGAGTGTATCATTACTTTCCAAAACTTTATTTAGAAATTATCTCAAAATAATGCTTGTGAATTCTAAAATAAATTCCAAGTTTAATCTAGGCAAATATACTTAAATAAAAGTCATTATACAAAGCTATATTAATATTTAATAATTTATCCTTTAAAACAAAAATGACGACTAGTTCTTAAATAATAATAAATCTTTAAAAATCATTATGAAGTAACTATTAATAATTACATATGCTTTAAACAATTTGAAATAATTTACTAACTAGTTTCCAGAATATTTTAAAACTTTTAAAATTTATCAAATTACTAATTAAAAATCCTCTTTTTAAAACAAACCCAATTTCTCAATTTTAGAACCCATTATACTTAAACAAGTACCATTTAAGGATTTATTATTTAAAAATCCTTTATTATACACTTTTATTCCAAAAATCCCTGTTTACTATTCTTTACCAATTTAAAACATATTTTTATTGGTATTTAAAAACACCAAAAATCCAGGTTAACTGTCATACATCCAATCAATTCAAATCACACAATAACCTATTACAGATTATTTCAACAAAAAATATATCATAATATTTGAAATTAAATTTAACATTTTTAGGAATCTAGTTGGATCCCTCCAACCTATTTCCCTGTATCCACAGATGTCAGCACAACATAAAAATACCAATTCCGCTTCGAGGCGGAATATCAGTTTATATAGGACCATCCGCTATTATACGGGTCGCATAGGGTCCCATCCGCTATACATATGCGGGAATATAAATCACTCCAATATATACTGCTATATATAATATCACATCCAACTGATCAAATGCCACAATTTAACCAATCATTCATTTATTAGTTTTACCTATTTAAAATTAATAACTAAATTGCAAAATTGAATGAGATTAACTCACCTTGATTTTTTTACGTTGCCAACGTTGCAATTTTAAATTAAATCGAACACGTTCGATTTAACCTAAAATTTTTGCTAGTTCCAATCAGCTCTAGATCTATTCTACTACGTAGTGCTCGTTGCTACGATTCCGGTGGCGCTTGTTTCGTTCGATTTCGACCACGTATGAATGAGATATGAAATTTTAAAGTTTGAATATAAATTATTATAAATAAATCTCTTTCATTTTATTTTATTTTTATACCTAAAAAATATCTGGGCCATTGATTTCAAAACCAAAATCTAGGTTGCAAGTTCCTTTCCCTCTCCTCTTCTTCACGAACGCAAGTTACAAGAAACCGAACCCATCACCGTTCTCGCATAACCCATTGCCGCACGAACCCTGTTCGTTGAGACGACGATCCGACGCCACCACGACACAGAGCATCACAACCCCCATCATCTGTAATGACTCTCAAATCCGTACCCCTTGAGTCAATACTACTCTACATAAATCAACTCAAGATGAATGGAAATACGAACCATTTGGGTTAAAGAAGAAGAGGTAGAAGAAGAAAATATAAACAACATCAGAATCTAACCATCGCAGCGGAATAAAATATAATAGATAATCACAGATCTTTACATCAAAACAAATTCTATATTTGTTTATACATACATCATCAGAGTACACATAACACACAATACACACCACTGAATACACAGCTAATCAACACAGCGGAATATGTAAAACAAGTACGGAAGTACGTATGGCATCCAGCTCGTCTCCTGAGCTCCACAGCATCCTATTCTGTATTCTATAATACTCGGTCTGATCCGAGCATTATAGTTAAATAACACCTGAGTCGGTCTGGAATACCAGCGTGAGAAAATAACACCCAAATTGATTATTAAGGTTTCAAAAATCCTTTGGAAATAAAAGCATCTCGTAAGACCACGCCACAAATAAACATGTCGGGTTTTTACCTTACGATAGCTAAAACACTTTTTATTAAAATCCTTTGATATTATAATATGGTCTATTTACAAATACTTATTAAAATAGCCGAAATTGTTGCATGATTAAATTTCATCTACTAGCCACAAAGTGGGTAATACAAACAAAACTCGTAAAAGGCACATAGAGAGAATGGATTTCCAACTAATGACTAGGCACTGGGGTACCACCTGTCACGATACATGGTCTAGATCACCGTACCGAGGATTACTCCCAATCCCTGCAACACAAGGCCGGGACTACCCCTTACTGGATAATCCCGAGTAAGATCACCCCATGGTTGTGATCAGCAACCGCACCACTAAGCCGAATAAAGGGACATCTAGATAAGGATGACCTCACCTAGAAATGGGTACTACCCACCTAGCCTTGCTGCATAACCCCTGATTTTCAGTCATTCCCGATTGATGAGGCTTGAGGCTAAGCGTTACCTTTTAGAACGCACTTAGAATGCTCATCGTCCATCTGATGATGTTACGAAAGCATTCATCCATACAAGTCCGTCCCGGGTTCGAACGGAACTGAAGGCACTATTCCGACTACATCCATTTTGGAAACATCCTCAGGATTAGTAGCGACTAGTCCTTGCACTTCACTGCTCCATCTTCGACTCCTAATTTGTTTTTCCATGAAAACGTACAAACTGGATCGAAGTGGTTTTCGAGAAATTAATCCTGATCCCGGTCTCTTTGAAACGATCAGCGCATTGGCCAATATTGATAATCGGTTATATAACTATCAATTAACATTCACAAACATCTATCAAACATAAATAATTTCTCCAAATTATTTATTAACCTCAAAATATCTTCGCGAGATATATTTCCATTTTCACTCTTTTGAAAATAGTTTTCAACACACCTTTCTCATGAATTAAATCCCCAAATATTTATTTCCACTGAAAACAACCAAGCACAAAACTTTAGATTTTTAAATTAATTTAAAACACTTTATTATAAATTATGCTTTAAAACATTTAAATTAAAAAATTACTTTAATACTTTATTAAAAATATATACTATAGGAATATTTAAAATGAGGCTACTTTATAAAATATAAAACTAGATTTTCTCTTTTAAAACAAAATATCAAGTCACCTTCAAATAGTTACTACTATAATCGATTTGAAAAATACTTACTTCAGAGTTTAAACATTTAGAAATAATAAATTTTTTTAAAACATGCTTTTTAAAATGACATTAAAACTTGTAAAAATTTACTTTGAAACGTACTTAGTTATTCAGGGAAATATACTTCTCTTCACATTCTTTAAAAAATAAATCACTATTTATTTTTAAACAAAATTTCTCATTCCTTTAATAACTTTCCATCGCGAACTTATTCCTCCAAATATCCATTGATATACTACTTTACTTTTATAAACCCAGTTTATAAATTTCAAAGTCCCACTTCTCCTTTAAAGATCCAACTTCAACCACTTAAATCAATTTTCAAATTGACTGTGACGACCCGGAATTTTGAGCAATATCAATTTAATAATCTTTGATAATAATTAAATTGATTTGATCATTTTATATTATAAATTGACAAGTTAAATTTATTTTAAAAGGTTAATGACAATAATTTGTAAATATCTATCAATAAGTTTCTTAACAATATAAATAGGCAAGATTAATTCTTTTGAAAGCTAATAATAATTTGATTTTGAAATATTTATTTTGATAAATAAGAAGTTTTTAATGTAATAAAATTTTATATTCAAATTGTAATATATATGAATGTATATATATTGTGATTTGGTATTTATTTTAAAATTTAATTTGGAAATTAATAAATATAATATTAGAATATGTTTCTATTTGAAATGTGTATATATATTTGTATATATATGTTTGAAATAGAAATTATTAATTTGAATTTAATAAGAGTTTTCAAACTTGAATATATTTAGTTTTGAATTTAAAATGATAATTTGATTTAATGACTTTGAATTGATAATTGAGATTTAAATTTAAATTAACAAAGTTAATTCCTTATTTATGATAAATATGTACTTTAAGCTTTTAAATAAGATTTTAATTTAAAATAGATGTTTCAAAACATATAAACATGATTTAATTAAAAATATAAGCTACTTGATTTCATATGAATATTTATTAGGATAAGTATGTACATTTTATATTACATAAATACATGTATATAAGGATTTAATAAATTATTAAAGATAAATACATTTAAAGAAAAACATAAATAAAACAAGTATAACACTTGTAAGTATATTAAATTATGTAAATTACATTTGTAAGAATATAAACCTTTAAAGGGACACATGGCACTCTCTTGTAAATATAATTAAAAATTTAACTTGTAAATATAAAATATGAGTTTTATTTTCAGCTGAAATATTTTCTTTGAACTCAAAACTGTAAACTTAATACAAAAGAAAAATGCAAATCAAAACAAAGATCAAAATACAAACAAATCAAAGATGAGAACAAATCTGAAATCCAGGAAACCAAAAGGAAGTAAAATCTGGAAAATACAACAAAGCAGAAATTCAGATTTTCAACAGCTACAAGATTTTTAAATTCAAATTACATGCAAGCTCATTTTCAAGAACAACTCAGTAATCATGCATTAGGATGTACATCTTCAACATGCATACTGGAAATAAAATCATCACTTCAACTTGCAAAGGGAATTGGAAGTCTGGAAACATACAGCTTCTGTTTTCTGGAAAATTGTACAGGTGAGTAAATAAATTTTAAAAACAGATTTAAACTTGAATCTTATCTTGGATTGTGAAGGAATATCATGCTATTACTTGATTGAATTAAATGCATGTTGTATGTGAGTGTATAAGTTTATGTCTGAATATGGATTGAATGCCTGTAGGGTTGAAATTTTACTGTGTGTTATAAAACAGTTTCAAAACTTTAGAGTATATTCAATAACTAACTTATGAATTCGAATTAGACTTAGAATTGTAAATAAAAGTTGTTTGAAATCAACTAACTTATCAGCTAAAAATAATTACAAGTTGTAAAAATAGGAAATTGGTTCTGCATTTTCAGATTTACAGTAAAACATAGTATTGAGACAAAATTCGATGAAAACAATTTTAATTTTTGATTGCATGATTGGATTGCAAATGGTAAATGATGATTTTTAGTACTGGAATCATAATTTTTAATGAACTAATTAGTGGGTATTTTGGAATTTTCTGTTTTGGGTATTTTTGCCAAATCACGGCCATCCACCGCGAACTAGGTTTTGCCGTTGGTCATGGAGATGAAGGGGACTTAGGTGAGCATGCGAAAAATACTCATGGATTTTATTAATGATCGATTTGGTCGAGAATTTGGTAAGTAGGGTTTTAACACCTGTTTTTGGCCGTCGTGTTCATCGGGGTTTCGCGGCGACGTGGGGGTGTCGGTGTTGATCGCACTTGGTGCAAGAGGTACTGGGGAGTGAGGGGAAGCTATGATGATGAAGGCGTGGTCTCTGGTGAAGGAAGTGGTCGGCGGTGGATGATTTTTGTTGGAGATGGGTTTCGAACAGTTTGGGTTCGAATGTTGAATTTTGATTTTCAAGCGTTTTGGGTGTTCTGGGTGATGAAGTTGGATAAGGAGGTCATGAGTGACTTGGGAATGGCCGGAGGTTGGTCAACGTCGGCCGAACGTGGGTGTGCACGTTGACGTGCACTGTCGCGTGCATCAGGAGGTTGGGTGCTGGAAATGGGAAGATAAGCAGGGGTAGACTCGAAGTAGGCTTCGCGTTTTTGATGGTCTGACTCGAAGCAAGGGTAGGCAGGTGAGACTCGGGAATTGTCGTGTGAGTTCCTGAGTGATTACTCGAGTTGCCAGCATGCTTTAGTTTGGGCTATGTGGGTTTTGATAAGTTTTAAAATATTTAACAGTAAGGTTTCTAAATTAAAACAAAGAATTTTTGTTTTTAGAAATAAAGTTTTTTAAACAAGGGTTAAACAAGTTCAAATTGAAATGGTTTTCAAAGTTATGTTTTAAACAATTTGACATATTTTAAAATATGGAGTTTTAAAATAAAATGAGTAGATCTTAAAATAAAGTTTGTATTTAAACTTTAATAAATAAATTTGGAAAGGTTTTTAAGATTTAAAAGTTCAAATCTTAAAATATGTTTAAATTATAATTGATTTCTAAATATTATATTTTATTTAAATTAAGTTTAATGATTTAGAATTTGATAATCAATTGTAATAAAGATTATCTTTAATTATTTTGAATTTTGATTTAATTAAAGATAATTAAGTTTGGAAAGATAATTAAGATAATTAGATTATTAACTGATGAAGGTTATTGGTTAATATAATAATTTAATTAAGACAATGTTTTCTTAATTAAGAGTTTTGTAATATTAGAAGTTAAAAATCATTTAATTAATTTTAAATGATTTAGTTAAATAGTTAATTAAATAATAAATTTGTGATTAATTAAGATAATCACTTTGGATTAATCTAATATAATTACTTGGGAAAGTAATTAAAGTAATTAAGTGATTAATTACTAAAGGTAAAGGATAATTACTTTATGAAAAGTAATTAAGTAGGTGTGATTAGGGAATAATCACTTTAGTTATTAATTAAAAGACTTAATTAATAATTAGTTAAAGGTTTAAATTATTTGATTTATGATTAATTAATTAAAAAATTAAGAATAATTAATTAAGTGATTAATTACTTGTGAAAGTAATTAATTAAGATAGAATTTAATTAATGATATAATCATTAATTAATGGAAATAATTAATTAATTGTTAATTAATAATTTAAGAGCAATTAATTTATAATTTAGTTTTAATTACTAAATGTAATTAAAGTAATTAATCAAAGGTGATTAATTAAAAGTAATTAATTAAGTATGATTAATTAAAAAGGTAATTAATCAAATGTGATTAATTAAAAATGATTAATCAAGTGTAATTAATTAAAGATAATTAAGGAATAATTATAAGAATAATTAGAGAATAATTAATCAAGGTTGATTAATTTAGAAGTAATTAAGAGGTAATTACTTAATTTAATTTGGAAGTAATTAATCAGGATGATTAATTAATTTGGAAATTAAGTAATAATTACTTATAGTAATTAAGTGATAATTAATCAAGGAAGATTAATTGAGTTGGGTAATTAAGTGATGTTTGTTAATTAATTTGTAATTAATTAATGAATAGTATTGGATTGAAGATAATCCAAGTGTTTAATTAAGGATTAATTTAATTTAAGGATTAATTAAATTAATCGAGTTTGAATAAAACTTGTTTATGAATGATTAATGATTGGATGATATATATCATTGGATGAGTTTATGATATTGGATGTTGTTGGATGGCATTGATTGATGGATGATGATATGTATATGCTATATCTGATTTTGACATATATGCTGCTTTGTGATATGTATAGATGCATGTTATAATAGATGCTTATCTATTTGTGTTGTGAATACATCCATTTATGTTAAGTGATACTTCTGAATATCTATTGTTTAAATCCCTTAAGTACAACTTGGACATTAAAATGGCGTTTGGTTTCGATGAGACCGGGATCGGGTTTCCATATTTGGAATCCGAAAACCACATCGATTCCAATTAAACGTTAGGTCGTTAATCCAAGTGGAGCAAGTGAAGACTCGAGGTGTAAGGGCTATACGTCAGTATAACTCTGTGGGTGATTCCGTAATGAGTTTGACGGAATAGTGCTTATAGATTCGAGATGGTGAATCAGAGTGCAAGGGCTATGGTCGTTGACTCTGAGGGTGATTCCAAAATGAGTGCAACGAGATAGTGCCTTCGGTTTCGTTCGAACCCGGAACGAACTTGTATGGATTGAATGCTTTCAGCACATCGTCAGGCGGACGATGAGCATTCTAAGATAATTGGTCCTATAAAGGTAATCGCAGCCTCAAGCCTCATCAACCGGGAATGGCTAAAACAGGGGAGGTGCAGCAAGGCTTCGTGGGTCGCGCCCACTGGAGAGCAAGATACATCCCTGTCTAGAGGTCCCTTTATATTTCGGCTGTGTGGGCAGTTGGTCTGCAGCCAACTGCGGGGTGGTCTTGTTCGGGACTATTCAGTAAGGAATGGTCCCGGTCTTGTGTTGCAGGGGATGAAGGGAGTAATCCTCGGTACGGTGATCTAGGCCACGTACTGTGACGGGCGGTACCCCAGTAGCCCTGCCATTGTTGGAAACCCATTTTCCCTACGAGACCCTACGGTTTTGTTTGTATTACCCACTTTTGTGGCTAGTAGCTGGAATTTAATCATGTAACAATTTCGGCTATTTCATATTTATTTGAAAACCCTAGACACTATTATAATATCACTGGATTTCCTATCAAATGTTTTGGTTAGCGTAAGGTAAAAACTTTTCCATGTTTATGTGTGGGAAGTCTTACGTGATACCTTTTCTTTCAAAGGTTTTTCTAAAGTTAAGCAATCTTAAACCGTTTACTCACACCAGACCCCTGTCTGACCCGAGTGTTTATTTTCTGTTTTATTAAACTCTTGGGTACTCATATTATATATGAGTAGTCAAGTGATTCAGGTTATCTCTTGACGAATTCTGGAGGAGCTTTGGAGCAGGAGGCTTCAGCGTGTAGATATATGGTTAGAGTTTCCGCTGTGTGTTATTCTGTGTTGTATTCTATGTTGATGTCCTGTATTGTATTAGACAGAATGTTATAACTATCTATATTGAGATGTTTAGTTGTGTACTCTGATATATATGATACTATGTATATGTTCTATATTATATTTAAATCGTTCCGCTGTGAGATTCTGATGTGTTGTTTTCTCTTTCTTCTCTTTCTTTTCTTCTTCTATCCCTTTCTTTCTTAATTAGCGATGCGATTTTCCGGGAGTGGAAAGTTGGGTCGCTACAGCTGGTATCAGAGCGTTAGGTTGAGTGAATACCTAGGCTCTGAAGTTTGTCTTTCTTTAGGAAGCATTAGGTTGAGTGAATACCTAGGCTCTGGAGTGGTGTCTATCTTGAGAGAGCGTACTTGCAATTTTTATATAAATATATATATATTTATATAACTACCTAATATGTTGGATTATCTGTTTGGATTTTCCAACATAGGTTATAAAGGTAGATAAGGTAGGAGTGTGTAGAACACGACTACCACTATTGGTTGAGGCTTATATGTTGTGGTTGGAGGTGTGTTTATCGAGATTGTAGACCTGATACTGTCTCGAATAAGTTTTGTGGATTGTAGAAAGGATTTCTTTGAGTCCAGAGGAAGTCTTTTTCCAAGAATTGGAGTATATTCTTGAAGTGTGAGGTTGATTTGCTCTCGAGTGAGCGGGATTTCCTTGAGTTGAGTTGTCCGCTGAGCAGAAGCAAGTGATGGTGTCTTGATGACTTCAAGAAGGAATAGCTGTGTGATGAGATGCATTTTCCATAAATGGTTCTGAAGATGTTTCTTTTGGAAGCAGATTTAGATGGTGTTGGAAGAGCATTGATGTCTTCTACAAGGAAGGTTCAGATGTTCTGAGATTTTCTGGATCTCAAGTAAGGGTATCTTATCTTTATTGAAGAAGGAGACTAAGGTCGATGAGTTACCTCATTTCGGACATGGTCTCAATTGTTTTCTTAAGAAGATAAGTAGCTGGTGTTTGATTTGGAGCCGAGTTTCTTGAGGAGATGTTTACTCATCTCAAGGATTTTTAATGAGATTGGATGATAGTTTTGAGTTTCAGGAGATTGTGGTTAAGGAAGACCTTTGGTTTAGCTGTATCATTGAAGTGAAGTTTGGAAGCAGCAGTGTGGATCTGTTTCTTTGATGATTCAGTAATCTGTGGGATTCTACTATCGGCAGACCAGGCAGATGGTGAAGGCTTATTCTTTTCTTTGGGAGGCTCAGCAGAGCGAGATATCTGTTGGAAGTGATCTATCAGTTTCTGATAGGTAAGCTATTCTTGAAGATTGATCTTGATTTGGGAAGCTGTTCTAGTTTGTAAAGACAGTTCTTTGGAATCTGAACTGAGAGAGATCGCAAAAGTGACTTGCGATTAGTTAGGGAATCTTGGAGTATTCTTGGTTTGATATTGAGGCATCTCAAGTAGAGGTGGAAGCTATGGAAGTAGTCGGAGGTTCTCTAGATGTTTTTGGGGAAATCTGAGGTCTACCTGAATCGAAGATTGAGATTTCTTATCGACTTGGATTTTCAGGAGTAGTATTGATGGTTCAATCTTATAGTGGGATGACTCTTGGAGCGAGAAGAGTTTGGAGAGGCAGCTCAGGATTCTTAGGATTGGTCATCTTATTCTAAGTTGAAATTCTGCTAAGATATTTTGACCAAGTGAATGGTCGTTGAGATTTTTATGAGTCGAATGAGCTGTGTTTGGTGGTAGATTGTGTTTGTATTCTGTGATAGCATTCTTATCTGCTCTAGATCAGAGTTGTGCAGCGGAAGCAAGTTGGCAGTTATTCTTGTATGGAGCAACCGGGAGTTGCAGTAAGGGATTTCTACAGGAAATTCAAGTATGAAGGATTTTTCTGGATTTGGTAGGTTTGGTTGTCTAGTGCAACTGTTTGGCTATTCAAATTTGAGATGCAGGTTTGAAGTCCATTGATGTTTGTGGTATAGAGTTGTATTTTGGATTTCAGCAAATTATTTTTGGGTAAGCCATTTTGTTGAGTAGGATCTGGAGATTTGGTTTGAGTTAGTGCTGTTGTTTCATGGAGCAATCAGAAAGGGTTAGGCTGATCAGGAATATTGGAGGTGATTAGAGCATCTGAAGAATTGTGCAGTTTAGAATTGAGGGATTTGGGATGTGTAGTTAGAGTTTGGATTTTGATTTGTTTTTATCCGATCAAAAGAGATATAAGATTGGGTAAAACTGGAGTGTTAGCTTTGAAGGTATTTGGAGTTTTATCTGTGATCTCTAGAGATTTGATTTTGATCAACAGGATTGAATTGCCAGTTTGGATAGCTGGAAATCATTGTATTTCACATATCTCAGAAGAATATGTGTATGATTCTTTGAGTAATAGAATCAGCAGTCCAGAAGGATCTGGCAGTTGAGTTGGTTTTGAGTTTAGTCTGATATCTTGTTCAGGTTTGTAGGATCAGGTGAGGGAATTTTTGGTTTTTGTAGTGTAGTTAGTTAAGATTTGTAGAGCGAGTGTTCCAGTATAGATACCTGGAAACTCTAGATAATATTAGGAAGTTCTATTCAGAATTTTTCTGAATAGATAAATTGTTTGTTTGTTTGAATTGGTTGCTATGTTTGATTGTTTGATTTGCTGATAGGAATTTAAATTCTTTAGCTGGGTTATTAAATTATCTTTGCTTTTAAATTTCGGGGACGAAATTCTTTTAAGGGGGGAGGAATGTGACGACCCGGAATTTTGAGCAATATCAATTTAATAATCTTTGATAATAATTAAATTGATTTGATCATTTTATATTATAAATTGACAAGTTAAATTTATTTTAAAAGGTTAATGACAATAATTTGTAAATATCTATCAATAATTTTCTTAACAATATAAATAGGCAAGATTAATTCTTTTGAAAGCTAATAATAATTTGATTTTGAAATATTTATTTTGATAAATAAGAAGTTTTTAATGTAATAAAATTTTATATTCAAATTGTAATATATATGAATGTATATATATTGTGATTTGGTATTTATTTTAAAATTTAATTTGGAAATTAATAAATATAATATTAGAATATGTTTCTATTTGAAATGTGTATATATATTTGTATATATATGTTTGAAATAGAAATTATTAATTTGAATTTAATAAGAGTTTTCAAACTTGAATATATTTAGTTTTGAATTTAAAATGATAATTTGATTTAATGACTTTGAATTGATAATTGAGATTTAAATTTAAATTAACAAAGTTAATTCCTTATTTATGATAAATATGTACTTTAAGCTTTTAAATAAGATTTTAATTTAAAATAGATGTTTCAAAACATATAAACATGATTGAATTAAAAATATAAGCTACTTGATTTCATATGAATATTTATTAGGATAAGTATGTACATTTTATATTACATAAATACATGTATATAAGGATTTAATAAATTATTAAAGATAAATACATTTAAAGAAAAACATTAATAAAACAAGTATAACACTTGTAAGTATATTAAATTATGTAAATTACATTTGTAAGAATATAAACCTTTAAAGGGACACATGGCACTCTCTTGTAAATATAATTAAAAATTTAACTTGTAAATATAAAATATGAGTTTTATTTTCAGCTGAAATATTTTCTTTGAACTCAAAACTGTAAACTTAATACAAAAGAAAAATGCAAATCAAAACAAAGATCAAAATACAAACAAATCAAAGATGAGAACAAATCTGAAATCCAGGAAACCAAAAGGAAGTAAAATCTGGAAAATACAACAAAGCAGAAATTCAGATTTTCAACAGCTACAAGATTTTTAAATTCAAATTACATGCAAGCTCATTTTCAAGAACAACTCAGTAATCATGCATTAGGATGTACATCTTCAACATGCATACTGGAAATAAAATCATCACTTCAACTTGCAAAGGGAATTGGAAGTCTGGAAACATACAGCTTCTGTTTTCTGGAAAATTGTACAGGTGAGTAAATAAATTTTAAAAACAGATTTAAACTTGAATCTTATCTTGGATTGTGAAGGAATATCATGCTATTACTTGATTGAATTAAATGCATGTTGTATGTGAGTGTATAAGTTTATGTCTGAATATGGATTGAATGCCTGTAGGGTTGAAATTTTACTGTGTGTTATAAAACAGTTTCAAAACTTTAGAGTATATTCAATAACTAACTTATGAATTCGAATTAGACTTAGAATTGTAAATAAAAGTTGTTTGAAATCAACTAACTTATCAGCTAAAAATAATTACAAGTTGTAAAAATAGGAAATTGGTTCTGCATTTTCAGATTTACAGTAAAACATAGTATTGAGACAAAATTCGATGAAAACAATTTTAATTTTTGATTGCATGATTGGATTGCAAATGGTAAATGATGATTTTTAGTACTGGAATCATAATTTTTAATGAACTAATTAGTGGGTATTTTGGAATTTTCTGTTTTGGGTATTTTTGCCAAATCACGGCCATCCACCGCGAACTAGGTTTTGCCGTTGGTCATGGAGATGAAGGGGACTTAGGTGAGCATGCGAAAAATACTCATGGATTTTATTAATGATCGATTTGGTCGAGAATTTGGTAAGTAGGGTTTTAACACCTGTTTTTGGCCGTCGTGTTCATCGGGGTTTCGCGGCGACGTGGGGGTGTCGGTGTTGATCGCACTTGGTGCAAGAGGTACTGGGGAGTGAGGGGAAGCTATGATGATGAAGGCGTGGTCTCTGGTGAAGGAAGTGGTCGGCGGTGGATGATTTTTGTTGGAGATGGGTTTCGAACAGTTTGGGTTCGAATGTTGAATTTTGATTTTCAAGCGTTTTGGGTGTTCTGGGTGATGAAGTTGGATAAGGAGGTCATGAGTGACTTGGGAATGGCCGGAGGTTGGTCAACGTCGGCCGAACGTGGGTGTGCACGTTGACGTGCACTGTCGCGTGCATCAGGAGGTTGGGTGCTGGAAATGGGAAGATAAGCAGGGGTAGACTCGAAGTAGGCTTCACGTTTTTGATGGTCTGACTCGAAGCAAGGGTAGGCAGGTGAGACTCGGGAATTGTCGTGTGAGTTCCTGAGTGATTACTCGAGTTGCCAGCATGCTTTAGTTTGGGCTATGTGGGTTTTGATAAGTTTTAAAATATTTAACAGTAAGGTTTCTAAATTAAAACAAAGAATTTTTGTTTTTAGAAATAAAGTTTTTTAAACAAGGGTTAAACAAGTTCAAATTGAAATGGTTTTCAAAGTTATGTTTTAAACAATTTGACATATTTTAAAATATGGAGTTTTAAAATAAAATGAGTAGATCTTAAAATAAAGTTTGTATTTAAACTTTAATAAATAAATTTGGAAAGGTTTTTAAGATTTAAAAGTTCAAATCTTAAAATATGTTTAAATTATAATTGATTTCTAAATATTATATTTTATTTAAATTAAGTTTAATGATTTAGAATTTGATAATCAATTGTAATAAAGATTATCTTTAATTATTTTGAATTTTGATTTAATTAAAGATAATTAAGTTTGGAAAGATAATTAAGATAATTAGATTATTAACTGATGAAGGTTATTGGTTAATATAATAATTTAATTAAGACAATGTTTTCTTAATTAAGAGTTTTGTAATATTAGAAGTTAAAAATCATTTAATTAATTTTAAATGATTTAGTTAAATAGTTAATTAAATAATAAATTTGTGATTAATTAAGATAATCACTTTGGATTAATCTAATATAATTACTTGGGAAAGTAATTAAAGTAATTAAGTGATTAATTACTAAAGGTAAAGGATAATTACTTTATGAAAAGTAATTAAGTAGGTGTGATTAGGGAATAATCACTTTAGTTATTAATTAAAAGACTTAATTAATAATTAGTTAAAGGTTTAAATTATTTGATTTATGATTAATTAATTAAAAAATTAAGAATAATTAATTAAGTGATTAATTACTTGTGAAAGTAATTAATTAAGATAGAATTTAATTAATGATATAATCATTAATTAATGGAAATAATTAATTAATTGTTAATTAATAATTTAAGAGCAATTAATTTATAATTTAGTTTTAATTACTAAATGTAATTAAAGTAATTAATCAAAGGTGATTAATTAAAAGTAATTAATTAAGTATGATTAATTAAAAAGGTAATTAATCAAATGTGATTAATTAAAAATGATTAATCAAGTGTAATTAATTAAAGATAATTAAGGAATAATTATAAGAATAATTAGAGAATAATTAATCAAGGTTGATTAATTTAGAAGTAATTAAGAGGTAATTACTTAATTTAATTTGGAAGTAATTAATCAGGATGATTAATTAATTTGGAAATTAAGTAATAATTACTTATAGTAATTAAGTGATAATTAATCAAGGAAGATTAATTGAGTTGGGTAATTAAGTGATGTTTGTTAATTAATTTGTAATTAATTAATGAATAGTATTGGATTGAAGATAATCCAAGTGTTTAATTAAGGATTAATTTAATTTAAGGATTAATTAAATTAATCGAGTTTGAATAAAACTTGTTTATGAATGATTAATGATTGGATGATATATATCATTGGATGAGTTTATGATATTGGATGTTGTTGGATGGCATTGATTGATGGATGATGATATGTATATGCTATATCTGATTTTGACATATATGCTGCTTTGTGATATGTATAGATGCATGTTATAATAGATGCTTATCTATTTGTGTTGTGAATACATCCATTTATGTTAAGTGATACTTCTGAATATCTATTGTTTAAATCCCTTAAGTACAACTTGGACATTAAAATGGCGTTTGGTTTCGATGAGACCGGGATCGGGTTTCCATATTTGGAATCCGAAAACCACATCGATTCCAATTAAACGTTAGGTCGTTAATCCAAGTGGAGCAAGTGAAGACTCGAGGTGTAAGGGCTATACGTCAGTATAACTCTGTGGGTGATTCCGTAATGAGTTTGACGGAATAGTGCTTATAGATTCGAGATGGTGAATCAGAGTGCAAGGGCTATGGTCGTTGACTCTGAGGGTGATTCCAAAATGAGTGCAACGAGATAGTGCCTTCGGTTTCGTTCGAACCCGGAACGAACTTGTATGGATTGAATGCTTTCAGCACATCGTCAGGCGGACGATGAGCATTCTAAGATAATTGGTCCTATAAAGGTAATCGCAGCCTCAAGCCTCATCAACCGGGAATGGCTAAAACAGGGGAGGTGCAGCAAGGCTTCGTGGGTCGCGCCCACTGGAGAGCAAGATACATCCCTGTCTAGAGGTCCCTTTATATTTCGGCTGTGTGGGCAGTTGGTCTGCAGCCAACTGCGGGGTGGTCTTGTTCGGGACTATTCAGTAAGGAATGGTCCCGGTCTTGTGTTGCAGGGGATGAAGGGAGTAATCCTCGGTACGGTGATCTAGGCCACGTACTGTGACGGGCGGTACCCCAGTAGCCCTGCCATTGTTGGAAACCCATTTTCCCTACGAGACCCTACGGTTTTGTTTGTATTACCCACTTTTGTGGCTAGTAGCTGGAATTTAATCATGTAACAATTTCGGCTATTTCATATTTATTTGAAAACCCTAGACACTATTATAATATCACTGGATTTCCTATCAAATGTTTTGGTTAGCGTAAGGTAAAAACTTTTCCATGTTTATGTGTGGGAAGTCTTACGTGATACCTTTTCTTTCAAAGGTTTTTCTAAAGTTAAGCAATCTTAAACCGTTTACTCACACCAGACCCCTGTCTGACCCGAGTGTTTATTTTCTGTTTTATTAAACTCTTGGGTACTCATATTATATATGAGTAGTCAAGTGATTCAGGTTATCTCTTGACGAATTCTGGAGGAGCTTTGGAGCAGGAGGCTTCAGCGTGTAGATATATGGTTAGAGTTTCCGCTGTGTGTTATTCTGTGTTGTATTCTATGTTGATGTCCTGTATTGTATTAGACAGAATGTTATAACTATCTATATTGAGATGTTTAGTTGTGTACTCTGATATATATGATACTATGTATATGTTCTATATTATATTTAAATCGTTCCGCTGTGAGATTCTGATGTGTTGTTTTCTCTTTCTTCTCTTTCTTTTCTTCTTCTATCCCTTTCTTTCTTAATTAGCGATGCGATTTTCCGGGAGTGGAAAGTTGGGTCGCTTCATTGACTTCCAATTTACTCCATTTAGAAATAAATTTCTTTACTTACTCAATTCATTTCAAAATCCATTAATTATAGACTTTATATTTTTTTTCGTTTTGATTTAAGATCTTTTGACTGAAACATACCAATTTCAGATTTTCCAAATTTCATCTTTATTCTTTTCAATATTTTAAATCTTAAACTTAAAATAAATGCTTTATTCGTTTAAATAATAAAACTGAAGTTTAAAATTCATTATCTTCCTGTTTATTCAAAATTCCATTTCCATATACAGAATTCATTTATTAAAATTTTAAAACCACTATTATTCTTATCCAGTTCATTCTTAATTTATTTAAATTCTCTATAGTTATTTCACTTACAAATTCTCTTTTTTTATTTTCTTTTCAAAAATCCAATTCTATATATTTTGATAACTCAGTGTACTGAAATATATTCAAGTAAACCATAGCATTCAATATTCCAATTATCAATAATATTCATTACAGAATATCTAATATTCATATCAGAGAATATTAAACAATATAAAAATTTTTGAGGAATCCAGTTGAATCCCTCCAACCTGTTTCCTTGCATCCACAGATGTTAGCACAATATAAAAAACCAATTCCACTTCGAGGTGGAATATCATGGTATATGGGTTTTAAATATAATTGCATCCGCTATTATGCGGCGCATAGGGTCTCATCCGCTATATAATGCGGGAAATCAATCATTCCAAGATATATTATATATTACTATATATAATATTGCACATCAAAACAATTCAATCATTCAATCAATTATTTAAATTTAACCATTTAAATTTAAATTTAAATAGAAATCCAGAAGAGTGAGATTAACTCACCTTTTATTTTGTTGTTTGCAATCCATTCCAAACTGGCTTGTTTCCATGATTTTAAACCCAGTATAAAACATTGTACAATTTATTAGAATTCTGAATTAACTTAAGAATCGATTTCCATATAATAATTTTAATTGGAAAATGGTTTAATCTTAACCAATGATTTGAATTTTTAGTAAATAATTAAGTTCAAAGTAATTTCCTTTAATAATCTTTTAGTGACTAAAATAATTTAAACAGATATATTACTTTAATATTAATCTAGTAAATAAAATATGTATGTAGATATATATTTTAGTTCTTATTTCCAAAATAAATTATATAGGTTTAGAAATCCAATTTTTATAACATTTTAAAATTCACACTTTATCAATACAAAATAATTTATACTACCATTTAAATTTTCTATTTTCTTAAATCTTATCCTCATATATTTGTCACTGTACTTATATATACAAAATTTGGCCTTGCTGCATATTTTAAACTTAACAATAATCTATTTTTAAGAAATACCACTATTTACTAAATCACTTTAGTTAATTCAATTTAACCTAATTAATTGTTAATTACTTACCTGATAGAAACCAAAACCCGAACAGACCTTCACACGACAACTCGAGTCCGAGCTACCCACGAACGACGCGCGATGATCCACTGATCATTGAACAGAGGAGAATACATTCCTCACGAATCAAGCTCATCTCCTTTCCCAAAAACTAGGTCGCGAACTTTCCCATGCTTGGCACAATAAACCACAGACTCAGTCGCGACGAAACACACGAACAAATCTCGCCACCATCACCAGACAACATCGCGACATCTCCTCTTCTTCGATCACCGCCTCCTCTGAACCGAAGCCTTCAACTTGAACCACAGCAGCCCCCCTCTTAAAATTGATCGCGAGAGATCATCACCGCTCGACCCTAAACGAGCCGTCGTGTCGAACTCGAGTCGAAATATGCTAAATCTGACAATTTATCTCGACTTCGAATTGATTCGTGGAATTTGGATCAGGATTGAGATCCATTTTTGATTTTGTTCTAAGGAAGAGGAAATGGAAGAAGCCGTGTTTTGTTTTTTTATTAAAATGAGTTCGACCATTTTTAGCTGGGAAGAAAAGAAACGAAGGTATTTTTGTTTTCTGCATTAACTGTGGTTTGAGAGAAGTGAAAGAAATAATGACGGTGTGTAGAAGAAGGTTGTAGTGATTTTGAAGGAAAAGAAAATATCGATGTGAAAGGAATACGGCTGGAGGTTGTCTAAGATATATATATATATATTAACTAATTCAAATTGCCTCGATAAATGTAAATCAAAATCTCGACATCCTATCGAGGCATGCCGCTAAGCGTTTATAATATTATAACCCTATTCCGAACGCAAAGGAAAAGGTTTCGAGTCCAAATTCGATCGTATGGAAAAGATAGCTATCTGGACCAGTTATTAAATTAAATTTCGATATAAATTTCAGCGGGTTTATATATCGTACGTTCCCATGACAACTCCAAATGTTACGAAAATTGAAATCCGACAATAATTCAACATTACGGATCCAATGGAACTAGTTTCGTCGAATTCCAAAACTGTGCCTCGGAAGGCTATTTTAAATATCAATTTAAACGATATATTTTCAAAACCGAACAAATCGCCCTTAAATTCAATTTTAACACTTTTACTATCTTCAGCATTATCGGTATAAATTTTACAAGCCTTTAAAATCTTTTTAACAAGCACGAAACTCCAGACTTAATGTTTTACCCAATTCCCAATTATTAAATTAAATAGCTATATCATTCAAAAAACTGCTATATTAAATTCTGAATCTATTTTAGTGAGAAAAAAACAAGCTTTTCATATCCAAAATCAATTTATAATCAAATTAAATATTTAAACCTATTTAAATATTCCAATTTAAATTGTTCAAAATTCCAGGTCGTCACATTCCTCCCCCCTTAAAAGAATTTCGTCCCCGGAATTACTAGTTAGGAAGAATGATCCAATACCGTTACTATTTTTTTCTTCCAAAACCAAACAGTTTTATTAACTTGCCATAACTTATCTTTTATTGAAGACCCACTATTACTTCAACCAACTTTCCAAAACCTTCCATAGTTTTCGAATAACTTTACTTATTCAAACTTAAATTTAAATCCAAATTTAGAATATCAAAACTTTCTCAAAAAAATTCTAACTCTCTAAATGTTTGAAAATTTTGCCAGCGTCTCCTTTGTGTGGCTAGCTCGGTACAACTACAAAATGCCTCTACGGGCTCCCAAATTCCAAAAGAAAACAAAAGGCCAAGTGGCTAGATCAAAAACCCAATCAAATTTCATACGGAAATTTAAACACATACATTTTTGGTCGGGCAATTCAAATTTATCATCTGAAATCAAAACCAATTTTCCTTCCCCTTTATAATACCTGCATATCCTACTTAGCAATACTATCTAATCATAGCTTTTTAAAATCATTTTATACATTTCCTTAAAGAAGTTTTCATATCTACTTCTATTCAAATTAGTTTTCCCACTTCCATATGAGTTCAATTTATCTTCAACTTTGAATATTGAATTTTTATCTTTCATTTATAATTGATTCATATCATTATTTAAATTAGTTTCATCAACTAATTTATTTCAATTTCCAATTTGAAATCGTTTTGCCGCTAAGAACAAATTTTCCAAAAAAAATTCTAACTCCCAAAATTTTTAGAAAATTTTGGCAGAGTCTCCTTTTTACGGAGGAGCTTTTGCAATAATACAAATATATGTACATCGACCCACCGAGTCGGAAAAACAAAACAGTTCATATTTCCTTTTTTTATTGCACAGGCGTACCTTTATTTAGCATTTTTAAGCAAGCGGCTTATTTATTTAGCAGTTAGCGTACCCAAAATCCATCCAAACGGCTTCCCGGTACATGGACTTACTCAATTCAAACATGTAAGTGCCATATATATATGAAGTTTAATAACATTTCACTTATTTTCAATAGTTAAACACAGAATTCTAAAAGCAATGCACACTAAACACTTTCTGTAAGCAATTTATATAGTTTTAATACTAATTCAACTGTTTTCAATTAATTCATATACCATTTCCATTCAATTTGAATGGTTTACAACCCACTTGCTTACATTCAATTCATTTTTAATTTAAAACAAATCCATATTATTTCAATTGATTTAAAAATCAATTCTATTCATCTCTTTTAATACATTTACTTTCGTTTACGATAGAATGACTAATTTTCTGTGCAAATTTGATGTTATTCATGCAAATAACAATTACTTAAGCTTATAATCATTTTAAATTGATTCCAACTCAATTTATTATTTAATTCCTTATATCATAATTCATTTACAACCATTTTATTAAGCTTGAACCATTCCATGCTTTTATATTGATAACCATTCCCCACTTTAAATTTACCCAAGCTTTTATTTAATGGACTTTTACCCGTGCTCGAAGCCACGCTTCCACTAATTTTAAACTTAAATAATTTATTTCAAATAATTCAAATTTCATACATAAGTTCATTTTCATTTTGCAAATAAATTTTCCTTTTCAATTTAACTTGATTCTATTTCAATCAAATCTCATTTCAATCTACAAATTTATTTGATTAGTTCATCTGTTTCGTATAAATTTTAAAATCAATTCATTCTCAATTCATTTATTTAATTACAAGGCCATTTTAAATTTATTCCCACTCATCTGGGTTTTTTATTTGCAACTAAAACCATCCCTACTTTAATCTATTTTCAATTATATTTACTTCACTAACGATTCAAGTCGAATTTGATTTATAACTTGAATTTTATTTCCAAATTTCATTATTAACTCAAAATTCAGCTTCTATTTAACTACATTAGGTTCCATCTACATATTTCAATAACTAATTTATTATCTAATTAGTTCTCCCCTTATTTACAATTCAAGTTTGAATATATATTTTAATCTCAAAACACACTTCATTTAATTTCTTAAGTGCAATTTATTTTATAATTCAAGTTTGGATTTTTGTTTTATTTTCCAATTCATCAAACAATATTTATTTTGGGTTTTCTATTTCATTTTTCAATTTTATAAGTCACAACTTATTATTTTACACATTTTCATTCATCCTAGGCTTGAATATATTCATCTTTTATTTTAACTCGAGATTTACGCTTATTTATAGCCCAAGCATATTTTATTCCATGGATTTTTTTTATTCTTTTATAAGTTATTCTAATTCATTTATCCCAATCCAATTCTTATCTAACTTATTTCTTATCCAACTTATTTTCATTTGTTTAAGTAAAGATCTAACTCCATTCAATATCACATATAACTCAACCGGATTTTTATTCCAATTCAATTCTATTTTAACTCATATTTATTTAATTCAATTCAATTCAATTTTCTTCCTCAATTCAAGTTAATTTCATTTTTAACTTTTCACTTTAAATTTAAATTCCAACATTCAAAGCTCATATTTCCTTTCGGATTTAAAAATCATCTCAATTTATAAGCTTATAACATATCTCATCAGGACTTTTAAACACACAGCTTTTGGTTTCAAATCATTTTGAAATCTCCAACATCTCAAAATCACACTTCTCAAAATTTAAACCAATCCTGGTTTTTGTTCCCAACAAATTTTCTTGAAATTTCAAAAAACAAAACTAGTTCTTCTGAACAAATTGGTTTGGCAGTAATTCGTCACTTAGAAACTCAAAAATGAACGTCGATGATGCTGCATCCATCACCGAAGTTATTTTCTAGCGAAATGAAGTGAGTTCAATGCTATATCCCTTCCCAAAATTTATTTGAAACAAATTCGCTTCAAAAATACTTCTAAAACAATGATGCTATTATTTGTCTTCAAAATACTTCCAAAATATCCGGGGTTTTAAATTTTCAACTTTGATTTAAATCAAATTTTAACTATAATTCATTTGTATAATTTATGCTTGCACAAATTCCCATTTGATCATATTTCAATTTATAAATCACGTTTATAATTCACATTTATAAATTTCATTTTATAAATGAATTTGTTTCCTTAACCTTTGGTTATATTTTCAATTTCTAGTTAAATTTTCACACAACAATGATAATAATTTAATATTATCATTCCTAACATCCAATCAACCAAATATTAGCTAAAATAGTTTACAAAAACTTTTCTTTTATATCAAAATATATTTTGGGTAAAATTATTTCATTCACCCACCTTTAAAACAATATTGCGTCAATTTATCGTGCCAGGTGTTTATAAACTCTTCTCGGGTAACGGCCAACTTACCCGATCAGAATTCATATTCCACCCAACCAATTGGCCAACACAATATTAAAACAATTTATATTCACTAACAAATACGCGCTCATATCTATTAATACGCTCAAACTCATTCTAGAGTACCACTGACTCTATTTTCAATGAGTAATCCCCACCAGAGACAAGGTTATCACCAACTTAAGCTCTGATACCAACTGTAATGACCCGCAAATCCGAACCCTTGAGTCAACACTGCTCTACATAAATCAACTCAAGATGAACGAAAATATGAACCATTAGTGAATAATTAAGTTCAAGTAATTTCCTATAATAATCTTTTAGTGACCTAAAATAATTTAAACAGGTATATTACTTTAATATTAATCTAGTAAATAAAATGTGTATGTAGATATATATTTTAGTTCTTATTTCCAAAATAAATTATATAGGTTTAGAAACCCAATTTTTATAATATTTTAAAATCCACACTTTATCAATACAAAATAATTTATATTACCATTTAAATTTTCTATTTTCTTAAATCTTGTCCTCATATATTTGTCACTGTACTTATATATACAAAATTTGGCCTTACTGCATATTTTAAACTTAACAAAAAACTATTTTTAAGAAATACCACTATTTACTAAATCACTTTATTTAATTTAATTTAATCTAAATAATTGTTAATTACTTACTTGACAGAAACCAAAACCCGAACAGACCTTCATGCGACAACTCGAGTCCGAGCTATCCACGAACGACGAGCGATGATCCGCTGATCATTGACCAGAGGAGAATATATTCCTCACGAATCAAGCTCATCTCCTTTCCCAAAAACTAGGTCACGAACTTTCCCATGCTTGGCACGATAAACCGCAGACTCAGTCGCGACGAAACACACGAACAAATCTCGCCACCATCACCAAACAGCATCGCGACATCTCCTCTGCTTCGATCACCGCCTCCTCTGAACTGAAGCCTTCACCTCGAACCACAGCACCCCTCCTCTTAAAATCGATCATGAGAGATCATCACCGCTCGACCCTAAACGAGCTGCCGTGTCGAACTCGAGTCGAAAAATGCTAAATCTGACAATTTATCTCGACTTCGAATTGATTCGTGGATTTGGATCAGGATTGAGATCCATTTTCGATTTTTTTCTAAGGAAGAGGAAAAGGAAGAAGCCGTGTTTTGTTTTTATTAAAAAGAGTACGACCATTTTTAGCTGGGAAGAAAAGAAACGGATATTTTTTTCGTTTTCTGTATTAACTATTATTTGAACGAATTGAAAGAAATAATGACGGCGTGTAGAAGAAGGTTGCAGTGATTTTGAAGGAAAAGAAAATATCAATGTGAAAGGAATACAAATGGAGGTTGTCTAAGATATATATATATATATATATATATATATATATATATATATATATATATATAAAAATTCAAATTGTCTCGATAAATGCAAATCAAAATCTTGACATCCTATCGAGGCGTGCCGCTAGGCGTTTATAATGTTATAAATCTATTCCGAACGCAAAGGAAAAGGTTTCGAGTCCTAATTCGATCGTATGGAGAAGATAGCTTTCAGGACCGGTTATTAAATAAAATTTTGATATAAATTTCAGCGGGTTTATATATCGTACGTTCCCATGACAACTCTAAATACTACGAAAATTGAAATCCGAAATAATTCAATATTACGGATCCAATGGAACCGGTTTCGTCGAATTTCAAGACTGCGCCTCGGAAGGCTATTTTAAATATCAATTTAAACGATATATTTTCAAAACTGAACAAATCGCCCTTAAATTCAATTTTAACACTTTTACTATCTTTAGTATTATCAATATAAATTTAACAAGCCTTTAAAATATTTTTAACAAGCTCGAAACTCCAGACTTTATATTTTACCCAATTCCCAGTTATTAAATTAAATAGTTATATCATTCAACAAACTGCTATATTAAATTCTGAATCTATTTTATTGAAAAAAAACAAGCTTTTCATATTCAAAATCAATTCATAATCCAAATTAAATATTTAAATCCATTTAAATATTCCAATTTAAATTGTTCAAAATTCTGGGTCGTCACACCTTCGACCGGAGTATGGTCAAGCTCAGTCGCCTACAACCCTTAAAAATTGAGCTCGAATTCCCACCCTTCTAACTCGTTTTGCCATCAATCTGAAACCTTAACTTTGATCATAACCATTGAATTTTTAGAGCTTGAGATGCTCTACGATATTGCAGTTGAGGGTTTTTGATAATATTTCTCGTAGGAGAAGAAAATCGAGGAAAAAAAGAAGAAGCTTTTGGTCATTGATTTTCTATGGTGGCGGCTACGAAATTAGAACTAGGGTTTTACGGTTTATACGTATATATTTATACGTATACATTAAATGTTTTAATATTATTTCCAGTTTTAACGTGATTTTTCAAACGAACTCCAAACAAAGCATATCGCCTGGCATTTATAATGTTTAACCCCTATTACGAACATAATGAAACATGTTTCAGGGCCTAATTCGATAGTATGTGAAAGATAGCTTTTTGAATCGAATTAAAATATTAAATTTTCAATATTTATCTCAACGCATTTCTACTCCGTACGACCAAACGGTAACTCCAAACGCTATGAAATTTGAAAGTGGATAATAATACACTATTAAGGATAATGGAACTGCTTTCATCGAATTCCGAGACTGTGCCGCGGAAGGCTATTTTAACGCGTCGATTAAATCGAGCGATTTTCAAAATCGTCGAAATCGTTTAAATTTTCAATTATTTTTAAAACTTACTAACTCCGTTATAATCCAAATAGAATTAATATCCATATTAGAAATCATTTTGATTTATATTAAATCAAAATTCGATTATTTACACTATTACTATATATTAATTTCCACTATTAAATTAATATATATATTTCCAATTTCTTAGTTATCGAATTTTAATCTCATTCAAAGGTCCGACATCATAATTCTAATCCAAATAGAATTTTAAATCAACTTATAATTCATTTCAAAGTCCAGTTATTTCCAGATTCACATATTATCCCAATTTCCAGTATTAAATTTGTATTTATCCAAATCCCATTAATCGCTATATTTGGAAATATAAACCATTTCACCGATTCTTCCATATTCAAAATAAATTAATAATCCAAATTCAACATTTAGAATCAGATTAATGTTCAAAATCAAACGACCAAAACTCTGGGTCGGTACATTCCTCACCCTTACAAAAATTTCGTCCTCAAATGCCTAGGTCGAAAAAATGCCCCCAAACCCATTAACTTATCCAAAACCCATTTAATTAAAATTCTATATTCACTTTTCTAAACTCCTTTAGTTTTGATTCAAAACAATTAGCTTCCATTTCTATTTCAAATTCCAAAGCTTTTCTAGTTAAACAAAAAATTTCCAAAAATTTTCAAAATTTTCCCAACGCCCTAAATTTTCGAAAAATTTTGACGGCGTCTTCCTTGCACGGAGAGCCTTTTACAATATCACAAATATGATAAAAATATATACATCGATCCATACGGTCGGAAAACAAAATATTTAACAATATATTATCATTTCTCAATTTTATTGCATAGACGTACCTCATATTAGCTATTTTATGCGAGCGGCTTATTTAATATGCATTTACGCAACTCAAAATCTGTCCAGGCAGCTTCCCGTACCTATACTTACTCAAACAAGCACATAAGTTTTCAAAACCATGAAATTTTATACCTTTCATTTCTTTAACTAGCTAAACACATAAACTTCATAACCCGCACATACTAATCATATATTCACAAGCAATTATAAGGGTCCAACACTAATTTAGTTTCCTTCCCTTGGACCACACATCATTTTCATTCAATTTGAAATAACTTACAATCAATTTTATTGAATTCAATTTATATTTACACCCAACAAACCATATTCATTTCAAATTGGTTCTATGTGCTTCACTTTCATAATTTCACCCTTTTTTCAATTTCAAATTGATTCACAACCAATTTATTTGCGTTCCATTTATTATTGAATTCCATTATATGAAAATCCATTTTATTAACTTCAATTTATTCCCTTTTTAAAATTGAATTTAAACCAATTTATTTAATTACCATTTGGTTCCCATTTATGCTATTCACCAACCCTTGTTTTGCTTTATGTTGCACTAACAACATTCCAATCCATGTTAATTTTATTTATGAATCACTCTCATAAATAATAACTTAAGTTAAATATCCATTGCAACCAAATTTTCATTTCTCCTTTAACTTGATTTTTATTCAACTTATTTGCTTTCATTTACTTAGTGTATCTAATTTATACTATATCATAACATGGTTACTACACTTGCATTTCTATTAACTTTACTTCCTACTTATTTTACATCTTTTCCATTCACTTCATTTAATTTACATAGTGCTATTCACTTCCTCTTATAGTGAATGGCATTTCACTTAAAGCAAATTTATTATAAACCATTTAATAAAATTACTTCTAGGGTTTACTGTAGGCATTCCATATCACTACTTAAGTTATGCTCAGCTTTAAAACTTAAGTTCATACCCAATTGTACTCCAAAGTCATATTTCAATTCATATTCTATTCGTTTACTCTTAAATTGAATTCGTTTCTTGTTATCAACTACTTAACCATTTAACTTGCTCCCACCTTTCAGTTAAATAAGTTATACAACTTATTTATTCACAATTTCTTTAATTTCTACTTAAGTTTACTTTCATTCAATATTTATAACATATAGTTATATAACCACTTCACAATTTATATTTATATTCAATTTACTCCATTTAAATTCACACTTTATTTAGGTTTGCCATTTCATTTCTTAATTAATAAGTTCAAGAGTTTATTTACTTAATATCTCCCACTGCTTACTTAAGTCCATTTACATCTTATAATCATACTCTGGATTATTCACATCAATTGATAGCTTAAGTATAACCATTTCATTCAACAACTACAACTTACAATTATATAATTATTCTACATTTCAACTTAATATCCAACTAAATTCAAACCCAATTTCACTTTTATTTAACTTATCTTAAGTTAAATTTCAATTCATAATATTCATTTCAACTTCAGATCCAATTTTACTCCAGGATTAAAATCTACATTTTCCTTACTTATCTATATCAACATGAATTTATAAGTTGGATAGCTGGATTTTCTTAACTTTAAAAATTATTTAAACAGAAATCCCAGAATTCAATCACCTGGTTTTTATTTCAAATGATATTGAAATCATAAGTAACATATCTCCATTTTGGTATATCAAATCATACTTTTGAAATCTCTAAGCCACTTGGTTTTCCCCCCAAAACAGTTCCCTTCGAAACTTCTAAAAATAAACTTGTTTATCAAACAAGTCCAAACAAATAGTCATACTCAATCACCACGGTAGCAATCCGTCACTTAGAAACTCGAAAATAAAAATTGATGATGTGGCCATCATCACTAGGATTATTTTCCAGTGATTGAAGTGAGCTCAATGCTTCCTTACTTCCAAATTTATTTTAAAACAATTTCTATTCCAAAAATATCTCCAATATACTATTACTATTATTCCTTTCAAACCATTTCGAAAAACATTTCCAATATTCCAAAGACTTATAAATTCCAACACATAGTTCAAATTCATTATAACATTTTTTCAAAAAAATTCAGGATTTAAATCCGTTTTAAATCAAATTTTAGTTATATTCCTTTATATAAATCATATTTATAACTTCTATTTGGTTATTTATATAAAACCATTTCAAATTTCATAATTTTATTTGATTACAATATTAACAACCAAACATCCAATTTATATAATAATTTCAGAAAATAATTTCTTTTTATATCAAAATATAATTTTGGCTAAAATTATTTTATTTACCCACTTTAAAACAATACTACGTCGGTTTACCTTCTTTAAGAGTTTGGAAACCTCTATCGATACGGTTGTACTTCCCATACCGACCAGAATTCATAAACACTTAACCGATAAGTCAACACAATATAAAAACATTTTATATTCACTAACAGTTGCGTGCTAATAGCTATTATTACACGCATACACATTCTAGAGTACTACTGACTCTATCTCTAACGAGTAATCCCTACCAAAGCCTAGGTGTATCGCCAAACTAAGCTCTAATACCACATGAGACGACCCGCCCTTTCGACCCACGAAAAATCGACATAAATACGCCCATTGTATAACATGCCAAACGATCAAGTGCCAGAAAGACAAATTGTTGAGATAAGATAAAGTAGGTAGAAGAGAAGAAAAATAAACAAAACAGAATCTCACGGTGGACAGAATAATATATAATATCAATAGCTCTTTACACAAATCAGAACTGTAATATAAATATTTTAATCAGAGTACATAAATCAACAATTATCAGCCTAGACAGTTATAACACCCTATCCTCACAATTGCTGATAATTTCAAACAAAACACTACAGCGAAAATAACAAGTACAAGAATACATCTCGGTCTCCAGCTCGTCTCCTGACCTCCATAGCATACTAACTTGAACCTGTAATACTCAGTCCGACCCGAGCATTATAGTAAAATAACACCCGAGTCAGTTTGGAAAACTAGCGTGAGAAAACACACTCAATTTGAATTATTAAAGTTTCAAAATCCTTTGAAAATCAAAGGTATCTCGTAAGACATGTCATAAATAAACACGACGGATTTTTACCTTACGATAACCAAAAAATTTCATATCAAAACCATCTGATATTATAACAGTGTCTAAGTACAAATACTTATTCAAATAGCTGAAATGCTTGCATCTCACATTTCAGCATAGTTGGGCACAATCAAAACCGTACGACACTTATTGGAGAATGGATTCCATCTGAATGACTAAGCATTGGGGTACCACCTGTCATTAGGGCTGTCAATTTCCAACACGACCCGAAACACGACTCGAAGATGACACAAAAATTAGCGGGTTTGGGTGACACGATAACACAGGCGGGTCAATTTTGGGTCAACTCGCCATAACCCGTTTAATAAACGGGTGGGTTTCGGGTTGACCCGTGAACCCGATTTTGACCCGCCAAACCCGTTTATTATAAACTGTTTATTTTATCAATCTGGATTCTGGGCCGACTTTAGTGGTTTCTTCACTTTTGTGTTCGTCCATTTATTATCTGATAATTAATAATTATCATTTCCTTTTCCTTCACAAGTCCACAGCTCATATTCACAACTCACAACAGGCGGCTAGGGTTTTTATTTCACTTTTCATTTTCATTTCTCCTTCGTTCTCCTCTTTCATTTCCACATCGGCCCCCGATCGATCGCATGGCCTTGCTTGGCGTCTCCACTTCGTCTCCCGGCCATAATCGCTTGCACCTGGAAAGCTTTGTAAAAGAAATCGAAATCAGCCAAGAGGTATGTATTTTTCATGAACCTGGAAACTAATAATCGCTCGTACTCAGTCTTATTAGTGTGGAAAGGAAATTGCTGTTATTCTCGTATATTTTTATAGCCAAATTTCACTCCACAAACGACTCGTACCTCTATGATTACGTATGTAACTTACATATTCCTCTATGATTATTAGTTTACTTACATGTTCATCGCTAGTACCTGGGAATCTTTTTTGACCATGAACCTAAACTAATGAACCTAAACAAGTAACATTACTAAAAACGTTGAAATTCACAGATGCATGGTTAGATCAAGATTAACTGAAATGAATGTTAAAGAATTTAATTTTTTATGGCAGTGGGGTCTAGAGAAAAATATTTTGACTAGAATAGACAGAGTATTTGTAAACGTTAAATGGTTTCAAACTTTTAGTGCTAGTAGTGCATGTTATCTTCCATTAAGCACCGTAGATCATTTAGCGATTATAGTAACAATAATAGAGCATAGAAAACCCACGACGAAATCATTCAAATACATCAACCATTGGAACCTATATGAAAACTATCACCAAGTCTTTGAAACTGGCAGGACAGAGGTAGCAGAAGTGTACCCACTTACTACCTAATTAAGAAATAAATAAATCTAAAGAATATTTTGATGGAATGCAGCAAAAATAAAAATTGCATAAAGGAAGGAGGTAAGAAACATAGAAAAGAATGTGGAGAACTACAGAAAGAGCTGGAAAGGTAAACAGAGGAAAGCATGGAAATACATTTTAGTGAGATAAAGATGAGGTTGCAAGTTGCATCGCAGCAAGGATAGATAGACATTAGACAGAAGGCAAAATGCGATTGGTTAATGCTATGTGATGAAGCTAATGCATACTTTTATATAAAAAAAATTCTAATTGGAAATGTATGAATAACCAGGGTAAATCAATCACAGTTGGGGGAGAAGTTAATAATGACCCAGAAGAGTCCGTAAACAAAGCTATTAAGTGCTAGAAATGTTGTTCAACCAAGAGAAAATGTGACGACCCGGCTTTCTAAGCCCAGAAAACCGCTTCGTCTTGAAGAAAGAAAGGGATGAGAAAATAGAAAGGATAGAGAAGAAAGAACAACAACATCAGAATCTAACAGCGGAATGAATAAATTATAATAATCACATAAGTATTTACATAATATACATCATCAATCAGAGTTATACAGACAATACATCATATACTAGACAGTTATAAACACATGTCTAGTTATACAACTCAATACACAAGTCAACACAGAGATACCAACACAGCGGAACTATAAATATATATCTACAACGCTGAAGTCTCCTGCTCCATTGCTCCTCCAGAATTCGTCAAAGCTAACCTGAATCCCTTGGCTACCCGTAAAAATTTGGGTACCCGAGAGTTTATGAAAAACAAAAATAAACTCCGGGTCAGACATGGGTCTGGTATGAGTAACAGGTTAAAGTTGCTTAACTTTGAAAATCTTTTGAAAAACAAAAGGTATCACGTAAGACTCCCCACGCATAAACATGGAAAAGTTTTTACCTTACGCTAACCAAAACATTTGATAGGAAATTCTGTGATATTATAATAGGTCTAGGGTTTTCAAGTAAATAGAAAATAGTCGAAATTGTTACATGATTAAATTCCAGCTACAAGCCACAAAAGTGGGTAATACAATCAAAACCGTTGGCACTTATTGGATTGTGGATTCCATACAATGGCAGGGCTACTGGGGTACCGCCCGTCACAGTACGTGGCCTAGATCAACGTACCGAGGATTACTCCCTTCATCCCCTGCAACACAAGGCCGGAACCATTCCTTACTGAACAGTCCCGAACAAGATAAACCCCGCAGATAGCCGTCGCTACTGCCCACTAAGCCAAAATAAAGGGACATCTAGACAGGGGAATATCATTGTCCTGCTTGGGCATGACCCACCTAGCCTTGCTGCACCTCCCCTGTTTTAGCCATTCCCGGTTGATGAGGCTTGAGGCTACGATTACCTTTTTAGAATACATTTCTTAGAATGCTCATCGCCCACCTAACGATGTGTTGAAAGCATTCAATCCATACAAGTTCGTTCCGGGTTCGAACGAAACCGAAGGCATTATCTCGTTACACTCATTTTGGAATCACCCTCAGAGTTAACGACGATAACCCTTGCACCCTGAAACTTCATCTTCCTTCAGATTCACGACCTATCGTTAATTTGGAAACGATGTGATTTTCGGATGTTCCTAATGCGGAAAACCCGATCCCGGTCTCATCGAAATCCAAAACGTGTCTCTTAAGGCCAAGTTGTCTATTTAGTCTTAACAGTTTAATTCAATATCATCAATATACACACATATGGATAATTCATAATATCACAATAGATAATCACATCATCATAAACAGATAATTCATATTATCATCTAAACAGATAATTAAATATTATCATACTTTAAATCAAGCATCCATATCACATAGATATTATTCAAGTCAGATCTGAATGCACAATCATCAAATGAAATATCACTATCATTTATCCATAAGCAATGATTTATAATCATACCATTTCGTAATTAATTTAAAATGAATTAAATTAACTACTTCTATTTCTAATTAATTTAAAGTAAATTAAATTAATTACTTCATCTACAAATCTTGCTTATACAACTATTAAACTTAATTAATCAATTTCTAGATATTTATCTTGATTAACTTCTTCAATTAATCACCGTCTAATTACAATAAGTAATTAGTCTTTAATTAATTCTACAAATTAATTATTCTAAATCATTTATAGTAATTAACATTTAATTACTTTATTTATAATTAAATACAATTAATTACATTTTCTTTAATTAATCACTACATTATTTATTATTTCTTCATTAAAGTATTCTTAATTTCATCATTAGTTACATTAATTAATGATCTCTAATTTATATTTAAATTAAATTACTTTGTTTAATTTAATTACATTAAGTGATTAATTCTTAATAAAACGCAATTATTAATCACCTTGATTAATATCAACCAGTAATTAACTACCCTTAATTACTTATTACCAAATTAATTATCCCATAACTAATTATCTCCATTTAATTAATCCCTTGATTAATTACAAAAGTAATTATACCAATTACTTCTTTAACACATCCTCTTCACTAATTACATTCAGTAATTATATTAATTACTTCCTCAAGTAATTATGCTCCATTGAATACACTAAGTGATTACACATATCAAATCATCAAACGATTTCTTAAATTAATTAAATTAAATTAATTAACTTAAATAAATCATTTTATCAAATTAATTACAATAAGTAATTAATTTCTTCATTACTTTTATCAAATAATTACATTTATCAATTTATAATAGATTAATTAATGAATCTAATTAATTATCCAAAATTAATCACATATATTAATTAATTAATAACTTAATTAATTATCCTCTTTAATTTATAACTTTTCTTAATCTACTTCTTACTTGATCTCTAATTATAATTTAATCTAAATTATTAATTTATAACTTAAATACATAAGTCATTCTTAATTAACCTATCATTTGATTATTTTAAATATCTTAATTATCCCTAACAAAATTCATTTCTTTATTTATGACTTTATTAATATCTAAGTATATTAGAACATTACATTTCAAATTTAAATTCAAAATTTCATTTTGAATTTAAGATTCAAAATGGTTCTTATTCAAACATTTCAAATTTTAATTCAATTTAGAATCCTATAAATAACATTTACTTCTCATATATAGACTTACATAGGAAAGACCCATAACCTCAACTGCTTGATCTTAATTTAAATTTAAACTTGCAAATTCCCAAGTTAAAACAATTTATTTAACTTCCATTCAAAAGACCTTTGTAAAAACCAATTCAAACATTTATTTGGAAACAATCACTTTTAAAACGAACTATTTGAATTTAATTTTCTTAATACATTTAGATTTTAAATCTGATTTATTTTTCAGTTTTGAGTTCATTAATTTGATTTGGGTTTAACACTTTTGATTTCATTAGTCTAACTTTGAATTTAAAATTTGGGTTTAACTTGCTTTTGGAAAACTTGATTTGTAATCCTTGATTTAAAAAAAAAAATCCAAATTCGTTTCTAAAACTTAGATTCAAAAGTTCACTTGAATTTATATTTGAACTTTTAACTTCAAACACAGTTTAAGTTTTGATTCAGATTTTAAATTACATTAAAACCTGAAACTGTCAGGTTGAAACCCATATTTGATTGTTTTAAACTTTATTTTTATTTAAATTTGAATTCAACAGTAAATTTGTTTTCAAACTTCATCTAGATTTACACTTTATTTACTTCCATTACTTATTTATAAATAGGTTCTAGTTGAATTTGTTTTTGAAACAATGCTACTGCAGGTTTACAAAAAAAACTGGAAAACAAATCTGACCTGAGAGATGCAAAAACTGCTTCGAGTCTCCCCTACCTCTACTTCGTGTCAACCCCTGGAATAAACTCGCATCTCCCCGAGTTAAAATCCTGCTCACCACCAAAGAAAAACCCAACACACTTTACTGGCACGGTGCACATGCACCGTGGCCCCAACCATCTCCGACCACCCTCATATGCTCCACCACGCCACTGACTACCACCAGACTCCACCACAACCCCCAGAATCCAACGCCACGACCTCAAATTAAAAAGAGGAAATAACACAAAACCTGGAAATAAACACAACATCTCCTACCCAACCTGTCATCACCTCCTTCTGCCAACCCCGACCACCAGATGGTTCATAACTCCGGCCATGGACTCGCCTTCGACCAATCTACCACCCCACGAAGTCTCGTGCAACTCGATGCGCAGTAGAGGGCACAGCGATCAAAAATTCAAACACCCTAAAAACTAGGGTTGCAGACAATAAATCACCGCCACCATCGCCACCGTGTTCAGACCCATCACCGAGCATTTTTCCCCACACCCTGGTAAGCTCCTCCACCTTCTCACCCAACCTGACTTCCTCCAGTTGTATAGAACACCAAGAATCGCCCAAAAACCAATTTTTGAACAAATGTAAACTGCATCTCAAATACTTGACTAGAAAACGTGATATTCATTTTAAAAATCATATTATGGTATGTATGTTCGATCCATAACCCTGAATTCATGAATTAAATTCATTGAGATTTAACTTAATTTAGTTTCTTCTGTAGTATGATATTTTTTTACAGAACTAATACCATTATTTTATCCTTAAACAAGATTTAAATTCAAGTTTCTATTTTACCAGCATCTATGTCAAACTTATAACTTGCCTAAGCTTGAATTAAGAACAAAGCATGAAATTTTGCTGAGGATCTTTAACCTGGAACTAAAGAAGAGGGAAAACAGGAAATACTTAATACAGCACTAATGCTTAGCACAGAGCAATGCAACTGAAGTTCAGAGAAAAAGTTACAACAGAACCATAATATACTTAAACCATTTAAATCTTGATGTTGCTTCCCTTTAAACAGAGGTGATTGTAGAATGTCACACCCACATACATGCAGTAACACATGAACACAACAATTCATCAAGATAAATGCACATATCAGATCAAAATTTAACAACATATAAATATATACTTAAGCATTTAAATAAAAGGTGTTACTCACCTTGCTTGTGAGAAAAAGAATGAACAAAGTATGCTTGCTTGAAAATCTGGATCTTAAAAACTGTAAAGTGGTTTGCCTGAATTTCCTAAATCTTCCCTTGCTTATCTTCAGTTGTAATACAATTGAGTTTGTCTAAATGGAAGTGTCTATTGTTACTTCTTTGTTTCAGGTTTTATATTATTATTTTTTATGAACGAACTAAAACAAGATGTATATAAGAAGTTTCAGGGGGGAAAGGTGATAATTGGATCAGGTGTATGTAAGTACACTGTATACATTTTGTTTTATCAGGCATATCTTTGTTTATAGGAGGCTGAAATGATTTGAATCCATTTCGAATGGACATAAGGTTGTGCTAAGTAAATGCAAGCATTAATGGTTAATGTACTCTTGTTTCCTACTTAGCCAATTAATCATTTCTTATGTAGATATTTTACACTTCTCTTACCTGCATGTTTTAGCTTGCTTCACAAACTATTCTATATGCTAAACATACACACAGATATTTTTTCTTAACTTTGTTTTGTTTTTATCATCTTACTTTGTTTTGCATTCTTTATCTACAGACAGCAAAGTCATTAATTTGTCTGGTTACTTTTATTATTTTGTTTTCATACTTATCTAAACCTTAGTCTATAAGCTCTTTGCATTTGTTTAGTTTATTTCTTACTTTGTTAATTTGCTTTGTTTCATACTTTTGCATTTCTATTTCAAACATTTTTATTTACAGGCCTATTACAGTTTGAACTTATATATTTATATACTTCTGGGTTGTTTTTATTGAAAACTTAAACAGTTAAATGCTTATGTTAGGATTTATAAAGTATTATTTTATTTAACTTTTTTTTTGAAAGTCTTTATTTTAAATTTACATATCATAACTTCTTTGCAAAAATATACATATATTAAAATAACAACTTCTATTTATATTAAAAACCCATTTTCAAAGATATTACAATATTGATATAGTTTAAATATAACTTATTATTAAATTAAAATAATTTACAAAAGAACTATTCTCTATAATATAAGTCACTTATTTTATCAAGCTATAAAACAAAACAAATTTTTATTTAAATTTAAACTCTAAGCTAAATTTATTTCTAAACAAATAAAATTTATCTGGAGTATTCTTAAGATCATATTATTATTTATTCAATATTAAATAAAATCAAATCCCTAATTTTCCAAAAATATTAGAATTAGAAATCATGTCTTTATTTTATTCAACTTTAAACAAAGGTTATTTATTTACAATATATACAGATATATATATATTATAAATAGAACACAATTTAATTTGCTTTTAAAAGATAATTTATCAGTTAATCATTTATGTAAAAGAAGATTATTAAATCAATTCAGATTATTATTAACAAATATTATCAAATCAATTTAATTTTATCACAGATTATTAAATTGATATTGCCTCAAATTTCCAGGATATCACAGAAAATTTAGCAGGAATACATAGGGGTAATTTGTAAGAACATAATAGTAGAACATAGGAAAAAAAATACCTTAATGATATCATTGACATAGAAGTATATCTCATGTTTCTCACTTTGCTGTTAGGTAATGGTCTAACAAAATATAACCCTCTCTGAAGTGGTGAGTTATTTATATTGGTTCATTTCATTCAAGCACACCTTCTGTTAACAAAATATAACTCTTACGCTTCGGATATTTTTTTTAGGTGAGCAGTTTTGCATGTTAGGTAATGTTCAGTAACATGACCCTCTCTCTGAAGTTCTAACATATATTGAATGTTAGCCTGTTAGGTAATGTTCAGTAACATGACCCTCTCTCTGAAGTGCTGAGTTATGAGTCTATAACCCTCTCTCTGAACATGTTTAGTAACATTATTTCACTGTTTATGACCCTCTCTCTGAAGCGCTGAGTTAATCCTTTGACATTATATGTTATAACATATATTGCATGTTAGGTAATGGTCTAACAAAATATAATATAACCCACTTTGTTGTTTTTATTCGCTCTGAAGTGAATAATTCTACCTTTTTTTACAATTATTGCAGGCAGAGCAAGGGTACCGTATGGGTCAAGTTGGGAAGCTTCTATCGTATATGCTTAATTGCTTGCAAGGTTGTTGTCGTAATATATTGTTGTTGTCATATTGTCGTTGTCATATTATATTTGAATATCATTTTCATGTTGAATATTGAATATTTGCAAATTTGTAGTGACTATTTAGGTAGATTTATTTGCATGAATGTTGTATCATGTTAAAAATTGTGTTACTCTACTCGAATATGCTCATGTATGATGCTATTTTCTTATATTTGATGACCTACGCTTAATGCTCATGTATGAGTTACAATATGTGTATGTTTTTCTGCACCTGAAAAGAATTGTTAATTTTGCAAGTATTGTGTAAACGGGTTATTGGGTACACGGGTCAACCTGTTTAAACCCGACCCGACACGACCCGTTTAGTTAAACGGGTTACGTGGGTCGGGTCGGGTCAACCCGTTTATAAACGGGTCGGGTACGGGTTCAAAAAATATGACCCGTTTAATAAACGGGTTGACCCGACCCAATTAAAAAATGACCCGAACCCGATTTGACCCGACCCAACACGACCCATAGACAGCCCTACCTGTCATAGTACATGTCTAAAAACACTATACCGAGGACCACGCCGGGATCCCCTGCTACAGAAGACCGGACTATCCCTGACCTGGATAGACTGAATATGCTATCACCCCGGGTGTTCCCAGTCTTTATCGAGCTCCTTCCATAAACCGTAGTAATAATATCCGAGGGTATCTAGAAAGGTGATAAACAAACCCTAATTGGGTGCTACCCACTTAGCCTTGTTGCATCTCCTCTGCTTTTTAGTCGTTCCTGATTGATGAGGCTAGAGGCTACAGTTACCTTTTCAAGGAAATTTTAACTTAGAATGCTCATTGTCCTCCAATGATGATTGTAACAACCCGCATATTTATCGATTTTATATTTAAATATTTTATTTAATATTTTATCGTTCGTCGGATTTTGGTCCGAAAAGCCACTTTGTGCAAACAGTCGAATTGGGACTCGAGACCACCCCCATTGAGTTCAAAATGACGTTTGCGACCTTTTTGAGTATAAGCTTCGATATGTTTGGAGGAAGTTGATTTTTGCCACTTTTTCACTTAGGGTTTTGGTTTGGGCTGAACCCACTTACTAACTCAGTCTCAATCCCCCTCTCCTCTTCATTACTTCATTTCTAATTCCTAACTCTTCAAGCTTTCAACAATGGTGGAAGAGAAAAGGAATTAGGAAATCCTAAGCCCTAGTTTCCATTAGCAAATCCATCTCCTAGCTCCAAAGTTCAAGAGAACCCATTGGTAAGCTTCCTCTTCTTCTTGTCCAACTCATTCTCCTTCCAATTTCAGAAATTTCCTAAACCTAATTTAGGAAATGTTTCTATTTTAAGCTTAGATTGAAGCTTCTTGAGTTGTTATTGAAGAGGAATTGATCTTAGCTTGCTTTCAAGCTTCTCATTCATTGATTTGGGTTCAAAGGTGAGATTTTTAATCTCACATCTATGCTTATAATTCTCTTCTATTGTTAGGTATGAATTCCTAACACTTATTCATGTGCATTTGACCTTGATTTGGATTGCTTTTGTGAATATTCCAATTTTTAGTGTTTTGAGTTCAATTCATTACAAATCCTAACTTTAATGTTTGAACATGTTTTTGGTGATGCATCGAGGAGCTTATAGGGTCGGGTAGTCGATTGACATAAACTCTTAGCGCTGTTGCTCGTGCGAATGCAATTTGGTCAAGATTGAACCTCATTTGTAATAGGCATGGATGAGGCTGGAAACAGGTTCGGCCGACCGATCCCCTGGTCCGGTCGACCGACCTGCTTCTAAGTGCATAAGCACTTTCTGTTTTAGGGTCCGGTCGATCGACTACAGGGGTTCGGCCGACCGACCTGCTTCCCGAGGATTTTGGTGGAACAGGGTTCGGCCGACCGACCCCCTGGTCCGGTCGAACGACCTGATGATTTTTGCCAGATTAGCCTATTTCGCTAATCCGTTTGAATATCCAACTTTAATCGATTCGTGTGGTCTCCCTTTTGTTGTCGTCATTTATTATCGACTTTGATGACCTTTTCTTTGGGAATTTTAGATATATCCACTTTGATGGATTTTATATCGATTTCATTGGATTTTATTCACGTTTTCGAATGTGAACTTTTATGCCCGATTGTTTCTACAATCACTTCTATGATTTGTCACTTTAAAAATATAAAGGTTTTCTATACTAGTAGTAAATATCAAAACTGTTTCTTCAAATGATTTCAACACTATTTTATAACAAAGCTCGTTTTCTCAAACCGATTTCCAATTTACTAGTATATACAAACCTTTACCTCACTCATATGAGAAATTTAATTAAACGACTTAGTAAAACAAGTGGTATGAAACGCTTGCATTTACTTCGTCGGTTAATTCTTGGACTTGTTCGGTTGAATCTCTTGTGACAATTTTCTAGTGGAGATCTACAATTTGTTCGTAAATATTTAAGTTAAGCTAGTGGTTATGGGACATGAAGCTAAGCTCATATATTTACTAGCTTATTGTAATTGACACTTCTTGTTGATCATGACGATCATCTTTGTGATTTAGACTAGCATTGTGCGATGTCTCTTTGTCCACGTGGAGGACTGTACGTCATTTTTACTGAGTTTCGGCTCACCAGGAGGAGCTTCGGCTCAATGTCTGCAATGGGGGACCCTACCCTGTCACGAGGAGCTTCGGCTCACCAGGAGGAGCTTCGGCTCAATGTCCGCAATGGGGGACTATACCCTGTCATGAGGAACTTCGGTTCACCAGGAGGAGCTTCGGCTCAATGTCCGCAATGGGGGACTATACCCTGTCAGGAGGAGTTTTGATTCACCAGGAGGAGCTTCGGCTCAATGTCCGCAATGGGGGACTATACCCTGTCAGGAGGAACTTCGGTTCACCAGGAGGAGCTTCGGCTCAATGTCCGCAATGGGGGACTATACCCTGTCTGGAGGAGCTCCGGCTCATTTTTATGGGATTGGCCATCCTTTTTCTTGTGATTTCTGGATTTCGTGTGTTGATTTCTGGAATTTATGTTTCACCAACTTTTACGATGGGCATTGATATATATGCCAATTATTGTGGCTTGGTGAATGAAATTAGGAGTATGGCATTCCTTTTTATCTTGAGTAGATTATTGTGATATTGATTAATCTCTTGTTGATTTTCAATTACTTATTTATCACAGCTTGGCATTGTGATAATTATATATTTATGTCGTATCTCTTATTATATATCACTTCATCTGATATTTATAGCTAGACTGATCCGTTTATTATTTTCTTCTTAAATAATACTCGGGTCAGACTGAGATATTACAGGTGCTTCCTCATGGCTTCCTATCCGGAACCATCTTCTGACTTTTGGCTAACTACTCTAGTTTAGTAGTTTTTCTTGTATACATTTGAGATACAGACTCTATGGTGTATACTTATTCTTTTGTCTAGCACTGGTATCTATTCCGTTGTATTATTGTGGATCCTTTTGACCACTACTCTGATGTACACTTTCATGTGTAATATTCATATCTATTTCCGCCTTTGTGATATGAATTGTCTGTGACTGATTTATGTTATGTTTATTTCTATATTTGTTTCCGAAGACCTTTATAGCCACTGTGTAGTAGCTTTGAGTTTGTGTCGGTGTGTCGGATTTTCTCTTGATAAAGAAAATGCATGTTATACTATCTGACATATCGATGCTCGCGCAAAGCAATTACACGGATGGTCGCTCCTCAACAGCCTTATTCTCCGTGCTAGTTGACAGCATTCTCAGTAATGTTCTTGGCTAGCGTGGGTATAGAGGTGGGGCGTCACAATGATGTTCTGATAGCATTCATCCATACAAGTCCATTTTCGGTCCGAACAGAACGGAAAACACTATTCCTACTACATCCATTTTGGAATCACCCTCAGGATTAGTAGCGATTAACCCTTGCACTTTACTGCTCCATCTTCGACTCTATGCTCTTATCTTCATTTTGAAAACGTACTCGTTGGATCGAAGTGGTTTTCGGATAACAAATCCGATCTTGGTTTCTTCGAAAACATTATTCGAAATTTCTTGTAAACTCAACCTCGGTTATCTAGGAAATAAACAGACGAAGATAAGATCAAAGATCGCCCCCTAACTGTTAGTAGACGGGTTTCCTTAAAAATGTCCTAGAAGAACGAAACGAGTTAATACGTAAGTATAGCACCTCGAACGGTAACTGTACCATATAACCCCGTACTTCTTCTAGATATTTCCAAAGTTACATTTAGATCCAGATTTGATAGTCGGTTATTTAACTATCAAAAAAACAATCAATTCAACCAAACTTCATTTTCACTGGAAAACAACAAGTCTTATTTAATTTAAATTTTAAACACATTAAATTTCTTTATCCAAATGTAGGTACTTATCTTATCGAACTTAGTATATACACAAGTTATCCTTTCCAAAAATGTTTAAAAACCCTTTAAAATAATGTGGAAAGTACCAATGCGGTATCAAACCATGGATCACAGTTCAATGGTTACGTCTCTATCACAGAGAAATTTAAAACTTAACCGCAGGCACTCACTGCCTTCGATTTATGCCACGCGAGTATAACATTATTTTCCAAAACTTTGTTTAGAAATTATCTCAAAATAATTTTGTAAATTCTAAAATAAATTTCAAGTTTAATCTAGGCGAATATACTTAAATAAAAGTCATTATACAAAGCTATATTATATTTAATAATCTATCCTTTAAACAAAAATGCCGACTAGTTCTTAAATAATAATAAATCTTTAAAAATTATTATGAAGTAACTATCAATAATTACGTATGCTTTAAACAATTTAAAATAATTTAATAACTAATTTCCAGAATTTTTTAGCACTTTTGAAATTTACCAAATTACTAATTAAAAATCCTCTTTTTTTTAAAAAAAAACCCAATTTCTCGATTTTAAAACCCTTTATATTTAAACAAGTACAATTTAAGGATTTATTATTTAAAAATCCCTCTTTACAATTCTTTACCAATTTAAAACATATTTTTATTGGTATTTAAAAACACCAAAAATCCAAGTTAGCTGCCATAACATCCAATCAATTCAAATCACACAATAACCTGTCATAGATTATTTCAACAAAACATATATCACTATATATGAAATTAAATTTAACATTTTTATGCAATCCAGTTGGATCCGTCCAACCCCCTTTCCTACATCCACAAATGTTAGCACAACAAAAAATATCAATTCCGCTTCGAGGCCGAATATCGCGGTATATAGGAACATCCGCTGTTATACGGGGCACATAGGCTCTCATCGGCTATACATATGTGGGAATATAAATCACTCCAATACACACACACACACACACACACACACTACTATATATAATATCACATCCAACTGATCAAATGCATCAATTTAACCAATCAATCATTTATTAATTTTAACTATTTAAAATTAATCACCAACGGTCCAAAATTGAGTGAGATTAACTCACCTAATTTTTTTTACGTTGCCAACATTCCAAATTTAAATTAAATCAAATACGTTAGATTTAACCTCAAATTTTTGCTAGCTCCAATCGGCTCCAAATCTATTTCGCTGCATAGTTCTCATCGCTGCGATTCCGGGGCCACTTGTTTCATCCGATTTCGATCTCGTATGAATGAGATATGAAATTTTAAAGTTTGAATATAAATTATTATAAATAAATCTCTTTTTTTTATTTTATTTTTAACCTAAATAATGTCTAGGCTGTTGATTTCAAAGCCAAAATCTAGGCCGCAAGTTCCTTTCCCTCTCCTCTTCTTCACGAATGCAAGTTACAGGAAACCGAACCCATCACCGTTCTCGCATAACCCATCGCCGCACGAACCCTGTTCGTCGAGACAATGACCCGACGCCACCACGACACAGAGCATCACAATACCTTCGACCTTAGTAGGTCTATATGTCTAATCAATAGTTAATAGGCCATAGTTAAAATAGATTTCATTTTCATTGTCAAGTTTCATGAAAGTTAGTAAGTGGTTTAGGGGATGTGTTATATTTTGATGGCTTATGTTGGCTAATCAATAGCATAAATATATCATACTTATGATAAGCACATCAATTAAAGCACTGATGACCATAAAAGAGAGATCATGATTTTATATGTGTTGAACTACATGATCTAGAGAGTGGATTATTCTCTAAATTCTCATTTAACTCTTATATTTGCATCTCTTCTCTTTTAGTTAGTTAATTCTCTAATTCTCCAACTTAACATTCATTTCAACTTTGATTAATTTGATTGAATAGGAGATTTAAATCAATCATTCCCTGCGGATCGATTCATATTCGCCACGTGTTAAAGTGTACGTCATGCGCTTGTGATAATTTTTATTTCGAAAATTTTCGACTATTTTCTAAACCAATAGAAAACTAGCCGAATAACAAGCCTAAACCAAAAGGAAGAATTAAAAAAGTTAAGCTATGCTTTTAATAATGTCCATGTCTTGAAAACGTCAAGTGTAGTATACATAGAATACTCTTTATGGATGCGATCGCTTATGTAAGTGTGAGATGGGTCGGCTCTATGAAAATATTATGGCTTAAATTCTCTAAATAGACTAGCAAAACCAAGTTTGTTCAAGACCAAAATGAACACAAATAGGAGATTGGATATGAAGAGAAACAATGCTTTGTAAAGCTTATTCTTTGATTACACATCAACGGCTGACGGTTCAAGATGAAATAATTCACCGATTAGCCAAGTATATCCGACAAGTTTTAACTAGAGAAAGTTTAAAGTGAAATATTTACTTATACTCGATATAGCATTTTTCCATATACACTCTATGATGTTCCCCTTTGTGTGAGGCGGGCAAATATCGTCAATGGAGGATTGTTAGTGATCCTTGCATAGGTGAATGAAGACAAAACCATACATCGTCAAAAATAAAGAAGTTTTCATGTTTATATACTCTTTCTCATCAACGCCTTAGGTTGAGTAATTTTGTGCGAGTAGGAGGATTTATATAACCATTGTTTAACACGTATGTGCCGTATGTGCCGTCCGTCCATCCCGTACCAAACTGGGCCAGGTGCGTTGCAAATATTTGAATGGGCGCAATTTTCCCAACGGAAATGATGCAAATTCACCTCTCTTAGGGTATTAGATTTTGAGATAACAAACTTGTCGTAGTTCAAATAAGACACAGTAGAGTGAGGTTTAGCATTGACGTTGAGTCGATCAGTTCAAATGCAATGTGCTTGAAGACTCCAGTTTGGATCTTTTGAACCATTAAAATCAGTGTAATCGGGTGTAATCATCATACTGGAACTCTTGAAAAAAAAGCGACTGAAATGACAGTGAAGGAACAAGACGTGCCAAAGCATAGTCCCTATCAATCCATTTGAGGTCGCCTTAACATCATAAATACTGCTTAAAATACTAGCAACTAAAACCGTATATGCCAATGCTAATTTTCTAACATACCGCAGAATCAACAATAAACTAACCACCGGCAACAATTGCTACTAGATAGAAAACCATCAAAATGAAATCTTTCTTTAATTACCGTCACCTCTGAAATATGAACAAATTTTAAAGCAAAATACATAAAAAATAAATTATTCACCTTCAAGTCATCAATGCTCATATACTAATCATCATCAACATAAAGTGCATAAAATTATGGTTGCCAAAAATATACAAGCAAAAAGCAACAAATAGTCACCCTCAAATGCAAGTCTAATATTACAAGAACGAGCAAAGGCCAGTTTCACCAATCTGATACAAAAAAAGAACAAGCTCTCAGATAATGGAATCATCATTCTTGTCTCTCCTATAAGTACCCCAAGTTTTTGCCACTCACCAAGTCGAGCTACAAGTCAAATTGCTCAAGGGAATCAACCACCCAACCTCTCTTAGTTTTCTACCTTTAGTCTCTCTGCCTCTTTACTCCCACTATCATCAATATATGTACAGAGTAGAGGTATTTGGTAATTGCTACTCCGATGAACTATTAACCGAACCCAAACCCTTCATTTGCTTCATGGATAGCTAAAAGCAGCCTCTCTTGCAACCGTTCTTTAGATGTGTATTCTGGTAGGTCTAATTGGTTGAAACTGCATTTGCGTAACCAAGAAAATATTTATTAGTATATACCAATTACTCATTTAAACGCATTAACAGTTGTGCAAAGTTAAACTTGTATAGAATAACAAAATTGAACACAGGATAGGAAATAATACCAAGTATGAGCCGAAGGCAGATGATCCGATGTGCCATAAGCTTTATGGATTTGAAACCTTTGAGATCCAGATATTCCTTGAAGTGCACTAAAACCTTCCAAAGGAACCTGCATATATGATGATATTGCATTTTTTTAATAGTCCTTGAATCGGTGCTCTCTAATTTATACTATGATCTAATATGTGACATTATAAGATCACTGATATAGGAATTTACCTTAGAAGTTCCAGTGACAAATTGAAGGAATCGAGCCTTATCTTCTTTGCTAAAACCTTGAATAACTTCCCAGAACCATTGTATGACAGGGGATGCATTGCTGTAACCCGAATACTCCGTATTTGCTCTCAAGTCATCCACTGTGTTGACATTAGCATATTGTATCAATGATACATTCTGAGAGATAAAGAATAATTTTCTTCGTAGTTGAGAACATTAAAGGTAGGATAGTTTTTTTTTCCACTTACAGTCAATATCTGGAAGACCGCTGATCAATAATTCCAACTCTTTGTCATTAAAGATAGATATAAGATCCCGGGAAATCAATTCATTAAATCCTTCCATAAATGCATTAATTTGTGGCCTAATAGCAGTCGTTAGTCGATGCTCTACAACACGATCTACGTATTCATGCTTATTCTCTTCTGTGACCCTGATATTACGACCACCAGGAATGAGCTCACAGTCAGTTACCTGCACAAAAGTTCAGCACAGTTTAAGCTTAACTATAGTATAGGGACAAACTAACTACTGAAAACCTGGCATAGTTTTCCATATAATTTCCAAGTAAAAATGAAACACCTATATGCATGTGACACCAGAAAAAAATATTTTCAACTATCTCTGCTCAAAGACGTACCTCTGCTCTTTCGTACAATATAAGTTTTTCCTCATCTGCATCCATGCTAAAAGTGAGATCCAAAACATCACTAATGTCATTCTGCAATTAGCAAAATATAACAGATTAGACATTTGCTGGATAAAGATTCAGTATCCTAATGAGGATCCAAAATCCCAAAATCATCGAAGAATTTTGCAGAAACATACCTCAAGCATCCACTTTAGATTTTTATAATAATCAGGATCAATGGCCTCAATGTCATGATAAGTAACCTTGACCCCAAGAATGTGCTTATAGAATGATCGTGTAAAATGCACATCAAGTAACTGGCCATCAAAAAGTGCCTTGCCAACCTAAATAATATGCATATAATGTCAAACAAGAACAAAATATAATTCAAGGTCAAAGAAAGTTGTAATAAAGAGAGGGCCCACTCACAACTCTCCCAACAAACTTGAAATATGACAAGTGTTCTGTCTGATAAACCGAGTTTGGATTTGGTTGAAATGTTGATTCATTGCCCACCGTAGTAAACAGCAAAGCACCCTTATCAAATATAACACGGGATAACATTTGATACCATTCTCTAGTAAGACCCCCAGCATCAATGCCTTCTTCTCCTTGGAAATGTACAGTAAGCCTACCTTTAAGTTCTTCAGGCGACCTCATCCTAAGTTGATTGTATGAATCTTCTAAAATATACGATCTCCTCACAGCAATTCTAACTGGACTATGATGATGGTCATGTTGATGCTTAATCTTCGATCGAAAATGAGCACGTTTATTATCAAAATCAATGATGCGAGGCACTTTAAGCATAAGAGAGAATGACTTTTCAATTAACCCAGGGTTCTGTCGAATAAAAGCATTTAACAACTTTCTATGCTTTTCTGAAAACTTGATAAAAGCAGCATTCTTTTCATCAACTTTTATTACAGTGTCTGATGTTGACGCAGTGCCATGCTCTGGAGGCGATTCTGATGGTTCAGGACACAGCTTCTCACAAGTCACAAAGAAGGATTCGATGTATGGTAAAATATTCTGAGTTCCAGCTGGAAGTGGTGACATTGCAGTGGATGAAGGATCCTCGGATGTGGCAGGCAAATCTGACGTGGAGTTGGATGAGTTTTCTATTTTGCTTATTGAATTACTCAATTCGACCCACAGTGTTTCTAATGATGCATTTATTTCCGATACCAAAGAAAGAGCATCAGTGTAATCTTTCTCAGGAAGCAACTGTGGATCTTTCTTCTCGTGTAATGTTGAAACAAGTGAGCTTAAAGCCTGTAGAACTCGCAAAATTGAAGTGCCGTTGGTAGATGATGAGGTGAGAAGTGCCTTTTCAGCATCCTCGTATAACTGCAACTCATGCCTCGCAGATACCGTTAGATTGCGCACTGAATTAGCTAGTTCTGTGATGAATAGATGACAATAGGTTGGAGCAACAGCCACCAACTTCTTTAGTACCTCAGCAACAAGAACATATGTGTTATCTGACAATCTGCAGATGGAATGTACAGTTAATTAGTTATATGAAAACACTACTTAGGCACACACGTACAAATGCAACTAACTACCAATTATTGTGTATTTCGATAATCCTGAAGCATGCCTATCAGAGTATCTAGGAAAAGATCTGCCCCTCCCAGTTTTGGGGTTGCAGACCATCAAACTAGATACCAAATATCATATCTCCAATAGAGACATCAAACTAGATGTCAAATATAAAAACTAACCTTTAAATGCCCCAAAATTACAAACATTGCACTCAAATACAAATATCAAAGGAAGATGAAAAGTTAATTTAAACAACAAATTTAGAGAGAACCAGCTGTTATTTTACCTTCTTGACTATTTTCTAAAGCAATCAGTCAAGATAAGGTTAATTTGATCCAAAAAAAAATTCATATCAAAGTAGCCTACGACTCAAAAATGTAAAATTATGTTTGTAGTAATTAACATTTATGCTTAAGTTTATGCACATTTTTTACTTTTATTGGATCTGTATTATATATTGGTATTCAAATATAAGTACCAATTTCTAGGGCTGGTGTAATCATTTTTTTATATAGAAATCTGTTATAGAAGTAAGCAGATGAGTTTATCAAATTCTAATATGTTGGTTTGATGTTATGAGTTGAAGATGCTCCATCAACTTTAGCATCTCACAATGTCCCATTCATTGAAGGAAGAAGAATGGCAAATGATGATAAAGTGAGGCATCATAATAATTGTTATTATCACAAATCCATACCCTTCGCGTGCTAGCAATGAGCATAAAAGCCGAAGTTCTCGATGTGGAAGCCCAAGAAGTATCGACCTTATATTGCTTTCATTTTTTAAAGAAGTAGAAGTGCCACTTTTATCTTCATCTTTGGACAATTTATCATGAACGCCATCAGAAGCGCCAGCAGAATCAACATTCATGTTGTTATCTTGTGAGGTAGCTTCTGGGTCAGATGGCTGTTCAGATGATGCTAATGAGGCTCCATTTTCAGTTGACAACCCAGAATCACTGACAGCATTGACCATAATGACTTCGAGCAAATTCAAGAGCTGAGGTAACAAACCTTATAATTAGACTTGAAATGTCAGAACGACAAGATATGACAAAAAATTTGACGGAAAGACACTTGCCTGTTCAAGATGAGCTATGCTTCTCATGTACAATGGCTGGTTTAGGAGACTTAGGAGCAAAACAATAATATATTCGTGTTTTCTATCTTCAGGTTTATCTTCTTCAACTAATATTGATTTGCCACGACCGTTATCAGATGAATTGCTGCCACATGAAGCAGGAAATGGAAGCTCAAAGTCAAGTAATAATTTTGCCACGTATGGATGATTCCGTGCCAGGTATGTCAGAGTTTCAAGGATCCTTCTAGAGAGCAGAGGGGGTACACCTGTAGAATATTATTACACAATACTGAGAGGAAGGCACCATAAAATAAAATGTTTGAGAAACATAAATATATAGAATCGTAATCCAGTACTTTTCTGGAGGGGTTATGGTCAATTCACCGGATTGATGTCAGTCAGTTAATGAGAACAGCATGTAGAACAATAGCTTGAGCTAATTGTGACAACTATACATGTATCGTTTTTGTAAATCATTTCTTCCTAGAATACAAGCCTTCTTCCAAACTTTGATAAATCATTTAAGTATGAGGGAATTATGGAAAAAGACAAACTTTGATAATAAAAAAATTGTCTCAATGACACCAAAAGATTCATTTTATGGCTGAAAGACAATTTGAAAAAAATTAGGCTGAAGGACAATGCTAGTTCTAACTAGCATTATATTCAGTTTTTACACTATACAAAATGCTAGTTCTAACTAGCATTGTCCTTCAGCCTAATTATTTTCAAAGTTTGTCCTTCAGCCTGAAAATGAAACTTGTTGTCCTTCAGCCTAATTTTTTTCAAAGTTTGTCTTTATGCCTATTTTCTACTTTAAGTAACAACAACTATGGCAGCATGTATCGTACGTTACATAGAAAGATCACGCGTGAAGGTATTAATATGAGGTACACATCTGTTTAGAACTAGGGTAAACAAATACTTTAGATAAGACAAAGGTAAACAGAAACTATTACCATTTGAGAATTGGGGACGGGAATAGATAATGTGACTTTGGCATCCATATAAACGATACGGAGACTCAGAACCACCCTGCGTACTACTCACAGGGGAACCCAAATCAAGCATCAGCATGGCCATTAAAATTTTCACGGTGAACATCCTTGTCTCGTTGTGCGCACACAAGTTCAACAAAAGCTTAAGATATTGACCTTTATATAAGGGCTGCAAAATTAAATGATTATCAACATGACAGCACTTCAGAGACAAAACAAAAAATGTACTCATGGGATACCCAAGTGCTACCTGAACAACGCGTAGGATCCTGAATAGTGCTTTCAAGTCATCTATGCCAACAAGTGGAGCCCCATCAGCTTCAATCACTTTGCCAGTTGCAGATCTTCTTGAAGCACCATCTGCAGCATTTCTATCCAAAGACCCAATAGTTCCTCGCCTTGAAGAATCACCACGCCTACTTCTGGACTGCATGCCAAAGATTGAACTGCTATGATACCTATGTGCAAACCTTTCTCTCAACATGTTTGCCTCAGCAACAAGTGCAGGTGTTAGAGTCGCAATAACAGCATCAGGCGACGTCAAAAGGACCTGGAAATATATTGAATTTAGTACATAAAGTAAACGTGGGTTTGTTCCTAGTTTACCTCCTCTGCATTGTTCTAAAAGATCTTATCAATTAACAAGCTCTTTGGCACATGCATATTAAAATAGTTTTGAAAACGACAGAATATGATCTCAAATAATTAAATTTACGTAAATTAAATTCATATTTTGTATGTAGATTTAATAAACATAAGTTGGGAAATATATGTAAATAATTCTGCTGAACCAGAGATTGGAAATCGTGGCATCATTTACGCAAATGTTAACTTTTCACAACATTGAGACTCGAATTCGTGACCTCATTTGCATATAAAGAGCATCTTGGAAAGCTCACAATCACATAAAGCGCATCTTTGGAACTTCGCAGTTGGACCAAAAATTGCAACTCTATGACATCTATTGATAAAGATTAAAGGTACAATACTGCAGAGAATTAGAATCATATCTGACACTGCATTCTTCTATATGCTCGTTTTCCAAAATTACTAAAGTTCAGTCTATGTTATTACAGGAGAACCTAAGCACTAAGCCTATATAAATTTCAAATACAAGGCACAAATAAGTGATGCGATTAAAGCCACAGTGGAGCGATTTAAGACCATTAGTGCTGGGATGCCACATGCAAAATTAGAGCATGATGAACAGTGAACGAGGCTACGTTTAGACTTTGGTGGCAAAGAATTTCAATTACAAAAGTTACCATTTTGTCAATTTGATGGTAAAGAAAAACAGATAAATTGTGGCCAAGAAGCAGGTATTTGTTTTTAAAAAACCGAGACTTCGTCATGGGAGAAAAAAATTGGCCAATTCGCTATGCATACCTCTTCTCGTATTTCTGAAGGAAATGAAGCTATCATTGATACAGCATCCATTTCCACAGGTTGGCCTTCTAACTCTTGTTGCCGATTCTGCCTTCTTTCAGCACGGTGGTTCGCTAAGACTTCCTCTCGAAGTTCAGGAGGTAAAGCAGCAAGAAATTCAGGATCAACGCCTAGGTCGTCTTCGTTTGTTTGAGGTTGCTCAGCAGAAGGCTCAGCTGGTTGCTGATTTTGTTGCGAAATGACTTCAGATCGTAAATCTTCAGGAAGTGCCTCCAAAAATGCAGGGTCGATCGAATCTGGATTGCTACTTATATTTTGCTGATTCTCCACGATATGATCATTATGATTGGCATCCTGGTTTGAACTTGAAGGGACCTCAAGTACACTTTCAAGAGATGCGTCTCTAGTACTTGCTGGAACTGTATTTCCTACAGACCTTCTTGTCCGATTTGTCGGCTCGTCGTCATTTTGCCCATCAACACTATCTATTTCTACATCCAGGCTACGAAGACTTTCGCCTAGTGTTGCCCCACTTCCGCTACTTCCTTGACTAGCCGCCTCAACATCCCGACGTTCATCTTGCAAACCAATGCATTGTTCGCTTGTATCACGGGTATCGTTTTCCTGGTGCATGTCACTACTAGCTACCTCTACCATTGCCACAGGGGTGGTTGTAACTATATTTGCATTGCCTTCATTTGGTGGTTCTCCACTTATCTGAGTTTCTGTGGTCTGTACTTGGTTTGAATTATCTTGGGGTGGTGCAGCCGTGGCTGCATCTTGGCCAGAAGACTGTTCAGGTGTAGCTGTGGGTCGTCTCAGTTGAGAAATGATTAGTTCTTCAACACCTGGAGGTACTGCAGCTGAACTGGACCCACCTCGTTGATGAGTATCATCCAACCACGTATTTAATCGCTGACCACTTCTTCCAGTTCTCAATCTGCGGAACATAGCATCCAATCTTGCAGAATTGTTTTCATGGTGTCTATCTGAGAAGGCAACATCCACTATGTTCTCTGAAAACAGAGAAAAAATTGAGCAATTTTAACCTCACAGTGTGAGCTACAATCTAGCAATTATCCTATCAGCCATCTATTAGCACTACTTATAGAAGTAAACCATAAGAACAAATATATGGAGAATAACTTACCTATCTAAACTCTCACGGTTCTAAAAATACCAGAACACAACATGCTAACATACCAAAAGGAGAAGGAAAATGCTACCATACTCCATACTACAATCCATTTCTATTATTAAACCACAGCGACTCGTTCAAAATAAACTAAACCATTCATGTCCTCCTAACACCAAATTGATCTCTTAAAATTTGTATTTCAATAATTTCACCCAAAAATATCTATGAAACAATCTATGTAACATTGTTTTCCAAAGGAGTGAAGCAACATTCTTTTCCATAGGTGTGATTTGGCTTCACAAGACATAGAACACTAGCAAGTAGTTAAACAAAGATTATATTATCCACAAAATAGTATATTTCTTTGGATTATATAATAGGAAATTTCTATTGTATTCTGAATTATGGACTTGTGTAAAACCATATACTGTATCATTGAGGTATAAAAGGAAGTTGGACGGATTGATTATAAAATGATGCAGCAGAAGTTTTGTTGTAAGAAAACAAGATAAAACAGCTGATTTCGTACTTGTAGTTCCTAGGGTATGGGGTGTGGTAATGTTCCAAATCCTACACACTATTGCATGTCTTTGAGAGTAAAATGTTTCAACATGTATTAAATGGTTACTGCAATTGTAGAGATTTATGAAATTGCTCTAAAGTACAGTAGAAGTATATCATGAAATCATGAAATCTTGCTTCATGGAAGAAAAGCATCTAAAGCAAAATATACTTCACGAAGGACATGCTTAAAGTCAATTCTGTTTGAACGCTTAATGCTTATTTTCCATACCTTGTAGATTTTCTGAAATTTGTAATGGCAAAACTATCCTGTCTTGAAATATTCATTTTCAAATCTCATCTTCATTGAATCAAACATAAAGCCCTTATATCTAAAAGTTTTCACGAGTTTTGCACTAATTTACACAACATTCGAACTAGAATTAGCCACTGTATTACTGAAAATATGGGAGTAAAAATAAAATGAATCAACCTCAAAAACCAGGGCAAGTCGACAACTCATATTCTGTCAAGTGATTATTACAATGATTCTTTAACTGGTTTCGTTATTAACCTGAGCCTCTTATTCTCATCTCTTATTTTACGTGGATGGAATTCCTATTCTTGAGGTAAAGAATCATCTACAGTTATGGAATACTATTAGACTCATATAAATTCTTCTACTAGGTTTATAAATATAAAGTACTAAGCTAAATATGAAATTTTATCATTGCAAAAAATACACAAGAAATATTTCTGAAAACCAAAATTTAAACTTTTAATTTGGATATTAATTAATAGAATCAAAATTTGTCAGTAAATGCAGATCAAGTATGATTCTTTTATGAAATCAAATAAAAATTTATTGTAGACCTCGTCAACAACCACTAGCTCAAGTGGCAAGTGATATGGCAATGTAGGCTGAGGTCATGGGTTTGAACCTCCGAGGCATCAAAATGAGTGTTCTGCTTGAATGAAATATCGTTCTTATTATATTAAAAAACAATTGTAGACCTAAGATATTCTAAATTTTGATATTATGGATTGACATGCAACAATATTCATGAAATATATAATGAACGGACATAATGGGGCATAAAAAGTAAAATTTGTGGTACATGATATTCTAAAAGTTTGGGGTAAATCTTGGTATGTGAATAAAATTAACCAACTAGAAACGTTAATAAAAATCATTGTACAGATGAATTGCAACAGGTGCACATGGTTGTACAATGTTTATGTGTCAGCAACCAAATGACTCTCTCGATGTGCTTAAACTTAAAACGAAGGTGGCACAATCCAGAGTTAAAGGGTTAGAAAGTACAAAGAACTCACCAGTTTGCCTTTGATGGACAAGGTTACGAAATGTAGAAGGTTCTTCCAAAAGTGGGTGTTCATTGTGACCACCATGTTCACCAGTCTGTCCAAGGAGATTATAGACAGTACCACGACCTTGCCGCCTTGACCCGAAAATATCAACAGGCATCACACGCATTGTTTCGGTAGACATGTTATTTCCCCCAGTGAAAACCTCAATATGGTCAAACATATTTCTGCTAATGCCTTCTTCTAACCTGAGAATCACTCCGTCGTCGTCGTCCTCGTCTTCGTCTTCCTCCAATATATCCTCATCAAACTCCTCATCAATTTCATGCTCATCTTGATCTGTATCAGGATGTAGCATATGATGGACTTCATCTTCCTCCAAATCATCGTTTTCATCTTCATCTTCCCCATCTTCATCTCCACCATCTTCTGACATATCTTCATCTTCATCATCATCTCCTGGTTCCTCTCTAGCATTTGGTTGAATATCAAATGTAATCTCAACAGTCGCTGACAACCCATTTCCCATACCTCCACCATCTTCAGACATTTCATGCATAAAATCATCATCGCCATCATGAGCAAAACCCTCACCCAAATCATGGTCGTGATCCATCTCATCGGCAGAATCTGAACTTGTAGAATCTTGTTCCATGTTGAAAGACTCCATATGTCCAGTTTCAGATTCAATGTGATCAGGCTGGGATGTGGCATCGACTGACTGTATTCTACTTTGACCATTATCGACTTGATTATGCTGCTCAGAATTAGGCTTGGGTTTGATTCCACCTTTAGCAGAATTGCGGTCAGCGGATTGAACATGTTCCTTGGTGACCGAATCAAGAGCTTTGATAATGCCTGTAACTACCTTTGACGAAACAGAATTATCCAAGTCAAAAACCTGCAAAGTTCGAGTCAGTGACTTCACAAGCCCAACATCAACAAAAGTTACTGAAGCTTCTGCAGAAATATATGAACCAGTGGCTGTGCGGGAAGCAAGAACATCATTAAGCAGATCAATAAAAGCATGCAAAGTGGTATCAGGTACTTTATAGCCATTAGCTGTGTTGATGAATTCTTGCAGAGTGTGATTAATTTCAGAAAATATCCTTTTTCGTGCCTCTGCTGAACGAATGGATGCTGCAACCAAAAACTGGTTAGCCCTAGTAGACAACTTATGTCTCCAGTCACTCTCCAATGACTTCTTATCCTTCTTGTATGTCCCAGAGTAAGGAAGGAAATTGTGTAAAACGTGTTGAAATATACCCCCCGTACGATCTGTAGGCAAAGCCATCAGAGAACTACCACGAAAACTACTGATCTCAGAATCTCTACGTAGTAGCACATAAATTGATGACGAATATGTAAGTAGTATTTCTGTTAACAACTTCATGATGAAAACAGATTTGGCAAGAGAAGCTGAAATGTCCTGACTATTGGTCTTACTTTCATTGGCTGAGCCAGCTACTCCTTTTCCCTTTCCACTGGCAGCGGTGGTGTTACTGTCAATTTCCATGCCAACTAAAGCAGCAGCTGCATCCTCAGACACTTCACTGACATCTGAAGGAGGATCATAAGTTGCAACCATATCTAATAAAAGCTCTATCACACTAGTGAAACTCTGAGGAGATTTACGAGGACTTTTCCCACTTTTAACATTTGAATCTACGGCTTTTGACTGCTCGTTTCCCTTCATAGGAGAAGATTGCTTGTCTTTTTCTGCTGGCTTTGAATCTTTATCTTTGCTTCTTTCCTTCTCTCGGTCTTTGATGAGCACAACATATGGTCTATCACCAACCATCTCAATTTCACATACAGCTCGAGCAGCTTGCATGAATATAGATGGTTCTCTAGAGATAACTGATGATAAACTCTGTACAAAAGTTCGAGGGGTAACTCTTCCATTTCCATGTCTATTAGCCGCTGTTATAAGGCAATGGTGGATTTCCAACTCCATGGCTTGTTGTAATGTGCGAGGATCTTCAAGAATGTGGCGAATAATTGTAGCAGCTACATTGTTAAATCCAGAAAATAAACTAGTGGTAGGTAGGCTGAGCAAAGCACGCAAACCCCCTGAATCGTGAAAATTAACAGCTATGGAGTGAACTTTAGTAAGTGTGGCACACAACTTGAGCACAGCATGCATGACATCAGAAGGCAGCTGGTTCTTTATACATCTGCAAGATATCTCTAATAATCTTATTTGATCTGCCATATCAATGATATCTGATGAGGCACCCAGCTTTGGTGATTCATTCTTCTGGCTATTATCGTTTTCACCAATCAAAACAGAACTTTGGGTATTAGTGTCCTTTAACTTGCCCAGTTCAGCAATCTCAGGAGAAATTTTAGGATCCACCTGTAGTTGTTGATCAACTGAAAGAAAACAAGCAATCACCCACTTGGGTACTTGAGACTTTTCACCATCAGGCATAAAACTCTTGTCCCACTTAGAAAGCATGTCTAGCGAAATATTTAAAAGACCGGCTTTGGAGACAATTTCTCTAGCTGATGTGTCCTCATGAAGAATCAGAGCAAGAATGTGAAAGAGAGATGACAGTATAGCATTGTCAGGATCAGATGTGGCACAGCAACCTTTAATGTTGTCGATGATGAATGTCAGTACTTTGGTTCGGTGAGTTCCATCATTCTGAGAACCAATCATCACAAGCAGATCTCGAACAGAGAAAGCTAGAGATTCCTTCACTCGCAAGAGTTTAATACAAGCTGCTAATATTTCATCAACCTGTGGCAGTTCAACAGCCTCTTCTTGAACAGAATTCTCAGTGTTGGGTACTTCATCTTTGGTAGGTGTTGAGTTTCCTAAAGACATGGCAAGTGCTCGAGCAAGTTCGTCTTCTTCTTCTTGTGGCTCTTCTGGGTGTGAGAACAACCAATCAGTTGCGAACTCAACATTATTTGCTCCCACTTGTCTTAATGCTTCTTCGGCTCGTGCACGGGGGAAGCCCATTTCAACAATCATTGTTATAGCTGACTCATCTGGAGGTGGACCAACAATTCGAGTAGCGCCCACATTGCCATTGACATTTCTCATTTCAACCCCAGAATAAACATGCCTGATAATAGAGATCATGCTTATGATGAATTCCAATTTGCAATCAATGAAATGGGGATGGGTCCAAATAGGTAACACTGCCTTCAAAACCTTTGATTGTAACGCCTTAACCAGTGTTTCAGCATCCCGAGGGAGAGGAACAACTGCATTCGGAAAAGTTTGTTCAAGCAGTTGTCTTGATGTGGTGGAGAGTATGATTGATGATGTGGCAAGGTGATCAAGAAGGGTAGTGTAGCTGTTTAAAGGACCAAAAATCCAAGAAGTATCAGTTGTTTCAGTTTCTTGTTTCAAGCTTATATCATCTGTTTCCATAGGAGAAGCAGGAACATTAACAGCAAAAAGCAATAAACTTGTGGCTTCAAAAGTAGCAAATACTGACTGGAAAACGCCAAAGCTGTAAAAGCTGTTCAGCAAAATTGCATTACAAGAATCTGGTCTATCTAATAGAACTGAGTCGATAAATCCAACAACCTTTCCAAGATAGCGGCATTTTGCAAACATCGAGACCTCGGACTGAGAAGAATTACTATGACCTTTGAAATTCAAATGATCTAACAATATGGAGGAAAAAGTGGTGCAAATGGTTGTAACAGATGAGGGCAAAGGAGAATTATTCTCTCGGCGTGACAAAAAAAGCATGGATTTTCCTAGCTCCATGAACAAATGAGTGATGTGATATGAAAGTGATCTCATCATATCACGGCAGTTAGAATTGTATGATTTCTGCTTGTCAGTATCAGTATTAACAGTGGTAGCATTGGAATCTGAAGAACTTGATGCATGAGGCTGAGAGCTTGAAGATGAAAACCTAGATGTCAAAAAACTATCAGATCCAATTCTTTGAGGGCCGCTAGCAGCTCGGCCAAGATCTCGGTATATGCTTATTAGATCAGAAACTTGAGATTCAATACTCCAACCAATACCCCTTCGTCTAAGCAAAGGATCAAGATATTGCCTAAAAGAAATATACCTTTGTCCATCAGATTCATTATCCGATCTTTGTGTCTCATCTGTAACAATTGAGCTCTCGCTATCTAATGTATCAAGCTTTGAATCTTCAAGAAGAGAAATTTGCCACAAGACCTCACGATGAACACGTCCAATGTTCTCCAAGACAATTTTGCTCGAATCGCTAAATTCTGTGAGTAAAGCATTTAACCATCGATTATCCTTGGATGCAGCCAGAAACAGAAGGAACTCTATTATAAAGAGGGAAGAAGTAGTTCCACTATCTGGCTCAGCACTAGATCCCAACAACAAGGAACCAGAAGTACCAAATCCACTCAACGCTTTGTCTAAATGATCCTTGAGACATGAACAAAATGCACGCGCTAAATGAGATGAATGGTGCTGCGTGAAGCCCTTAAAAACTATAGTGCTATGTAAAGCAATAGGCATCCCATCAGATGATTGAGTGATACTAGGTCGCAATAAAAGTTTCAACAGGCCATCTATACCCCCCTTCTCAACAAATAACTTGCATGTTTCGGTGTTCTCCATTGTTCTTTGAACTAAAACCATTGCATGATACACACAAAGCTGGACAAACTGTTCGTTGCTAATGCCATTAGCACTAGTATCCATGGCACTCGCCAGATCATGTCCCTGGCTTGCTTTTTCTTCGCCGTCTGTCTCCATGGCAGTATTATCTTCATTCCCCATTGTTTCATGTTTATCATCTCCAACAGAAGAGAGTTTATCGATGATCTCAATGATCTTATCCACGCCAGTGATTCTTAAAGAAGACACATGCCGAAGAAGCTCCTCAATCGCATTTGCTAAAGGGAGAACCCCGTCGTTCATTGCTTTCAAATATTTTCGGCTAGTGAATGTTTCTACTAGAAATTTTAATGCATCAGTTTCTTTGACTGCTTCCAACCCTTTGTTATTAAGGCAGATTGCACCAAGACCACTTGGTATACATATCAAAGCTTTTGAAGAAGGCAGAATACCTACTCTCACTGAATTCAAGAAAGCATCAGGAAGGCCAGATTGATCTAAAACAGGATAACACGTAGGATCTCTGTGAATCATTTCACTCATTACAGTTACAGCTGAGAAATATATGTCCCCTCCAAATCGAATAGCATTCTTGATTATTAAAGATAGAGTAGCTGGCAAAGAATTATCATTGGAAGTTTGTGTTCTTGCATTATTTGCAGGGGAATAAGTAGCAGACCCCAGCGCTTTCAATAAAGTCCTGATAAGCTGTTTCTGAGAGTACAAATGATCTTCCTCACATTTTTTTGAATCGAAAGATATAGTTAAATCAATATTATCATCAACCCCACCAATAACTCTATGAACCTCTAACTTTAGTCTTTGAACTAATAGTTCAACTCCTCCAAGATCTTTGAACAGAGAAACAGATGGGCTACTAAATTCCATCAGCTTTTGAAGAGTCTTCACAGCTGAGCAAACAAGATGAATATGCGAAGGTTCATTGTCTTGTAAGAGGGGCAGCAAAGGTGGGACCATTCCTGATCCTCTAATCGAACTGCCAGAAGTAGAAGATGATAAAACATGCAATAGAAAAAACTGAAGAAGGGCATCGACGAATAATATAGAGGAAGGGTCACTTGAGCTATTCAGTGACAGAACAGCCTTTTGAAGTACACTTAATAAAACCATTCGATTTCCACCGCCAGAAATGATACTTGATCCGCTGAGTATTCTAGCACGCTCAGGAGATGATGCATATGCAGCTAACTGTGCACCCAAACCAAGCATAGCAAGTGCCCTTAAACTTGCAGGGATGGGTTCTTCGGATCTAACAAGTCTTATAAGTTCATTTGTGTATTCAGGCTCGTTCGCAAAGAAAGACACCAGTTCATCATGGGCATCACCAGATTGAACCAAAACAACGAACGCAAGAATACAAATTCGGCTATAATGCCTACACGTATGTGGAGAACGGAAAGCACGCGCATATCTAATTCTTGTCAGCAAAGAAAACCTGTGCTCATTAGGTACTTTAAATTGTTCAACGCACTGCTTCAAAATAACTAAATCGTCATCCTTCTGAAGATGAACGTCTGGAATATGAATTATATTGTTGCTTTTCTCAATCGCTTGACCAGAAGAGTTAAATTCAAAATGAAGGGTTGAACCTAAACGGTACTGAGTGTCATTGACCTCATTCTCCAAAACTGATGGAAACAAAGACAGGCCTTCACGTTGGTTTCTCTCGTTTGCTACAACACAAGAATATAAGCCTAAACCTTCCTCTTTACTGCCCCAACCTTGCGCCAATGACAAAAGATAGTTGTTAATAGAATCACAACCAATCAGTTTCCCACTCACATGCAACTTTGAAGGATTTATTTTCACAAGGGCAGACAGAGTTTCCAAGGTAGCAATCAGAATCTCTGGATCTGTTGACGTCAATAGTAGCTTGAAATGCTGTGAAAGACAAATTAAAAGGTCAGTTATAATCGTTAAAAATGAAGCAATTGCATATACCAACTGCCTTGCATAGTTGGTTAAGCATAAAATCAGCCGTCTAAAGCATCAGATTGCTAAAAAATGTAAGATCCAAAATACCTCTAAGCCACTGAAAGAGCTCTTATTATGGCAGTTCTCCAGAATAATTTGCATTACTCTTAGAATTTGCAATACAACATGCTTAGGAAAAGGTTCTAACTCTATGATATTATCAGATAGATTCAGATCTTTCCTGCCAGTAATGTAAGTCTTGAAGTAAGTATCAAAATGGAGAAACAATGGTCTCCAATGATGGAAATTCCCCTGGAATAATGAGCAAGGTGTTAAAAAAGTGTGGTTAAATAAACATATGTGTGAATCACAGAACAAAGGAAAAAGTAGCATGCCTTGTTGTACTCCCAATGAAATCCAGAAAGAAGATCGGCTATATCATTTAATGGACTATTAATCACCCTGTCAATGAAAGCTTGAACTTTTGGAGGCTGCAAGGATGTCATCGGTGATTCAAGAAATTAAAATAATGATCATCAAGACATTCAATGTGATAAAACAGTAAAACAAGAAACATAATTCCTTGGTGTCCATAGCAACATAACCTACCAGGACACCAGTCCAAAGGAAACTTTAGGTATCAATCCACATCACATGGGCAAAAATCCATCTGAAATCAAAATTTTAAAAGCAACTAAAATTCCTGTGGGGGTGCATATATCAGGAAGAGGAAAGATGAGCAGACCCCTAAAAGCCACTTGTTCATTGATAGTTCTGGAACAGAACTACAGAAAAACCCTTCAACATCTCCAGAAGGTTCTAGGATTTTGGTAAAAATTAAGATAATGGGACAAAACTAAAAATATCAGCAGATTAACAAGATATAATGACATACCGACCATATTGCTGATGTTCCCTAACAGGATAATACAACGATTAAAAAAATCCTAATAATCCTTATGGTTTTCCATAGACATAGCAATTAATAGCCTATTTAGTGCATTGTGATATTGCCATATTGGTTGTGTATTAAACATGAATTTCCTATTTCTACATTAATCAGCTATCTATAAGTAGTATATTTATCGCTGATGATATCACACATTTTTATTTGAATGCGTAGTATTATCTCCACTCGGAAACAAGCAAGCAATCACATTCAAATGGCAAATCATTACTGAATTTACATTGATATCGCTACTTAGTTTCCTAACAGGATAATACAACGATTAAAAAAATCCTAATAATCCTTATGGTTTTCCATAGATATAGCAATTAATAGCCTATTTAGTGCATTGTGATATTGCCATATTGGTTGTGTATTAAACATGAATTTCCTATTTCTACATTAATCAGCTATCTATAAGTAGTATATTTATCGCTGCTGATATCACACATTTTTATTTGAATGCGTAGTATTATCTCCACTCGGAAACAAGCAAGCAATCACATTTAAATGGCAAATCATTACTGAATTTACATTGATATCGCTACTTACCTACTCCATCAGTTTCCTTTTTGTCATCATTACGGTTAAAAGGCTGTCGGGACAATTTTGATCCAATGGGTTATTTAAAAGCTCACATCTCTACATACCCACTGGCTGACACACAGTGGGACAAGCAGTGGCAATTCCCCCAGCCAAACTACTAAAAATTAATTACTAAAATGCCTCTGTTTTGACACAATTAACAGCATCACCATAAACCCTAGTATGTCTCCTCGTCTAAACTTGGCCATAAATCCCTAACACCTCTCCTCGTGTAAGCTTTGCACAAAACCTAAATACCTATCTTCCTTCCAAAGTTAAACAGATCCAATTCCCATTGTATCAGCTTGCAACATACACCAGCATTTTCATCTGTACCTGCCGTTCTATCGCTCTATCCATTGTCACCGCTCTATTACTATTGCACCACATTTTAGTTATCTAGATATATTTTATTCTTATATACTGCTGAATAGGCTAGCTAATTATTACAAGATTAAGTTCTGATATTGTGTTAATAAGATTTAATATGACCATCAAACAGATAAAACTTTAATATGATTACAAAAACTCGGTTATGTAACTTGATTTTGTGTGATAAATAAAAGAAATAAAAATTTCTTTAATATCTATTTCGGCATTTTGCCAAATATGATAGAATTGGAAAAATATTGTATTGTCATGAAATTGATACGATTTTGATAATTATTTTAAAATTCTCAACACAATCAACAATGTTAATGTACTTTACAAAGAAATCAATGCTATAGCATTAAAAAAAAAGGTGTAATACTGGATAAAATCCGTTGCGTATCTCAAACTTATCGCCTATCTACATCCATTTTAAATTTTGGCTGAAATATTGACTGACGGTATATTTGTGATGTGCCAGTAATATTTGCTGATACATGACCAAAATTATACAGATATTTGATGTAAATATCGGTGTAAATAGTCAAATATCACCATTTTGTAGAACAGCTACACAAATATACCATATTACAGTGAAACTCAAAATTACATATTTAAGTATATATAGTACCAAACAATCTAACAATTGTTTATGCGCTAAAAAAGGATTGCCTCGTCTTTTAGTATTACCACAACACTTTGCTTGCTAACGAACATCCCGATAATTCTGATTGTGTCCCGTCGTTTCAAATTTTTCATATCAGTCCTTACGATATCTTACCAAAGTGGACCACAGTGGATATTAATTACCTAAAAAAATTCTACCCTTTGTCTATATTGTTACTACAATGAAAATGGATGTGATGATTAAGGAAACGGTGACAGTATATCAAGAGAGGCTATAATGTAGGAAACAGAAAAAACATAAGGGTCAATAAACTACCCTAGTTGAATCTACACCCCTCCCCCCCAAAAAAAACTAGGGTCCACTATTATGCATACCCAACGATTTGGAGTTCCAAAAACCCCCATCTACTTCACATTGCCCCTAATATTAATTGTTGTCAATTATAGATCAGGGCTTCTGAGTCATTCAATTTTACTCATGAGACGACTGGGAAAGGTAAATTAAGAAATATAAAACTAGAGAAATAACACAGATGCACTTTATGAAGCAAGTCTCCTTTGCACTGCATAAAGGACAGATTAAAAAAAACAATGTAGAATATATTTGTCATTAAACTGTCCAAAAATATGAGCCAGCTCAGTAGACTGGAATTCACTAGAGCTGATTCAGGGGAAAATGATTGCAAAACTTGTAATCATGAAACTATGCATTTCTTGATTACCTGACATTCTCAATGCAGCGTAAGGGAACAAAACAATCAAAAACGGTAACTTTACATAGTAAACAAACTCCCCATGGCTTCTAGTAAATCCAGGTCATTGCAAAGTTTATATTCAAGCACACTTAAAGGCAAACATCCAAATATGCATCAAATGAAAAGTCATATGTTCTAAATCATAACCCCTCCAGTCCAAAACCATGTCAAACGAATATACTAGGGATAAGCTCACGAAAATAAACACGCTTCTTAGTTACAAAGCTAAAAAACCAGTTATAAATAATAAAAAGCATTTACCGGCTCGGATTCTAATTTAAGAGAAGGCGATACTGATCTACTGCCACCCGACAGCATCTGCTGCAGACGTAAAGGAAAGTTCGACCGTTGATTTGCCATCACTACAACCAATGAAACACTCTAAAATCAGTGTCGAAAATACCAAACCCTAGATTATGTAAAAGAGAGATCGAAAGAACATGAACCTGATTAGGGTTTTAAGAGCTTGCGATTGAGATTGGACAGAGAAGCATGCACATCGAAAACAAAAGAGTGAGTGTGTGAGATTTTTCTTGAGGTAAAATTTAGGGATTTTGCGCTGATTGGTCTATATTAACAAATTGGGGGGTTTTTTAGGGGAGAAAAGAGGAGAGAAGAAAAGTGTAGAGGAGGCAAGGGTTGGAAATGGGTGGATTTATACAGAACCATGTATTTGTGCAGTGAATACTGTGGCATGAAACACGTGCGGGAGTAAAGAGTCACGTGCTCTTTAACGGGTCGGGTTGAATTGGATATAATTGGGTAAGTGTGCGGAGCTGATGTTAATCTGCTCGTTTTGTACGATCATTTTGGAAATGCTTCGGGATGAAGTAAATAAAATAAACAAGGTTTTTGAATGGAGTAGGGAGATGGCAATTGAAATATATGTTTCATTGTAGTAAATATTTCAAGCATGTATAAATTTGAGAACAGGGCAATGACTTTGCTACAAATAATTTAAGTGGGTTAAAACAAAAATAATCATGCCTGCTTTGTGTTTTTTTGTTCTAGCATAGTTTTTGAATTGCCTATCTTATGAAACGATATAAAAGTTCTTGGTTTTCAAGTTTTCAAAGTATCTATTTGAATGTTTTAATAAATCGACAAAAGTTTATGGAGTATCATTTTGACTTTAAACCTTCAATCTACCCATTTAGAGTTAATTTTATAATTTTGATTTCATATTTTCTATATTAAAAAAATATTTTATAGAAAACAAATCTTACAAGCCGCGTTTAAATAAATTTTTGAAAACTATACTGGTCATTTAGATAACTTTTAAATCAATCATGGTTGCCAATAATAGGCTTTATTTAAAGTTGTTTTTTTTTAATGAAGGTGGTTGTGATGCAATTTCTTAAAGCTAACTCTTGGTTTTGCAAACATTTTGCGGCTTATTGTTTTTCTAAAAATAAAATAACTCTTTAGCTTATATATGCAGTCATACTTATGGATATTGAACACTTAAGCATTGTTTTGTAATAACCTTCCGAGCTAACATGCTCGTAAACAACGAAATTGTTACTCTACTAACCATCAATATTACTTCTCTAAAGCTCCTAATGAGATCCTCAAAGTAACGACGTGTAAGTGATTTGGATAAAACTTTGTGGTTATCATTTTTATTTAGTAATAATTGGGAAAGAAATGCTTGATAGGAGTATAACCTAAGAAGTTGAGTCTAAAAATTATTGAAAAGAGAGATGTTTGTGTCAAATTGTATATAATGATACGAGTTGGGATTAGATGAAAATTATTTTCTACCTGATTATTCATACAAAATAATAGTAACCGAAATGCTAGGTCATTTCTAGTTTAGTTGTATGGTAACTTTAATAAGCCTAAATGGCCGGTGTTAGACTAAATTACTATAAATACGGCCTTGGCGTTATTTGAAAGAATATGTTTTTCTAAAAAGAATACGAAAGTGAACAAATGATAAAACATCATATTTCTCATAGAAAAGATACAAAAAAAAATAGAGAACAATGGAGTATATAGAGAAACTAAGATAATAAAATTTTGATATGTCACGTCATCATACATGAATTCAAAAGATTTACATATATAAAATGACTAAATGTACAACAATGTCTTTCGTACCAAATAATTTTGTCAGGACGTCGGTTAAATGATAGCAGAATATTACATTTTGTACTTAATCACATTGTAATGGCAATCCTTTGAATAGTACTTCAAATTTAGCGAGACAACTAAGTTTAGCTAAACGACTACACAACATTACATTTATCTAAATGACTATATAACTGTTTCGAAGTTACTTTTTATCACACCTAATTTTTACTAATTTTTAATGTAAACCAAATTTGTACTAACAACGACAAATTTAGCATATGTTCAATAACATGTAAATTAAAACTATTAAACATCATATAGAATCTAAAATATTCTAGGTATCTCAAACACAAGAAAACTCCAAAAAGAAATAATAAAAAAGAAAAAACGATGTATAATAAATGTGAATTCTTCAGTAAATATTGTTTTCTAAACTCTTTAGGTCAAACAATCCGAAGAGTGTGAACATATTTTGACCATATGGTATCAAGTACCATAGACCTTCATGTGTAAAAACAACAAAGTAATTTATGAGTGATCTCAAGAGCATATATAACTTATGGATAAAAGTAGCTGGGACGCCTTAAAAATTATATATGTGTGATAGCCCAATAGTACAAAATACAAATATATTCATAACAGCATAAATACTTATGATTCAGAAAATGAAGTTATAATCAAACTTTTTTGTAACATCGACAACTTGAAATAAGTATATCCACAGACCAATCACATTAAATAATACATTATATATACAAACTAATAATAAGATTGTTCATTCCAGTACTACGCATATATGAGCATATGCAACTAATTGAAATGTCATAATCAACGAGTCTTCCAATGTAGTGAGTATATTTCAAATAATTTATATATACCGTCTCTATAATCTATACAAATCCTTAAGGAGTGTGCAACACTACCAAGCATCTTGAGCTATGTTAGGTGTATTTTCATATTAAACACATATCCAAGAGTACATGATCGAACAACATGATTTAGGATATAATATTCTAGGATGAGACATTCCTCTTTGTAACTCACTAATGTGTGTGTGGTCGTACTTGATTTAGTTAGAGTGAGCAGAACTGTGCAATGATATAGTTGTCTTACTCTTATGTCATAACAAAGAGACTTGCTCTCTAATATAATAAACTTTTCATTCACCATAAAATTATGTTACTTCTTCTAACTTCTTATAAAGATATACATTTATTTTACTAATGAACGGTAACATCTCATAACATTCAGAACTCTTTGAATTACAAATGATGTAAACATTCAACATGCATACATGTTAGATGTCTCCACATGTTCATAGATTATATTCGTATTTTCACAGGATATGCAGAATTACAAAATCTATAATACATTAAGTATGTGTATCCTTATAATTCATGCTTTTATGATCAATAATCATATGCATACCATCCACTGGCTTGGACAAATTCATGTGTCACCCTCGACGTTTTGAAGCAAATTTCCTACTTCCTGATTTAGCAAATGCATGTAAGTCTTACAATACGAATTTGTACTTTTAACATATTATTTTTCATTTATTTTTTGCCTAGGAGCCGTTTTTGGTGGTCTGTCTTTTTATAAATAAATTTGATACAGATGTGATGTTAAGTTCGAAAACTACGACACATACACCCAAAGAGCACAAAGCTCGTACAATGTTGCACAAGGAAACCATTCAAACAATTACTCAACATAACATACAATCAGGGTCGGCTCAACGGTCCTCGGTGCCCCAAGCGTACAATATATGTTTTATTTTTGTTGTCTCTTCGTATAACTAGCAACGGCAAATTTATATGTACTAAACCACATGCGTGAGAGAAGGTGGCGTTATTTTTTGTTTTTGTTTCTTCAGTTTGGCATGAATTTGATGTTTAAGAATTTTTATATTTTCCTTAAAATAAATTTGCAATCTAACCCATTAATGATTTTGCTTCTTCATCCTTGAATTCATTTTTTCTTTCTGTTTTGATATTTGTTTTTTTTTTTGTGATTCATATCTCAACTGAAGTTGCAACATAATGTGATTATTTATTAATATGGAGAAAAAATAATTACATATCTAAAACTGCACAACCAAGCATTTTAATTTTACTTATGTATTGTTTGTATTTTAATATTAGTACTTCATATTTTGTCGTTCATATGAGAGGATAAATTATACAATCATTTTTTTTCATAGCCCTGATATATTTCTGCCATGAGATTTATGGAATTACAATAACAAAATTTGCTTTTTCGATCGAGGTACAATAACGTTTACAATATTGCAGATACTTTTTTTACCACAACCTTGTTTTATTAATCATTATTTGTTAGCTTAACTTGTTCACCATTAATTTATTTGTCAAACAATTAAAAAATAATAGAAATAACCATTAATTCACTACCACTTACGTGATTTGTTAGCAGACAACTGATCGAGTTGAGGAATTGAGGTTGTTCTTCTAATTTTGAACGGTTGGACTATATTGGACGCGATGCGATGCGAGATAATGGAAGGGAAGAATGCAGCAGTGTTCAAGCAACCATGGGAAAGAGGTGGTGGAGCTGGTGATCTCGCGGTTCAGTGGCGAGATGTAAAAACGAAGCGATGACCGAAATATAATTTTGATTTTGATTTTTGTCGCCCCCTTTTGTGTTGTTACCCTGGCCATTTGTCTCACTCGACTATGCTTTAGGTCGGGCCTGCTTACAATACAAGAACTCCAACGCTCTCACAATTACATGAAACAACTCTTGGGCATGAACAACCCAAGATACAATGCTAAGACTAGAATTTCCATCATAAACTTTACAAAAGCGCTATAAATAGAGTACACAAACCATGCGGGTATGCTCACTATGACAACAAGAAATCTAGAAAGCCAGGGACATTAGCCAGAAGAATGTAATGGGCAAAAATTGCTAGCATATTATTGAAATAACCATTTTCTTACAATTTAAATAGGTTAGCTGTAATGAGCCTAGTAAATCACTACCAAGAAAATACGCTTCTTATAATTTAAATTGTTGCATTGTTCAAAATAGTTTAATGGGTCGATTGCAAGGAGACACTATTCAACTTATTATGAAAATATCTAAAATTCCTTAAATTTCAAACAATTGTGTTATTTCTATTCTTTCAAAGCACGTGCATCCTACGTGCTCAAAGTAGCTTAGGAACATTTGTTTTAAAATTAAATTTTGTGATTATTCAACTAAGGAAAACCATTATAATCTCTTCATATATCAAAACTATCTTCTTTTACATAATTAAACATTTCAATTCATCATTGCACTAATATACATTGAAATGCTTTGATTTTACACATCTTAGCCGTCAAAAACCAACTTCACATATAATTTCAAAATGTTTTAATTTTACATGGCTGCACAATCAAAATTCTTCTTATATCACGTTTTTATATTCTAGTTCTCCTTGGTTTAAGCATTAGAAAATGAAGTACCTATTCCCAAAATATAATCTATATTTTTTTAACATGGTTCGTTAATGTTATCAAGCATCAATCTCGATATATAACTCGTGACATTTAATCCCATAGTCTAAACTACCAGTCAACTGAGCCAACCCTAATGGGAAAAAAAACATACTCATTTTTAGTTTCTTAATAATTAGAAATTAAGTCCTTATGTGTTCATATCGCCTTAGTTATATATGGCTTTATTAGATATCGAATGTTTCACTTTAAAGTGTACCACACACTCATGGTCGAACCTCAATTTTTAACGCAAAATAGCTATGCTACTTTTAGTTTTTTCTATATTCATTTTAACTTTAACACCTTTCATGAACATATATAAATATAGTTATATATTAAAACCTATATATTTTACAACACCTCTTCTAACCGTAAGCATCAATTGACGTGGCTCAATTATGAATATCCCATAGTAATCATCACAAATAGCATGTGATGATTTAATCAAACTATTGAAAGTGGGTCAGCCTATAATGAAGTTATAAGTGAATTTTAAAAGAATTTACCCAATTGGATCTTTGTTGGGCTTATGAAGTCTGATTTATTTAGAATATTTCTAAATTTTATTTAAATAAAATCTTTTATTTTACTTAAATTTATAAAATGATGTTTTATTATTTAATTTATGCTATGTTAAATATGTGTGTGTGTGTGTGTGTCATATACACATATACATGTTCATGCATGTGTAATATATAAATCTGTGCAAGGTAGAACATATCCGTGTGTAGGTGCTACGAATTACATTGCAACGGACATATCAACTATATTGATATACAAATATATTATCCAAATGTATGTTTATATACACTTTTATATAAATATAAAATGTTACAAGTACTTTTATGTATATAAACTAATTTTATTTAAATAATTTTGTATATAAATTATATTTATATTTATTTATAATCATAAGTATAAAATATTGTATAACTTATTTACAAATATATGAATATAATTAAATTATTTATAAAATATATGTTACATAACTTTTTTTGGTTGTAAAACCTAAACCAGTACATACATAAATATACAGCTTTTTTTATAATATATAGATATATATTATTAAATATTTACATATACATATATGCATATGTATATAATAACAAATATAGATCAATACCTAAAAATACACAAAATATATATTTGATAGATATGTATATACCAAGTCTTAAGTAGTCTTGGAAATAATTTTATTTAAATTTAAATATATATATTTTATATTAAAACCTTATGAAAATTTAAAAATAATGAAAAATAGTATTTTAAACTAAAACCTGAATTTCAGATTTCCTATAAATTTAAAATGATATTTTTGAAAATTCATTGTATGATTTTATAATTCAAAACCATTAAGAAATCTAATTTTTAAATCTCGGTTAATATTTAAATACTTTAAATTTAAAAATTTTAAAAATGTTTTTTGCTAAAAATATAATAAGTGTTAATATAATTTTATAAAATATAAAACTTAATTTACAATACATGTATATTTTTTGTATAGTTATTTATATGATCAATTAATTTAGATATTATTTATAAAAAATATATAAATGAAAAAAAATTCCTATCGAAATTATTATACTTATTAATTAAATATTATGTATAAAATTATATTATCATATTTTACATAAATGTGACGTAGTATTCAAAATAAAACTATTTACATATATATAAATATTATACATTAAATTATTAGAAATAATTTTTTTGGTGTTTTTCAACATTGAGTCGTGCTGCATACAAAAACATATACATAAAAATATTATTATCTGTTGGATATAAAACATATGTAAATTCAACCAATAATGTTACGACAATACATGCATATATCAGAATCGTTACCAACTAACAATATAATATATAATAAATAAACACTATATATTCTGAATAATATTCATAAATATTTTAGGAGTATATCTTATAGCTAAAGCATGTAAGTACACCCTGAAATGATGAAGTTTTCTCTTAAACTGATTTCCAATTTAGCAGAATGTTGATCCCTGAATTGTTGACCACCAAGTATCGATTAACATTGAATTTAATTTGATTGAACTTGATATGGAAGGGGAATGAAGGAGAGAAGTCGATCGAAAATGGAAAGGATATGGAGGCTTCCAAAAGTCTTTCAAAAGATGAGGGTATAGATCTTTATAGAGAGGAAAAGAAGGAGAAAAGTTTGGATTTAATCTTTTACTCATTCTCCTTCCATCTTAGCCATCCATTTCAAAGCTCTCTAACCCTTATTAGGCCGCACATATTACCCCGTATTTGAGCCGATCCCACAACCCTTATCATGGGTTTTAAACCTGTTTAGAGCCTGAACAAAATATTATGCAGTTAAATCCAATTTAACGCTTATTGATATCGCATATCGATTAATATACTTATAAATACTACAAATATATATTTAATAATATTTGTTTATCAAATCAAATTCAAATTTTTATATTAACTTTTCATAAATATTAATTAATTAAATTAATTTACAATAATTAAAATTTATTAAATTGTTTGGTCAAAGGAATATTCATCGTTTCGGTTGTGTGGCTCGTTAGGTGTAAATTTGGTTAGCGATTAATACTAAACTATTCAAATATTAATGTTTATACATCACTTAGCAGGTGGTATGACATTTTGGGCAAATTTATCGCTTACTTGGTTTAAGTAAAATCCAATTTACTTTGTTAAGCGTTAACCGATCGTGACTATTATATACACTAATTCTCTTCGTCAAAACTATATCACTTTGGACTTATGGAATATGGTAGCGATCAAAATTCCAATTCGTCCACATTCAACTCTAAAGTCTAAACACAAAGTCATTAGTTCAGTAATAACAACTATTATTAACCAAAATGCTTTGACCAGAGACTTTGACTTTGAGTTGACTTTATCCGACCGTGATACAACCTTACATAACTGAGAAGACGAATCCTCTCTTGAATAGTGTTTCACTTTCAATGCTTCCACTCGATCCAACTATAGTCGTTCATGGACGTCGTGCGATGATTTAACTATAATCAAAGCGGAGCTTTCTTATTGAAGATTAACAGTATTCTCAAGTCGAGAGAACTGTATAAATCAGCCATGTCAATATTTTCTATTTGACCTTAGTTATATTAACTAACAAAAAACTATCGAGTAGGTTATTCCATAGTTATCCTAATACTATCGGTATGTAGCCCTTAGTGCCCTCAGTGGCTATGAGTAATATACCATCCAACATTTAGAGAGCGTTATGTACTCTAGTCTCAATGGATGTATCGATATCCAGTCCTGATACATCTTGACTAAGAATATTTTAAATGGTATGTTTATTTTCATTGTGATAAATTACTCACGGTTATAACACTTGTAGCTACTATGACAAAACATAGCATTTATGGATTTTCTATTAAATATACTTTTAATTAAATTATTAATTAATATAACACATTATATCAAGTATATAATAGAAAAAAACGCTTTTTATATCGAACAAAATTGATTATTGAGTTAGATATATGTAACAAATTACATAATTTCCCCTTGGGCATACCCTTACCTCTATCTATTTCCCACTTGCACTTGGGGTTAGTTATGGAATTTTATTCCAGCTTCTCCAATCGGTTTCCTCAAAATCAATTAGGTCAATCCCCCTATAAATAGGTATACTCTGATGTTTCGATTATCTACTCTATCAATCAACTTTCTCCAACACTGACAAACTACCTTTATCATGTGGAATAATTCAAATTATCTCTCTCGACTTTCAATGAGCTCTAAGTTTTATTATAAACTATATCATGACATTGTTATCATATTAACAATAAGATTCTTAACATTTGGAATCAATCTCGGCTCAGTTATAAATTTATGCATTTATATTTATATACATTGCTTTTATTACGGCGCAATTCAAGGCGATGTGCTTGGCTTTTTTATTGAATCACCCATAATCTTTCATTTGGAACATTTACAACTTAAAGACTCTTAACTTGAATTTATCATTGACTTATTATACTCTATATAATTTATGAAAGTTTGAATTCGAACACTCCTTCATAAGGAGTTTGTTGTTTCTATAAACAGTTATTTAGTATTTCATAAATACATGTGAACACTTCAAACAACCATTTAGCGATATCAATTTGGATTTAATATTTGCTTCATGTATGAAACACATAAACAAATCACAATATCGTAGACAACATAATATATATGATAGTTCATATTGCCAATGCATAAAGAATCCATCTTTTATGTTCCGCATTAAACATTTTAATAAGGTGTCCTTGCATATCTTTTGGGACTTTCTTAATATCTTTTATACTTACTATAAAAGACATCATTTACAAATCCAACGTCGAGTATTAAAACAACTAAAGCTGATTTTGGCACAAGTATATTGGTAACAATCAACAGGGTGTTGTTTACTAATGGTTTAGAAATATCTATGTACCTTTTAATGTTTTTTTCCTTACGAACACACGCTTTCTCTGCATTTTGAATGATAATCAAACTATTTGATATTTCTATCAAAACACTTGTTCAATTTCAATGCTTTTCTAAATGATACTTTCATATCCGTTCTTGGATCGTATCTGAAGATCCATACAATCAATATCGCTTTCAGTGACTTCGAAACCATTTGGTTGTTATGTGCAAACAGTCTAATCTAAATCTCTATTTTTAACTTTCCGTTTCAATACATATATACCAAAACATGAAGTTATACTAGACGATAATTTTGTATAATTCTAACCAACTCGAGCATATTGAATGGTGAATCTTTTATTATAATTTCAAGAATTAAAATTCATGGTATTAAACTTATCAATGTGGCTCACTACATTCCAACTACATGTGTCTTTCTCTTAAAGACACATTTGTAGCCAATATGTCATATCCCTTCGGATACAACTATCAAAATCATATTTTGATAATATAATTGGAATCTATTTCGGATCCACGCATCATACCATATCATAGAGTCAATACTCTTAATGTTTTAATTAAACAACCGAGGATTATTTATTCTTGACATTGACAAGAAACTCACAGTTTCTCTTTAATATACAAAGGATACTCATTAGACATTCTAATGTATTGTATTTATTTAGGTTTGATCAATTTCATTTCATCCGTTGTAATCAGTTTTATTGTTAGATCATATCCAAATTCATTGTCTACCAATAATTTCTTAATGAAATTCCTTCACTATGAAGTTGATTTTTCTTAAAACAACAGTTGTTTCTTAGTGCAATTGAGCAGGCATTTATACACATTTTATGAATTGCCTTATATAAAACTGATTTTACATTACTTCACAATATGTTTACGTTTAAAACATAAATTAGTCGTTTGAAGACCATCATTTCTAAAATTCTCTTTGGAAGATTCATACAAGATCTCTTACGTATAATTATTACATGCATTCTTTAGACTGGCACAACCTACCAATTCCTTGTCCTAAAATATGTAGATGTTTCTTATAACTCTTATCTCATATATTTTTGTAAACTATTATTTAGATGATATTATTTTTAACCTTTCGTACCACTCTTAAGCACACAGCTTATAAAAAGAGTTCACTTCACTCATCGTTAATCGTGCTTTGTCCAACAAAGTTCAATTTCTCCTTATCAATACATCATTATGTGTTATAGGGAGGTGCATATAATATCTCATAAAAATTAATAAGAAATTAACTAATAAGAAAAGTATTGATTAATAAATTAATATTAAGAGCCCAACCCTCTCATTTTTATTCATGAATTATTTTGGAAACAGGCAAAACTCAATCAATCGCCCTCGTTAAACTTTCAGAAAATTTATAACAACCTGACATTTTCAACCATTCGCATCCGCACATGCTGGACTTGAATTACTCAAAATATCAGATTGTTAATTTATATTTGGCAAAACTCAGCATATACAGTAAATAAATCAATCACAGAATCATAGGCACATAGTAATATAATAATAATGCAGCGGAATAGATAAATAGTAGTTCATGAAGCTATTATATAAACAGCAAAGCTTGAAATAAAATACAACAGAATATCTCAAATGCAGTGAAGTTTCCAATACAAATAGATGACCTCCCTGAACAAATCAACTGGAAAAGCTGAAAGCAGAATCGATAGTTGGATCTCCAATGAAGCTCCAGACTCCAAAGGCGAGTCTCAAATGCTGTATCACTCAATCTAACCCGAGCGTAAAGCAAAATACAAAACAATCGAGTCAGGATTAACATTCTTATATCAATAAATCTATCTCAAGTGAAATATCAACTGAAATACAAGTAACTTAAAGGATGCTTGGGATACCCATCCTTTAAGAATTCGTCGAATTATCTACTATGAAGAAATATAAGCTATTAACAATCAAACATAATTATAATATCATGGTCATTTCAAAATATTTTATACTTCAAAACTAAAATATCATTTCCATTTCAAGTATATCTATTTCCAAATTATAACACTCTCAAAGTTATGACACTTTCGAAACCAAAACGCTTTGAAATCATAATTCTTTGAAAAACCATAACTTTGGAATCATAACTTCCACCACTTACACAGTTTATATATTAATAATAGCATATAAAATAAAATAGTTTATATTAAACTAATTAGTATTAAAAATATTTTTATATATTAAATAATTTATAAAGTACAATATTTATAATTTCCTCAAATTTCACAAATCGATTCAAATCAACTTGAATTCCAAATTCAAATTTAATTCAATCTCAATTTATCAATTTCAATTCAATTAAGTTTCTAAATAAACAAATTCAGGTTATATCGATTTCAAATACAGATTTGAACCATAAAACAAACCATTTAAATTTCAATATATTTCAAAGCTTTAATTATTCAACATTTTCAAAACTAAATTTAACAGTTTCATATAGATCTTGATTTAACTTCATTATTATTTAGTATTGAAATATTCGCTTAATAAATTCAATATATTTTAAATGACCTTAAATTACATTTTACTAAATATTTCCTTTAATTTATTTAAACGTGAAATATCCATTTAATTACTTAAATCAAAAATCAAGTTATAAAATCATATCTTAAATCTCAATTTCCATATGTTTCAAATCGATTTAATTAAATAAAATTCCTAATTAAATACAATTTCAAATAAATCCAAATTTATCTTCCCAACCTTAACTTATAAATATTATAAAAACCTATTTTTAAAATAAAAATTTAAATAAATACTTAAAGATATTATATATTAATTAAATCAAACTTTATTAAATTAAAGCTTATTATTAAATCTACTTTATATAAAACATATTTATGTATAAAATATTTCGATATTAAATAAAACCACATATCTTTCAAAACCATAGAAATCATTTTCAAAATATTTATATATATATAGACCTACGGTGTCTGTATAAAATTTTCTATCCTATGGTCAAGTGATACAGATATTTATCATTTCAAACCATAATTTAAATATATATATATATGGGTATATATCATTTCAACTCGCAATCCCAAATTCAATTCAATGAAAATCGCTTGGGTTTATCATTTCAACCCATAACGATTTTCCCATATTCTACAGATCGTTCGGGTATGTCTCATTTCAACCCATAGTGAATTTTATACTAGTAGGGAACTTGTAGAGTGATAACATATATAATGAAATATAACATATAACAACATGCATATATCATCAGTGATTAAATAAAATATAAACAACAGGATATGGTGTCATATCGCATAGGTGAACAGTTATAGATAATATCATATATAACAATTTAAATAACTAACAGCAGCATATTTCAATTGTCGTTTCAATTGAAATCGAATTTAATAATTGTAAGAACGTTAATCGTGAGTGATTGCTCACCTTTCAAGGTTAGATAGATTTGACAAAGAAATGAGCTACGAATCCAGGCACGAATCTCAAAACAAGGCAAGATTGAACTCGAATTGACAACGAAGCTGATAAATAAACATTGATGATAACAATCAGAATCAACTTGATAGAAGCAACAATGATATATATATATATATATATATATATATATATATATATACACTTATTATTATTATTTCCATGAAATCAATATTTAATTTAAAAAATAAAATAGCATATATAAAATTAGAAATCATTATTTTAAATTAAACATATATATCAAAATCAAACATATATACATAAGATTGAAATAGATACTTATATATTATATAATGATTGCAAGCAAATATTTATAATTAAATTGAACACAAACAAAGATTTTGGAAATATATATATATATATATTTACATATAAGATTGGTATATAATATATATATAAAAGTATATAAGCGACATACTTTTAAACAATATAAATGAACAGACATATTATATACCAATCTTATATGTAAATATATATATATATATATATATATATATATATATATATATATGAATCTTATATCTATATCAAGACCGGCTATATATTTATATATAGGCCACAGTATAAATAGTTCTATATTTACATATATATATGTCACAGTTTAAACAGTATATATACATATAATTTAAAAGTCATAGTATACTATAACATACATATATTTAAAATCATAAAAATAGTATAGCCTATATATACAACAAGGAATATACTACTTATATAACTCCCTTTATAAACACACACACACACACAAAACGTATATGTATACGGCCATATACATGAGCAGGCAAAGCCTTTATACTTTACACAGCTTAATATCTGCACAATATATATATATATATATATATATATATATATAACTTTTAAACTTTTAAAACTTATATACATAAACAAATAATTGATATAGAAATTATTTGTTTATGTATATAAGTTTTAAAAGTTTAAAAGTTATTTATATATATGTATATATATATAACTTTTAAACTTTTAAAACTTATATACATAAACAAATAATTTCTATATCAATACTTATTACCTAATATTCAAAAGCAGTTTGCAAAGCACATATATAACATATGTTGTGAAATCATATATATATATATATATATATATATATATATATATTATTAAAAACCGTTTCAAAATAGCATAGTTTAAGTAACAATTCAACATACTTCTTGTATACGAAAGCTGTAATCATAATATATTTAAAACAGTATTATATATAACTAACAGACTAAAATATTATAACCTTATATATAATTTCAACACCTATCATATAGGTAGACTCATATATTGTATATTAAACCCAAATTTCTATATTGAATCAATATTAGCAACTTCATATAACAGTAACTTATATAAAATAACAGCATAGATATATAAACTAACAATATATATATATATATAGCTAAACATATCAGTGTATACCAGATTATATACTCACACATCAAGGCACAGAGGAGACGGGTGGCTGACATGCAACTGGCGAGTGGAGAAAAATGGAGAAACTCGGTTGAGTTTGGGTGCTGCAAGCAAGTAGGCGGCCGGGTGCAGATCCGAGTGAGGAGTCGTGGGTTTATGGTGCTATTCTCATTTACGAGCCTTGTCAGTCAGGGTGAAGTCAGAGGCCCGGGGATGAGTTGTTGGCATGGGTGTGGCTGCATTCGGTTGGGAAAAATGGGGAGATCGGTACACGGGAAGGAGGGTGGAGAGCTGAAGGAAGTGGAGAAGAGCTGCTGGGTACGGGCTGCCATGCCTTGGCAAATGGTGGTGATGGAGTGAGAGATATGTGAGCTACAGGGAAAAATATAATATATAGCGAAACAGTGCAAGGTAACGAAAGGTCAGAGAAATGAAACATCTAATATATATATATACTAGAAAAGTAGCAATTGTAGTAGCAATGGTCACCCACTAATTTAGCTCAGACTTTAAAGCAATTAATGGCTTGATTGGACATCACGTTTTAAATTTTGGAACTGAAGGAAACAGTAAACTCACGGTTTATGGTACCGTTACAACGAACAGTTTATTGTTTCCGTCGCGTATCGGATCTAAAAATACAGAAATAAATATACCGCAGAGATCGACACGGCGAGACGATCAAAACGGTATATAGATATTAGTGGTATGATCATCCTATCAAAAGTCGATAATCGGTACCGAAAATGCTGCTATTTTGCCAGAAATGAGATAAACGGAGCAATAGTAGTCCAATTTGTTGAAATCAAAGATGGCGTCTCACTCAGAAGATGATTTACAGACTTATTATACAAAAATATTCAGGTTTGGAAAGCATTTTATTATCACCAAATATTAACTGATTTAAATTGAAATAAAATTTCACAGTAAAATAAACTTCAATATTATCAGATGAAAATTTACCAGTTGCTATGTTAAAATAGACGTATAACAACTATAAAATTTTTATTTCCAAATTCAAGTATTTAAAATTTCACAAAATTCCAGTTAAATATATTATTAAAACTATTAAAATTTACGGGTCGTTACACTCTCCCCCACTCAAAACTTTTCATCCCCGAAAAGGAAGAAGGTAGGAGAATAGAAACAACCAGAAAGAAAGTAGATTGAAAGACAAGGATAAACAATTAATTTAAATTTATATAAATTTTACTTCAAATATTCATTTGAAAACTTTATTTGCAATTCAATTATATTTAATACTTTAATATTTTTCAAACCCATTTGTAAAATTTCTTGCTTCCTTTATAAATACCATTTATATGTTTAAATAACACCTTTATAAATATATGAAAACTATTGGAAAACAATTATTTACATCACTACTTATATTTACAAAGAAGCTATTGAAAAAATTAAATCCATAATTCATAAATTTATTAATTTAACTCAAGATACTTTTCAAGATCATTAATAAATCAATGACCATTTTCTTTAAACATGTTTTATTTAATAACTTTTAAAATACTTACAACACTAATAATTTACTATTAAACCATGTAGTATATAAATAAACAATATTTTAACATTTTAAATTACTTAAAAGAAAAAATGATCAAAATATCTTTTATATAATACTTTATCAAAATACTTTTATAACTCGATGTCTTAACAGGTTTATCCTCGTTCTTGCAGACTTTGGCCATGCGTTGATCAGACGCAAAGCTAGAATTCTTCAAGTACTTAGTAGACCTGTTTCAACACCCAGTGAAAACATTCAAAAAAAACCTTTAAAACTGGTATGGAAAGTACAATCCAAACAAATCAACCGAATCGAATCATGGATCGCAGATACATAATGATTACGCCTGGATCTCCCAAGAAACATCTGTACCTTTTAAGCAATCACTGCCTAGCGAATTTCACCATGACAACAAAGACTGTAGACCGCGGATACACAATGGTTACGCCTGAATCGCTCAGAAAACATCCGTGCCCTTTAAGTAATCTCTGCCTTGCGGATTACGCTATGATAACAAAAACGTGTAGACTGTGGATACACAATGGTTACGCCTGGATACCCCAGGAAACATCGTACCCTTTAAGCAATCTCTGCCTTGCAGATTATGCTACTAAAACGACCATAGATAGCAGATGCACAATGGTTACACCTGGATCTCTCTGGAAACATCCGTACCTTTTAAGCAATCACTGCCTTGTGAATTACGTTATGTAGTCGAGTTCGTAAGACCATGGGTAAAGCCATGGAATTTGAAGGACCCTCGAGTATCATATCTAGAAAACCCAAATCAGAGAGAATAATATCAATAGAATGAATCCAAAATGTGGCCACAAAGAGGATATCAAGCAGAAGGCTTTTTCCATATCTTTACTTCGAAAATATGTATCATATAGTACCCTTTCAAATCAATCTCGAATAAAATACTTATATAAAGTCAATTATATATAAGATTTCATTTTCAAACCGAATACTTTCCAAAAACAATAGTATATCAAATCACGCTTATATAAACTTTGATTATATAAGATTTCTCTTTCCAAATTGAGTATCTTTCCAAATCAATAGTTTTCAAATCAACTTCATACTTATACAAATCAATTTTATGTAAGTTCGACAACTCCCAAATCAAGTATTTAGTAAAATAAGGTTCTAAATTTCAATTCGTTTCAATATTAGTCTAGTTTCAAAATCATATACGATTCCACTAAATTATTTCTTCCAAATTAAATATCTTCGGTTTTAAAGTTTTCAAAATAATAGGTTTAGAAAATAATCCTAGTTTCCAAATCAACATAATTTAGGTCAAACAAATTCAATTCCAAAATCATTATATAAATACTGGGTTTTAAATTTAAATCTATTTTCCAAACCAAATATTTTATCAAAATCAATTATACCTAAAATTGATTACCAAGTTAATAACCATCCCTTTAAAACCTTTCAACTACTTATTTCTATTTGAAATATCCAATTTACCTTTTGAAAATTATTATTCTACACATATATATATATAGTTTTATAAAAGATGTTACTAAGTTAAAAACATTTAAAACTAATTTTATTCAAAATATTTTAAAACTAAATTTCATTTTAGTATAATTCAAAATAGTCCTATTCATTTACTTAACCAAACGTTTCAAACTTATTTAAATCATATTACTTCATACTTAAACATACAAAACTAAACTTATATACTTTATCAAATAATTTATACTTTTTGAAATAGCTTAGCTTTGAAAATTAATCTCGATTTGGAAGTGTTCGAACATTCAAAATAGTTGAAGAAATCAAATTTTCAATCCAAGAGTTGGAAATCAACAACCAATCAGTAAATCAATTTCAATAGATAAGGTTATACCAAAACAAATCCGAAACTCAAGGACTGACCACCGAGCTCACTTCAAATCATTTCAAATATATATACATATGTCTTTCGAATATCAAATCATACTTCGAAATTTGAAATCAATATTTGTTTCACAAAATCACTCGCATAGTAAGGCTACTAAAATGCCCTCTCCCCGTAACATCCCCGAATTTTAGCCAAGTTTAATTTGATAACTAATTTAATTTTTGAAAATTAAATTGTGAATTAAATTGAGTTTTTCCAAAGAAAAATAAAATATTAATTGTTTATATATATATATATATATTGATTTTTAATTGAAATTTGAATTTGAAAACTCAAAAATAAATATATTGGAAATAAATTGGATTTAAAATTTTTATTTTTAATTTAATAAGAATTTGTTTCTAATTTAATTAAATATGCATTTTGATTTGAAATTGATGTTTTGAATTTGATGTAATAATTTTTTCAAAGACTAATTAAGAATAAAATTCTAATATATTTATTCATGTATAATTAAATTTTAAAACCATTTTTCTTTAAAAGATTATATAAATGATTAATAAAGAAAATGTATATGTATATTTTGAAACAAGAATGGATAAAGATTTTAATATACAAATATTTTGAGATTAAACAAGATTTGCATGATGATTTAAATAACTTTTCTTTTATATTTGAAGATAAATATAGTTAGAATAAACATAAAGTTTTGATATGAATATACCTTTTTAAAATATAAGACATATTAATAAAAGATAAAACATGTTTCATAAATTTTAATATGATATAAAGTTATATTTAAGAAAAAATTATTTGTAGTGTTTAAAATATATTACATAAATTGCAATAGCATAAAAGGTTAAAACACAATTTTTAATTTAATTAAGGTAAAGGATTTAAACACAATTTTAATTACATATAACAAGTGTAAAGAAATAGACACAAATTTATACAAGTGTTAAATTATGGTAACAAGTGGTATTAATTTTTTTTTTAAAATAAATTAAAATTTGATATATTAAAGAGTAAAAACCAAACTACAATCGTTTTCTCATATCTTTAACATCCAACCTGAAATAAGAAAAAAGAAAAGAAAAATCATCTCAATATCAAAACAAAACACAGACTAAAGGAAAAAAAAATCAAAGCTTCAAAATCTTCAAACCCGGAAAGAAAAAGATTCAAAGCAACTAAGCTAAGGATTCAAGCCTCAACCTGAATCAAATGATAAAAACTGGAAACAAAAACTACTGATCAGATTCAAACCAGGGAAATAGAATTCAAAAACAAAAGCAAATCAAAAGCCTAGAAATTAAGCTTGTAATCAAGTAAAGATCAGCAACAAAATTCAACATTATAAAACTTTCCACTGTTCGAAAGAGAACCGGGTGAGCAAACTGACACCCTAAAAAGTTTAAAGTTGTTTTATATCTGATGATTATGATAAGTGCTTGGATATTGTTGTGAAAAGTATTGTTTATGCTTGCAATATGATATATGTATATGTATGCATGTCTGGAAACCAGAAAAAATTAGCCTCTGTTCTTTGTTACAGACATAAGTTAATTTCAAAAATTAAATCTCTCAATCGAGTCAATATTAAACTTTGATGTTTAAATAAAAGTTGTTTGTTGAAGTATAATGATGATTATAAAATAATTTTAGGATTTTAAAATCAGCAAATAATTTTAAAAATGGAAATAATAGTGAAATTTTTATATATGACAAAAATCAACCAATTCAATTTCTATTTTGAATTGCATGAATGAATTCATGATTGAAAATCATGAATTTTAATATACATTTCATGATTTTTAGTTTGATAATCTTGGGAATTTTCGAGATGAACGTATTGGACATTTTGGGTGATTGCCGATGAACGGCGGCGTCTAGAAGGTAGATGTTTGGGCAGAAATTGGTCTGAGGGATAAGGATCTCAGGAAAAATACTGGTGGAAATTATTGATGGTCGAGGCGGTCGAAATTGGGCGAAGTAGGGTTTTGTGAGGTGTTTGGGCTGTCGACGTTCTCGGGGTAATGGAGAAGTCTAGGATGGTTTGAAGGCGTTTGCGATGGGGGGAATAGTTATTGGAAGTCGAGGCGAGTCTGCGGCGTAAATGGCGGAATTCATCGTGGTCGAGATCGGCGACGATGGTCGTTTTTTCGATGAGTGTGTTTTCTAGTTTTTCGATCGAGTTTCGATTTTTCGTTGTAGCCTTCAATTCGTACTTCTGGGTTGTCACGCTGATGGACGAGGTCGTGGGTGATGCTTTGGAGCCGGAGGCGATGATTAGAGGAGGCTTGGGTGGTTGTGCACGTGTACACACAAAGTCGTGCATCTGGGGGTGGCAATGGTTTTGAGGAAGACGCTAATAGGCTCGGGTTCGTGCTCATGGTACTCACGAGAATATCTCGAAGCAGTTGAAGATTTGGTGAAGCCCGAAGTTTTGCTCGAGAAAATATCGTTTTGGCTCGGGATTTTAATAGTATGGCTCGGGTCTTATTTAAAACGTGAAGGTTTGATAAGTTTTTGAATAAATGTTAGTTTAACTTTAAAGTTTATTAAGTAAATAAGTTTTAAAGGGAACATAGAATAAATTTTCAAAGTAAATTTATTTACAAGATTTTAAATAAATTTCCAAGATTGATTTCCATAAGATTGTGTGTTTTTAAAACCTATTAATATGTTTTTGTAATAATTTTATCGAGATGATTAGATAAATTCTAAGTGTTTCCAAAGTGTAATTTATTGGTGAAGTCAAGAAATGATTTGCCTAGGATTTCTCAAATAAATGCTAAGCATTGAATTTAATTTAATTAAGTGATGATAAAGGTAAAATGGTTTATCTTTTAATTAATTAAGTAATTTATGATATAAGTAATTAAGGTTAATTAATTGCTAGTTAAAGAATAATTAATTTTTAATTTAAATGGTTAAAGGTTAATTACTTAATGAATAATTTCTTAATTAAAGATAAGTTAAGGTTAATTACTTAATAATTAAAGGTTAATAAATTTAAAGTAATTAATAAATGGAAAGTAATTGAGGGTAATCAATTACTTATTATAATTAACTAAGGATAATTAATGTGTGTGAATTATAAATTAATCTGAGAGTAATTAATTAATTAAAGATTAATTTAATGAAAGTGATTAGGGATAATCACCTATTGTAATTAATTAAGGATAATTATTTAAATGGTAATTAATTAAGGGTTAATTAATTAATTAATTAAAGGTAATTAATTTTAAAGGATAATTAAATAATTAAAGATTAATTATTTAATGAATAAAGGTTAATTAATTTATTAATTAAGGTTGGTTAATTTATAGTTAATGGATTAATTAGTTTATTAAGTAAGGTTAATTAATAAATGATTAAAGGGTAATTAATTAAATGATTTGTGAGAAATTAATGATTAATTTACCAGAATTAGTAATTTATTCATAAGTAATTATCTGATTTAAATTAATCAGATGATTAATTAATCCGACTTATAGGTGTTTGAATTCAATTGAATGTTGAATTGTTGATATCTTTGATGTGTAATGTTTTATGATATGAATTGTTTTGATTCAAGATGTGATGAGTTATTTATCTGTGATAAATTTATACTATTTATATGTGAATCTGTGAATGGAAGATAAGCGTTGTAAGAATATACCGCTTATCGATATTAATGTACTTGAATCTGTGATGATTGATGATGTTGCATTATTGTGTGAAACCCCTGGACTACACTATACACACATAAATATGGATTGCACGAGGAAATTGGTTAAGTCACAGATTTTTGAAATGATTTTAAAATTGAATTTTGAATCCAAATGATTTTGAAATGGAACTGGGTTAAATATGAAAAGCTTTTGAAAAAGAGTTCTGAAGATAAAAGTTATTTTGAATAACTTGATAAAGTTTTGAAATTTAAATAATTTAATTTTGAATTCAAAATTTGAAATTGAATTCTATGTTTGGAAATTATGGTTTAAAAAGGTTATACAAGTTATAGATGTGTTTATATGGGTTTTAAACCATTTTAAAAGTATTGTTTTGGGAATTTGAATTTAACCCAAGGGCTTTAACTTGTGCCAATGTAATCGGATTTTCCCGAAAATGAAAACTATTTGTTTAATAATAGCTTTCATATAAAGAAAATATTTTGTAACGACCCGAAAATTTCGTTAACTAAATTTGTCATATTTTCCATAATTTTTAATAAAATGAATGTTAGGAATTTGGTGTTGCCATTTGTTCTTATTAAAAGTTAACAATTTAAAATGAGATTTCCAATGCAATAAAATAATGTAAATATTGTGGTTTAATTTTTGAACGGAATATGTGAAAACAAGAGTAATTATGAGATAATATGTTATTTATTTAGAGTATTGAATAAAAAAAAATTTGTAAGCCAATTTTAATTAATGGTAATAATGCGATATAAGCTAATAAATTTGATCTCAATGCGATAACCATTTAATGAATGTAATGAAATAGGATTTAGGAAAATATGTACTAGGTATAAATCAAATAAAAGGAAACAAACGTATATATCGAATTGATTTATGAATAAATACTTTGGATAGTAATTGAATGTACAGTAATGGTAATTTAAAACCTATTTATAGTAAGACTGCATAAGATTCAGTAAATTAAGTGGTGGAAAGATTTTCCCTAGATATACTTTGAAGATGTGAAATTAAAGGTGAATATTAAAATTGGTTAATGTAAAATAACATTGATTAACCGTAAATGGGAATAAATTTGGAAATAAAAAAATTTATGTTACAAGTGGGTGAACGTAAAGATAAGGGTTAAGAGTGTTGGAATAGGTATATTAAAATAACTATAAAGTGTAAATGTAAGTATTTATAGCGACATGAATTATTGAAGGAAAATAATTGGTAAACGGGGTTTGGGCTAAGGAAACCTTATTGATTGTTTTGAAACCTTATTTATTATGGGAAACTAATTTATCATAAGCAAAACCAATGCAAATATCTAATTTATCAGTAAAGCAATAATAATAAATAGTAATCAATGCAAATTTATATAACAATAGAATGTGAAATTTGGAGAATAGACGCAAAGTATATATGAGTTGCTAAAAGTATGCATAATAAGTGCAAATTTAATAAATCAATGGGAGTATAGATTTAAGTATAGAAAGTGATATTTTTAGTTTAATTTAAAGTTTGCAAAAGAAATGAAATTAACGTTTAAATATTTCGTTTATAGAGATTTAACTAAAATTTAAGGATATTAAAAATATAGACTTTGAACCCGACATGGAATCCATCTAGTTAAAAATTTATAGATGGGATAAACATTGATTATTTAATTTAATAGGAAATTTTGGGAACTTAATTTATAACTTTGAATATAAATGGAATTGAAGATGGGACACTGCAAATTGATAAATTTATCTTCTCTAAATTGATAATTTTTTTTTTAAATAATTGCAGATGATTGAGAAGTATATAGGTGATAAATTGTCAATTCTATAACTGAAATATTTAATTTGGATTTATTTACAAATTCCTAATTTATTTAATTAATATAAAAATAGCTATTTTGGCCACGGATTCGGATTTCGATGAAACCAGTTTCATCGGATCCGTATCAGTGAATTATTTTAGGATTTCAAGTTTCGTACCGATCGGACCTGTCGTTTGATCGTACGAACGCGAAACGCGTTGAAAATCGATTTAATTAAAATCAATTTGGAAATTTTGTTTTCAGCATAACTTCTTCATACGATCGAATTTGGACGTGAAACTTTTTCCATCGCGTTCAGAATATTTTAAAATACCTATTTGGATATATGGGTTCAATAAATTTAGTTCCGGGGTTAGAACGGGCTTTTTGGGCCAACTACCGTTTAGCACGTTCGTAATTCGTGCCCACCTAGCCTACTGCTGTTTATCTATATATGCTGTGATAAACCCTAGCCTCCATCTTCTATCATTTGTCTGTACGTTCATTTTCTTCATCTCTTTCTCTTCCTCAATGGTTGCAAAAATCTAGATCTATCTACAGTTCAAAAATCAAAAGTCAAAATTTAAAGTCTTCAGAACAATTCACAAAAATTATACGTTATAGATTTCATCGATGCGAATCTGCTGGTACTGTTCGTTTTTCGATTGGAGTTTCTGTGTGTTCAGATCGGGGCCAATTAGTTTCGGCCGTTCATCACCTCGTCGCAAAAATTCGTCGGATCGAAAATTGCTTTCTGGGTTTTGAAGAGAGGACCGAGGGGACTCCATCCATGCAGTTTGTTTCGCAAATCGACGGTCTGATTGTCGGAAAATTTTGATCTAGGGTTTAGTTAAGAGGCGGCTGTTCACCATTTTTGGGGCGCGTCAGGTCAGGGATATGGGGTTCACGAGGCCGAGCTTGAGTGCATGGCACTGACGTGGTCGGCGATCGAAATAGGCGAACGGCAGCGGCATCAGGGAGACGCGATCTGTAGCTTGCGTGTATTAAGGGCCAAGCACTATTTCACAATCTGGAAGAAAGATTTGTGTGCGCAGGGTAGAGATGACGTGGCCTGTAGGATAGGTAAATTATGTTCTCTTTTGTGTGTTTTTTTTTCTTTTCAAATCGCATTTATCGCCATAACTCTTGCGTACGAACTCCGATTTATGTGCGGTTTCTTTTGTTAGGATCGTATTGAAATTCCAGACTTGATGACGCTAGTTTGGACGGATTCTGAGACCATCAAAATTTTGGGTTTAAATTGAAATTGAATCAATTTAAATTCAAAAGGTGAGTGTTTTAACCCACTTACAACTTCTAAAAGTTTTTATGTTTGTTAAATTTATTTTAGATACGAGTAGAGATTTATTTATGACTGTTTGGCATGTTTTATTCATCATATCTGTTAAATCACATTTATTTAATATAACTGTTCATTAAATTTTATTACTGCATATAGATTGACAGTTATAGTTATTTATTTGCAGATAAACTGTTAGCTTAATAGTTGTTAAATTTATTTTTGAATATAACTGCCAGTTATTACCTGTTATATATTATCGGATATATATTGATATTGTTTTGTTATTGGATGATGATTGTGATTTGGATAATGGATGATGATGGATGAATGGACGTTTTATTTTATATCATTAAACTACAAGTTATCATGCATTTTTCGTTCCATTCGGGATTGTGGTTTGAAATGATATACAACCGCAAATTTTTATTTTTAATTTGTGGATTGAAATGATAAACATCCGTATCACTTGACCATAGGATAGAAAATTATATACAGGCACCATGGTCTATATATAAAATATTTTAAAGTGATTTCTATGGTTTGGATGGGATACGGTTTATAAAAATTTATTTTGATATTTTATAAAATATTATTCTTCGATATATATACATATGAAGTTAAAAAATTTAAATTTAAGCTGTGCATAAACCTGTTGAATAAAAATGATAAAAATTGACAAAATGAAATTTGGTAATTTATCTTATATGTTTAAGTTCGGAAATTTTTAAGGTATGATATTTATAACTGGATTTTCCAAGATAAATTTAAAAATGAACATTCTAGTATAAAGTAAATTTGAGAAAATATTTAATTACTAGAAATTGGAGTTTTATTTATGGAATTTATGTGAATATTCAAGACTAAATAATAGAACATTAATTTGTTGAAAGAATAAAATCCAACTTTAGTTTTGAAATATAAATACTCCAAATGAATATATATATATATATATATATATATATATATATAAATTGAAGTGGTTTTGGAACTTGAAAGTGATATTTAAATTTTGGTTTAGACTTTAAATAAAGAAAAATATTTGTAAAGCCATGGAAATTATTTTCTTTACAAAGTAACCTTAAAGTTAAACCATTTATTCTATTTACCGTTGAATATCCAAACCATTTAAGTTTTAGAAGTTATGGTTTTAAATTATGAATTTCGAAATATTATGCTTTGAAAGTATAACTCAAATATTTGGTTTCCAGATATTTTAAATTTTAAAGCATTATGATTTTGGGAAAGAATTATATTTGAGAAAAAGGATATCATATTGTTTTGGGCTTTAAATTGATATCGTATTAATAGTTTTGAAATGGAAATTTTTATTCTGGTTTTAAAGTATAAACTATTTTTAAATGACCGCGGTGTTATAATAACGATTGGTTGGCAAAGAGACCAGGATCAGATATGGACATACTCTCTGTCGATACCGAAAACCACTTTGACTAACCGTGTACGCGGTGGAGATTCCAAAATGAAGTAGGTTGGTGGCGACGATTCCTGTAAGGTAAATACGTGGACCCGACTCCCGTGAGTTGGCATAAGGTGGCTAAAACAGGAGCGATTGACGGGTTAATGAGGTCATTCCTCTGATCGGACACTCCTCTTCGATATTATACTTTGTCTTTGGATTGATTCAGTGGCCACTTTTACTTTGATTTTGGGGGAGTTTGTCCGAGGTGGGTGGCAGCTGCGCGCTGCGCGTTTCCATCGGCCCGGAAGCGTAACTGGTATATCTACCCTGGCATTGCCTAGTTGTGCCGTGTCACCTACCATACCGAGCCTTGTACGAGTTTGGATTTCTCCCGTAGCCCGTGTGGTATCCTCTGGTGGCTTCCCGATCAGGAGGGACTATGATATTGGATGGACTACTGGAACTATTACGTGTTAAGGTGGAAAATGTAAAGCCTTAATGCTATTTAAAAGTATGTTTATTTTATATTTAGACACTATTATAATAGCGCAGTATACTACATAGTAAATAGTTTAACGGATCCTTAGGAGATGTAAATCCCGAGTATCTCTTGAGTTACTGCACTCATATTTATTCTGTTAATTTAACTTACATAAGATCCTTTAGTTCTGACTCGAGTGTTTTTGTCTTTTCAAATTCGCTCGGGTCAGTCCGAGCGTTTCAGGATCGAAGACTTTAGCTCTGGAGGACGAAGACGAAGATTTCATTATTATTATTATTATTACTATATGGTTCCACTACTCACTGTTCCCCTGCATTGTTATTGGTATGTGTAAATCTGATATGTATTATATAAATGGTTTTGTAAACAGATTTATAAACTGTATATTTGATTATTATATTTTATCCTTTCGCTGTAAGATTCTGTTTAGTTTTTTTTTCTTCTCCGTTTTTTCTTATTTACCCCATAACAATCCGCCCTTCCGTATGGTTTGAATTGGCACGTGTGTAGATTTAAATCGTGCGAAGAGGTGGGACGTTACATCTGGTATCAGAGCTTTGGTTTAGCGATAAACCTTGGCTTTGTGGGGTTTGACTCTTTGTTAATAAGGTAGTAATACCCTATGGGAGTCGCTGAGTGTATATATGAGAGAGCGTATTTGTTAGTGTTATAAAAAGATTTTGATATTGTGTTAATCTGTTCCGTTATGTATTTATAAATTCTGATTGGTGCATGGGACGCTATGACATCAATAGGGATTTCTAAACACTTAATAGGACAGACCGACATAATATTTATTTTTAATATATGTGAATGAAATAATTTTGCCTATTATATTTTCTATATATAAAATAAAATTTTAATGATATTATATATATATATTTTTGGTTGCAATAGATTGTTTGTTAGGAATAAAATTTTAAATAATAGGTAAAATAAGATTGAAATTAAAATCAATGAAATTTGGAAATTTTAGGACTTAAGTCCGGGATTTTGAAAATTTGCTTTCAAAGGATTTTGAAGTATAATAATATGGTTATATTTATTTTCCGAGATAAATATTTCATTTTAAATTCGGAAGAATTGTTTAAAGAAGATTTTGGAGAAAATAAGTTTGTATTTTCCTCTCTGTCACTGGAAAATAATTTCGGTGATGGCGGCCGCATCATCGACTTTCATTTTCGAGTTTCGAAGGGGAAAGGCCACTGTAGTAGTTCTACTGCAGATTCATTTTGAAAATATATTAATTTTGAATTGTGTTAAATATAATGAGATATATGTAAGTTGTAAGAATATACTTATCCATTATTTTAAATTTAACCCGATATTTAATTCTTAATTTCCATTAATTAATTGTTTCAATTACGGTAGTGAAACTGAATTTAATTAATAATTGAAACCCTAAATAAAATAAGAGACTAAAACGCTAAGCTATAAAGGAAGTTAAATTTTTTTAACTTATAAGGGAAAATTAAAGATTTATTGAACATTAAATTAATTAAAAGATGAGATAAAACTTGTATAAGTTCTTTTGCATTTTCTTTAACATATATAACTTACCAAATATGAAAAGTTGAAATGTTTAATAAGAAATGTAATGGAAATTTGTACAAGTAAAAGTAGGTAATGAAGTATTCAATGAATTGCTATTATAAATAAGAATATAATGTTATAAACTTAAGTTATAAATTGAAATTTTACTATAATTAAAGGTAAGTATTATAATTAGGTGATTTTATACTTAAGTAAATAAAATGAAATTCTTTAATAAATAAGGATTATGTGTAGGGGTATAAACTTAAGTATGATTTAAATGCTACTAGTTGAATATAATGGAAAGTAGGTAACATAAATAAATGACTGCAAACCCTGGTCAAAGAATTAATAAAATCCTTTACCTATAAGAATGGATGTTATAGGGTTAAGAATTTAAGTGTAATAAAAAGGGTTACTATAATTAAATATAATATAAATGTAAGCATAGAATGAATGATTGAAATTGAGAAGTGCATTAAATATAATACAAATAAAAGAAACTTACATGACCTAAATAAGCAAAAATGAATAATTGTAAGTAATAAGTAGAAATGAAAGAAACAACCACTGAATGAGAAGATAAAATTTGAAGTTTGTTAGAAATAAATGTAAATTATAAAAGGAAAAGTTATGTGGTTTGGATATAAGAAAGGAAATCAAACAAATAAAGTATGTAATGAATTTATATAAGTTAATTTGATTTGTTGGTTTGAATTGTAATTGTTTGATTTAGGGTTGGTTGGGTAAGGAAATTTGAAGTTGTTGGATGAATAAATAATCTATTTTTGTCCCATCTAAGACTGTTGAGTAAATGATGCACTGGATAGTTATTTTTCATTCCGTACCATTTCAAGTTTTGAACCCGAACAACTATTTGCTTGTTGATTGAATGGTTGTTTTGTTTTGTTGTGTATACTGTTTGTCGAAATTGATGATTGTGTATTTATTGTTGTTAGTAGTTGAAACCATGAAAATATTTCACTTTATATAAATAGTTAACCTTTTTAGATTATATAAGTGAAATGCAGGTATGGAAGCAATTGTTACTGCTTTTGTTTCCATAAATTAAGCGTAATTTGCCCAACAAATAAGTACGTTCGCGGTTTACGTTTTGTAGCGCTATTTTTATATATTTTCCCGTGTTGGGATATACTATTTTGAATATTCTATATGATACTTTGTTATATTTTGGTATTATATTTTCCCGAGCCTTTCCGTACAAAGGAGACTCTGCCAAAATTTTCCGTAAATTTTGGACTTAGAATTAAGTTGAAAATATTTTCCAAACTTTAATTATTTACGTATAAAAGGATACAATGGTTATAAAACGGGTATATTTTATTTAAGGTAATAAATTTAGTAAATTACTGTTTATAAGTTAAATATTTTGAATAAGATGTATTGTTATTTAATTCTTTCTTCTCCCTTCTTTTCCTTTTCGGGGACGAAAAGTTTTGAGTGGGGGAGAGTGTAACGACCCGAAAATTTCGTTAACTAAATTTGTCACATTTTCCATAATTTTTAATAAAATGAATGTTAGGAATTTGGTGTTGCCATTTGTTCTTATTAAAAGTTAACAATTTAAAATGAGATTTCTAATGCAATAAAATAATGTAAATATTGTGGTTTAATTTTTGAATGGAATATGTGAAAACAAGAGTAATTATGGGATAATATGTTATTTATTTAGAGTATTGAATAAAAAAAAATTTGTAAGCCAATTTTAATTAATGGTAATAATGCGATATAAGCTAATAAATTTGATCTCAATGCGATAACCATTTAATGAATGTAATGAAATAGGATTTAGGAAAATGTGTACTAGGTATAAATCAAATAAAAGGAAACAAACGTATATATCGAATTGATTTATGAATAAATACTTTGGATAGTAATTGAATGTACAGTAATGGTAATTTAAAACCTATTTATAGTAAGACTGCATAAGATTCAGTAAATTAAGTGGTGGAAAGATTTTTCCTAGATATACTTTGAAGATGTGAAATTAAAGGTGAATATTAAAATTGGTTAATGTAAAATAACATTGATTAACCGTAAATGGGAATAAATTTGGAAATAAAAAAATTTATGTTACAAGTGGGTGAACGTAAAGATAAGGGTTAAGAGTGTTGGAATAGGTATATTAAAATAACTATAAAGTGTAAATGTAAGTATTTATAGCGACATGAATTATTGAAGGAAAATAATTGGTAAACGGGGTTTATGCTAAGGAAATGTTATTGATTGTTTTGAAACCTTATTTATTATGGGAAATTAATTTTGCATAAGCAAAACCAATGCAAATATCTAATTTATCAGTAAAGCAATAATAATAAATAGTAATCAATGCAAATTTATGTAACAATAGAATGTGAAATTTGGGGAATAGACGCAAAGTATATATGAGTTGCTAAAAGTATGCATAATAAGTGCAAATTTAATAAATCAATGGGAGTATAGATTTAAGTATAGAAAGTGATATTTTTAGTTTAATTTAAAGTTTGCAAAAGAAATGAAATTAACGTTTAAATATTTCGTTTATAAAGATTTAACTAAAATTTAAGGATATTAAAAATATAGACTTTGAACCCGACATGGAATCCATCTACTTAAAAATTTATAGATGGGATAAACATTGATTATTTAATTTAATAGGAAATTTTGGGAACTTAATTTATAACTTTGAATATAAATGGAATTGAAGATGGGACACTGCAAATTGATAAATTTATCTTCTCTAAATTGATAATTTTTTTTTTAAATAATTGCAGATGATTGAGAAGTATATAGGTGATAAATTGTCAATTCTATAACTGAAATATTTAATTTGGATTTATTTACAAATTCCTAATTTATTTAATTAATATAAAAATAGCTATTTTGGCCACGGATTCGGATTTCGACGAAACCAGTTTCATCGGATCCGTATCAGTGAATTATTTTAGGGTTTCAAGTTTTGTATCGATCGGACCTGTCGTTTGATCGTACGAACGCGAAACGCGTTTAAATCGATTTAATTAAAATCAATTTGAAATCAATTTGGAAATTTTGTTTTCAGCATAACTTCTTCATACGATCGAATTTGGACGTGAAACTTTTTCCATCGCGTTCAGAATATTTTAAAATACCTATTTGGATATATGGGTTCAATAAATTTAGTTCCGGGGTTAGAACGGGCTTTTTGGGCCAACTACCGTTTAGCACGTTCGTAATTCGTGCCCACCTAGCCTACTGCTGTTTATCTATATATGCTGTGATAAACCCTAACCTCCATCTTCTATCATTTGTCTGTACGTTCATTTTCTTCATCTCTTTCTCTTCCTCAATGGTTGCAAAAATCTAGATCTATCTACAGTTCAAAAATCAAAAGTCAAAATTTAAAGTCTTCAGAACAATTCACAAAAATTATACGTTATAGATTTCATCGATGCGAATCTGCTGGTACTGTTCGTTTTTCGATTGGAGTTTCTGTGTGTTCAGATCGGGGCCAATTAGTTTCGGCCGTTCATCACCTCGTCGCAAAAATTCGTCGGATCGAAAATTGCTTTCTGGGTTTTGAAGAGAGGACCGAGGGGACTCCATCCATGCAGTTTGTTTCGCAAATCGACGGTCTGATTGTCGGAAAATTTTGATCTAGGGTTTAGTTAAGAGGCGGCTGTTCACCATTTTTGGGGCGCGTCAGGTCAGGGATATGGGGTTCACGAGGCCGAGCTTGAGTGCATGGCACTGACGTGGTCGGCGATCGAAATAGGCGAACGGCGGCGGCATCAGGGAGACGCGATCTGTAGCTTGCGTGTATTAAGGGCCAAGCACTATTTCACAATCTGGAAGAAAGATTTGCGTGCGCAGGTTAGAGATGACGTGGCCTGTAGGATAGGTAAATTATGTTCTCTTTTGTGTTTTTTTTTGTTTTCAAATCGCATTTATCGCCATAACTCTTGCGTACGAACTCCGATTTACGCGCGGTTTCTTTTGTTAGGATCGTATTGAAATTCCGGACTTGATGACTCTAGTTTGGACGGATTCTGAGACCGTCAAAATTTTGGGTTTAAATTGGAATTGAATCCAATTTAAATTCAAAAGGTGAGCGTTTTAACCCACTCACAACTTCTAAAAGTTTTTATGTTTGTTAAATTTATTTTAGATATGAGTAGAGATTTATTTATGACTGTTTGGCATGTTTTATTCATCATATCTGTTAAATCGCATTTATTTAATATAACTGTTCATTAAATTTTATTACTGCATATAGAATGACAGTTATAGTTATTTATTTGCAGATAAATTGTTAGTTTAATAGTTGTTAAATTTATTTTTGAATATAACTGCCAGTTATTACCTGTTATATATCATCGGATATATATTGATATTGTTTTGTTATTGGATGATGATTGTGATTTGGATGATGGATGATGATGGATGAATGGACGTTTTATTTTATATCATTAAACTACAGGTTATCATGCATTTTTCGTTCCATTCGAGATTGTGCTTTGAAATGATATACAACCGCAAATTTTTATTTTTAATTTGCGGATTGAAATGATAAACATCCGTATCACTTGACCATAGGATAGAAAATTATATACAGGCACCGTGGTCTATATATAAAATATTTTAAAGTGATTTCTATGGTTTGGATGGGATACGGTTTATAAAAATTTATTTTGATATTTTATAAAATATTATTCTTCGATATATATACATATGAAGTTAAAAATTTTAAATTTAAGCTGTGCATAAACCTGTTGAATAAAAATGATAAAAATTGAGAAAATGGAATTTGGTAATTTATCTTATATGTTTAAGTTCGGAAATTTTTAAGGTATGATATTCATAACTGGATTTTCCAAGATAAATTTAAAAATGAACATTCTAGTATAAAGTAAATTTGAGAAAATATTTAATTTCTAGAAATTGGAGTTTTATTTATGGAATTTATGTGAATATTCAAGACTAAATAATAGAACATTAATTTGTTGAAAGAATAAAATCCAACTTTAGTTTTGAAATATAAATACTCCAAATGAATATATATATATATATATATATATATATATATATATAAATTGAAGTGGTTTTGGAACTTGAAAGTGATATTTAAATTTTGGTTAGACTTTAAATAAAGAAAAATATTTGTAAAGCCATGGAAATTATTTTCTTTACAAAGTAACCCTAAAGTTAAACCATTTATTCTATTTACCGTTGAATATCCAAACCATTTAAGTTTTAGAAGTTATGGTTTTAAATTATGAATTTCGAAATATTATGCTTTGAAAGTATAACTCAAATATTTGGTTTCCAGATATTTTAAATTTTAAAGCAGTATGATTTTGGAAAAGAATTATATTTGAGAAAAATGATATCATATTGTTTTGGGCTTTAAATTGATATCGTATTAATAGTTTTGAAATGGAAATTTTTATTCTGGTTTTAAAGTATAAACTATTTTTAAATGACCGCGGTGTTATAATAACGATTGGTTGGCAAAGAGACCAGGATCGGATATGGACATACTCTCTGTCGATATCGAAAACCACTTTGACTAACCGTGTACGCGGTGGAGATTCCAGAATGAAGTAGGTTGGTGGCGACGATTCCTGTAAGGTAAATACGTGGACCCGACTCCCATGAGTTGGCATAAGGTGGCTAAAACAGGAGCGATTGACGGGTTAATGAGGTCATTCCTCTGATCGGACACTCCTCTTCGATATTATACTTTGACTTTGGATTGATTCAGTGGCCACTTTTACTTTGATTTTGGGGGAGTTTGTCCGAGGTGGGCGGCAGCTGCGCGCTGCGCGTTTCCATCGGCCCGGAAGCGTAATTGGTATATCTACCCTGGCATTGCCTAGTTGTGCCGTGTCACCTACCATACCGAGCCTTCTACGAGTTTGGATTTCTCCCGTAGCCCGTGTGGTATCCTCTGGTGGCTTCCCGATCAGGAGGGACTATGATATTGGATGGACTACTGGGACTATTACGTGTTAAGGTGGAAAATGTAAAGCCTTAATGCTATTTAAAAGTATGTTTATTTTATATTTAGACACTATTATAATAGCGCAGTATACTACATAGTAAATAGTTTAACGGATCCTTAGGAGATGTAAATCCCGAGTATCTCTTGAGTTACTGCACTCATATTTATTCTGTTAATTTAACTTACATAAGATCCTTTAGTTCTGACTCGAGTATTTTTGTCTTTTCAAATTCGCTCGGGTCAGTCCGAGCGTTTCAGGATCGAAGACTTTAGCTCTGGAGGACGAAGACGAAGATTTCATTATTATTATTATTATTATTATTATTATTATTATTACTATATGGTTCCACTACTCACTGTTCCGCTGCATTGTTATTGGTATGTGTAACTCTGATATGTATTATATAAATGGTTTTGTAAACAGATTTATAAACTGTATCTTTGGTTATTATATTTTATCCTTCCGTTGTGAGATTCTGTTTAGTTTTTTTTTCTTCTCTGTTTTTTCTTATTTACCCCATAACAATCCACCCTTCCGTATGGTTTGAATTGGCACGTGTGTAGATTTAAATCGTGCGAAGAGGTGGGACGTTAACTTTTAAATCGTACGGAATGAAGAATAAACCATCAAGTGCATCATTTACTCAACAGTCTAAGATAAACTAAATAGATTATTCATTCACTCCAAATCCAATTTCCAATTTGTGTTGAAAGGATTTCAAGTTTGAAATGAAAAAGGTTTTCCAAGTTATGAACGTATTTTTGAAACTGGTTTTAAAAGCTATGAATTAAATCTTTGATTTAAAGATTGGATGAGTTAATCCAATTTGAAAGGGAAATTATTTTGAAATTTGTGAATGAATCTTTGTGAAAGATGAGTGAACTTTATGAAGTAAATCTTTTTGTGTAAAGATTTGTAAATGGTAATTTTTTTAAACCATTTGAAAGGAAAGTTTTGGGTTTTTAAGTTGTGACTTAACTGAGATCCCAATATCCATATGTTTTTAAATACTGCACTCATTATTCAATTTAGCCGGAAGATGACCTTGTGTCATATAAACCATTCCGAATAATGATACGACGATATGGATAACATTTGAGGACCAGTGGTGAAGACCGGGAATTTTCGAGAGCGAAAGGATAACCCGTCGAATGACTCTGCACCGAGTAGCTACGATATAGAGATCTCCATATGTGATGGGGAGTCCGATCGGGATTGTGAATACCCGGGTTGCAAGGGCTTCTTTGGAAGCGCCTTCAGTTCTGCTCGAACTTGGAACAGACTTGTATGGATGTGTGTCTGACGTTACACTTTGAGACGTAAAGCTGATTTCTATCAAATACATTTCTGTTTGGTGGCGGAGAATTTATTCTTTTATCTTAACACCCTTCTATGAGATGTAGGAGCTCAGAGGTTATGTAGTTGATGGTTAATAGTGATACATTCCCAATTTGGTAATGTGGCATACGAAGTGCTGCTGATCATTTGTTGATTAAAGCATGGTTTTGTGAAAAGCGTAGCTTTGTGGACGAGACTGCATCAGGACCTCACACCCCGAAAATGGTCGAAACAGGAAAGATGCGGCATGGTTGTCAGGGGTCACGCTCTTAGGATATGTCCATTTCTTCTGGAAAAGGGTGGTATCATGGTATGGAGCCCAGATATTTAACTCATGTGGACACTACAAATTTATTTCTTTGTGGTTGAGGATCCTCGGATAAAGGTCGCAAACGACCGGGGATGGCATACTTGTAGGTGTTACTCTCGGGCAGGGAGTAAACTGTCCTTGTGTTGGCAGAGATCCATGTAGGTTCTCGATACGTCCCTCTAAAGGCATACCCACGTGGCAATAGGAAGTTCCTTAGCCTGACCATTTGTTGGAAATTCAATCACCAATACACGCTCTTTACGATTGCAATTGTATAACCTGCCATTCTTAAATGGCAGCTATAGCTGGCATAATATAATAATACCTATGTGTTGGCTAAGATTAATATTATACTTTCGAAATGTTTTCCACTATGAACTAATAATAATATAAAAAAGGATTTTTGCATAGTAAGCATATTTGACTATCATAAGGAGAAATCTCCCCCAAGTGTGCGATTGCATGGTGTGTGTGCCGAAAGGCCTTATGGTAGTTTCATTTTCCAAAAAGCATTGTGGATCACAATTTTAAGTTCTTTTTGTGGTTTTTTTAAAGATTAACCGTGTTTGTTTTCTCATACCAGTCCCATGACTGACGCGGAGTTTATTGTTCCCTTCCTAAACTCAGGGTGCCCATTGAGTTTTCAGACAATCAATTAATAGGTGTAGATTCGATAATTTTCGAAGTCTTTGGTTTGGTAGCATTTGGAAATCTCCTTCAGTCTTTGGATTTTTGAAGCTTTTGGTTTGGCAATTGCGTTTGGGATCGCATTTGCTATAAGTTCAGTTTGATGGTGGTTCGAGCTTGAAGTCTAGAGCTTTGGCTTTGGAGTTTTTGTTTGGAGTTGTTGTTTTGGATTCTCTTGAAGACTTTGCTCATGTTGACATATTTCCGCTGTGGTGTTGTGTTGTATATATTCTCTGATGGCGTTGGGTTGTTGTATCATGATGTACCTGATTGTATCAATGTTGTATATCAATGTAATTATCTTTTGTTTCCAATGTGTTGTTTATCATCTAATGTTATTACAAGCTCCAATGATACGGATTTCGATGTCGTTTGTCAGGCGTCGAGTTTAGGTCGACACAAGTGGAACTAGAGCTAAAGGTTGAGTAAGAACTTTAGCTATGGAGTGCAACACATTAGATGGCTCATTAGAGATAGGGTGAAGTATACCATAGAATGAGTACAACCCGTGAAACCGAAAACCCGAATTACTCAGTCTATCTTCTTTAACTATTGTTATTCCCTAAGATATCTCGTCTGAATGCCTAAATCGGTTTTCTTACTATCTATAGATAGTAAGAATGAGTGGAAGAAGAGGACGAGGTAGGAGATAGGGAAGTACCACTTCAACTGGTCAAGGCCCTGCAACAACGGGAACAGCTATTCCCTCTCAACCTCAGCCGAATCTGGCAGATTTATATTGAAGCTTTTCTAGACTTGGTGGAAAGCCTTTCATAGGCAAGGAAACCATTATCGAAGGACAAGCCTGGATTCGAACGTGCGAAAGGATTTTCAAAGGACTAAAATTGGAAGATGATCAGTTGCGATTGATAACTTCCTGGCAACTCTAGGAAGAGGCTTTAGCTTGGTGGGAGACAGTTACCGTGGATGAGCCGGCGGATGAGTTCACTTGGAGTCATTTCAAGGAAGTGTTCGAGCAGCGATATATGCCGTCTGCTGGTATCTCCAGAATGTACCAAGAGTTCACGGATTTGAAGCAGGGAAGTTTATCGTTTGAGGACTACTTGAACAAATTCAACGAATTATCTAGGTTTGGTCTAGAGTTGGTGAATACACCTTTAAAGAAGAATGAAAATTTAACTAGGGGGATGAATAAGAAGTCCCATGTAAGAATGACTGCTCACGTAAAAGAATTTTTTTCTTAATTGATAGATATGGGCTATCGATATGCCACTCTAGATAAACAAGAAGTTTTAGAGGAAAAGGGAAATATAAGCAATCCGAATTGGAGGAAAAGGAAGTTCAGCGAAAGAAACCGTGGCAAGGAAAAGAAAAGAAGAATATACAAAAGAACAAGGTGAAAGATGTTACTTGTTTCAATTGCTTGGAGAAAGGCCATTACTCGAACAGTTGCAAAAATCCCAGGAAGTAAGGAAAGAGGGAGCAACTTATGAAGCCAGAACAGAAATCTAAGGAATGCTATTACTGTCACAAGCTAGGACATAGGATCAAGGATTGCCCAGCACTGAAGCAAGTTCAAGTAGCAAAGGTGTATGCAATCAAAGATGATCCTTCAACCTCAAAGACTGATAAAGGAAAAGGAATTTTAAAAGGTAACCTTCTCATTTACGATAAAAATTTTCGAGTTTTGTTTGACACGGGAGCTACACGTGATTTTATTTCTCAACAAATCATAAATAAGTTAAATCTTGAATTTGAGATCGTAAACGAACCTATTTTTGTCTGTTTCATTGGGTTTTGATATATTCTACGAATGATTAGCTATCCCTTCGAACTAATCAATGCTCCTGCATACTTCGTAGATCCGATGACCCGAGTATATTGTGAGATATGGAATGAGTTCATTCTCATATCTATTGTTGATATTCTGATTTGGTAAGCCAAATGCAGAATAGATATTCAATTTGATCTGAAAAGATATTTCTCTATCATTCATTTGTTCTTGATTGTCTCCTTGGCAAATTTCAAGGACGAAATTTTCTTAAGGGGGGAATCTGTAACATCCCCGGATTTTAGCCAAGTTTAATTTGATAACTAATTTAATTTTTAAAAATTAAATTGTGAATTAAATTGAGTTTTTCCAAAGAAAAATAAAATATTAGTTGTTTATATATATATTGATTTTTAATTGAAATTTAAATTTGAAAAATCAAAGATAAATATATTGGAAATAAATTAGATTTGAATTTTTTATTTTTAAGTTAACAAGAATTTGTTTCTAATTTTATTAGATACGAATTTTGATTTGAAATTGATATTTTGAATTTGATATAATAATTTTTTCAACGACTAATTAAGAATTAAATTCTAATATATTTATTCATGTGTAATTAAATTTCAAAACCATTTTTCTTTAGAAGATTATATAAATGGTTAATAAAGAAAATGTATATGTATATTTTGAAACAAGAATGGTTAAAGATTTTAATATACAAATATTTTGAGATTAAACAAGATTTGCATGATGATTTAAATTACTTTTCTTTTATATTTGAAGATAAATATAGTTAGAATGAATATAAAGTTTTGATATGAATATACCTTTTTAAAACATAAGACATATTAATAAAAGGTAAAACATGTTTCATAAATTTTAATAGATATAAAGTTATATTTAAAAAAATATTATTTGTAGTGTTTAAAATATGTTACATAAATTATAATAGCATAAAGGGTTAAAACACAATTTTCAATTTAATTAAGGTAAAGGATTTAAACACAATTTTAATTACATATAACAAGTGTAAAGAAATAGACACAAATTTTTACAAATGTTAAATTATGGTAACAAGTGGTATTAATTTTTTTTTTAAAATAAATTAAAATTTTATATATTGAAGAGTAAAAACTAAACTACATTCATTTTATCATATCTTTAACATCCAACCTGAAATAAGAAAAAAGAAAGAAAGAAAAATCATCTCAATATCAAAACAAAAACACAGATCAAAGAAAAAAAATCTAAGCTTCAAAATCTTCAAACCCGGGAAAGAAAAAGATTCAAAGCAACTAAGCTAAGGATTCAAGCCTCATCCTGAATCAAATAATACAAACTGGAAACAAAAACTACAGATTAGATTCAAACCAGGGAAATAGAATTCAAAAACAAAAGCAAATCAAAAGCCTGGAAATTAAGCCTGTAATCAAGTAAAGATCAGCAACAAAATTCAACATTATAAAACTATCCTCTGTTCAAAAGAGAATCGGGTGAGCAAACTGACACCCTAAAAAGTTTAAAGCTGTTTTATGTTTGATGACTATGATAAGTGCTTGGATATTGTTGTGAAAAGTATTTATGCTTGCAATATGATATATGTATATGTGTGCATGTTTGGAAACTAGAAAAAATTAACCTCTGTTCTTTGTTACAGGCATAAGTTAATTTCAAAAATCCAAATCTCTCAATCGAGTCAATATTAAAGTTTGATGTTTAAATAAAAGTTGTTTGTTAAAGTATACTAATGATTATAAAATAGTTTCAGGATTTTAAAATCAGCAAATAATTTTAAAAATGGAAATAACAGTGCAATTCTTATATATGACAAAAATCAGCCAATTCAATTTCTATTTTGAATTGCATGAATGAATTCGTGATTGAAAATCATGAATTTTAATATACATTTCATGATTTTTAGTTTGATAATCTTTGGGAATTTTCGAGATGAACGTATTGGACATTTTGGGCGATTGCCGATGATCGGCGGCGTTTGGAAGGTAGATGTTTGGGCAAAAGATGGTCTGAGAGATAAGGATCTCAGGAAAAATACAGGTGGAAATTATTGATGGTCGAGGCGATCGGAATTGGGCGAAGTAAGGTTCTGTGAGGTGTTTGGGCTGTCGATGATCTCGAGGTAATGGCGAAGTCTAGGATAGTTCGGAGGCGTTCACGATGGGGGGAATAGCTACTGGAAGTCGAGGCGAGTCTGCGGCGTGAATGGTGGAATTCATCATGATCGAGATCGGTGGCGATGGTCATTTTTACGGTGAGTGTGTTTTCCAGTTTTTCGATCGAGTGTCGATTTTTCGTTGTAGCCTTCGATTCATACTTCTAGGTTGTCGCGCTGATGGACAAGGTCGTGGGTGATGCTTTGGAGCTGGAGGCGATGATCAAAGGAGGCTTGGCTGGTTGTGCACATGTACGCGCAAAGTTGTGCATCTGAGGGTGGTAATGGTTTTGAGGAAGATGATAATACGCTCGGGTTCGTGCTCGTGTTACTCGCGAGAATATCTCGAAGCAGATGAAGATTTCGTGAACTCGAAGTTTTGCTCGGGAAAATATCGTTTTGGCTCGAGATTTTAATAACATGGCTCGGTTTTATTTAAAACGTGAAGGTTTAATAAGTTTTTGCATAAATGTTAGTTTTACTTTAAAGTTTATTAAGTAAAGGGAATATAGATTTAGTTTTCAAAGTAAATTTATTTACAAGATTTTAAATAAATATCCAAGAATGATTTCCATAAGATTATGTGCTTTTTAAACTTATTAATATGTTTTTGTAATAATTTTATCGAGATGATTAGACAAATTCCAAGTGTTTCCAAAGTGTAATTTGTTGGTGAAGTTAAGAAATGATATGCCTAGGATTTCTCAAATAAATGCTAAGCATTGAATTTAATTAAATTAAGTGATGTAATTAAAATAAAGATAAAATGGTTTATCTTTTAATTAATTAAGTAATTTATGATATAAGTAATTAAGGTTAATTAATTGCTAGTTAAAGAATAATTAATTTTTAATTTAAATGGTTAAAGGTTAATTACTTAATGAATAATTTCTCAATTAAAGATAAATTAAGGTTAATTACTTAATAATTAAAGGTTAATTAATTTGAAGTAATTAATAAATGGAAAGTAATTGAGGATAATTAATTACTTATTATAATTAATTAAGGATAATTAATGTGTGTGAATTATAAATTAATCCGAGGATAATTAATTAATTAAAGATTTATTTAATGAAAGTGATTAGAGATAATCACCTATTTTAATTAATTAAGGATAATTAATTATATGGTAATTAACTAAGGGTTAATTAATTAATTAATTAAAGGTAATTAATTGTAACGACCCGCCTTTTTGGACAGTCTAAACCGACGATCAAATACACATGCCGGTTCCAAACCATTCAAAAGGGCAGATGGTTATTGGGGTAAACAAGAAAAGAAAAGGAGGAGAAATAAAGGAAATGAAACAACACAGAATCTCGCAGCGGAACGATAAAATATAATAGTCAAATAAACAGTTCATGAAGCTGTTTACTATACTTTGACAATTATTTATACAACATTTATCAGAGTTATACATATACAACAGAACAATTAAAATAATGCAGCAGACAACATGATGCAAAGATAATAATGATAGTAGTATACCAAATCTTCGTCTTCGTCCTCCAGAATAGATCTTCAATAAGCTGAAAAACTCAGGTCTGACCCGAGCGTAATGAAAAGACAAAACACCCGAGTTAGGACTAAAATATCCTAATGTATGTTAAATCAATCGTAAATAAATACGAGTGTAACGGCGTCAGAGATGTTTACGGGGTTTGACATCTCATATCCAGTGTCAACGTGCGTGCAATAACTTAAGAGATGTTACGGGATTTTCCATCTCTCAAGGATCCGTTAAACTATCTACTAGGTAGTAATATACGCTAAGTAGATAATGCCTATCAGTAATATAAAGTATCAAAATAGCGTTAAGGCATTACCATAATCCCCCTTAACACATTTTTATAATGCCATAGTCTATACAGCACCGTAAGCCCCACCGTAAACTGGTGGTTATCAGAGGGTACCCCATAGGTATAACACAAAACATAACGTAGTGGTCGCGAATATGATAATCAGTATGACAAGGTACATGAGGCGATACCAACTAGGATACCAGTAGTTGCGTGATCCGGACTGATGTTGAGCATAGCCAGAAGCTACCCCAACACCGTGAAACAACACTCCCAAATCAAGGGGTGCACCCAAATCGCATCACAAATGTAATAGATATGGTATCGAAGAAGTGTGTCCGCTAGAGGTGGCGAACCTCAATGGCCCGGCGCGGCTCCTGTTTTAGTCATGTCAGGGGTCATCCAATATCGTTCTCTTTCTTCAGTCAATGCGTTCACCAAACCATCCACTTCATTCTGGATCAACACTCCGCGTATAATAGTTATTAAAGTGGTTTTCGGTATCGACAGAGAGTATGTCCATATCCGATCCCGGTCTCTTTAATAACTACGTATTATTACACCGTTGGCTCTTTTACATTTCAAATCGATTCATAATTGATATCAAAATCATATTCGCTTCAAAAAAATCAAATCCATTTCAAATATCATCGTATCTATTCATATGTAAGATTTCGTTTCAAAATCAATTTTCGCATCAATATCTCATTTCGATTTCAAAATCATTTCGAATTTCAATTTAGGTTGCAACTTCATTTAAACCAATTCGTATTTACATTTAAGATTTAGACATAAACATTTCACCTTATTGACCTATTTGAAATTTTAGAAAATAGTTTTAAGTAGTTTAAAAATAGTTTAAATAATTAAAATAGTTAAAAATACTTAAAATCTTTAAAATGGATTTAAAGTAGATAAATTAGTTTAAAATAATTTAAATTGGGTTAAGTAGATTAAAAATAGATTAAATAGTTTAAGTATTCAAATGGTTTACATAACAGAGTAATTTGGAAAACAAAATAAAACAGCTTCAAAACCAATCCATTTCAATTATAACTTCCCAATTCAAATCAATTTCAATTTCCATTTTACCGATTCAATTTCGATTTTAATTCAAATCAATGTCAACTTTGACTTCAAATTAATTCGATTTTACATTCACCTTCAACTTATTAAATTTTAATTTATATAGATTTGGAGCATGATTTTTCAAAATATCAATTTTTATAATACTTAACAAAATTATCTTCCAATATTCAAATTTAAAACCCAATTACAATATGATTCAATTTCAAGCTCAATTTCAAAATGTCCTTTTATACCGCTTTTACTTAGTAATATTCAAAGCTCGAATTAAGGTTAAATCTTTAAACAAATCAATTTACGAAATTCAATCATATCCCGATTTTTAAATTCCAAAGTCGCCACTTTAATTATTTAACAATTTCTTTTAACCAAATTTTATTTCAACATTCCAAACTCAATTTTTCGATAAATTCGATTTTTATAAATTGATTTCTATTTATAACTTTTAAATCAAAACATTTAAATAAATTTCAAATCGATGATTTTAAAAATTATTAATTTAGCCAATTCGGTGTCCGTATATAATTTTCTATCCTATGGCCAAGTAATTATTTATTTCAATTAAATGTCAGGGATGAGTATATATTACTTAAACCAATCACAGTGTCATATGTATGCATAACAGTATATATAAGCAAATAAACATCCAAACATTTAAATATCAACCAATAACATCCATCAAAATACATCACCCAATAGACAATACAATTCATGGCAGTTTCATAGTCATCAATGTCAGGTAATTTAATCGCAATTCAATTTTAATTTCAGTTTAACTGTCAATTTAATTTTTCAACGGTTAATTCAAATGACAAGCTATATGACAATTAAATTTTTATCAAACAACGAAAAATAAAATCATAACACTTCATAATGTCAAATTAACTAGCATAAAGATATTTAGTATGTTGTGAGCGTTATAAAACACTCACTTTGATTTCAATGTAGTTCCAGCGTTTTATTTCGAATAAAATTAAATAAGCATTTAATTTTACTCGAAATTTTCACTAGCTTCAAACGACTCCAATCCAATTCCATAGCGTAGTGCTCGTCCATACGATTCCAACGCAAAAAGTTTCGTCCGAATCCGACCTCGCAGCAAAGAGTTATGTTATTTCAAAGTTACACGAATTAAAATATAATTCAATTTACATTTCCTTTTATATTTTTTATAACCTTTCAATCCAAGCCGTTGTGTAACGACCCTAGATTTTTATTTAATTTAAATTGATAATTAAAAGAAATTTTGAATAAAAATTATAAAATTAAATATAAATGGAAGCGAGTTTCCCCAAATACAGATAAATTCTGTATAAATCATTTAAACTTTAATATTTTATATATATGTATTTGAGCATATATGAGTAAATTTAAAATTATATATATATAACATATATATACATTTGATTTGAATTTAAATACTATATATGTATGTGTATATAGAAAAATATAAAACAATAATTATTTAAAGTAAAATTCATAATAAATATTTAAACTAAAAATAGAATAAAACTACTTATCAATATTAAGTGAAAAATATAAAATAAAATATATACGTTGTAGATTTAATACGTATGTTAGAAATATGATTAGAAGATAAATTACAAAACAATACAATATATTCAAGTGTGAACAATAAAAAGACAAGTATATAAAAGCAAATACCAAGCAAGCTATGTAAATGAAAAATATAAAGTATATATTTTTACATAAATAAAACAAGCTTGCATAATATACAAAGAAAATAAAAGAGATGTGTATGCAGGTGTAACAAACCGAAAGATTTTCGACTTTCGAAAATTCGACATCGACACTCACTTTATCGACTGCCGAATATCGAAGGCCGAAAACACGGAATGTTATGGGTTTTAAAAAGAAAAGAAAAGAAAGAAGAGAGAAAAAGAAAAATAGAGGGAAAAGAAGATAGACAATTTTTTAGAAAACAGAGAATTTGACAAATAGAACGGGACAGAAAGGGAACAACAGAACAACAACAGAATCTCACAATTCGCAGCGGAACAACATATAATAATAAATGAATAATCTTTAAATAAAGAACTATATCAGTTATTACATCACATTATATTTCATTACATCATATCATATCATCAGAGTATACAACATCAACAACATCAAACAGTGCAGCGGAAAAAGAAATACTATATAAGTAATATGCCATGCCATCCATCTTGCCTCCAGCAACTCCAGAATATCCAGAATATCCTGATAAACCTTAACTCTTAACTGCCCGTGTGGAAATTTGTAGGCACCCAGAGTTTAGGAAGGAAAACAATAAACTCCAAGTCAGTCATGTGACTGGTGTGAGAACTCAAAACAGTTTATTTACTTTAAAATCAAAATAGAGGAATATTTTTAATTCAATTCGCAATGCTTTTAAAAATGAGACTACCATAAGGCCTCCCGCACACACACACATGCAAACGCAGAATCGGAGGAGATTTCTCCTTATGATAGCCAAAGATGCTTGATACGCATTTAAAATAACATTTGATATTATTATTAGTGTATAGTGTAGGAAAAATTTATTTCGAAAGTAGAATATAAATCTTAGCCAACATACGACCATTATCGTATGCCTACTATAGCTAACTATGTTCAATAGCAGGTTACCGCCACATTCCATAGCAGGTTATACAACTAAAACCGTACAAGTCACGTATTGTTTCTTTGGATTTCCAACGAATGGTCAGGCCAAGGAACTTCCCATTGCCACTGAGAATGCCTCTGGAAAGACATCCCCGAGAACCAAACCGGATCTCTGCCAACACAAGGCCGGGTTACCCCTTAACTGGGTAACTACTGACACGAGCACGCCATTCCCCGGTCCTTTAGGACCTTTTCAACCGAGCGCTCGATATCCAACATCACACCATAATAAATAGAGTGTTTTCAACATGAGTAAGTATCTGGGCTCCATACCATGATACCACCCCTTTCCAGAAGGAAATGCACATACCCTAAGGGGAGCTACAGCAACCCCTAATAACCTTGCCGCATCTTTCCTGTTTTGACCATTTCCGGGATGTGAGGCTCGACGAAGTCACGTCCACAAAAACATACTTTATATAAAAGCCATGCTTTGGGTCAACAAATGATCAACACAATGATCACTAAGATAGACGATCAAATAAATGATCCTATCACAATAATCAACACAATGATCATTTCAGCATCACTCAGCATGTCACATTACCAAACTGGGAATATATTGCTGATAACTTCAACTATATAACCTCTGAGCTCGTACGTCTCAGAGAAGGGTGTTAAGCAAAGAATAAGTTCTCCGCCACCAACAGAAATATTTTTGAAAGAAATCGGCTTTATATCTCAAATTGTAATGTCAGACATACAATCCATACAAGTCTGTTCCGGGCTCGAACAGAACCGAAGGCACTTACAAGAAGTCCTTGCAATCCGGATATTCACAATCCTGATCGGATTTCCCATCACTTAGGGAGTCTCTATACCGTTGCAACTCAGTGCAGAGACAATCGACAGGTCATCCTATCGCTTTCGCAAATACCGGTCTTCAACACCGATCTTCAATGCAATTCACAACGACGTATCACATATTCGGAATGGGTTATACGACCCCATGGTCCTTTCCCGGTTAACCCGAATAGTGAGCGCTTATTCAAAAATAAGCGTGCATTCAAATTCAATCATATTCACATCAAATACCCATTCAAAGGGAAATACTGATAGTCGGTTATTGAACTATCACTGGATATGCACACATCACCAGATTCCAAATAATTTTCCAAATTATTTATTTTCCAAAATATCTCTACAAGATATATTGTTTCAACACTTCAAAAATAAATCAATATTTATTTTTAACCAATTTCACTTTTCACATATAAATTCTATAATGAATTTATATTTCAAAATTTTCGCGCATATACGATTTCAATTATTCATTTTCAATTTATCTTCAAAAAGATAAATTCTCAAAATATCCACTTTATATTGGAAAACATTTCCATACTTATTAAATAAGTAATTCACAATCATTTATTTTCAACACTTAGAAAATATTCAGTATACTTAAATCGAATTAAGTATATATTTCATTCTTTAAGGAAATCATTCACTTAACATATTTATTTGGGCCAAAACGAATGTTGCGTAAAACATCGTTACGACAACCCAAAATCACTAGTATAGGGATTCGAAATTAAAATAGATATATAAATCCCAATACTATTCAAAACATTTCCTTTCGGAAATCATTTACTATAACAACAGTGTTATAGTCCACTATTTCCTTTTATTTCTCGAAACATCTATTTCAACAATAAATGTCGAAATCTATGGTTTCGAATCTTAACATGTTTAAAAACATCGTTAAATCGTTTTAATTCTATTTAAAACATCACATTCAAAAACATTTTATTTAACGTGTTATTCACTATTCAAAAACGTGAATATACTATGTTAACAAATTTCATCCTTTTTATACTTTTTAACCTAAAGGATTATTCACAGTTTAAAACGTGAATATAACTCCATTTATAAGTTATAACAATTAACTTATCAAAATAAGTCGTTTGCGAATTCATAAAACAACGTTTATAAATTCCATTTCTATTTATTTATAAAAACTTCTTTTTTATAAATTCCTTTATTAACATATTTCAGTTTATAACTCAATTATAACTAAATGTTTATATTATAAGTTAAATACTTATAAAACGATTATTTTACAAAATCGTTCATTTAACTTCCCAAATTATTAATCTTAACTTATAAGATTGTTTATTTATCCAAAATTTATTCTTTCGATAACTTTATAAATTTTATAAACCTATTGCTTATAAAATTTCATTTATAACTTCACAGTTTATAATTTCATAAATTTCATTCATTTAGGAAATTCATTTTCACTACATTCAAACACTTATAAAAAATCGTTTTATAATGTCCATAATTCAATTTATAAATATCCATTTATAAATCTCTTAATATAAATCAGTTTATATTATTATTCTAAACGTCTTTAAATTCCTTTATAATTTCATCATTTCGATTTATAAAATAATCAAATTTTATAAATCCTATATTTAAACTTTTATCATATATTCAAAAATCCAATCTAAATTATTTTATAAAATCATTAGTTCATATTTCTTAAAAATCAACTTTTAACAATATTTCTAAAAATCAGCTTTTTTTTTTTTACTATATTTCACAAAAACCATAATTTTTATAACTTTAAAATTTATAACGTTTATTTATTTATAATGGATCAATTCCAAAAATATAGTATATTTTCAAAATCACTTTAAAAACATTTTAAAATCCCAAAATCTGGGTCCAATGATGCTACACACCAAATAGTCAATCACGACTAATAACGATATCATATATCGATATGATAATCCATCAAATATCAAAATATCTGAAAGAAAAAAAATAAATACTGTTGAGGAATCCAGTTGGATCCCTCCAACCTGTTTCCTGCATCCAAAAACATTAGCACAATACCAATTTCGCTCCAGTACGAAATTATCGCGGTATATGTTCTTAATAAATATTATCCGCTTAATAACGGCGTAATAGGGTCTCATCCGCTAAACAAAAAATGCGGAAAATCAATAACTGCAATATATACATATGCCAATATATATATATTGATATTATATATAATACCAATTTCACTGTTTATGAAATATTCGCGGTATATGTTTATATTAAATAACATCCGCTTACTAACGGCGCATAATGTCTATTTTAACAATCAATAATTTACAGTCATCATTCAAACATGCATTCAAATATTTTAAATCTAACTATTTAAAATAAAATCGAAACCTATTCGATTGAGTGAGAAGTTCTCACCTTGGTTTTAATTTCCGTTTTAGCTTTTATTTCGAATAAAATTAAACGCGCGTTTAATTTTACCCGAAATTCTTACTAACTCCAAACGACTCCAAACCAACTCCATCGCGTAGTGCTCGTCCATACGATTCCAACGCAATTGAGTTTGCATTTTTTCGACCTCGTATGAAAAAGTTATGCATTTTTGAAGTTACACGTATTTATATAACATAATTTTCAACATAACTTTAAATTTTTAAACTCCAACTCATCTCAGCCCTTGATCCATCCATATGCAAATCCTGGCCGTCCCTCTTTGCTTCTTCCCTCTCACGTAACCCTACAGGAAATAGGCCGAACCATGAACCCATTCAACATAGATTAGGGTTTCAATTTGCTCGCTCAATACTCGATGAAAATTCATCAAACCACTTGCAAATCGAAGCTCTCGTCGAGAGCTACCACCACCATCCACCACTGGAAGTTCGGCCTCCCCTAGACCTCTCGAGATGCGTGCAAACATCTGCAGGTTCGGCCACTTCATGGTCAATTTCCCGTTGATTCGTGAAGCCATTCGCGATCTCCACCGTTCACATCGAAGCTCTCATCGTGCTCTTCATCTTTGTAGTTGAAACCTAAGGCTAATTGTCGACGGATTGGAAGAAATCGAGGGGGAGAGGAGAGTGATTTCTGGCCATTCAACTAGGAGGTGGCGGCTAGGTCAAAAATTAGGGTTTAGTTTTAATTTTTTATCAAATTATGAAGGCAAGGGGTCTATTTATAAGGAACGAGCGACACTATTCATCCCGGATTTTCCGAACTCCGATTTAGACGCCGTAACCAGCGTACCTAGGGTTTATCCCGCGTTCCGGACACAATGGAACAGGTTTCGGAAGCTAATTCGGAAGTATGTGCGAGTTATGGCTGAAAACGTTCAATTTAAATTAAACCGATTTAAGTCGATTTCTAGGCGTTTTAATTTGTACCGGACAAACGGTAAATCCAATTGACTTGAAATTTGAAACCTTACAATAATATCACATTACGGATCCGATGAAACTGGTTTCGTTGAATTCCGAGACTTTTTGAAAAATGGCTATTTTGACTCGCCAAATTTAAATTAAAAATAAATCGATGCGTTTCGAGCTGCCACGATCAAACGATAGCTCCGATTGACACGAAAATTGAAATCCGGTAATAACTAACTATTACGGATCCAATGGAACTGGTTTCGTTCAATTCTGAGACTGTTCAAAAATTGGCTATTTTCACTAGTCGATTTAAATATTAAAATATTCAATTTTCACAAATTAACTTTTAATTCGATTTTAAAAGTTCTAAAATATTTCTATAACTCCAGTATGATTAAATAAAATTTTCCAAATTATTTTCAATCATTTTTAACTCAATTTTTAATTATTTCCATAATTTAACATATTAAATTATCGATTTAATTATCCAATTAAATCCAAAAATTCAAATAAAAATTTATTTGACTTAAAAATTCACTTATTAATATTTAAAATTAATTAAATATTCAAATTTAAATTAATAAAAATTCTGGGTCGTTACAATCTTTCCCCCTTAAAAGAATTTCGTCCTCGAAATTACAAGTAAGAAAATTACAGAATCTATTAATTTTCCTAAAATTCATAATTAAACTTCTTACAAAACTTTACTAAGTTTTCGAATCATACTTAGTTATCTTTTCAAAAACAATTATATCATTTAACTTTCAACTTTAAAACAAAGTTTAAAGTTTTCAAAATTTTCCAATTTTTCTCAAATTTTTTTTCTAACGCCTTAAATTTTCGGAAAAATTCGCCATAGTCTCCTTTGCGCGGCTCGATCCAAAAAAAAAAATGACAGTATATATATCACAAATATACATCTCATCAAGTAATGAGGCATCCCGCAGGGAAAAAAGTGTAAAAGTACGATATTTAATCCGAGATATGTACCTTATACTTTATTAGCAAGCATATACGGCTAATATAGCGCTAAAGCGAACTCCAAATGCGAAGCAACGCGATCCGCACCTACTCAACACTTAACAAACAACATGAGAATCATGCATATAGACAATAATCTCAATATACAACATATAGCAACATAACAACTTATATGTCACATAGCAAATGCAACAATAGCAATATATATTCATTCATATTCTCATTAATATTTAATGAATTGGTTTTCACTTTAAATCATATTTGATTTGTTAACATTGGATTTTATCAACATTCATTCTCAATTTAATTAGTTTACATTCACTAATTAAATCCAATTCACTTTCAATTCTATTCAAATTTATTTACTTCTAATTTGAATTCAATTACATAGCTTCCAATTTCATTAAATCTTAATGAATTATAAACAATCAACTAACAACCATATAACAACCAATGTATATTCATTACAACCAAATTCCTTTGCTTCACTTACATTCATTTTGGTTTAATTAAATTGATTTTCATTCAATTTATTCAACTTCTAATAACATTAGATTTCAATGAATTTACACTTTCATTCATTATTCCTTATCAACTTAAATTACATTCAATTGGTTAAACATTCAAGCCATTCATTCAATTCAATTACAAAGTTGAATTCTCATTTACATAACTCAAGTTCATATTCTTTTAATCCACTTGATTATTTACTTCGATACCAAAATCAATTCCATTCAACAACACTTAAGTTATATTCCATTTAACTTTATATTCATTTTTATTTACAACTCATATTCATATAATTTTACTTCTTGTATATATAAGTTTATTTCACAATTGTAATTCACTTTAATTATAATTCAATTCTTATAATTCTTTTACTTATACAATTATTCTTTTATTTAGATTATTCAAACAACCTAACAATCAACTTATATACACTTTAATAATTTTGAAAAATTATTCCTTTACATATAAAAATATAATCAAGGCAAAATTATTCCATTTACCCAATTTAAAACAATATTATGTCGAATTGTTCTATTCAAGTGTTTAGAAACCCCTTCGGCTCAGTTTCGAGGCTGTGCTGACGAAAGTTCATATACCACTCAACAAACCAATCATCACAATATAAAACAATTTTATATTCACTAACAAATACGCTCTCATAGCTATTATTACACTCAAACTCATTCTAGAGTACTACTGACTCTATCTCTAATGAGTTAATACCCTACAGAACCATGGTTGTCACTTAACCAACAGCTCTGATACCAAATGTAACAAACCGAAAGATTTTCGACTTCCGAAAATTCGACATCGACACTCACTTTATCGACTGCCGAATATCGAAGGCCGAAAACACGGAATGTTATGGGTTTTAAAAAGAAAAGAAAAGAAAGAAGAGAGAAAAAGAAAAATAGAGGGAAAAGAAGATAGACAATTTTTTAGAAAACAGAGAATTTGACAAATAGAACGGGACAGAAAGGGAACAACAGAACAACAACAGAATCTCACAATTCGCAGCGGAACAACATATAATAATAAATGAATAATCTTTAAATAAAGAACTATATCAGTTATTACATCACATTATATTTCATTACATCATATCATATCATCAGAGTATACAACATCAACAACATCAAACAGTGCAGCGGAAAAAGAAATACTATATAAGTAATATGCCATGCCATCCATCTCGCCTCCAGCAACTCCAGAATATCCAGAATATCCTGATAAACCTTAACTCTTAACTGCCCGTGTGGAAATTTGTAGGCACCCAGAGTTTAGGAAGGAAAACAATAAACTCCAAGTCAGTCATGTGACTGGTGTGAGAACTCAAAACAGTTTATTTACTTTAAAATCAAAATAGAGGAATATTTTTAATTCAATTCGCAATGCTTTTAAAAATGAGACTACCATAAGGCCTCCCGCACACACACACATGCAAACGCAGAATCGGAGGAGATTTCTCCTTATGATAGCCAAAGATGCTTGATACGCATTTAAAATAACATTTGATATTATTATTAGTGTATAGTGTAGGAAAAATTTATTTCGAAAGTAGAATATAAATCTTAGCCAACATACGACCATTATCGTATGCCTACTATAGCTAACTATGTTCAATAGCAGGTTACCGCCACATTCCATAGCAGGTTATACAACTAAAACCGTACAAGTCACGTATTGTTTCTTTGGATTTCCAACGAATGGTCAGGCCAAGGAACTTCCCATTGCCACTGAGAATGCCTCTGGAAAGACATCCCCGAGAACCAAACCGGATCTCTGCCAACACAAGGCCGGGTTACCCCTTAACTGGGTAACTACTGACACGAGCACGCCATTCCCCGGTCCTTTAGGACCTTTTCAACCGAGCGCTCGATATCCAACATCACACCATAATAAATAGAGTGTTTTCAACATGAGTAAGTATCTGGGCTCCATACCATGATACCACCCCTTTCCAGAAGGAAATGCACATACCCTAAGGGGAGCTACAGCAACCCCTAATAACCTTGCCGCATCTTTCCTGTTTTGACCATTTCCGGGATGTGAGGCTCGACGAAGTCACGTCCACAAAAACATACTTTATATAAAAGCCATGCTTTGGGTCAACAAATGATCAACACAATGATCACTAAGATAGACGATCAAATAAATGATCCTATCACAATAATCAACACAATGATCATTTCAGCATCACTCAGCATGTCACATTACCAAACTGGGAATATATTGCTGATAACTTCAACTATATAACCTCTGAGCTCGTACGTCTCAGAGAAGGGTGTTAAGCAAAGAATAAGTTCTCCGCCACCAACAGAAATATTTTTGAAAGAAATCGGCTTTATATCTCAAATTGTAATGTCAGACATACAATCCATACAAGTCTGTTCCGGGCTCGAACAGAACCGAAGGCACTTACAAGAAGTCCTTGCAATCCGGATATTCACAATCCTGATCGGATTTCCCATCACTTAGGGAGTCTCTATACCGTTGCAACTCAGTGCAGAGACAATCGACAGGTCATCCTATCGCTTTCGCAAATACCGGTCTTCAACACCGATCTTCAATGCAATTCACAACGACGTATCACATATTCGGAATGGGTTATACGACCCCATGGTCCTTTCCCGGTTAACCCGAATAGTGAGCGCTTATTCAAAAATAAGTGTGCATTCAAATTCAATCATATTCACATCAAATACCCATTCAAAGGGAAATACTGATAGTCGGTTATTGAACTATCACTGGATATGCACACATCACCAGATTCCAAATAATTTTCCAAATTATTTATTTTCCAAAATATCTTTACAAGATATATTGTTTCAACACTTCAAAAATAAATCAATATTTATTTTTAACCAATTTCACTTTTCACATATAAATTCTATAATGAATTTATATTTCAAAATATTCGCGCATATACGATTTCAATTATTCATTTTCAATTTATCTTCAAAAAGATAAATTCTCAAAATATCCACTTTATATTGGAAAACATTTCCATACTTATTAAATAAGTAATTCACAATCATTTATTTTCAACACTTAGAAAATATTCAGTATACTTAAATCGAATTAAGTATATATTTCATTCTTTAAGGAAATCATTCACTTAACATATTTATTTGGGCCAAAACGAATGTTGCGTAAAACATCGTTACGACAACCCAAAATCACTAGTATAGGGATTCGAAATTAAAATAGATATATAAATCCCAATACTATTCAAAACATTTCCTTTCGGAAATCATTTACTATAACAACAGTGTTATAGTCCACTATTTCCTTTTATTTCTCGAAACATCTATTTCAACAATAAATGTCGAAATCTATGGTTTCGAATCTTAACATGTTTAAAAACATCGTTAAATCGTTTTAATTCTATTTAAAACATCACATTCAAAAACATTTTATTTAACGTGTTATTCACTATTCAAAAACGTGAATATACTATGTTAACAAATTTCATCCTTTTTATACTTTTTAACCTAAAGGATTATTCACAGTTTAAAACGTGAATATAACTCCATTTATAAGTTATAACAATTAACTTATCAAAATAAGTCGTTTGCGAATTCATAAAACAACGTTTATAAATTCCATTTCTATTTATTTATAAAAACTTCTTTTTTATAAATTCCTTTATTAACATATTTCAGTTTATAACTCAATTATAACTAAATGTTTATATTATAAGTTAAATACTTATAAAACGATTATTTTACAAAATCGTTCATTTAACTTCCCAAATTATTAATCTTAACTTATAAGATTGTTTATTTATCCAAAATTTATTCTTTCGATAACTTTATAAATTTTATAAACCTATTGCTTATAAAATTTCATTTATAACTTCACAGTTTATAATTTCATAAATTTCATTCATTTAGGAAATTCATTTTCACTACATTCAAACACTTATAAAAAATCGTTTTATAATGTCCATAATTCAATTTATAAATATCCATTTATAAATCTCTTAATATAAATCAGTTTATATTATTATTCTAAACGTCTTTAAATTCCTTTATAATTTCATCATTTCGATTTATAAAATAATCAAATTTTATAAATCCTATATTTAAACTTTTATCATATATTCAAAAATCCAATCTAAATTATTTTATAAAATCATTAGTTCATATTTCTTAAAAATCAACTTTTAACAATATTTCTAAAAATCAGCTTTTTTTTTTTTTACTATATTTCACAAAAACCATAATTTTTATAACTTTAAAATTTATAACGTTTATTTATTTATAATGGATCAATTCCAAAAATATAGTATATTTTCAAAATCACTTTAAAAACATTTTAAAATCCCAAAATCTGGGTCCAATGATGCTACACACCAAATAGTCAATCACGACTAATAACGATATCATATATCGATATGATAATCCATCAAATATCAAAATATCTGAAAGAAAAAAAATAAATACTGTTGAGGAATCCAGTTGGATCCCTCCAACCTGTTTCCTGCATCCAAAAACATTAGCACAATACCAATTTCGCTCCAGTACGAAATTATCGCGGTATATGTTCTTAATAAATATTATCCGCTTAATAACGGCGTAATAGGGTCTCATCCGCTAAACAAAAAATGCGGGAAATCAATAACTGCAATATATACATATGCCAATATATATATATTGATATTATATATAATACCAATTTCACTGTTTATGAAATATTCGCGGTATATGTTTATATTAAATAACATCCGCTTACTAACGGCGCATAATGTCTATTTTAACAATCAATAATTTACAGTCATCATTCAAACATGCATTCAAATATTTTAAATCTAACTATTTAAAATAAAATCGAAACCTATTCGATTGAGTGAGAAGTTCTCACCTTGGTTTTAATTTCCGTTTTAGCTTTTATTTCGAATAAAATTAAACGCGCGTTTAATTTTACCCGAAATTCTTACTAACTCCAAACGACTCCAAACCAACTCCATCGCGTAGTGCTCGTCCATACGATTCCAACGCAACTGAGTTTGCATTTTTTCGACCTCGTATGAAAAAGTTATGCATTTTTGAAGTTACACGTATTTATATAACATAATTTTCAACATAACTTTAAATTTTTAAACTCCAACTCATCTCAGCCCTTGATCCATCCATATGCAAATCCTGGCCATCCCTCTTTGCTTCTTCCCTCTCACGTAACCCTACAGGAAATAGGCCGAACCATGAACCCATTCAACATAGATTAGGGTTTCAATTTGCTCGCTCAATACTCGATGAAAATTCATCAAACCACTTGCAAATCGAAGCTCTCGTCGAGAGCTACCACCACCATCCACCACTGGAAGTTCGGCCTCCCCTAGACCTCTCGAGATGCGTGCAAACATCTGCAGGTTCGGCCACTTCATGGTCAATTTCCCGTTGATTCGTGAAGCCATTCGCGATCTCCACCGTTCACATCGAAGCTCTCATCGTGCTCTTCATCTTTGTAGTTGAAACCTAAGGCTAATTGTCGACGGATTGGAAGAAATCGAGGGGGAGAGGAGAGTGATTTCTGGCCATTCAACTAGGAGGTGGCGGCTAGGTCAAAAATTAGGGTTTAGTTTTAATTTTTTATCAAATTATGAAGGCAAGGGGTCTATTTATAAGGAACGAGCGACACTATTCATCCCGGATTTTCCGAACTCCGATTTAGACGCCGTAACCAGCGTACCTAGGGTTTATCCCGCGTTCTGGACACAATGGAATAGGTTTCGGAAGCTAATTCGGAAGTATGTGCGAGTTATGGCTGAAAACGTTCAATTTAAATTAAACCGATTTAAGTCGATTTCTAGGCGTTTTAATTTGTACCGGACAAACGGTAAATCCAATTGACTTGAAATTTGAAACCTTACAATAATATCACATTACGGATCCGATGAAACTGGTTTCGTCGAATTCCGAGACTTTTTGAAAAATGGCTATTTTGACTCGCCAAATTTAAATTAAAAATAAATCGATGCGTTTCGAGCTGCCACGATCAAACGATAGCTCCGATTGACACGAAAATTGAAATCCGGTAATAACTAACTATTACGGATCCAATGGAACTGGTTTCGTTCAATTCTGAGACTGTTCAAAAATTGGCTATTTTCACTAGTCGATTTAAATATTAAAATATTCAATTTTCACAAATTAACTTTTAATTCGATTTTAAAAGTTCTAAAATATTTCTATAACTCCAGTATGATTAAATAAAATTTTCCAAATTATTTTCAATCATTTTTAACTCAATTTTTAATTATTTCCATAATTTAACATATTAAATTATCGATTTAATTATCCAATTAAATCCAAAAATTCAAATAAAAATTTATTTGACTTAAAAATTCACTTATTAATATTTAAAATTAATTAAATATTCAAATTTAAATTAATAAAAATTCTGGGTCGTTACAGCAGGCAAATAGAAAGTAAGTATAAAAACCAAAACAAAGTAAAAATATAAACATGTAAGTGTATGCAGGCAAGACTAGAGCAAACAAAATGTAGGCTTTAGACAAAGTAGGACAGCAAGTATATGTTTAAGTATAGAAACATAAAGTAAAAGCAACCAGGCATGGAACAAAGTCAATTCAAGCTTGCTTAGGATCATTTCAGCCTGCTTAAAGTATAAGTAATTAATGCAACATACCTCATGCATTTAATGCAAGATTATCTTCAGCCATGCCTATTTTGTACAAACATGTCACCTATAGCCATGTATTAATATCAACCTGCAATCTTTTCTTCTATATGTTTGTATCCTCCAGTTCATTTTCAATAATCAAAAATATAAACAAGCATTTTTATTTTTACAAACTCAAACATCATTTAATCAATAAACAAAAAGTAAGAAGATCTTCAGTAAGCATTTTCTCAAAGCCTGGTTCAAAAACAAGTTCTGTTCTTGTTAGTCAGGTGAGTAAAACATCTAAACTTATGTTACCAGTTATTAAATAAAACTGTGATTTGGAATAAATCTTGGTTCTATGTTAATATATAAGTATCTGTTATGCGTATATATAAATGTACATGTGTGCAAGGCATAGATAATTCCATCTACAACCGAAAGAAATACTGTTCTTCTTCCAGATAGCTCTCTGTTCTTGTTTACTTGGGTTAAAATAGTTAAAGCTTTTGCTTTGAAAATCAATAACTCAACAACTAATCAGTTTTAAAACTTGATATAAAAATCAAAGTTATTTGTTTTTAAATATAGAACATTTTAAAATTTATTTCATTCGAATTCGTTCAGCATGGAGGGAGAAAAACCTCCATAACAGTAAGGGGGTAGGTTTTGGTCGAAATTCGACTTGCCTAATTTGATGAATGAAGCATATAGTCGTGTTCTTCATTGAAAAATATGATTTTTAAAAGAAATATAATAATTTTTAGTTAAGTAATTCAAGTGCAGTTCAGTTTTGAGCAAATTATGTATTTCGATCGTTTCCTGATGATCGAATCAACCTTAAATGCTGAAATTTGTTATAGAGCAAGTTCAATCGTCCACGAATCCAGGAAAAATGTCAAAGAATTTTTCTAATGCGTAAATTTTGGGGTCGATTCAAAAATAGGGTTTGGGTTCCAGTTTTTTTTGTGTTCTGTAAAAATTTGATTGCGCCACCGTGACGTGATCGAGTGCAGCGCGCTTCTGGGTGGCCGTGAGTGGTCGATAGGGGAAGCTCGTGGCGAAGGCGCGTGCGTTCCAGCACTGTGTAGCGGCGGTGCGAGGTGGTTACAGGCTTGGACTTCGGTTCCAGCATGAACTGATTTGCTCGATTTCGTTTTCGAGGTGACTAGGTGGTTTGGATGATCGTGGTGGGATGCGAGGGTGGTTTGTGACTTGCGGTGATCATCGGTGATGATCGACGTCGTCGATCGCGACCGTACATGTGCACGGTGCCGTGGGTTGTCTTCCTGATGAAGACTGGTTTGGGCAGAGGGGTATACTCGAGTTTTTTCGAGTGACTCCAGTGTTTTACTCGAGATTTTGAAGGGGTGGACTCGAAGGAGATATGGGGTAGCTCGATATAACCTGATTTCCATGTTTTAACAGCACCCTGTTCTATTTCTTTTTAAACTTAAACTTATTGTTTTATTTAAAGTTTAAGTATAAATTTAGGTTAGGATTAGATCTTAGATTGGAAACAAAAGTTTTTAATTTCAAATTGTTTCAATAACAAGCAATTAAAAGTATATTTTAACAAATTGAATCTGAAAAAAATGGGATTTAAGATCATGAAGGAATTGAATGGTTGATAAATTTATAATTAATGTTGATTGATCTAAGTTAATTACTATAGAAAGTAATTTAAAGAATATTTAATAAAAGTTATTAACTAAGCATTATTAAATAATTAATAAATTAAGACAATCAATTGTAAATTGTTAATTACTTAATTAAAGTAATTAAGGAATTAATTACTTATTGTAATAAATTTTGGGATACCTAAATTTATTAAGTTAATTAATTTAGTTTTAAAAAAAAAAGTCATCAGATTAAATTGGTAATTAATGATTTCTTGTTATGAGATAATTACTTTATGATAAGTAATTCAAAGTGTAATTTCTTAAGATAATTAATCAAGGGGTTAATTTATTATGTAATGGGTTCGGAGGTTAATTTAATTAAGAAAATTTAATTTATTAAAGCGATTGATAAATTAATTTATTATATCAAATGATTTGTAATTAATATATCAGGTTTGGGTAATAGATTCATAAGTAATGAATTCAATAGGAGATAAATAGAAGTGATTAGGATTTAAACGATTGATTAATCCTATTTATAAATGATTATTAGATACTTGACCTTACTTATGAATAATTGTATTGTATGAGTTGCCTTAAATTGATTGTCCTGTCTGATCTGTGATATTTTATTTTGTGGTTTGTGCCGTGTATGATTTATTCATTTATTTACATCTGCATATTATCTGCGAATCTGTGTATGAAAGATAAGCGTTATAGTTATATCGCTTATCGAATACATTGTTGTATTTAAATCTGTGATGATTGAAATGATGTTGCACTATTGTGTTAAACCCCTGGACCACACCATACACACACAAATATGGATTTCACGAGGAAATCGTTTAAGTCACAGATGTTTGAAATAGTTTTAAATTTGAATTTTTAAATTCAAATGTTTTGGAAATGGAATCGGAATAAATGTGAAAAGCTTTTGGAATGTATTTCAAAATAAAAATTTATTTTTAAATTACTTGATTAAGTTTTGGAATTTAAATAATTTGATTTAAATTTAAATTCAATATTTGAAATTGAATTCTATGATTTGAAATTAGGGATTAAAGATGTTATATTGGTTATATAGGGATTAAACCACTTTTAAGCATTATTTTTGGGAATTTGAATTTAACCCAAGGATTTCAACTCGTATAAATGAATCAGATTTCCAAAATGAAAACTGTTGTTTTCAAATGATAAACACTTTTAGATAAGAACTGAAATTCCAGTTAATTAGGGGAATTTCAAGATTGAATAAAGAAATGATTTTCCTAAGTTATAAATGAATTCTTTTTTAGAAAGCTATGAATTAAATCTGTTTATTTTTAATAGATTTAAATTGATGATTTGTTTAAATCAAATTGAAATGAAATTGTTTTGAAGGCTATAAGTTAAATCTTTGATTTAAAGATTTAACGAGTTAATCAAATTGAAATGAAAATTGATTTGGAAAATCTGTGAATGAATCTTTTGTTTAAAAGATTAAAATGTGAAGATTGTTTTAACCGTTAAAAGGTTGTGAAAATAAATCTCTTTGTTAAAAGATTTGAAATGGTAATTTATTAAAACCATTTGAAAGAAAATTTTGAATTATTAAGTTGTGACTTAATTGAAATCCCAATATCCATATGTTTTTGAACTATTTCGCTCACTATTCGGTTTAGCCGGGAAAGGACCTTTGTGTCGTATAACCCATTCCGAATATGTGATTCGACGTTATGGATAGCATTTGAAGACCGGTGATGAAGACCGGGTATTTGCGAAAGCGATAGGATGACCTATCGATTGTTTCTGCATCGAGTCGCGCCGGTATAGAAACTCCCTAAGTGATGGGAAATCCGATCAGGATTGTGAATATCCGGATTTCAAGGACTTCTTTGTAAGTGCCTTCGGTTCTGTTCGAACCCAGAAAAGACTTGTATGGATTGTATGTCTGACATTACAAATTGAGATATAAAGCCGATTTCTTTCAAATATATTTCTGTTGGTGGCGGAGAATTTATTCTTTTAGCTTAACACCCTTCTCTGAGACGTACGAGCTCAGAGGTTATATAGTTGAAGGTTATCAGCGATATATTCCCAATTTGGTAATGTGACATGCTGAGTGTTGTTGTGAAATGATCATTGTGTTGATTATTTGTGATAGGATCATTTATTTGATCGTCTATCTTTGTGATCATTTCTATGATCATTTGTTGACCCAAAGCATGGCTTTTGTATAGAGTATGTTTTTGTGGACGTGACTTCGTCGAGCCTCACACCCCGTGAATGGTCAAAACAGGAAAGATGCGGCAAGGTTATGAGGGGTAGCGCCCTTTAGGATGTGTGCATTTCCTTCTGGAAAAGGGTGGTATCATGGTATGGAGCCCAGATACTTACTCATGTTGAAAACACTTTGTTATGATTGTGTGAATTGATTAGAGAGCTCTCGGATAAAGGTCCCAAAGGACCGGGGGATGGCATATTCGGTCAGTTGTTACTCAGTTAGGGGTAACCCGGCCTTGTGTTGGTAGAGATCCGGTTTGGTTCTCGGGGATGTCCATCCAGAGGCATTCTCATGTGGCAATGGGAAGTTCCTTGGCCTGACCATTTGTTGGAAATCCAAAGAAACAATACGAGACTTGTACGGTTTTAGTTGTAGAACCTGCCATGGAATGTGGCGGTAACCTGCTATTGAACATGGTTAGCTATAGTAGGCATACGATAATGGTCGTATGTTAGCTAAGATTAATATTCTATTTTCGAAATGATTTATACTACACTATGCACTAGTAATAATACCAAATGTTTCTTTTAATGCGTATCAAGCATCTTTGACTATCATAAGGAGAAATCTCCTCCGATTCTGCGTTTGCATTGTGTGTGTGTGCGGGAGGCCTTATGGTAGTCTCATTTTTAAAAGCATTGCGAATTGACTTTGAAAATCCTTTATTGAATGTTTTTAAAGATAAACTGTTTTTGTTGCTCACACCAGTCCCACGACTGATCCGGAGTTTATTGTTTTCTTTCCTAAACTCTGGGTGCTCATTATTTTCTACACGAGCAGTCTAGAGTTTGGTTTTTCAGATAGTTAGATATAGTGGATTATCTGGAGTTAGTTCAGTCTTTGAACCGCACCAGTCTTGTTTAGCTTGGTGCATTGTTATGGGGAGTTCGAGCTTCTACTGGATTGATTATTGGAAATGGTGTTACAGTTCCGATTTGGAGTTCTTCGTTGAAGACTATCTTAGAGTTATTTGTTCCGCTGTTAAATGTTATCTATTTTCTTTCCGCTGCTATTTTATTGTATCATATCTCCGTTGTATATTGATATCTATTGGATCATCTGTTGTATCAGATATTGTATCAAAGCTGTATATCAATGTATTATTCTTTTATTCCGCTGTGTTGTTTACTTAATGATTGTTATAAGCTCCGGCGAATCGAAATTTGAACGGTCGAATCTATGACATTCGAGTACGATTTGAAGTATGGATGTCGATTTTCGAGCGGGCAAATTCCGCGTCGTTACACGTTGTTTTCCTTTCTCCAGATCTGGGACCTCCCACGTTACTTCTCCTTCTCCACGTTTTTTTTCCAGGCATTCACGTAAACGACCAAACCCATCAGCCGCCATCTTCATCGATTTTTCGCCACCACCTCGATCGATTCCAGGACGATCAAATACCATCAAGCGAAAGCCCTCGCCAATGCCATCTTCGGCTGCACTTTGGTCAAGCTCGGCCCCCCAAGCTCGAGAAGCGTGCGCGAATCCTTGGGGAACGCGGCCCCATCCTGCCTCCAAATGGCGAGGATTGCTCGAATCCACCGTTGGATGTATTCGTCTCTCCACCCTCTACGTAATTGCAGTTGAAAACTTTTTGAAATTGTGAACGGATTCGAAGAATTTAAGGGGAGAAGATGAGTAATTTTCGGCCTTTGAATCTGTAGGAGGCGGCCGGCCATTTTTCTAGGGTTAGGGGATTTTATAAAAAAAAAAGAACTAATGAAGTGCCTTTATAGAAAAACGACGAACTCTATTCATTCCGGATTTTTCGAACTCCGATTTACGCGCGGTGACCGGCGTTTCTAGGGTTTACCCCACGTTCTGAACACAATGGAATAGGTTTCGGAAGCTAATTCGATCGTATGTGCGAGTTACGGAAATAAACGATCAAATTTAAATTAAACCGATTAAACGATTTTCTAGGCGTTTTGGCTTGCCCCGGACAGACGGTAAATCCGATTGACATGAAATTTGAAATCTTACAATAATATCATATTACGGATCTGATGAAAATAGTTTCGTCGAAATCCGGACTGTTTGAAAAATGACTATTTTAACTCGTCAAATTAATATTAAAACAATTTCGATGCGTATCGAGCTGCCACGGTCAAACGAAAACTCCGATAGCTACGAAAATTGAAATTCGATGATAACAAACTATTACGGATCCAATGGAACTAGTTTCGTCCAATTCTGAGACTGTTCGAAAACTGGCTATTTTTCAGTCGATAATTAAATATTAAAATATTCAATTTTTACAAATTTACTTATAATTCGATTTCAAAAGTACTATAACCTCATTCTAACTTTAATATGATAAAATAAAATTTTACAAATCATTTTTAATCATATTAAACCCGGTATTCAATTTTCCAATAAATTCCAATTTTAAAATCTTATTAACTCTATTATAATCCCGATATAACTTACATTCACTTTGGAAAACAATTAGAATCATATTAAATCAAATTTCAATTATTCACTCTATTTTCATATATTAAATTTCAATATCAACTTAATCATATCAAATTCGGAATTTAATTATTCAAACATTTGTAATATTAAATTTAATCAAATTTGATTATTCTTAAATCACTACCTTTTGAAATATTCAAAACGAACTTATACAATTTACAAAATTCAAATTATAGAACAACCATTTTCGTTAAAACAGTTATTCAATTCCCGTTGTTCAATTATTCAATAGATTCCTAATATTAAATTTTAAACAATCTAAGTGTTCAATATTTGACGGATTTCAATATTGGATTTTTAAATAAAATTTTCATTATCAGTCGATTTACTATATTACCTCAAATGAATTCCACATTATTATTTAACTACAGTTAGAGATAATGCACTCAACTAATATATAAACTTTCATTTCAATTGCAATTGGTTCACAACTTCAATTCGACTAACTAAATGAATAGGTAACTTAAATAATTATCACCGTTAACTTTTAATTACTTATAAGTTTATTATTTACAAAAAAGCATCACAATTACCTATACAATACAAACTCATTCAATTTCCTTTGACTACCTGTTATTTCAATTGATTTGGGATTTCATTAAATTAATAAATAATTAACTTAGATAAAATGTGTTGCATTTCATTCTAGTTATTATAATTCCAAACGGCTTACACTATTTTTCTAACACTAAATCACGAAATCTTATTAAATTAGCTATTTTAATTATCGAAAATTTACGGGTCGTTGCACTCTTCCCCACTCAAAACTTTTCGTCCCCGAAAAGGAAAAAGAAGGGAAAATGAACTAAGTATAGAATTCAACATTAGATATATTTTATTCAAAGTTACCAACTTATAAAACAATGAAATTCCATTTATAAAGTCATAACTACGCTTCCACTAAGTTACTCCGAACGGCTTTCTAACTTTAAAGTTAGTTATCAAAACAGGTTATAAAAAAAAAAATTAAAACTTGAAAATTTTTCCAACGCCCGGATTTACGGAAAATTTCGGCAGAGTCTCCTTTGCGCGGCTCTATCGGAAAAAAAATGACAGTATATATATCACAAATATACATCTCATCAAGTGATGAGGCATCCCGCAGGGAAAAAGTGTAAAAGTACGGTATGTAATCCGAGATATGTACCTTATATATTATTAGCGAGCATATACGGCTAATATAGCGCGAAAGCGAGCTCCAAATGCGAAGCAAGCGCAATCCGCACCTACTAAACACTCAACAAACCATGAGAAACATGCATATATGAAAATAATATCAATATACTCAATATAGCAACATAACAACTACATGTGCCAACATAGCAAATGCAACAAAACAACAAATGCAACCATCAATCAACTATCATCCAACGAATCCGTAACCAATCAATATAAATTCACTTCTCATTAATATTTATTGACTTGGGTTTCAATCTTAATCACAGTTGATTCATCAACGTTGGATTTTACTAACATTCATTCTCAATTCAATTAGTTAACATTCACTAATTTATATTTACATTAGTTCACTTCCAATTTGAATCAAGTTAAATTCTATTTAAATTCATTTAACTTCCAATTTGATTTCAATGATCCATAGCTTTCAATTTCATTAACACTTAATGAATTATATACAACCAACTAACAATCATATAACAACCAAATCATACCCAACACAACCAAGTTATTAATTTTACATTCAATTTAGTTTATCTCTTTTATATATATATATCATGTTATATAATTTTAAAGGAATCATTTTATATTTGGTATCTTAAATTTCCAATATTAACTTTAATTAAGTCCGTAAGCCGTACATATATCATCCGTGAGCAATATCAAATCTAATCTCTTATTCGATCACACAATTTCACTTCCAACTAGTATTATTTACACGACTCTCTAGTGCGGACTCAGATTTGGTTCCTTGATTGGAAACTGTTACTCTCCTTGCATAGCCATATACTATGATAGAGAATTCCAGAATCAAATTAAAAATCCATATGTAGGGTTCGCCGTCGAAAATCGAGTGAAAAATCCTAACTTGGATCGATATAAATCATCTTGAAATTTTGTGCTCGTATTAGGATCAAATCGTTATGCAAATAAAATAATATACGTACACTCTCACGTATTACCTCCCAATGGATTTCTATCCAATTTATCTATACTTAATTATTTTAGTGACTTTTTTTTCCAATTAATTATTCACAATCCATTATTCAATTAATATCCATTTCTTTACATAGCATATTCTTCAACATTATCTTTTCTTAAACATCATATCATAGAATTTTGCCTACTCAAGTTCATTTTAAACATTCTATATAATTTAATTAAATTCAATTTCATTTTCCAATTGATTCTTAGCTATAAGAAATTCCTTTGTTTACATTTATTGCATTTCCATAATTTCAGTTAATAACGAATTCATTTGTGGAACATTTTATTAATCGGCACTTTAGTTTATTAATCATCCTATAAAAGTATAACCCCTCCTAAATGGCTTTTCTTAGTTTACAGTTATCTTAAAGGTTACAAATTCAAAGTTTTTTTTCTATAACCAATTTACAAAGATATAATACGATTCATTTATCTTCTTTCTTAAGTTCACTTACTTGTTCCATTTATCCATTCAACATTTCATGTTATATTTAAGTATATAACATTTTATCACAACCAAATTTTCATTTATATACATTTTAATTCCTTTTGAGTTTTCCTTACTTGTATACTTCAATTATTTTCAGGTTCTGTTTATTTGTACAATATCTCATTACATATACAAAACATTATTTCAACTTCTTAATATTTGGTAAGTCATATTATATGTTATTAGAATGCAAATTCGGTATTATACAAAGTTATAGAATTTCATTTTTCTTAATTAGAATGTACACAAATTTGATTTATTTAAATCCTCTTTACCTTTCAACTTTAAAGTTTTCCCAAACAATAGCTTAGATATCTTAATCCTCTTATTTTATAAATTCTGGTTATTCACATTTCATTCAAATAATTTGAAAATTATTAATTAACAGAACTTAGAAATTTAAATGCCCGGTTCTTTTCAAATCGTTTGAAATAAACATATACACTTATATCTTTAATATATCAAATCGTACCTTTGGAGTTTAAACCAAAACCCATTTACCCAAAATAATTTCGAAGAAAAACAAAGCTTCTTAGAAGTCTCCCCCACTTTGAGACTCAAAAATGAACGTCGATGATGCTGCGCAGTCATCACCGAAATTATTTTCCAGCGACATAAGAGAGGAGTACTGAATTCATTCCTTCCTTTAAAAATCCTTTCAAAATATTTCCATAAACAATTTCCAACTAATATTACCATATATTTCTTCAAAGCTTTTGAAAACCATTGTCAAAACCTCCGGGTCTTAAATTCAATATTTTCCAGTTTAAATCTATTTTAATTTATAAGTCACCTTTATAATTATTCTTATAGGATTTCCTTTCTTAAAACATTCCACAAGTTGTTTTATTATTGTCTATTTTTCAATAAGCCTTATTTATTAAAACACAATATCCAGTTAATGATAACAATCAATATTATCGTTTCCAACAACCAAATAAGCTAGATAGATCACAATAAATTTTGAAATAAATTCTTTATATACAAAATATAATTAGGGCAAAATTATTTCATTTACCCAATTTCAAAACAATACTATGTCGAATTGTTCTGTTTAAGTGTTTAGAGATCCCTATCAATGACGTTAATTACTCGTATTGACCAGAATCCATAAGCCACTCAACAAATCAACCGACACAATATAAAACATTTTATATCACTAACAAATACGCTCTCTTATATATATATATACACACACTCAGCGACTCATCATAGGGTATAACTACCTCATGTATAAAGAGTCAGACCCCACAAAGCTAAGGTTATCGCTAAACCAAAGCTCTGATACCAACTGTAACGACCCGCCTTTTTGGACAGTCTAAACCGACGATCAAATACACATGCCGGTTCCAAACCATTCAAAAGGGCAGATGGTTATTGGGGTAAATAAGAAAAGAAAAGGAGGAGAAATAAAGGAAATGAAACAACACAGAATCTCGCAGCGGAACGATAAAATATAATAGTCAAATAAACAGTTCATGAAGCTGTTTACTATACTTTGACAATTATTTATACAACATTTATCAGAGTTATACATATACAACAGAACAATTAAAATAATGCAGTAGATAACATGATGCAAAGATAATAATAGTAGTAGTATACCAAATCTTCGTCTTCGTCCTCCAGAATAGATCTTCAATAAGCTGAAAAACTCAGGTCTGACCCGAGCGTAATGAAAAGACAAAACACCCGAGTTAGGACTAAAATATCCTCATGTACGTTAAATCAATCGTAAATAAATATGAGTGTAACGGCGTCAGAGATGTTTACGGGGTTTGACATCTCATATCCAGTGTCAACGTGCGTGCAATAACTTAAGAGATGTTATGGGATTTTCCATCTCTCAAGGATCCGTTAAACTATCTACTAGGTAGTAATATACGCTAAGTAGATAATGCCTATCAGTAATATAAAGTATCAAAATAGCGTTAAGGCGTTACCATAATCCCCCTTAACACATTTTTATAATGCCATAGTCTATACAGCACCGTAAGCCCCACCGTAAACTGGTGGTTATCAGAGGGTACCCCATAGGTATAACACAAAACATAACATAGTGGTCGCGAATAGGATAATCAGTATGACAAGGTACATGAGGCGATACCAACTAGGATACCAGTAGTTGCGTGATCCGGACTGATGTTGAGCATAGCCAGCAGCTACCCCAACACCGCGAAACAACACTCCCAAATCAAGGGGTGCACCCAAATCGCATCACAAATGTAATAGATATGGTATCGAAGAAGTGTGTCCGCTAGAGGTGGCGAACCTCAATGGCCCGGCGCGGCTCCTGTTTTAGTCATGTCAGGGGTCATCCAACATCGTTCTCTTTCTTCAGTCAACGCGTTCACCAAACCATCCACTTCATTCTGGATCAACACTCCGCGTATAATAGTATTAAAGTGGTTTTCGGTATCGACAGAGAGTGTGTCCATATCCGATCCCGGTCCCTTTAATAACTACGTATTATTACACCGTTAGCTCTTTTACATTTCAAATCGATTCATAATTGATATCAAAATCATATTCGCTTCAAAAAAATCAAATCCATTTCAAATATCATCGTATCTATTCAAATGTAAGATTTCGTTTCAAAATCAATTTTCGCATCAATATCTCATTTCGATTTCAAAATCAATTCGAATTTCAATTTAGGTTGCAGCTTCATTTAAACCAATTCGTATTTACATTTAAGATTTAGACATAAACATTTAACCTTATTGACCTATTTGAAATTTTAGAAAATTGTTTTAAGTAGTTTAAAAATAGTTTAAATAATTAAAATAGTTAAAAATACTTAAAATCTTTAAATTGGATTTAAAGTAGATAAATTAGTTTAAAATAATTTAAATTGGGTTAAGTAGATTAAAAATAGATTAAATAGTTTAAGTATTCAAATGGTTTATATAACAGAGTAATTTGGAAAACAAAATAAAACAGCTTCAAAACCAATCCATTTCAATTATAACTTCCCAATTCAAATCAATTTCAATTTCCATTTTACCGATTCAATTTCGATTTTAATTCAAATCAATGTCAACTTTGACTTCAAATTAATTCGATTTTACATTCACCTTCAACTTATTCAATTTCAATTTATATCGATTTGGAGCTTTATTTTTCAAAATATCAATTTTTATAATACTTAACAAAATTATCTTCCAATATTCAAATTTAAAACCCAATTACAATACGATTCAATTGCAATTTCAATTTCAAAATGTCCTTTTATATCGCTTTTACTTAGTAATATTCAAAGCTCGAATTAAGGTTAAATCTTTAAACAAATCAATTTATGAAATTCAATCATATCCCGATTTTTAAATTCCAAAGTCTCCACTTTAATTATTTAACAATTTCTTTTAACCAAATTTTATTTCAACATTCCAAACTCAATTTTCCGATAAATTCGATTTTTATAAATTGATTTCTATTTATAACTTTTAAATCAAAACATTTAAATAAATTTCAAATCGACGATTTTAAAAATTATTAATTTAGCCAATTCGGTGTCCGTATATAATTTTCTATCCTATGGCCAAGTAATTATTTATTTCAATTAAATGTCAGGGATGAGTATATATTACTTAAACCAATTACAGTGTCATATGTATGCATAACAGTATATATAAGAAAATAAACATACAAACATTTAAATATCAACCAATAACATCCATCAAAATACATCATCTAATAGACAATACAATTCATGGCAGTTTCATAGTTATCAATGTCAGGTAATTTAATCGCAATTCAATTTTAATTTCAGTTTAACTGTCAATTTAATTTTTCAACGGTTAATTCAAATGACGAGCTATATGACAATTAAATTTTTATCAAACAACGACAAATAAAATCATAACACTTCATAATGTCAAATTTAACTAGCATAAAGATATTTAGTACGTTGTGAGCGTTATAAAACACTCACTTTGATTTCAATGTAGTTCCAGCGTTTTATTTCGAATAAAATTAAACGAGCATTTAATTTTACTCGAAATTTTCACTAGCTCCAAATGACTCCAATCCAATTCCATAGTGTAATGCTCATCCATACGATTCCAATGCAAAAAGTTTCGTCCGAATCCGACCTCGCAGCTAAGAGTTATGTTATTTCAATGTTACACGAATTAAAATATAATTCAATTTACATTTCCTTTTATATTTGTTACAACCTTTCAATCCAGGCCGTTGTTTTCCTTTCTCCAGATCTGGGCCCTTCCATGTTACCTCTCCTTCTCCACGTTCTTTTTTCCAGGCATTCACGTAAACGACCAAACCCATCAGCCGCCATCTTCATCGATTTTTCGCCACCACCTCGATCGATTCCAGGACGATCAAATACCATCACGCGTAAGCCCTTCGCCAATGCCATCTTCGGCTGCATTTTGGTCAAGCTCGGCCCCCCAAGCTCGAGAAGCGTGTGCGAATCCTTGTGGAACGCGGCCCCATCCTGCCTCCAAACGACGAGGATTGCTCGAATCCACTGTTGGATGTATTCGTCTCTCCACCCTCTACGTAATTGCAGTTGAAAACTTTTTGAAATTGTGAACGGATTCGAAGAATTTGAGGGGAGAAGACGAGTAATTTTCGGCCTTTGAATCTGTAGGAGGCGGCTGGCCATTTTTCTAGGGTTAGGGTTTTTTATAAAAAAAAAGAACTAATGAAGTGCCTTTATAGAAAAACGACGAACTCTATTCATTCTGGATTTTTCGAACTCCGATTTACGCACGGTGACTAGCATTTCTTGGGTTTACCCCGTGTTCCGAACAAAATGGAATAGGTTTCGAAAGCTAATTCAATCGTATGTGCGAGTTACGGAAATAAACGATCAAATTTAAATTAAACCGATTAAACGATTTTCTAGGCGTTTTGGCTTGCCCCGGACAAACGGTAAATCCGATTGACATGAAATTTGAAATCTTACAATAATATCATATTACGGATCCGATGAAACTAGTTTCGTCGAAATCCGAGACTGTTTGAAAAATGACTATTTCAACTCGTCAAATTAATATTAGAACAATTCGATGCGTTTCGAGCTGCCACTGTCAAACGAAAACTCCGATAGCTACGAAAATTGAAATCCGAAGATAACAAACTATTACAGATCCAATGGTACTAGTTTCGTCCAATTCTGAGACTGTTCGAAAATTGGCTATTTTTCAGTCGATAATTAAATATTAAAATATTCAGTTTTTACAAATTTACTTATAATTTGATTTCAAAAGTTCTATAACCTCATTCTAACTTTAATATGATAAAATAAAATTTTACAAATCATTTTTAATCATATTAAACCCGGTATTCAATTTCCCAATAAATTCCAATTTTAAAATCTTATTAACTCTATTATAATCCCGATATAACTTACATTCACTTTGGAAACCAATTGAATCATATTAAATCAAATTTCAATTATTCACTCTATTTTCATATATTAAATTTCAATATCAACTTAATCATATCAAATTCGGAATTTAATTATTCAAACATTTGTAATATTAAATTTAATCAAATTTGATTATTCTTAAATCACTACCTTTTGAAATATTCAAAACGAACTTATAAAATTTACCAAATTCAAATTATAGAACAACCATTTTCATTAAAACAGTTATTCAATTCCCGTTGTTCAATTATTCAATAAATTCCTAATATTAAATTTTAAACAATTTAATTGTTCAATATTTGACGGATTTCAATATTGGATTTTTAAATAAAATTTTCATTATCAGTCGATTTACTATATTACCTCAAATGAATTCCACATTATTATCTAACTACAGTTAGAGATAATGCACTCAACTAATATATAAACTTTCATTTCAATTGCAATTGGTTCACAACTTCAATTCGACTAACTAAATGAATAGGTAACTTAAATAATTATCACCGTTAACTTTTAATTACTTATAAGTTTAATATTTACAAACAAGCGTCACAATTACCTATACAATACAAATTCATTCAATTTCCTTTGACTACCTATTATTTCAATTGATTTGGGATTTCATTCAATTCATAAATAATTAACTTAGATAAAATGTGTTGCATTTCATTCTAGTTATTATAATTCCAAACGACTTACACTTTTTTTCTAACACTAAATCACAAAATTTTATTAAATTAGCTATTTTAATTATCGAAAATTTACGGGTCGTTACATTAATTTTAAAGGATAATTAAATAATTAAAGATTAATTATTTAATGAATAAAGGTTAATTAATTTATTAGTTAAGTTTGGTTAATTTATAGTTAAAGGATTAATTAGTTTATTAATTAAGGTTAATTAATAAATGATTAAAGGGTAATTAATTAAATGATTTGTGATAAATTAATGATTAATTTACTAGAATTAGTAATTTATTCATAAGTAATTATCTAATTTAAATTAATTATATGATTTATTAATCTGACTTATAGGTGTTTTAATTCAATTGAATGTCGAATTGTTGATATCTCCGATGTGTAGTGTTTTATGATATGAATTGTTTTGATTCAAGCTGTAATGAATGTAATTTATTTATCTGTGATAAATTTATACTATTTATTTGTGAATGGAAGATAAGCGTTATAAGAATGTATCGCTTATCGATATTGATGTACTTGAATATGTGATGATTGATGATGTTGCACTATTGTGTGAAACTCCTGGACTACACTATACACACACAAATATGGATTGCACGAGGAAATTGGTTAAGTCACAGATTTTTGAAATGATTTTAAAATTGAATTTTGAATCCAAATGATTTTGGAAATGGAATTGGGTTAAATATGAAAAGCTTTTGAAAAGGAGTTCTGAAGATAAAAGTTATTTTGAATAATTTGATAAAGTTTTGAAATTTGAACAATTTAAATTTGAATTCAAAATTTGAAATTGAATTTTATGTTTGGAAATTATGGTTTAAAAAGTTTATACAAGTTATATATGTGTTTATATGGGTTTTAAACCATTTTAAAAGTATTGTAATGGGAATTTGAATTTAACCAAAGGGCTTTAACTTCTGCAAATGTAATCGGATTTTCCCAAAAACGAAAACTATTTGTTTAATAATAGCTTTCATATAAAGAAAAGATTTCCAATTTGTGTTGAAAGGATTTCAAGTTTGAAATGAAAAAAGGTTTCCCAAGTTATGAATGAATCTTTGGAAATGGTTTTAAAAGCTATGCATTGAATCTTTGATTTAAATATTGGATGAGTTAATCCAATTTGAAAGGGAAATTATTTTGAAATCTGTGAATGAATCTTTGTGAAAGATGGGTGAATTTTGTGAAGTAAATCTTTTTGTGTAAAGGTTTGAAAATGGTAATTTGTTTAAACCATTTGAAAGGAACGTTTTGGGTTTTTAAGTTATGACTTAAGTGAGATCCCAATATCCATATGTTTTTAAATACTGCGCTCATTATCCGGTTTAGCCGGGAGAGGACCTTGTGTCATATACCCATTCTGAATAATGATACGACGATATGGATAATATTTGATGACCGGTGGTGAAGACCGGGTATTTTCGAGAGTGAAAGGATAACCCGTCGAATGACTTTGCACTGAGTAGCTACGGTATAGAGATCTACATATGTGATGGGGAGTCAGATCGGGATTGTGAATATCCAGATTGCAAGGGCTTCTTTGGAAGTTCCTTCGGTTCTGTTCGAACCTGGAACAGACTTGTATGGATGTGTGTCTGACGTTACACTTTGAGATGTAAAGCTGTTTCTATCAAATACATTTATGTTTGGTGGTGGAGAATTTATTCTCTTAGCTTAACACCGTTCTTTGAGACGTACGAGCTTAGAGGTTATATAGTTGATGGTTACTAGTGATACATTTCCAATTTGGTAATGTGACATACGAAGTGCTGCTGGTCATTTTTTGATCGAAGCATGGCTTTGTGAAAAGCGTAGCTTTGTGGATGAGACTAAATCAGGACCTTACACCCCGGAAATGGTCGAAACAGGAAAGATGCGGCAAGGTTGTCAGGGGTCGCGCCCCTAAGGTATGTCCATTTCTTATGGAAAAGGGTGGTATCATGGTATGGAGCCCAAATACTTAGCTCAAGTGGACACTGCAAATTTATTTCTTTGTGGTTGTTACTTTGTGGTTGAGGATCCTCGGATAAAGGTTGCAAACGACTGGGGATCGCATACGTGTAGGTGTTACTCCTGGGCAGGGAGTAAACCGGCCTTGTATTGGCAGAGATCCGGGTAGGTTCTTGGGGCGTCCCCCCAGAGGCGTACCCATGTGGCAATAGGAAGTTCCTTAGCCTGACCATTTGTTGGAAATCCAATCACCAATACGCGCCCTTTACGATTGTAATTGTATAACCTGCCATTCTTAAATGGTAGCTATAGCTGGCATAATACAATGGTACCTATGCTGGCTAAGATTAATATTATACTTTCGAAATGTTTTCCACTATGCACTAATAATAATATCAAAAAGGATTTTGCGTAGTAAGCATGTTTGATTATCATAAGGAGAAATCTCCCCCAAGTGTGCGATTGCATGGTGTGTGTGTTGGGAGGCCTTATGGTAGTTTCATTTTCCAAAAAGCATTGCGGATTTCAAATTTAAATTCTTTTTGTGGTTTGTTTTAAAGATAAACTGTTTTTGTTTGCTCATACTAGTCTCATGACTGACCCGGAGTTTATTGTTCCCTTCCTAAAATCTGGGTGCCCACAATTGTAACAACCCGCATGTTTGTCGATTTTTATATTTAAATATTTTATTTAAATATTTTATCGATACTCGGAATTTAGTCCGAAAAGCTACTTTTTGCATACGGTCGAATTAGGACTCGGGACCACTCCCATTGAGTTTAAAATGCCGTTTGCGACCTTTTTGAGTATAAGCTTCGATATGTTTGGAGAAAGTTGATTTTTGCTACTTTTTCACTTAGGGCTTTGGTTTGGGCTGAGCCCAACCACTTATGTATTCAGTCCCAACCCCTTCTCCTCTTCGTTACTTCATTCCTCATTTCCTTATACTCAGCTTTTATATTAATGGAGAGTGGAAGAGGAAATTAAAACTCCAAGCCCTAGTTTTCTTTTACAAATCAAACTCTAGCTCCAAACTAATAGAAGAACCCATTGGTAAGCTTCTCTTCTTCTTCTTCTTCTTCTTCTTCTCCAACTCAGTCTCTTATCAATTTCAGAAATTCCTAAACCAAACTTTGGGAATGTCCTTCTTTTAAAGCTTAGAATCAAGCTTCTTGAGTTGGATTTGAAGAGTGGTTGATTCTCCTTTGCTTTCAAGCATCTTCTTCAATCGTTTGGGTTCAAAGGTGAGATTTTTATCTCACATCTATGACTATAATTATCTTTGGTTATTGGGTATGAATTCCTAACACTTCTTTATATGCATTTGCTCTTGATTTGGATTGGTTTTGTGAATATTCCAATTTTTGGGTTTTTAAGTCAAATTTGTGTGAAAATCCTTATATGGATGTTTGATCGTGCCTTTGGTGATGCATCGAGAAGCATATAGGGCCGGGTTGCCGATTGGCATAAACCCTTAGAGCCAATGTTCGTCCGGTTGCATTTTGGAAGAGTTAGCTCTTCATTTGGATAGGCTGAAAAACAGCCCAGGCAAGATTCAGTCGACTGGAAAGTCTGTTCAGTCGACTGAACCTGGAACCCGAAAGTTTCCAGGCATGATTCAGTCGACTGAATCCTCTGTTCAGTCGACTGAACCTGGAAACAGAAAGTTTCCTGAACCTGGAAAATTTCCAGGTACAGGGTCAGTCGATTGAAAACTCTGTTCAGTCGACTGAACCTGCTGTTTGAGTCCATTTTGCCTTTTTGGATTGAATTTCCAATGTTAATCGATCCGTGTTGGTTCCCTTTTGTTATTATCACTTATTATCGACTTTGATGACATTTTCTTCTTGATTTTTGGGAATGTCCATTTTGATGGATTCAGTATCGATTTCTTTGGATTTTATTCACGTCTTCTAATGTGAATTTTAGTGATTGATTGTTCTTACAATCTTCTTTGTGATTTGTCACTTTAAAAATATAAAGGTTTCAATACTAGTAGTAAATATCAAAATTCTTTCATCAAAACGATTTCAACACTATTTTATTACAAAGCTCGTTTTCTCAAACCGATTTCCAATCTATTAGTATATACAAACCTTTACCTCACTCGTATGAGAAATCTAATTAAACGACTTAGTAAAACAAGTGCTATGAAACGCTTGCGTTTACTTCGTCGGTTAATTCTTGGACTTGTTCGATTGAATCTCTTGTGACAATTTTATAGTGGAGATCTACAGTTTGTTCGTAAATATTTAAGTTAAGCAAGTGGTTATGGGACATGAAGCTAAACTCATATATTTACTAGCTTAGTGTAATTGACACTTCTCGTTGATCGTGACGATCATCTTTGTGATTTAGACTAGCAATGTGCGATGTCTCTTTGTCTGCGAGGGAGACTAAACCCCGTTTTGTGGAGTTTCGACTCAAATTGGTGGGGTAGAAACCCATGGTCTTCGGGCCGTTTGTGGAGCTTCGGCTCAATTTGTGATAGTTAGCAACCATGGAATTAGCGTTCCGTTTGTGATACACGTGTTGGTGAGCTTTATGCTCCCGTTTGTGATAGGCCTCCCCCCTATTTTGCGTGATTTCTGGATTTCGTGTGTCGGATTCTGGAATTTTCTTCTTCACCTATTTTTGTGATTCTATTGATAAGTTTTATCAATATGTGTGCATTGGTGAATTTGTGTGTCATTGACTTTTGTGATTGACATTGATATAATCGTCAATATTTATGGTTTGGTGAACGAAATAAGGAGTATGACATTTCCTTTGATTCTTGTGTAGATTTGGTGATATTGATTAATCTCTTGTTGGTTCTCAATTACTTATATATATCATAGCTTGGCATTGTAATTATTATGTGTTTAGTCATATCTATTACTCTATATCATTTCATCTGATATTTATAGTTAGACTGATCCGTTTATTATTTTCTTATTAAATAATACTCGGGTCAGACCGAGATTTTACAGGTGCTTCTGCTTGACTTTACATCCGGGATTACCTCCTTGACTTTTGGTTAACTACTTAGATTAGTAGTTTTTGGTTGTATACATTTGAGATATAGACTCCACAATGTATACTTATTCTTTTGTGTAGTTCGTGTAACTATTCTTTTGTGATATTGTGGATCTTTTTAGACCACTACTCTGATGTACACTTCCTAGTGTAATATTCATATCTATTTCCGCCTTTGTGATATGAATTATCTGTGACTGATTTACGTTATGTTTATTTCTATATTTGTTTCTGAAGATATTATAGCCACTGTGTAGTAGCTTTGAGTTTGTGTCGGCATGTCAGATTTTAGAAATGCATGTTATACTATCTGACATATCTACGCTCGCGCAAAGCAATTACACGGATGGTCGCTCCTCAACAGCCTTATTCTCCATGCTAGTTGACAGCATTCACCGTAAAGTTCTTGGCTAGCGTGGGTATAGAGGTGGGGCGTCACAATAATTTTGCAGACGGGCAGTCTAGAGTTGGGTTTTCAGATAATCAAATAATAGGTGTAGATTCGATAGCTTTTGAAGTCTTTGGTTTGGTAGCATTTGGAAATATTCTTCAGTCTTTGGATTTTTGAAGTTTTTGGTTTGGCAATCGCGTTTGCTACAAGTTTAGTTTGATGGTGGTTCGATCTTGAAGTCTAGAGCTTTGGCTTTGGAGTTTTTGTTTGGAGTTGCAGTATTGGATTCTCTTGAAGACTTTGCTCATGTTGATATATTTCCGCTGTGGTATTGTGTTGTATATGTTCTCTGATGGTGTTGGGTTGTTGTATCATGATGTACCTGACATTGTATCAATGTTGTATATCAATGTAATTATCTTTTATTTCCGTTGTGTTGTTTATCATCTAATGTTGTTACAAGTTCCGGCGATACAGATTTCGATGTCGTTTGTTGGGCATAGAATTTGGGTCGTCACACTCTCCAACTCTAAAACTCGAAAATCAATGTCGATGATGCGTGCCCTCATCCTCTAAATTATTCTCCAGCGACATAAATGAGTTCTGGACTACTATTTTCTTGAAAACTTCTTCAAAATTCCTTTGATATCATAGGAACTCATTTGAAGTCATTTAAAACATTTCTTATTTAGAAAATACTTTCAAATTGTATTATTATATATTTTCAAAATCTTAATACCAATTTCAAATACCAGAATTCAATTTCTCGAGTTTCCAGTCTAAAACCCTTCAGTTGTAAATCATTTTTATATAAATCAATTTCTTATAAATTTTTTGAAATTTCAAATCCTTTCGACACTTCAAATTCTCGTTTTTTTAAACGGTATATAATCCCTATCGAAAACATTTTCACTTTTATATACAAAATATGATCATACTTATCAAATAATAATTTTGACATATAAAACAATTTCTAAAATACAAACAAACATGATTTTTCAAAGGATGATTCAAGAATGAATTTCAAAACAAAGATAGAGATTCAAATTCGAGGAACTCTAATTAAATAGAATTTTGATTCGAAGATAGGCTCGAACAAAAATGAGATAATTAAATTACAAAATAGAAAATGGATATACTTATATAAATCACGGGTGACCTTAACCGGATCAACCGTGACATCAAGAATATGATCGATGCGGAATTCTAAGGCAAATCGACATTCGATTGCCAGAGATAGAATTCAACATAGCAAGAGATAGCAGCATCTAAACTGAGGGTATAGAAATCTTCGGTGAATCGATGCCAATTGTAAAAGAGTTTCACCCCGTTACAAATCATTCAAAGATTGGCAGGATCATCGATTTTTATAGAGATCATTCGAAGTCGAGTTATGGGATGCTTCAGAATCAAAAGAATACGAATATGGGTGACAAGAATGGATTTCAAAACATGTTGGAGCGTTCCAAAATTCAAAGGAAACTGAATCAAAGAGGAAGAGATTCAAGCATGAAAGTAATTCTATAATTAAATCTACTACATATGCTAAGTTTTGCCGAAAACGAGAGCTCTGATACCAACTGTAATGACCCGTTATTTTCAACCATTCTCATCCGTACATGCCGGACTTGAATTGCTCAAAATATCAGATTGTTAATTTTTATTTGGCAAAACTCAGCATATACAGTAAATAAATCAATCACAGAATCACAGACACAGAGTAATATAATAATAATGCAATGGAATAGATAAATAGTAGTTCATGAAGCTACTATATAAATAGCAGAGCTTGAAGTAAAATACAACAGAATATCCCATATACATTGAAGTTTCCAATACAAACAGACGACCACCCTAAACAAATCAACTGGAAAAGCTGAAAGCTGAATCGATAATTGGATCTCCGATGAAGCTCCAAACTCCAAAGGCGAGTCTCAAATGCTGTATCACTCAGTCTGACCCGAGCATAAAGCAAAACACAAAACACAAAACACTTGAGTCAGGATTAACATTCTTACATCAATAAATCTAACTCAAGTGAAATATCAACTGAAATACAGTAACTTAAAGGATGTTTGGGATACCCATCCTCTAAGGATCCGTTGAATTATCTACTATGTAGAAATATAAGCTATTAACAACCAAACATCATTATGACACCATGGTCATTTCAAAATAATTCATACTTCAAAACCAAAATATCATTCCCATTTCAAGTATATCTATTTCTGAATTATAACACTCTCAAAGTTACGACACTTTCGAAACCAAAACTCTTTGAAATCATAATTCTTTGGAAAACCATAACTTTGAAATCATAACTTCCACCACTTAAATAGCTTAGATATTAATAATAGTACATAAAATAAAATAGTTTATAAAATAGTTAATATTAAAATAATTAGTATTAAAAATAATTTTATATATTAAATAATTTATAAAGTACAATATTTATAATTTCCTCAAATTTCACAAATCGATTCAAATCAAATCGAATTCCAAAATCAAATTTAATTCAATCTCAATTTATCAATTTCAATTCAGTTCAGTTTCTAAATAAATAAATTCAGATTATATCGATTTCAAATATAGATTTGAACCACAAAATAAACCATTTAAATTTCATTATATTTCAAAGCTTTAATTATTCAACATTTTCAAAACTAAATTTAATAGTTTTATATAGATCTTGATTTAACCTCATTATTATTTAGTCTTGAAATATTCACTTCATAAATTCAATATGATTTCGAATGACCTTAAATTACATTTTACTAAATATTTACTTTAGTTTATTTAAACGTGAAATATTCATTTAATTACTTAAATCAAAATCAAGTTATAAAATAATATCTTAAATCTTAATTTCCATACGTTTCAAATCAATTTAATTAAATAAAATTCTTAATCAAATACAATTTTAAATAAATCCAAATTTATCTTCCCTTCCTTAAGTTATAAAATTATTATAAAAACCTATTTTTAAAATAAATACTTAAAGATATTATATATTAATTAAATCAAACTTTATTAAATTAAAGCTTATTATTATATCTACTTTGTATAAAACATATATATATATATATATATAATATTTCAATATTAAATAAAACCATATATCTTTCAAAACCATAGAAATCATTTTCAAAATATTTATACATATAGACCAACGGTGTCTGTATAAAATTTTCTATTCTATGGCCAAGTGATACAGATATTTATCATTTCAATCCGTAATTTAAATATATATACGGTATATATCATTTCAATCCGAAATCCCAAATTCAATTCAGTGAAAATCGATTGGGTTTATCATTTCAACCCATAACGATTTTCCCTTATTCTACAGATCGTTCGGGTATGTACCATTTCAACCCGTAGTGAATTCTATACTAATAGGGAACTTGCAGAGTGATAACATATATAATAAAATATGACATATAATAATAGGCATATATCATCAGTGATTAAATAAAATATAAACAACAGGATATGGTGTCATATCCTACGGGTGAACAGTTATAGATAATAGCATATATAACAATTCAAATAACTAATAGCAACATATTTCAATTGTCGTTTCAATTGAAATCAAATTTAATAAATATAAGAACGTTATTCGTGAGTGATTGCTCACCTTTCGAGGTTAAATAGATTTGACAAAGAAAAGAGCTACGAATCCTGGCACAAATCTCAAAATAAGGCAAGATTGAACTCGAATCGACAACTAAGCCGATAAATAGATATCGATGATAACAAATCAGAATCAACTTGATAGAAGCAACAATGATATATATATATATATATATATATATATATATATATTTACTTATTATTATTATTACTACCATGAAATCAATATTTAATTTAAAAAATAAAATAGCATATATAAAATTAAAAATCATTATTTTAAATTAAACACATATATCAAAATCAAACATATATACATAAGATTAGATACTTATATATTATATATGATTGCAAGAAAATATATTATAATTAAATTGAAAACAAACAAAGATTATGGAAAAATCTATATATATAAAATATTATACAAGTGACATACTTTTAAACAATATAAATGAACAGACATATTATATACCAATCTTATATGTGTGTGTATACATATATAGGAATATATATGAATCTTATATCTATATCAAGACCGACTATATATTTATATATAGGCCACAGTATAAATAGTTCTATATTTACACACACACACACACACATATATAGGTAACAGTTTAAACAGTATATATACATACAATTTAAAAGTCGCAGTATACTGTAGCATACATATATTTAAACTTACAAAAATAGTATAGCTTATATATACAGCAAGGAATAAACTACTTATATAACTCTATATAAATATATACATACTAAAAAATATATGTATACGACCATACACATGAGTAGGCAAAGCCTTTATACTTTACATAGCTTAATATCTAAACAACATATATAATATATATACATAACTTATGAACTTGTAAAACTTATATACATAAACAAACAATTTCTATATCAATACTTATTACCTAATATTCGAAAGCAGTTTGCAAAGCACATATATAACATATGTTGCAAAATCATATATATATATATTATATATATATATATATATATATATATATTAAAATACATTTCAAAACATCATAGTTTAAGTAACAATTCAACATACTTCTTGTATACGAAAGCTGTAATCACAATATATTTAAAACTATATTATATATAACTAACAGACTAAAATATTATAACCTTATATGTAATTTCAACACCTATCATATAGGCAGACTCAAATATTGTATATTAAACCCAAATATCTATATTGAATCAATATCAGTAACTTCATATAACAATAACTAATATAAAATAACAACATATATATATATATATATATATATATATATATATATAAACTAATGATATACATATACATATACATATACATATACATATACATATACATATACATATACATATACATATACATATACATATACATATACATACATATATATATATATATATATATATATATATATATATATATATATATATAGCTAAACATATCAGTATATAACGGATTATATACTCACACATCAAGGCACAGAGGAGAAGGGGGGCTGACCTGCAGCTGGCGAGTGGAGAAAATTGATGGAACTCGACAAAGTTTGGGTGCTGCAAGCAAGTAGGCGGCGGGGTGCAGATTTGAGTGAGGAGTCACGGGTTTATGGTGCTATTCTCGGCTGCGAGCCTCGTCAGTCAGGGTGAGGTCAGAGGCCAGGGGACGAGTTGTCAGCATGGGTATGGCTACGTTCAGTCGGGAAAAATGGGGAGATCGGTACATGGGAAGGAGCATGGAGAGCTGAAGGAAGTGGAGAGGAGCTGCTGGGTGCGGGTTGCCATGGCTCGGCAAATGGTGGCGATGGAGAGAGAGATATGTGAGCTATAGGGAAAAATATAATATATAGCGAAATAGTGCAAGGTAACAAATGGTTAGAGAAATGAAACTGCTAATAAATATATACTAGAAAAGTAGCAATTGTAGTAGCAATGGTCACCCACTAATTTAGTTGAGACTTTAAAGCAATTAATGGCTTGATTGGACAACACGTTTCAAATTTTGGAACCGAAGGAAATAGTAAAGCCACAGTTTTTGGTATCGTTACAACAAACAGTTTATTATTTCCGTCGCGTACCGATCCTCAAAATACAGAAATAAATATATCGCAGAGATGGCACAACAAGACGATCAAAACGGTATACAGATATTAGTGGTACGATCATCCTACCAAAAGTGGATAATCGGTACCGAAAATGCTGCTATTTTGCCAGAAGTAAGATAAACAGAGCAATATCAGTCCAAATTTGATGAAATGAAAGATGACGCCTCATTCAGAAGATGATTTACAGATTTATTATATAAAAATATTCAGGTTTGGAAAACATTTTATTATCATCAAATATTAACTGATTTAAATTGAAATAAAATTTCACAGTAAAATAAACTTCAATATTTTCAGATGAAAATTCACCAGTTGCTATGTTAAAATAGATGTATATCAAATATAAATTTTTTATTTCCAAACTCAAGTATATAAAATTTCACAAAATTCTAGTTAAATATATTATTAAAACTATTAAAATTTACGGGTCGTTACACTCTCCCTCACTCAAAACTTTTTGTCCTCGAAAAGGAAGAAGGTAGGAAAATAGAAACAACCAGAAAGAAAATAGATTGAAAGACAAGGATAAACAATTAATTTAAATCTATATAAATTTTACTTGAAATATTCATTTGAAAACTTTGTTTGCAATTCAGTTATCTTTAATACTTTAATATATTTCAAACCCATTTGTAAAATTTCTTGCTTCCTTTATAAATACCATTTATATGTTTAAATAACACCTTTATAAATATATGAAAACTATTTGAAAACAATTATTTACATCATTACTTATATTTACAAAGAAGCTATTGAAAACATTAAATCCATAATTGATAAATTTATTAATTTATCTCAAGAACGTAATTAATAAATCAATAATCATTTTCTTTAAATATGTTCTACTTAATTAATACTTCTAAAATACTTACAACACTAATAATTTTCTATTAAACCATGTAGTATATAAGTAAACAATATTTTAAACACTTTATATTATTTAGAAGGAAAAATGATCAAAATATCCTTTATATAATACTTTATCAAAATACTTTTATAACTCGATGTCTTAATAGGTTTATTCTCGTTCTTGCAGACTCTGGCCATGTGTTGATCAGACGCAAAGCTAGAATTCTCCAAGTACTTAGTAGACCTGTTTTAACATCCAGTGAAAACACTCGAAAAAAAACCTTCAAAACCGATATGGAAAGCACAGTCCAAACAAATCAATCGAATCGAATCATGGATTGCAGATACACAATGGTTAGGCCAGGATCCCCCAGGAAACATCCGTACCTTTTAAGAAATCACTACCTTGCGAATTTCACCATGACAACAAAAAAAACTGTAGACCATGGATACACAATGGTAACGCTTGGATCCCCCAGGAAACATCCGTCCCCTTTAAGCAATCTCTACCTTGTGGATTACACTACTAAAATGACCATAGATCGCAGATACACAATGGTTGCGCCTGGATCCCCCAGGAAACATCCGTACCTTTTAAGCAATCACTGCCCTACGAAGTATGCTATGCAGTCGAGTTAGTAAGACCATGGGTAATGCCATGGAATTCGAAGGACACTCGAGTATCATATCCAAAAAACCCAAATAAGAGAGAATAATATCGATAGAATGAATCCAAAATGTGGCCACAAAGAGGATATCAAGCAGAAGGCACTTTTCATATCTTTACTTTGAAAATATGTATCATATAGTACCCTTTTAAATCAATTTCAAATATCATACTTATATAAAGTCAATTATATATTAGATTTCATTTTCAAATCGAATACTTTCCAAAAACAATAGTATATCAAATCACACTTATATAGACTTTGATTATATAAGATTTCGCTTTCCAAATTGAGTATCTTTCCAAATCAATAATTTTCGAATCAACTTCGTACTTATACAAATCAATTTTATATAAGTTCGACAACTCCCAAGTTAAGTATTTAGTAAAATAAGGTTCTCAATTTCAATTCGTTTTAATATCAGTTCAGTTTTAAAATCATATACTATTTCACCAAATTATTTGTTCCAAATTAAATATCTTCGATTTCAAAGTTTTCAAAATAATCGGTTTAGAAAATAATCCTAGTTTCCGAATCAGCATAATTTAGGTCAAACAAATTCATTTCCAAATCATCATACAAACACTGGGTTTTAAATTTAAATCTATTTTCGAAACCAAATAATTTCTCAAAATCAATTATACCCAAATTGATTACCAAGTTTACAATGACCCCTTTAAACCATTTAAACTATTTATTTCTATTTGAAAGATCCAAATTACCTTTTGAAAATTATTATTCTATACATATATACATATAGTGTTATAAAAGATGTTACCGAGTCAAAAACATTTAAAACAAAATTTTATCCAAAATATTTCAAAACTAAATTTCATATTAGTATTATTCAAAATAGTCCTATTCATTTTCTTAACCAAACAGTTTCAAACTTATTTAAATCATATTACTTCATACTTAAACATACAAAACTAAACTTATATACTTTATCAAATATTTATACTTTTCGAAATTGCTTAGCTTTGAAATTTAACCTTAATTTGGAAGTGTTCGACATTCAAAATAGTCGGAGAAATCAAATTTCCAATCCAAGAGTTGGAAATCAACAACCAATCAGTAAATCAATTTCAATAGATAGGGTTATACCAAAACAAATCTGAAATTCGAGGATTGGACACCGGGCTCACTTCAAATCATTTCAAATAAATATACATATATCTTTCGAATATCAAATCATACTTCGAAATTTGAAATCAAAATTTGTTTCACAAAATCACCCGCATAGCAAAGCTACTAAAGTGGCCTCTCCCCCACTCTGAAACTTGACAATCAATGTCAATGATGGATGCACTCATCACCGAAATTATTCTCCAGCGACATAAGTGAGTTCTGGACTTCTATTTTCTTGAAAACTTCTTTAAAATTTCTTTGAAATCATAGGAACTCATTTGAAGTCATTTGAAACATTTCTTATTTGGAAAATGCTTTCAAATCGTATTATTATATATATTTTCAAAACCTTAAAACCAATTTCAAATTCCGGAATTCAATTTCTCGAGTTTCCAATTTAAAACCCTTCAGTTATAAATCCTTTTTATATAAATCAATTTCTTGTAAAATTTTTGAACTTTCAAATCCTTTCGAAACTTCGAATTCTCGTTTTTTTAAAAGGTATATAATCCTTATCGAAAATATTTTCACTTTTATATATATAATATAATCATACTTATCAACTAATAATTTTGATATATAAAACAATTTCTAAAATGCAAACAAACACGATTTTTCAAAGGATGATTCAAGAATGGATTTCAAAACAAAATAGAGATTCAAATTAGAGGAACTCTAATCAAATAGAATTTTGATTCGAAGATAGGCTTGAATGAAGATGAGATAACTAAATTACAAAATAGAAGATGGATATACTTATATAAATTGCGGGCGACCTTAACCGGGTTAACTGTGACTTCAGGAATATGATCGATGCGGAATTCTAAGGCAAATCGATATTTGATCGCCAGAGATAGGAATCGACATAGCAAGAGATAGCAGCATCTAAACCGAGGGTATAGAAATCTCCGGTGAATCGATGCCAATTGTAAAAGAGTTTCACCCCTTTACAAATCATTCAAAGATTGGCGGGATCGCCAATTTTTGTAGAGATCGTTCGAAGTGGAGTTATGGGATGCTCCAGAATCAAAAGAATACGAATAGGGGAGACAAGAATGGATTTCAGAACAAGTTGGAGCGTTCCAAAATTCAAAGGGAACTAAATCGAAGAGGAAGAGATTAAAGCACGAAAGTAATTCTGTAATTAAATCTACTACGTATGCTAAGTTTTGCGTAAAACCAGAGCTCTGATACCAACTATAACGACCCGATATTTTCAACCATTCGCATTCGTAAATGCCGGACTTGAATTGCTCAAAATATCCGATTGTTATTTTTTATTTGGCAGAACTCAGCATATACAGTAAAAAAATCAATCATAGAATCACAGACACAGAGTAATATAATAATAATGCAGCGGAATTGATAAATAGTAGTTCATGATGCTACTATATAAACATCAGAGCTTGAAATAAAATACAATAGAATATCTCAAGTACAATGAAGTTTCCAATACAAACAGATGACCTCCCTGAACAAATTAACTGGCTGAAAGCTGAATCGATAGTTGGATCTCCAACGAAGCTCTAAACTCCAAAGGTGAGTCTCAAATGCTATATCACTCAGTCTGACCCAAGCATAAAGCAGAACAAAAAACATTCGAGTTAAGATTAACATTCTTATATCAATAAATCCAACTCAAGTGAAATATCAACTGAAACACAAGTAACTTAAATGATGTTTGGGATACCCATCCTCTAAGAATCCATGGAATTATCTACTATGTAGAAATATAAGCTATTAACAACCAAACATCATTATTACACCGTGGTCATTTCAAAATAATTTATACTTCAGAACCAAAACATCATTCTCAACATCATTCTCATTTCAAGTATATCTATTTCCAAATTATAGCACTCTCAAAGTTACGAAACTTTCGAAACCAAAACGCTTTGGAATCATAATTCTTTGGAAAACCATAACTTTGAAATCATAACTTCCACCACTTAAATAGTTTAGATATTAATAATAGTATATAAAATGAAATAGTTTATAAAATAGTTTATAGTAAAATAATTAGTATTAAAAATAGTTTTATATATTAAATAATTTATAAAGTACAATGTTTATAATTTCCTTAAATTTCACAAATCGATTAAAATCAACTTGAATTCCAAATTCAAAATTAATTCAATCTCAATTTATCAATTTCAATTCCATTCAGTTTCTAAATAAACAAATTCAGATTATATCGATTTCAAATACATATTTGAACCATAAAATAAACCATTTAACTTTCAATATATTTCAAAGCTTTAATTATTCAACATTTTCAAAAGTAAATTTAACAGTTTCATACAGATCTTGATTTAACTTCATTATTATTTAGTCTTGAAATATTCACTTAATAAATTCAATATCATTTTAAATGATCTTAAATTACATTTTACTAAATATTTCCTTTAATTTATTTAAATGTGAAATATTTATTTAATTACTTAAATCAAAAATAAGTTATAAAATCATATCTTAAATCTTAATTTCCTTACGTTTCAAATCGATTTAATTAAATAAAATTATTAATTAAATATAATTTCAAACAAATCCAAATTTATCTTCCCAACCTTAACTTATAAAATTATTATAAAAACCTATTTTTAAAATAAAAATTTAAATAAATACTTAAAGATATTATATATTAATTAAATAAAACTTTATTAAATTAAAGCTTATTATTAAATCTACTTGTATAAAACATATTTATATATAAAATATTTCAATATTAAATAAAACCATATATCTTTCAAAACCATGGAAATCATTTTCAAAATATTTATATATATAAACCAATGGTGTTTGTATATAATTTTCTCTCCTATGGTCAAGTGATACAGATATTTATCATTTCGAACTGTAAAGTACATATATATACGGGTGTATCATTTCAATCCACAATCCCAAATTCAATTCAGTGAAAATCGATTGGGTATATCATTTCAACCCAAAATAATTTTTCTTGGGTATGTATCATTTCAACCCATAGTGAATTCTATAATAATAGGAAACTTGTAGAGTGATAAAATATATAATAAAATATAACATATAACAACAGGCATATATCATCCGTGATTAAATAAAATATAAACAACAGGGTATGGTGTCATATCCTTCAAGTGAACAGTTACAAATAATAGCATATATATAACAATTTAAATATTTCAATTATCTTTTCAATTGAAATCGAATTTAATAAATGTAAGAACATTAATCGTGAGTGATTTCTCACCTTTCGAGGTTAGATAGATTTGACAAAGAAATGACTACGAATCCAGGCACGAATCTCAAAACAAGGCAAGATTGAACTCGAATCGACAACGAAACTGATAAACAGATATTGATGATAACAAAATCAGAATCAACTTGATAGAAGCAACAATGATATATATATTTATTTATTATTATTATTTCCATTAAATCAATATTTAATTTAAACAAAAAATAGGATATATAAATTAAAAATCATTATTTTAAATTAAATACATATATCAAAATCAAACATATATACATAAGATTGAAATAGATACTTATATATTATATAATGATTGCAAGAAAATATATTATAATTAAATTGAACACAAACAAAGATTTTGGGAAAATATATATATATATATAAGATACTATATAAGTGGCATATTTTTAAACAATATAAATGAACAAACATATTATATACCAATCTTATATGTAAATATATATATGTATGTATGTGTATATATGTGTGTGTGTGTGTGTGTATGAATCTTATATCTATATCAAGACCGGCTATATATTTATATATAGGTCACAGTATAAATAGTTCTATATTTACATATATATAGGTCATAGTTTAAACAGTATATATACATATAATTTAAAAGTCGCAGTATACTGTAGCATACATATATTTAAACTTATAAATTAGTATAGCTTATATATACAGCAAGGAATAAACTACTTATATAGCTATTATATATATATATACACAAAACATATATGTATACGGCCATATACATGAGCAGGCAAAGCCTTTATACTTTACACAACTTAATATCTACACAATATATATAATATATATAACTTATAAACTTGTAAAACTTATATACATAAACAAAAATTTCTATATCATTACTTACTACCTAATATTCGAAAGTAGTTTGCAAAGCACATATATAACATATGTTGCAAAATTATATATATATAAAATTAAAAACCATTTCAAAACAGCATAGTTTAAGTAACAGTTCAACATACTTCTTGTATACGAAAGCTGTAATCATAATATATTTAAAACGGTATTATATATAACTAACAGACTAATATATTATAACCTTATATATAATTTCAACACCTATCATATAGGCAGACTCATATATTGTATATTAAATCCAAATATCTATTTTGAATCAATATCAGTAACTTCATATAACAGTAACTTATATAAAATAACAGCATAGATATATAAACTAACAATATATATATAGCTAAACATATCAGTATATAACAGAATTCTCACACATCAAGGCACAAAGGAGAAGGATGGCTGACGTGCAACTGGCGAGTGGAGAAAAATGGAGGAACTCGGTTGAGTTTGGGTGCTGCAAGCAAGTAGGCGGCGGGATGTAGATCTGAATGAGGAGTCATGGGTTTATGGTGTTATCCTCGCTTGCGAGCCTCGTCAGTCAGGGTGAGGTCAGAGGCCAGGGGATTAGTTGTCGGCATGGGTATGGCTGCGTTCGGTAGGGAAAAAAGGGGCGATCGGTACACGAGAAGGAGGGTGGAGAGCTGAAGGAAGTGGAGAGGAGCTGCTAGGTGCGGGCTGCCATGGCTCGGCAAATGGTGGTGATTGAGAGAGAGATATGTGAGCTACAGGGAAAAATATAATATATAGCGAAATAGTGTAGTGTAACGAATGGTCAAAGAAATGAAATAGCTAATAAATATGTACTAGAAAAGTAGAAATTTTAGTAGCAACGGTCACCCATTGATTTACCTGAGACTTTAAAGCAATTAATGGCTTGATTGGACAACACGTTTCAAATTTTGGAACCGAAGGAAATAGTATAGTCACAGTTTATGGTACCGTTACAACGAACAGTTTATTGTTTCCATCGCGTACCGGACCTCGAAATACAGAAATAAATATACCGCAGAGATCAGCACGGCGAGACAATCAACACAATGTATAGATATCAGTGGTATGATCATCCTATCAAAAGTCGATAATCGGTACCGAAAATGCTGCTATTTTGCCAGAAATAAGATAAACAGATCAATAGCATTCCAAATTTGATGAAATGAAAGATGACGTCTCACTCAGATGATGATTTATAGATTTATTATATAAAAATATTCAGGTTTGGATCATCAAATATTAACTGATTTAAATTAAAATAAAATTTCATAGTAAAATAAACTTCAATGTTAGCAGATGAAAATTTGCCAGTTGCTATGTGAAAATAGACTTATACCAAATATAAAATTTTTATTTCCAAATTCAAGTCTTTAAAATTTCACAAAATTCCAGTTAAATATATTGTTAGAACTGTTAAAATTTACGGGTCATTACAAAATTATTTAGGGTTTCCGGTAAGAAATTTAAGATGATTATTATTTAATCTCTAATTCTATTTGCCTTCAACCCCTAAATTTCTAAATCTAATCCATATATGAATCCCCTGTTAAACATTTCAGAATAGGGAGATCTGAAAGAGATTATAGAAGGCGTGACAATCCAAAAGGAGGAATATCTAATGATCTGTTATGAGTGGAAATCTTAGTCTTTTATATTTTGTAATTGTATAATATAATTTGGATTTGATATATGCATTAGAGAATTTTAGTCTACGAAAATATCACATTAAAACCCCCAAAATTCTACCAAAGCAAAATGTCAATTCTTATATTTGAATCTTAAATATTTTATATTAAAAAAATGGAATTTGTGTAGATGTTATATTTTTAATATTTTATATCCTATTCCACTTCTTATCTTTTTCTTTAAATCTAATTAAGGGTTTTGAAAAGAATATACTAGAATGGCGTATATGGTATGGATTCTTTTAATCGTAGTATGAACTTCCTTTCTGCAGTTTAAACAAAAATTCCTTTTTTCTAATTTTATGCACAAAGAAGTTGAATAGCGCATAAAAGTATTTGAATTGCAAGTTTCTATTACTGATTAATTCTGCTATTTTAATATAAAATGAATTGGATATGGATTCTATTTTGTACAAGTCTATCAACTGAATTGTGGAAATTGGTTTATGGTATATTTCCTAATATGAAATTGGACTTCTATAAATTTGAAATTTTGATATTTAAACATTAGTTTAGGGTGCAATCTTAGCACATTTAGAAACATACTGGGTGCGTATTTACATACATACATACATACATACATACATACATACATACATACATACATATATTACTATAAAAAACATATAATTATAATGCATTAATAGCGTAGTTCATAGGTTATTGATAATTATTAAATTCCCCTTAGGGAAGTAATTAATTATAGAGACGAAATAAAAAATTTCTTATAAGGCCTTAATAATATATGCAATGAGATGTGTGTTAGTATGTTAAGAGAATGAAATTATGACTAAATTTATTAGGATGCGAGATCAGTCAAAAGCATATAGGAGTCCGCTCAGCTAATATGGCTACCAACAGTGTGACTTTGGGGTTGATGTAAGACATTGCATATAATAAGTAACTATTGAGGACACAAGGTTAGTCCCAAAATTTGCAGGATAAACCTGTCTAGCTAATCTGCTACTACTACCTACGGATAGTCGAACTCATGTAAAACGTCACTATAGGGTACAGGTCATAATACGAAGGACCTGCTTCAGGGATTGAAGGTACTAAATGGCTGTGTGAGGGCCCGCCTCTTCCCTATGTAGGAAGTAGTAAATGGTCGGGGTCAGTGGTTAGACACGTATAACATATCTCAGGGAGGGTCCGCTTCAATATAAAGTATTAAGTTACCCAAAGAGATTCTATGCAATGTCATGTAAATAAGTACTGGTAAGGAGTCCACCTTGGGATATGTATTAAATGACGGGGACCTACCTTAAATAAGGTATTAAATTGTCAGAGTCTACCTAGTTCCCATTAAAAAGGTATTAAGTGGCTTGGGTACTATCTTTTACATTGATAGGACATTATTAACAATAGATATGTGTTATTGGATTGAAAGAGTAATGGTTATGGAATTGGATTGGGAAATCCTTAGGGCTTATAATTAGGAAGACCTACTATACAGTTAAGATACAAAAGACATGTCTTTATTTGAATTATACTAACCAAGTACTATTATAGTAAGGCTCGAGATTTTATTCACTAGACATTGTTGTTTCGACTCCCTCCCCATTATAATACAGGTTGGAGATTATGATGCAGATCTTCTAAGATGGTAGCGGAGAAGCAGGCTTGTGGCGGTTATTTAGCTATCCATGTTATTTTTATATTTCTGATGTACCCATTGAGACATGATGTATTCTAAGATATTATAACACAAATATTTTTGGTGTTGTTATGTAGGATTATATTGTTTGTTTTTTATATTTGAATTTTTAAATTAACGGGTACTGTTTTATATTATACTTTATCATTCCGCCGTGAGATTCTGAATGTATAGATAGATAGCTCTATGTATTGTTCTTTAAATCAATTTTACCAATTAATAGCAATGGGTCTAATGTTCGATGGGCCTTTTCTAGGTTGAAATTAGGCCTGTTTCAAGAAGGGTTGCTACATTTGGTATCGGAGTTTAGTTACCCAATTAACGAGGATATGTATATATATGAGTGGCGTACTTGTTATTTTTGAAACTATTTTTTCAAAAATCCTACTATCTATAATTATATATATATATATATATACACTTATTATAACACATCCAAATACACTAGCTAAAATTAGAATGAATAAATAAATGTCTATGAAAATTGTCAGTTAGAATAATCATGTTTTACTAACAATTGACCTTTATAGAATAGAAAATAAACATGTTAGGTAGTAATTAAATATTATAAAGCAGTATATTCATCAATGTGGTAAATTATATAGCGTTATTTATACAGACTAAGATTAGTAGGCCTAGCCCAATATATAAAAATAGATGGGAGATAAGAACCTATATACTACAAACGTCCGGAAGTAAGGAGTGATAGGAGTAAAGCAAGATGTAAAGAAGGAAGTAGAGCAAGTCTTGTAAGAAGGCATACATTAATCACCACAAGGGGATAATCGGATTTTTATGAAGATTGAGTAGAAAAGAAGGAAAGTTCAATAGAAAGGACAGTAAGACTCAATTTCAAAATCTAATCCCATAGGAAAGAATTTGATAGATGGTTTTTGGAAAATTTCTTGGAATGTTTTGAATGGGATTTATTAAGAATTTTTTGTTTTGAAAAAGTAAGAAGATTTGAAAATTCATAATTTAAATTTTGTTGAGTCAAAAGTTTCTGATTAAAAGATTTTTGGTAAAAATGATTTTTCAATTTAAAAATTCTTACATTATAAATTGATTGAGTGAAAAAAAATTTAGTTTAAAGATTTTCTGAAATAAATGTAAAATAAAGCGTAGGTTGGACTCAATGATTTTTCTTATTTCATAAATTTGGAAGTATATTTAAAAAAATCCTTTTTAAATGGTGATAAATGGATATTAAGGAGGTAATTCAATTTCATGGAATTTTGATTAGCATTGTTAGTGATAGGGACCCTTATTTACTAGCGAATTTTGGAGGAGTTTGCAGTTATCTTTAGAAACTTCATTAAATGCTAGCACTGGTTACCACCCTTAGGCTGACGGTCAAACTGGAAAGGTGATTAGAATCTTAGAAAACTTGTTAAGAGCTTGCATCATGGACTTCGAAGGACATTGGAAGCAACACTTACCTTTAGTCGAATTCGCCTATAATAACAATTACTAAGCAACGATTGGGTATGACAACCTATGTAGCGCTTTATAGGAGACTATGCAAATTGCCAAATTATATGTGGGAAAACCACCGATAAAATCCTACTTGAACCATATTTAATTCCCAAGACTTCAAGAAAGGTAGAATTAATTAGGCAACGAAAAGGGCACATAAGATTGTCTAAAACCCTACATAGAAAAGTGAAGGAAATAACTAGATTTTGAAGTAATGGACATGTTGTTGTTAAAGTTTCACCGCTTAAGAAGGCCGTGAGATTTGAAAGGTTGAAAAATTTGGCTCCAAGTTTTGTTGGGTCTTTTCCAATTTTAGAAAGAATAGAAAGACCTGCATATCATTTAGAGCTACCTGATAAGTTGGTAGGATCCTTTGATGTTTTTCACATTTCGCACTTGAGGAAATGCCTTTATAGCACAACCACTGTAGTAGAGCCTGAACAATTGGAGGATATTGATATTGAGCCAATAACATCCCATGCCACTGCATTCATGGTGGAGCACAGAGCTTGGCGGCTCCATTATAAAGAAACTAGGCTGGTTCGAGTATAATGGGGGAAATTACGACGAAAAGTATAAGGACTTCTCATCTTAAGCTTTTCTCTAGTAAATTTTCATCTCCAAAATTAGGTTTTGGTTGCATCTCGATTTCTAGATTGGATGGTAGGATATGGTTGTCACACTTTTCACTGTCACTTTTGCACTCATATAGAAAACTTTTTGCATGTTTAGGATGTGGCATACATGCCAATATGTCAAAACACTTGCATTCACACTAGGATTGAGCTCACCTATAGTAGGTCTGCAAACATAATCACATTGCACATTTTGATTGAGTATATTTTTGTATAGATAACATGGATGCTTAGTTATGATGTCTGTCGCTTCAGGATTTCGAGGGCAAAATTCTTTTTTGAAGAGAGAGAATGTAACATCCCATAAAAAACAGTATGAAATTAATTAATAAAAAAATAATTAGTTAATAAATTAATAATAAGAACCTAGCCCCCTTGCTTTTCTCAAATTATTTTAGGGACCAGGCGAAGCTCTATAAGTCCCTCTCTTTAAAGCTTTAGAATTTCTTTAAGGTTTTCGGTAAGAAATTTAAGACGATTATTACTTAATATCTAATTATATTCTCCTTCAACCTTAAATTTTTGAATTTAATCCATATATAAATCCCTTGTTATATACTTCAAAAAGAGAAGATGTAAAAAAGATTATAGAAGGTGTGGAAAATCGAAAAGGAGGAAGAGCTAATGACATGTTGTGAGTGGAAATCTTAGTCTTTCTTATATTGCTAATTATATAATACAATTTGAATTTGATTTATGATTTGAGGAATTTTGGTTTACGAAAAAATCATATTAAAACCTCCAAAATTTCCTAAAAACAAAATGTCAATTCTTATGTTGGAATCTCAAATATTATATTAAAAATAATGGAATTTGTATAGATGTTGCAGTTTTAATGTTTTAAATTCTATTCCACTCGTATCATTTTCTTTGGATCTGATTAAGGTTTTGTAAAGGATATATTAGAAAATGCTGTGTAAGGTACAGATTCTTATTCGTAGTTTGCATAACTTATTTTCACAATTTAAATTAAAATTACCTCTTTCTAGTTTCATGCAAAAAGAAGTTGAATAGAGCGTAAAAGTAGTTGAATTGCATGTTTCTATAATTGATTGATTCTGCTATTTTAGTATAAAATAAATTGAGAATGGATTCTATTTTATACAAGTCGGTTGATTGACTTGTGTAAATTTCATTTATGGTATACTTGTTAATATGGAATTGGACTTGTATAAATTTGGAGTTCTGACATTTAAATGTTAGTTTAGGGTGCATCTTCGCATGCTTGGAAATGTATTATGTGTGTATTTAAATACATACATGCATACTATAGTGTAAATGATGTATAATTATAATATATTAATTGCATAGTTAATAGGTTATTAATTTTTATTAAATATCCCTTAGGAAAGTAATTAATTGTAGTGCGAAATAAGAAGTTTCTTATAAGGCCTTAATAATATATGCAGTGAGATGTGTGATAGTATGTTAAGTGAGTGGGCTTATGACTAAGTTATTGGGACGCGAGATCAGTCAAAAGCACATAGCAGTCCGTAGTATAATAAGTAACCGCAGATGACATAAGGTTAGGCCCAAATTCTATACGGTAAACCTGCCCAGCTAATCTGCTATCAGTACCTACGAATAGTCGGACTAATGAGAGATGTCACTATGGGGTGCGGGTCATAATATGAAGGATCTGCTTTAGGGATCGAAGGTACCGAGTGGATATGTGAGGACCTGCCTCTTCCCTATGTAGGAAGTAGTAAATGGTCAGGGTTAGCAGTTAGGCATAATAGAGGATATCTCAGGGATGGTCCGATTCAATATGAAGTATTAAGTAGCCCAAAGAGATTCCATGCATTGTTAGCTAGATAAGTACCGGTGAGAAGTCCGCCTTAGGATATGTATTAAATGATCGGGACCTGCCTTAAATAAGGTATTAAATGGTCAGAGTCTGCCTAGTTCCCACTAAAAAGATATTAAGTGGCTTGGGTACTATCTCTAACATTGATAGGACATTATTATATGGGTTATTGGGTAGAAAAAGTAATGGTTATGGAATTGGATTGGGAAAGCCTTATGACTTATAGTTGGGAAGACTTACTGTATAACTAAGATACAAAAGTCATATTCTTATTTAAATTATGTGAGTCGGCAGAATGGGGATCTTAAGTCTAAATTAACACTAGAGGGGAAGGGGGTAAATAATTTTTAATGGATTATATGAATATTTTTCAAATTCTTTAAGATTCTACTTGGAATGATGTAATTAACAATCATATAAACAATCACAGAATCAAGCGCAAATAAAAGTAAATGCAATAAAAGTAAAAAGGAAAAAAACACCAGGATTTTATATTAGTTCGAGTTACCCTGCATCCAGTCCCACACAATTCCTTGTGCGGATTTATTTTCAACTAGTAAATGCAAATACAATCTCGATTTCAAGGCTACAAGAGACACACACGCTAGAATCCAGATCTCTAGGTAGAGTCACTTGATTTTCAGGCTACAAGCACACCCACTAGATTTACGGGCTACTAAGCACACCCAATCGATTTTATGGGCTACAATCACATCCATAAGTATATCGGTATGATTTGATAGACTTTTACAGACTCAGATCTTCAATCTTGATTACAATTAATCCTATAACTCTTGAATACCACTTTGATCTGGGTTTGAGTGAGAGAGATGAGAGAAGTCAGAGAGTAGATGAAGGAGAATTAAATTATTGATGATTGAATTTGATTCTGGTTGAATTTCGGTAGAGTTTGGATATATTTTGATTTAGAAAATGGGCAAGTGGAAAGAGAAGAGATGAATACGAAGTTATGATTAAAAATTCGTTTGCATATAGGGAAACGATGGTCATGTCCATTCACGAAGAGATACGACGAAAAGACTGTAACAACTCACATTTTTAGATGTTTTAAGCAAACACATGTGTCTACTCAAACCATACAAAGAGGCAGATTGTTATTGGCATATATAAGAAAAGCAGAGAAAGAAAAAAGACAAAAGATAATCTCGCAGCGGAATGACAAAATATAATAATCAAATAAACATTTCATGAAGATGTTTTATAAAAACATTGATTATACTTACACAACACAGAATTAGAGTTACACATACCATAGAATAATAAATAATGCATCGGAATACATGATGTAGTGAGATAATAGAATAAATAATAATAGTACAAATCTTCGTCTTCGTCCTCTTGAAATAAGGCCTTCCAATCCTGAAATGCTCAGGCTGACCCGAGCGAATTGAAAAGATAAAACACTCAAGTCGGAACTAAAAGATCTTATGTAAGTTAAATCAACGGTAAATATGAGCATGGCGGCATCAAAGATGTTTACGGGGTTTGACATCTTCCATCCAGTGTCTAACATGAGTGCAATAATTTAAGAGATGTTTGGGATTCACATCTCCCAAGGATCCGTTAAACTATCTTCTATGTAGTACAATACACTATGATAATAGTGTCTACAATAAAGTAAAGTATTAAAATAGCATTAAGGAATTAACCATATCCCCCTTAACATATTTTATATATTTCTGTAGTCTATACAATGCCGTACGCTCCTTCGTAAATTGGTGGTTTACCCAGAGGACATCACATAGGTACAATACAAAACAAACTCGTAGAAGACGCGCTAGGGCATGTGAACATGACACTCGAGGCAATGCTGGGGTAGATATACCAATTGCAGAACCGGGCTGGTGGTAACGCATAGCAGCCACTACCGCCCACCTTGTAACACACTCCCAAATAAAAATCAAGAGGTGACCACAAAATCATCATATTGGTCATAATATGGTATCGAAGAAGTGTGTCCGATAGGAGGAATAATCTCACTTAACCCAGATGTAGCTCCTGTTTTAGTCACATCTATGCTGACTCACGGAAGTCAGGGTCACGTCATTCCTTATACAGAAATCGTTCATCAAACCATCCTACTTCATTTCTGGAATCTCCACCACGTACACAGTTGTTAAAGTGGTTTTCGATATTGGCAGAGAGTGTGACAATATCCGATCCTGGTCTCTTTAACAACCAATCGCTTATTATACACCGGATGGTTATTTTACATTTCAAAAGCCAATTCACAATTTATATCAAAATATCATATTCTTTAAACCCAAATCACTTTCGAAACTATGTTCACTTTCGTATTCTAATCACATTTGTAATCATATCATTTCTGAAATCATAATTTTTTCACAATTCATACTTCCAAAATAGGTTAAACTCTCATTTCAAAATCATCATATTCAATTAATTATAACATTTAAATCCCAACTAAGGTTATAACATCATTTAGCCGTATTTGCTTTTAAACCGGTGAGTTTGAATATAAACACTTCCCTCTACTTAGTCTAAAAATTTAGAAGATAGTTTAAATAATTATAAGTAGTTAAAATAGTTATAAATAGTTAAAATACTCTAAATAGTTTAGTTATAGATTAAGGATACTATTAAATTGATTTAAGATAGTTAAATAATTCTAAAATAGATTAAATATAATTAAATTAGATTAAACAGCTTTAAAAGAGATTAATTAGATTTAAAATAAGTTAAAATGGTTTATTTTGTTTAAAATAAGTTAAATGGTTTAAAATAGGTAAAAATGATTTTATATAGTTAATATAGGTTAAAATAGTTTAATAGTTTAAAAATCTTAATAATTAAAGTCTTTAAAATAATATATTTTTAAAACAGTTTATATTAAAATATGAGTCTGAAATCAATATCAATTTAACTATTTATTTTATTCCAACATATCTGGACTATTACAATTCCAAATCAAGAAAAACCCAATTTCGAATCTTCAATTCAAATTCTTTCTAATCCGTGTTTAAAATATCAATTTAAGTTATTCCAATGTCGATACATTTCAAAGTTATATCTCAAATCAATTCAATAACTCAATTCCGATAAAATTTCATTTATACTTAAAAATTCAACTTTGAACTTTCAGTTTAATTTCTTAAAGCAGCTTTTAAACCAATTCACATTTCAAAATAAGCTTGATTTTCCAATAATAGTTCAATTTATATAAATCAAATTTTACTTCAAAATATCATTTAATTAAATTCAAAAATTAAAAATTTTAAAATCATTTAATTTAACCAATCTGGTGTCCATATATAATTCTCTACCCTAGGATCAAGTGATACGAATATTTATCATTTCAACCCGCAATTCAAAATTTTTACGAACATATATCATTAAAAACCGCAATCCCGAATTAATATAAAATCCATAAAATCGCTCAAGTCTATCATTTTAACCCATAACGATTTTTTCTTAATCTACAAATCATTCGGGTATATATCATTTCAACCCATAGTGATTTTCAAATAATAATAACTAAGGGAACTTGCAGACTGACAGCAGTACATAAATTTTCATAACATCCAATCATCCAACATCAAAAATCAAACATCCATCAAAATCATCATACAATTCAATTAATTAATTTCAACAACAACTAATTATCAATAACAGTCATTTAACTAGAGATTTGGATTCAACAACAAATTAAATGACGATTTAAGTCAAATAAATTAAAATGAACAAGAATAGCAATTTAAGTCTATCAAACAGCCATAAATAAATTCCAATCATATCATAAATTAAATTAACAAACATAAGAAATTTTAGAAGTTGTGAGTGGGTTAAAACACCCACCTTCAAATTTAAATCGAATTTAAACCCAATTTAGGCCCAAAATTCAAACAGTCTCAGAATTCATCCAAACCAGCGTCAACCTGTCCCAAATTTTAGTACGATCAACAAACTACGCATGAAATGGATCTCGAATGTGGAAGTTATTCGAGTTAAAACGATTGAAATTGAAAATTAAAATAAAACAAAATAAAAGGAGCACCACACACCTACCGACACGTCGCACCTCTTCTCCATGTACACAGCATCGAAGAACCCGAGCAAACACTCGTTCGAACCCTACAGGACACACGCTACACAATGAAGCTATCGCTATCGATCAACGCGTGCCACCCGCAGGCCGACCGCGGCCCCATGCGCACCTCCTCCAAGCGAGGCGTCAACTCCCCCGCGATCTCTCGACATCGATCGACCCTGAAAGACAACAGCCGTCGAAAACTCCTTACCCTAATCCAATTATCAACGACAATCCAACCGTCGATTTTCCCTCCCAAACACTTAGATGCAATCCTCTCGGCCTCCTCTCCGTAACGGTACCTTCCAATCGACGATCAGGCAAAGTTGATCACGACTTAATGAAGGACCTCTATTTGTTCTTCATTTTGTGGACAAATAGTGGCTCAAATTGGAAAATGAATTGCAGATCCAAGATGCGCTCATCGAAAGCTCCAAATCGATATATAGTTCGATATAGCTTGAGGAATTTGATTTCCAATTTGATTTTTGATTTGGGCTTGCTATTTGGGAACTAGGGTTTGCAGCCATTGGGAAGAGAGAATCAAATGGAATTGTACGTACTGAAATAAGAAATAAGAAATTACCTAGGGTTTATAGCGATCTATTTATAGGCAGAGCTAAAAATAGAATGGATGGACAAGATTTGATTTACACGTTGAACGATAAATGGACTGAAAAGCCCGTTCTGTCTCCGGAATGAAAATGGATCATCCCATACATCAAAATAGATGTTTTTGATAATTTTAAATTCAATGGAACAAGTTTCAAGTCCTAATTCCATTGTATGAAGAAGTATGTTAAAATCAGCTTATTTCAAATTGATTTCAATTGATTTCAATTAAGTTGATTTCTAGACGTTTCGAGCTCGTATGATCAAACAACAAGTATGATCGCTACAAAACTTGAAATCTTAAAATAATTCACCATTATGGATCCGATGAAACTGGTTTCGTCGAAATCTGAGTTAGTGGCCAAAATGACTATTGTCACATTAATTAAATAAATAAATATTAAATTAAATAAATTCACTTTTTAATTCAATATTTATTAACTAAAAAATTTCATCATTTTTGACTGCTGGGACATTTAAAATAACTAAAGTAAATTTACATATTAATTTCAGTGTTAATTATTTCAAAAATTACAGTGTTCAATTTCAACTGCAATTAATCCAATTAAGAAAAATTTAATTTCAATAAATTGCTTTGATTTGATCCCACCTTTATATTCAACCAATTATAAATCTAATAACATAGTTATCATTTTTTTCACATTTCATTACATTAATACACTCCATCTTTTATTTGCATCAACTACTATGAAATTTTGTCAATTTTACACATTAATTATAATTTAAATCCCAATTAATTATTTTATCTTGGCCTCATTCTTTTTATTACATCAATTATTACCTTATAAATAAAACTAGCATTTCCATTCATTTGATTACATTCACAAATTTCAGTTATTGGCTTAATCTCATTTAATTCTAATTGATTTCCCATTTTGATTTAATAGACAAAATAAACAGGTAACTTATAACAATCGTTACCATAAATTTTAGTTACAATTATGAATTCATTATTCACAAACAAATGCTACAATTCTTATAGAGTACTGATTTTATTCGATTACCATTAACTATCTATTTCATACAATAGTCAAATATTTACATTTGTTTCTTATATTCAATTTTATAACCAAGCATTACATTTACATTATTTCCATTGATTGGAGTTTCATTAAAGTTGTTAATAATTGACTTAAATTAACATTGTTACCATTCATCCTATTTATTAATCCATTAACAAATTACAAATTTTTATTTCTTCCAAATTTAATTACCAAAATCTTATTAAATTAACAAATTTAAATCATCGAAAATTACGAGTCGTTACAAAGACACTTCCATTCAAATTTGAATTTTGAAAATTACGGCCACTATGTTGACATGTATGACTTGGATATGTTGACATATCCTTCACAAAATTGAAAAACACTTTAAAATAATATTTTTAAAAATATGTTGCTTTGTAAAATAATTTGATATTTTGTAGAATCATTTAAATATAGTTTATACACATTTTAATCAAAATATAACTTAATAAAACTTTATAATTTTTTTGAAAGATTTAATAAAAGTATTCAATATAATGTGAATAATATATAAAATCAATATAGTTATAAATTGCAACTAAATATTTAAAATCAAAATATAAATATCAAAAATAAACATAAGTAAGATATAAATTAAAATACCAAAAATATAATAGATTAAATAATACTTAAAAATTTAATATAATAACTTTGTAAATACAAATGGTTAAGAAATTATTTTGACAAATATTTTGAATAAATGTTGAAATGATTATTATGAAAACCAGGATATTTGAAAAATATTCAAAACAAATCTAGAGAAGGAGAGAGAGATTAGGAAAGTGCTATTAAGATTTTAACATACATTCTACAACTCCATAACTTATGTGGAATATCTTGAGATCTTGGACTCTTCAATACTCATGAGCCTTCATTCTCTAACTCTTAAAACTTTATATTAGCGTCTTGAATCTACTCTTGATACTGTATAGTCTTCTTAATCAACACTTGTCTAATATCCTGCACTGTGTATTGTATATAACTTGATAAACACTAGCATCTATATTTATATAATGTCTATAGTTGTTATCATCAAAACCAATACCTACAGTACTACCAATCTCCCCATTTTTTATGATGACAACTCTGTATATAAAATATAATATAACTCCCACTGGGTTACAAAACTCCCCCTTAATCTATCTCTAGGTTTTATATATTTCTTCCCGCTTATCATCAACAAACATAACCACCTAAAACTATAACTGTAACACTAACCCGTATTCTAACTCTAACTCTCCCTAAATAAAATATTATAGAGTAGTGACATATAATGGCAATGAGAATGATTTATATAAGAACAATAAGTGATATTTAAAATGAGATAATCATGAAATGGAAATAATGATAAGAATGATATATAAGAAATGATAAGTGATAACATAAATCACTAATAGTAACCAAACCAATCTACATATTCATTCATTTAACACCACATCATAATCCAGTTACATCTTTAAATGTACATATAATAAGTAAAACAAAAGTTAAATTAAATTAAATATACACACCACACAATCAAATTAACGAAGAAAAGTACTATCCTAACACGATGTCCTAATGATCAGGGATTTGTGAATAGGAATGAGGATAAGAAGGAAAAATTTCTACTTTTGTTCGATGAGGTTTTCGTCTCGATCGAACATGCTTCTCCGATGCATGGACTTCATCGTCTTCCTCTATGTGTTCTTCCTCTTCTTCGTCCTCTTCTTCCTCATTATCGCTGCCTAGAATGGGGTTATGAATGGCTAAATTTGTAGAATCATCTTCAATAACTATTGGATTCGTAGGATTATCCAATAGATATTTTTGCAAATTGCAAAGAATTCTACTTTTTTAATCTTATCCTTTAGACATACAAAGTTGTAAAACTTGTATTTCACTTAATATCCCCAGAACATTCTTTATTTCTCCTTCCAATTTAATAACTTTGGCCATAGTATTGTTCTGAAAACGGCCTTGGGTAGGAAAACGGAAGAAAAACGATGAATTCACTTCTCTAGAACGTTTGGGATTAGAGGAGCCCGTGGTTTACTTGTTTTAGAAGTTTAAAGCAGAGAGAATATAGAGAAATGAAGAAGAAAATAGAAATTTGGTTATTATATAACCAACAATTTGAATTTTAGAAGGAAATTTAAAAAACAGAAAATACCGTTATATGTAAACATAGGATGATAGGATATATTGACATATATGTTATAATTTTGATTATTTTGTTTTTCTTTATTTCATGTAATTTTAGTTTTTTATTTTTTTATTTTCGATAGAGAGCAAATTCCTAACTCTCTTCTTAGCTTACTAAAAGATGTTTGATTCAATGTTTTTGTTAATATATCAACTATTTGATTTTAGTATTTATAAATTCAAGTGATATTAGTTCTTTGTTTACATTATCTCTTAGAAAATGGTGTCTTATATTAATATGTTTAGTTCTCACATGATGAGTTTGATTTTCAGATAGATTGGTCACACTTGTTTTATCACAGTATATTGGTGATTTATTAAAATTTAAACTAAAATCTTTTAATGTTTATTGCATATAGATAACCTATGAACAAGCTAATGCTAATGAAATATATTCTGCTTCTGTTGTAGATAGAGATACAAAGTTTTGCTTCTTACTAAACCAGGAAATCAAAGAGTGTCCCAAAAAGTGACAAGTTTCACTTGTACTTTTTCGGTCTGATTTGCAACCAGCATAGTCAACATCACTATATGAAATTAATTCAAATGAGTCTTCTTTTGGATAAAATAGTCCATAGTCTAATGTGTTCTTTACATGTCTCAAAATTCGTTTTACAGATTTTAAATGAATTTCATTAGGTTGAGATTGATATCTTGCACAGAACAAACAATATGCATTATATCAGTCTACTAGCAGTTATATAGAGTAGTGATCCAATCATTCCACTATATAATTTTTGATCTACATCTTTTGAATTTTCTTTTTTATTTAGTTTTTCATTAGTTGCCATGGGAGTTTGTTTACCATTGGTATTTGACGTATTGAATTTCTTAACTAAATCTTTAGCATATTTTTCTTAACTAATAAAAATTCCATTATTTAGTTGTTTTATTTTAATCATAGAAAATAATTTTTCTCTCCGGTATGACTCATTTCAAATTCCTTCATCATTATTTCTTAGAATCTTATTTATTATACCGTTGGTAGATCCAAAAATAATATCATTTATATATATTTGTATTAACTGAATATCATTTTTATCTTGTTTAATAAGAAAGCGTACTATCTACTTTGTCTATTTCATAATTTGATTGTAAGAGATAGGATTTAAGTCTGTCATGCCAAGCTCTTGGAGCCTATTTCAGACCATACAAAGCATTCTTTAATTTGTAAACGTGATTAGGTAGTTTTGTATCTTCAAAAAGTGAGGTTGTTCTACATATACATTTTCTTTATTAAAACCATTTAAAAATGCACTTTTAACATCCATTTGATATAACTTAAAATTATTATGATTAGCGAAAGCAAGTAAAATTCATATAGCTTTTAATCTTGCTATGGGTGAAAAGGTTTTATCAAAATTTATTCCTTCTTCTTGACAATAACATTGTGCAACTAATTGAGCTTTATTTCTCACAACGTTTCCTTGTTCATTCATTTTGTTTCTACATACCCATTTAGTTCATATTATGGATTTATCCTCAGGTCTTGGGACTAATTCACATACATCATTCCTTATTAATTGATTCAATTCCTTTTGCATAGCGAGAATCCATGAATCATCAGTTGATGCTTCCTTCAGATTTTTAAGTTTAATAATTGAAATAAAACCAATGTTACTTATTTTATTTAGTTGATTTCTAGTTTTAATAACAAATTCAATATTTCCAAGTATATTTCATATAGGATGATCTTTCAAGTATCTTGTTCTTTTATTTGGATGTGAATTTTCTGAACTATATTATTTTCATTTTCGGTAATCTCATTATTACTAATTCCATTTGGGTTAGCAATATTTTCTTCTTCATCGATATTTGGATTATAAACTTTAAAATTATCATTAAATGGGACATGTAATGTCTCTTCAATAGTATTAGTTCTAGTATTGAAAATTCTATAAGCTTTACTTCTATTTGAATATCCAATGAAGATTCTTTTATTTTATTTAGCATCAAATTTATCCAAATTATCTTTAGTATATAAAATAAAACATTTACTATCAAAAACTTTAAAGTATGATACTTAAGCCTTTTATTATAGAATAATTCATTTGGTGTTTTCTTAATAAATGGTCTTGTTAAAATTCTATTTAATAAATAACATGTAGTACCAACTACTTCAGCTTAAATTATCTAGGTAAATTATTATCGTTCAACACAGTTCTTGCGCACTCTTGAATCGTCCTATTTTTACATCCTACCACTCCATTTTATTGTGGTGTTCTTGAAATGAAAATTTATGAGTTATATCTTTCTTATTATAGAAATTCTCAAAATTTTCATTTTCGAATTCTCCACCATGATCACTTCGACTAGTTTTAATTTTATTTGTAATTTGATTTTGAACTCATTTAACAAAGATTTTAAATTTCAAAATCATCACTTTTAAGTTTTAAGAAAATCGTTCAGATAAACCTAGAATAATCATCTATCTATAAATTGTATCTGTGAGAAACTGAAAAGATCTACATGCAGAAATTCATGGGGTTAAGAGGTAGAAATTATCTCTTTTGATTTAAGGAACTTTTTATAAATTTTATAATTGACACGCATTGCATAAATTGTTAACTTTAAAATCCATTTTGGGAAGACATCTTATAAGTCATTTTTAGCAATTTTAGATATTAGTTAAAATTCATGTTGAATATACTAGTATATGATTTTTGGTTGATGATAATAAACATATACGTATTCATTTAAATGTATTTGTTATTGTGCAATTTTAGTCTCACATAATTAAATAAATATTTTCTGAATAAAAAAAGTAATACATAATTTAAATTCAAACAAATATTCTATTCAAACAAATATTTTATTGCAATTACGAATAGTACAAATTTGAGCTCTCACTATACACACACACACACAAAATTTTTGATTGCATAACAATTTCGATTCCATCACAATTTTTAATTTACATTTGCACCTCACTACATATCACTCATTCACTCATATTTATCTTTAAATCTATTCCAGATTGAATCCAGCATCTGTGCAATCTGCAAAATACATAATGACACAGTAAAATTGAAAATGAAATATTTTTGCAGTGCACAATAAAAAGTGTTTTGAAATATTATTTACCTCGGTTATTTGGGTTGTTCGTCATCATATTTATTTTTGAATTTATCATACACGAACAACTTGTGACATGCACAGTGTATCACTGTACATGCCACAAGGTCATGCATACCGATATACACTTAATAATACTGCAGGGATAGGTGAGCACAAGGTCAAACCTGAGCCGAGACTGGATTCAACTTAAGTGCGATACAATTAAAGTCACAATACAAGCACAAGGTCAAACCCGAGCCAAAGCTAGGTTCAACTCAAGTGCATGCAATACAATTCAATAGGTCAAGTTTTTAATGACTTGAACAAGCCTCGACAAAAATTCAATGTGTACACTTAAAAAGTACTCGACTAGTCAAACTGCACCAGACTAGTAAACACTTAAAGAACCATATGTGCACAAGCAAGCTACAAAAAGACCAAATTAAAAAGGGCAACCTGATATGTATGATATCCCAGAATTTTTGGCAATATCAATTTAATAATCTATATTAAAAATTAAAATTGATATAAAAATCTTCTTTTAATAAATATTTATAAATTATATCTTTTTAAAGCTAATAAAATATTTTCTATTTATAATGTATATATTTATTTGTATATATTGTAAATAGAAAAGCTTTGGTTTAAACTTAACAAATAAAATAATGTTTTCAAATTCTAAAATATAATTAGCAATTTGGAAATTATGATTTAATTTAATATAAAAATTTTCAAAGATTATTTAAATAAATAATTGTATAGTTTTAAAATACTTAGGAAAATTTTTAATTGTTTAAATTGATTTTAGCTTAAGTTTAAATTTAAATTAATTAACAAAAAGGTTTGTTTATTTTCCTTTTAAATATAGCTTGATAAAATAAGTAATTTATTAATAAAGAGATAATTTCTTTTATAAATTGTTTTAATTTGATAAATGAGCTATTTTTAAACAATATTAATAATGTATTGTTTTTACTAATAGATGTTAATAAAAATAGAATCGTTATTTCAGATTGAATTTTAGAATATGATTTGAATTTGAATTTAAAGTTTTGAAATTCAAAGTATAGATTTTGAATTGTTTTGGATTTTAAAATATTTGTATAAACTTTTATTTATGAATATAATTGTTTTATTTCTTTTAAAAATTATCTATACATAAAAATATGTACTTACTAACTAATTAATTAAGCATAATCTTATATTAATCTTTAATTACAAATACTAATTAACTTAAATGACATGTGTTATTTTCCTAAGCTTCCTATAACATGTGTAATTTAAATAATTAATGTGTGTGACAAGTGTCATGTTTTATTTTTTTCTTTGATTTCTATTAAACCATAAATTAAGTTATATAAGCACACTTCTCCATTTTTTCTTTTTCTTTTTCTCATTTCATTTCTAAACTAAAGAAAACTTAATCCGAAACTATTTTCAGAAAAACCAAAATCAATAATCATCTTCAAACCAAAATGCAAATCAAATCTGTAACCAACATTGCCTCAAACCAGAACCATACCCTGTAAATCATTTCCCTATAATTCATTTTCAAGTTCAAAGCAAAACTGATCAAAGCCTGTAATCATTTTCCAAATTTTCAAATGCAATCTGGAAATTGTCTACTGCATGCAAACCTGAGATCTAAAGCAAGCATTCCAGTTCCAAAACAATCATGCAATTCAAGTTTAAAGTTTTCAAATTATGGAGCAAGAGCATTTCAGTCTTTAAGGAGGTTCAAAAGGTTTTCAAACTGTTTTAAAAAATGTGCTTTGTTCATCTTCCCTAATCAGGCGAGTAACACTTTTTTTTAAAATTGAATTAAAATTATAACTTAAGTATGAAGTATGGTTGCATGCTATTTCTATGATAAATATTGTAGTGTGTATATATGTAAATGCAATCTTCTGTATGCATGTTTATGTCCATATGAATATTCTCTATTTATAGTTTCCAGTTTTCCTATTTTGATTTAAATTCATATCCTCTTGAATCAATTGTTGTTAGGACTTAGTTTACAAATAAAGGTTGTTTGATTTATCATAGATTAATGTTTAAAAATTTAATTAATTCAAATTAAAGCCTGAGTGTCTCTGTAAACTAAAAACAACAGTGCATGTTTAATAAAAGTGAAAACTCAAATATTTTAATTATAAAATTCAGGATTATAAATTGAATACATACATGAAAACATGATTTTTAACACTAAAATCATAATTTTTAGTTTGGGAATGAGTGTGCAGTTCTGGGTGGAACTAAATATGGGAATTGGGGATTTTCTGGTGATTCCTCTGGACTGGGAGGTTGGAATTTTCAGTGTTGATGGAGGAGTGATCGAAGATGATGGGAAAAATGTCAGATGGTGATGCATTTCAATGTGGCTGTAGCGGTGATGGATTCTTGTCTGGAACCCTAGTTTTAACTAGGCTTGGTAATTTGATCACAACGTCATTTAGGGTTGAAAGAGTTCAACGAGATTTTGGGTGATGAAAGCTTGGACATTGACGAAGACTTGGCTGGAGTTTCAGAAGTAACGGTGGTCGGAGGATCGTGGATGAGGCAGTTTCCAGGTTTGATGTGGTGTTCCTGGTTTTGTTCCAGGTCTGGTTTGAAGCTCAAATTTGATTTCGAGTGTGTTGTAACGATTTGATGATCGTGATGTGGCGTTTGGGTGATCGTTGATGTGAGGAGATCATCGGAGGTGAGCGAAGATGGATGGCGCCACCGTGCATGTGCACGATGCACTTCCATTGTTGCCGGATGAAGTTTGGTTTGAGGGGATTTGTGTACTCGAGTTTTCTCGAGTAATTTAGGGTTTTTGCTCGAAGCATTCTGATTTTGGATCGAAGCAAATAAGGATGGGCTCAAATAAATGTTTTGTTACAGGTTTCAACCTGTAATGTTTTGAATTTTTTTTTTTAAAATAAAGTTTAAAATGTAAAGTAAAGGTTTAAACAAGTTTTAAATCTAAGTTTAATCTGTATTCCAGCTTTGAAATAAAAGAAAAGTTTTTAAATTTAAATTGTTTTAAACAACTTTGAATGTTAACTTATATATTAAATATGGTTTGAATTTAAAATGAATTTGGTTTTAAAATTCTTTTAAATTTCTTTTATAAGAAAAATATTTCTTTAACACGTAATTCAAAAGGTTTTTGAATTGTTTTTTAAACTTTGTTAAAGTTAATTTGTATTCATTTTAAATCTTAAATTTAAAATGAAATTTGAAAGTAAATTTAAAAGTAAATTGTTTTAAAATGCTGTTGATAATGATAATTTAACCATTTATAAGTATAAAGTTTTATCTTAAAGTTAATTAGGATTTAATGATTTGTGAATCATTAAATTTTTAAGGTAACTAAAATGGATAATTAATTTAATTAATTAATTTACGATTTGGGTTAATTAAATAAGTAATTAAAGGTTTAAATTAATTAATTAAGGTTTAATATTAATTAATTAGGAATAATTAATTTGTAATTAAGGATTATTTAATAGATAAGATTAGAATATTAATTAATGATTAGAAATTACTTAATCAAGTAATTAAAGATCAATTAAGTTGCATTTAAAACTTAATTGATTAAACAATTAGGATTAATTAATGGATTATTAAAGATTTATTAAATTGTAATTAATAATGATTATTCTAAGTTAATTACTTAAGGAAAGTAATTAAAGAATTGTTAATAGTTAATGAAGGTCATTAACTTAAGGTTATTTAATAATTAATTAATGTGATTAATTTTAATAATTAATTAGATTAATTAATTAAAGATATTCATTGTTGAAAATGTTTAAGCGTAATTACTTAATGGAAGTAATTAAGGAATTAATTACTCAATATAATTAATTGAGTTTAATGTGATTAGTTCAAGTTAATTAATTAAGTTCAATTAATTTAAGATAATCACTGGATTATTTGTTAAGTATAATTACTTAATGTAATTAATGAAGAATAATTACTTAGTGAAGTAATTAAGATTGGTAATTATAAGATGTAATTAATTGAAGATTGAAAGTAGTCTTGGGTTTAATTACTTAAGTGTAATTATTAAAGAAGGATAATTACTTAAAGAAAGTAATTAATAATTATTTACTTAGTGTAATTAATTTAAGAATTGATTAATAATGTTATTTGAAGATAATTAAGTGATGTAATTAACTAAGGATAATTAATTACTGAATGAGATTAATCAAGGGTGATTAATAGGTATAATTAATTAAAGATTAATTATTAAATGTAATTAATTAAGGAGTAATCATAGTCTCCCTGTCCCCAAAGTTTATGTCCCCAAAGTTTAAAAAATCATCTTCCATGGCTACAGGCGATTTGTAGATCTGGCGGTTTCATCAATTCATGTCCGCTTCCTCTTCATTTCCTCAACGCCCCGCCTCCCCCTCATCTACGCGCTCTGGTCGTTCATTTAGACCCATGTCTAATGCCATTGTAGCTCGTCCCGACCTCCTTTCATCCCTAGATTTTCCTCCGCTCCCTGTTAACAATCAGCCCCTCCAAGCACCTACATCCCTCCTTCGTTTGAATGAATCTTCTGCGGTAGCATACCGTGGTGATGCTGCATTTTCGTCTGCGTCTTCAACTGGAACAGCGATTATCCCCCCTTTGTCCAGCTCCAAAGTAAGTGTTGATGTTATACCCAGTCTTGATTTGGGTCACCTAATGTCGGATGAGTTGATTATGGATAGTGCACAAGTTGAGGCTATTCATGTGTCTCCATTGGTTGCGCTTGCAGCCAATATAATTGGTTCTGAGGTTGGCACTCAATCTGCTCGTCATATTGCCAAAGACAAGGTTGGCACTGTTTCTTCTGTTTTAACTCCAGATGAATGCTTACTTGCGAGTGCTTCTCCCACTGTGGTCCAATGCCTCAAGCCTGTGGCAACATCTAGTGATGTGGTATGTACCACTGCTGTCAATATCTCTAATGTTCCCAGAACGTGGTCTTCCCTTTTTACTTCCATGCCCCGTAATGCGGGTGTTTATGAACCGATCGATTTTGATATCGTTGAAGAAAACGGGGTTATGATCCCTCCCCCCTGTGTTATGCAAGCTGGTTTGGAGTTTTGGTCAGGATATGTAGTTGGTTTCTTTTTGGATCCTAATCATCGACTTCGTGATGTCGCTGCTGTATGTCGTAGGGCATGGGGTCTGCGAGGTGGTCTCAAAGTTAAATTAATCGATTCCTTGTATTTCCTGTTGTTCTCCTCCCCTGAGGAACGCAGTCGTGTTCTTGAGTCTGATCCCTCCTTCTTTGATGGTCAGCCTTTTATTCTTACCCCCTGGTCTCCTACGATAGCTAGTGTTCGTGAGCAAGTTTTTTCTGTCCCTGTCTGGGTTTATTTCTCCCAAATTCCATCAGCTTTACAGCCGTTGCTTGGCTTGAATTGGCTTGCGTGCAATATTGGAAAATTGAAATGTTTTGACACTAACACGGTCACGCGTGATAAGCTTGTTTATGCCAAAGCTTTGATTGAGATTACTCCCGATAAGCCTCTTCCCTCTTCTATTCCTGTTCAGCTTGCCGTTGGCCATGTGGTGGATGTTCGCGTTCGTTATGGATGGGTCCCTGACATTTGTTCCTCTTGTCACTCTTTTGGTCATGTTGTCACTGATTGCGTGCATTCTGTAGTTCCTGCTGCTGCTCCTAAGATCCCTCTTCCTCGTCCTCCACTTAGAAAATGGGTTCCCAAGGCCTCTCTGGCTGCGACTGTCTCTAGTCCATCCCTTCCCATAGTGCATCCTGTCTCCCCTGATCCTGTTGTTGTTCCTCCAGTTCCCCCTGTCGTTCCGGTTATCTATCCCCCGCATGTTGTTTGGGCTGGGTCTGAACATAGTTGGGTTGATTGTCGTTCTGATATGAGATTCAACCCCGTGGATAACTCATATTTTCGATACATTTCTGAGGATTTATTAGATCTACGATGCCTATATTACTGTATTTTAGGTGATTCCTTGGTTCTAGACATGGATGGTCCGTATGCTGAGATGAATTCTACTCTTCTTGCTGATACTACCTGGGATCGTTCCTTTGTATACACTTCTGATACCGAATGTTATGATCCTACCCTTGCTGCTCTATTTCGTCCCTATATTGGTCTTCTTGAGGGTGGAACATTGGTTTCTTCCAAGGATGTTGTGGGAGAGGGAGATTCGTCCTCTGCGGAGGAGAACTAGCTGTGTTATTTTATTATATAGTAGTTGTGACGTAGCTGTCACACTCCTGTGCTGTACTAGTTGTTTTTTGTCTTTCCCAAACTAGTAGCTAAGGTGTCTCTACCTTACTCCTGTACTTCGAATTTATTACTTTCGTAATAAAAGTGGTCGGTCCACTATAAAACCGTCGGCCTTGCCAAAAAAAAAAATAAAAAAAAAAAAAAAATAAAAAAAAAAAAAAAAATTAAGGAGTAATTAATTTATTTTAATAAAGTAATTAAGGGCAGTTAATCACTGAATGTGATTAATCAACATTGAATAATGAATAATTAATTTAAGGATTAATTACTTAATGTAATTAATTAATTTAAATAAAGTAATTAATTAAAGAAGTAATTAGGGATCATTAATTAATATAATTAATGAAATTAATATAATTAATGATGTAATTAAGGATTGTTTAATTAAAATTAATTAATCAGTGATAAGTGATTATGAAGTAATTAATTAATGTAATTAGTTAAGGATCAATTGTAATTAATTATAATTAATTAATGAAGTAATTAAAGGTTAATTACTGTAAATGGTTAAGGATAATTAATTTGTAAGTAATTAAAGGTTATTTACTTAAATGTAATTAGACAATAATTAATCAAGGATGATAAATTGAAATGAGTAATTAGAGAATGATTAATTAATTGATTTGTAATTAATTAATGGTTAAGTACGCAGGATTTATAGAATGAAGTAATTAATTTAATTTATTTTTAATTAATTAGATGGAAGTAATTAATTTAATTCATTTTAAATTAATTAGAAATAGTGTGATTAATTAATCCTTGCTTGTGTATGGATGGATGATATTGGTTGCCTTGAATGGTTTTAGATCACTAATATGGGATATGTGATATGTGATGCTGTGTGATATGGATGTTTGGTTGAAGTGTGATGATAATTATCTATTTGTGATGATAATGTGAAATTATCTATTTATGATGATAATGTAGATTATCTATTGTGGGATTGTGAATTATCTATCTGTGTGCATATGGATAAATGAATTGAATTGTTTTAAACTTAAAACAACTTGGACCTAAAAGATATGTTTTGGATTTCGATGAGACAGGGATCGGGTTTCCAGATTTGGATATCCGAAAACCACATCGATCCAATTTAACGATAGGTCGTGAATCTGAAGTGAAGATAAAGATTTAGAGTGCAAGGGTTATCGTCGTTAACTCTGAGGGTGATTCCAAAATGAGTGTAACGAGATAATGCCTTCGGTTTCGTTCAAACTCGGAACAAACTTGTATGGATTGAATGCTTTCAACACACCGTCAGGTGGACGATGAGCATTCTAAGATAGATGTATTCTATAAACGTAATCGTAGCCTCAAGCCTCATCAATCGAGAATGGCTAAAACATGGGAGGTGCAGCAAGGTTAAGTGGGTAGCACCCAAGTAGGACAAGATTTTCCCCTGTCTAGAAGTCCCTTTTTATTCGGCTGTGGGCAGTTGGAACACGCGCCAACTGCGGGGTTGTCTTGTTCGGGACTATCCAGTAAGGGATGGTTCCGGCCTTGTGTTGCAGGGGATTTAGGGTGGATCCTCGGTATGTTGATCTAGGCCACGTACTGTGACGGGCGGTACCCCAGTAGCCCTGCCATTGATGGAAACCCAAACTCCAATAAGTGCCCTCGGATTTGATTGTAATCTTATGTATGCTGGAATTTAATAAATGTAACAATTTCGGCTATGTCATATTTACTTGAAAACCCTAGACCCTATTATAATATCACTGGATTTCCTATCAAATGTTTTGGTTAGCGTAAGGTAAAAACTTACCCATGTTTATGTGTGGGAAGTCTTACGTGATGCCGTTTGTTTTCAAAGGTTTTTGAAAGTTAAGCAACTTTAACCTGTTACTCACACCAGACCCATGTCTGACCCGGAGTTTATTTCTGTTTTCTTAAACTCTCGGGTACTCAAATTTTTACGAGTAGCCAAGGGATTCAGGTCAGCTTTGACGAATTGTGAAGGAACAATGGAGCAGGAGGCTTCAGCGTTGTAGATATTTTTAGTGTTCCGCTGTGATTGGTATCTCTGAATTGTATTGAGTTGTAATAACTAGACAGGCATTTTTAACTGCCTAGTATGTGATGTATAATCTGTGTAACTCCGATAATGGTTGTATACTATGTAATACTTATGTTATTAATATAATTTATTTGTTCCGCTATTGAGATTCTGATGTTGTTTCTTCTTTCTTCTCTATCTTTTCTCTTCTTTATCTCTTTCTTTCTTATTGATGATGCGTCATTCTGTGGGATGAATGGCGGGTCATTACAATATGCAGTCAAGGCTACTACATGGTGCAGCAGACACAAATGCACTGGCTTGAATACTACAAAACTGAGAAGACTAGACAGTCCAACCAAACTCAAGTGAACCATATAAGGCATAAGATTATGACTCATGTGGAACAAGTGAAGGGATGGAAGCAGTTCAATATCCAAGTAGAATACATGAATAACATATCTACAAGACTCGGTACAAAATAGTAGCATGGATGAGCACACAAATATACACAATAGACTCACGTAAATCATCACAGAAAAATGCAATGGCCAGAGGCTGTAGACAGTGAAATGCATATTACAACAACCAAGCTTAAACTCAAATATGTAACAACAAATTGCATGAACATCAACATGGCAGTTTAAAAATGTACAAGTGACTCGAAGCAGATGAATGCACCATAAATGCATAAGAAACAATGGAACATACACTTGAACCAGACTCAAGCAAATGTACATAGTGGAGTCATGAAACAACTTCAAAACTAAGTTTATAGCAGACTACATGAATAATACATCTACACAGGCGACAAGACAACTCGTCTAGCATGATCAGGTAGACTAGAGAACAACTACTATGAAGTCAACAAAGCATCCAGTACACAGAACTCAAGTCTGCAGCATATGATAGAATATATACATGCGAGAATACATACATACATACATACATACATACATACATACATACATACATTCATACATACATACATACATACATACATACATACATATATATAGTGAAACCAAGTGTATACAAGCTATATGAAGACTAACATCAGTGCACATGAGTTCAAATGCAAACACACAAACATATGTATATGCAACTATAAGTCACAGTACAACAAGCATACATATATACATATGCAACACACACACACATATATACAGACAATGCACATGTAACCAGGACCAATATGCAGTGATAGTGATCAATATACAGTTTAGTGACATCAAGTTATGGATATGCAAGTAATGCCACTCAGACCAATATCACACATAACTTCAAGCATCAGGTCGAAACCAACAGTAAAATTCACATGAAGCTGTAAGTGATTGAACGGAGTCAAAGTCAAATTTTCACAAATCAAAGTGGCCAAAGTCAACAGCGAACGAAGAGCGGAATCAATGTCAAGACACAATTCAAAGCCGTGATGACTAAGAAAAAGTCGAACAAGCTAAAATCAAAGCCGTGGTGACCAAGGAAAGTTCGAACAAATCAGAATCAATATGGTAACACCTAATCAAAGACCAAACAAGCTATGATAATCAAGCAAGAAATTATACGAATTGAAGAAATCAGAAAACATCACATGCGTTCAATCAAAAATCAGTGGCCGAGAAAAATCAATTGATGAACTCAAGTAAAAATATTCGAACGAAATTATAGGAATTCGAATCCTATATAACCCAATCATCATCGGCCTATAATGGCAATTGAGTTCAAGCATATCAATGAAATAATACAGAAAATCACATACCAAATTCATAACGAACTCGACGAATTTGAAGGAGCTATGTGTAAATCCAAGAAATGAACGATCGACAAAGCAAGCGACATGAAAAAATCTACTCGATCAATCAACTGTAATCGGAGGCCTCAAATTCCCAAAAGCCTTAATTTTCTTGAAGAGGAACGAATGAAAAAATAAACCGCCATTTTTTACAGGTCGAAGAAATAAAAGGAAAGGGGGAACATTTTTTTACTTCAAAATCTTTTGGGCCGGCTTCTTTAAACTATTATTTGGGCTTGAATTTTTAATTAGGGTTTTGTTTTTTTTTAATTTTTTTACTTTGTATTTTCCTTTGTAAACTTTTGTAATTATTCTAGCCATGTGATTAGGGGACGAACTACGGTGGTATAGTTCGAGAATTTGCAACTCAGTGGCTGAGTTGTGGCACGGTTTTGAGCATAGAGTTAGGTTAGTCGATATCGGATGTCCTGAGTTCATGTGTGTAAATGTTTGACTACTTAATTTCTAGCAGAAAACTTGGGGGCAATACATAGGCAGGGTTTTGTCGAAGTTGGGTAAATCTATGTTGCTCTATTTATGCTTTTTATATTCTACTATTATTCGTGTTGCTATTATTCTGCTGTTATCAGTGCTGCGATTATATTATATACTTCTGCATTAAATTTTTTGTAATTAATAGTATCACTCTATTCAACCCTCATCTATGGTGAAATCGATCATACAAGTGGTATCAGAGCTAGGAATAGAAGTCAATTTTTTCTTTAAAAAATTGATTTTTCAAAAACCACTTTTTGTTTTAAAAATTTGAATTTTTAAAATGGCCTCTTTTAATATTCTTTTGCTAAAGATCAGTCCATAGTTAGACTACCAATGTTCAATGGTGAATATGCTTATTGGAAAAAAGAATGAAAATCTTTCTGAAAACCATTGATGCTTGGAATATCGTTGATACAGGTTATAAGACCCCAATGTGATAACCCGGATTTTTGAATACCTGTATTTTATGGGTTAACCGAATTTAATTAATGGAAATATTGATTTATAAGTTAAATAAATAATTCTAGTAATGAAAGTATATATCTGAACAAGTTTGGTTTGATAATCTTTCTAGTATAATTGATTAGATTGGAAAAATTGATGTTTTCAAACAAATAATAAGGATGTTTGTATATATATAGATATAAATAGATTTTATAGGAATAAAGTTTTTATTTTTAAATTGAATAAGTAGTTCTATATGTACATATGTATAACTTGATTTGTAAATTGGATTTTAGAATTTAATTTGAATTCGAATTTGAATTTAAAGTTTGAAATTCAAAGGGTGAATATTTTGAAATATTTGAATTTAAAGATATTGTATAAGCTTTTATTTATAAATACAATTGATTTTATTTCTTTAATGCTATTTATATATATAGATAAGTATCATAAATTTATAAATTAAGGAAAAGCATTTTTATTAACAATTAAAAATTTGTATAAAAACATAAGTTAACAAGTGTAATTCATGAGATAAAAATTTTGACAAATGTAATAATTTTGTACATGAAATGAACAAGTGTCATTTTGATTTTATTTATTTTATATATAATTGGTTTATGTATTTTCCTTAAAAGAATCATTTATATAAATTATATATTTACTTAATAGGAAATATTTTTTTATGAAATGTAAACTTAAACTTAATACAAAGTAATTTAAATAATATAAAGATATTATCTACATGCATTTCACAAGTCTAAATGAATTATAAATTGTTAAGGACAAGTGTTAAATTTTCTAACAAGTGTCACTTTTTAAAATTTCTTTTATTTCATTTTAAGTAATCATAATTTAAGCCTATATATTAATCCATTTCTTCTCTTCATCTCCTTTTCTTCATCTTTATTTTAAAAACTCTAAGAAACAGGCTATAACCTGAAAACAACTTGCAAACCAGAGGAATAAACAAATGAATTAAACAAAATTCTTTCAAGTTTCTGAAAATTAAAGGCAATTGTAACGACCCAGAATTTTTATTAATTAAAAATTGAATATTTAATTAATTTTAAATATTAATAGGTGAATTTATTAGTCGAATAAATTTTTATTTGATTTATTGGATTTAATTAGATAATTAAATCAATAATTTAATATGTTAAATTATGGAAATAATTGAAAATAGAGTTAAATATGATTGAAAATGATTTGTAAAATTTTATTTTATCATGTTGAAGTTAGAATGATATTTTAGAACTTTTAAAATCGAATTAAAAGTAAATTTGTGAAAATTGAATATTTTAATATTTTATAATCGACTGTAAAATAGTCAATTTTTGAACAGCCTCAGAATTGAACGAAACCAGTTCCATTGGATCCGTAATAGTTAGTTATTACCGGATTTCAATTTTCGTGTCAATCGGAGTTATCGTTTGATCGTGGCAGCTCGAAACGCATCGAATTATTTTTAATTTAAATTTGGCGAGTCAAAATAGCCATTTTTCAAAAAGTCTCGGATTTCGACGAAACCAGTTTCATCGGATCCGTAATGTGATATTATTGTAAGGTTTCAAATTTCAAGTCAATTGGATTTACCGTTTGTCCGGTACAAATTAAAACGCCTAGAAATCGACTTAAATCGGTTTAATTTAAATTGAACGTTTTCAGCCATAACTCGCACAGATGTCCGAATTAGCTTCCGAAACCTGTTCCATTGTGTCCGGAACGCGGGATAAACCCTAGGTACGCTGGTTACGGCGTCTAAATCGGAGTTCGGAATTCCCGGGATGAATAGTGTCGATCGATTTTCCTATAAATAGCCCATAACTCAACAAAATAAATAAAATAAATTCTAAACCCTAATTGTTTCTACAGCCGCCACCCTTAAGCCATCAATGGCCGAAATTCCATCTCGTTTCCCCTCCGATTTCATCCAATCCACAAATCGATTCACGAAACTGTCAACTGCGAAGTTGTAGAGCACGATATGAACTACGAAACCAACGGCTGAGATCGATTTTTATTGAACGGTTCGTCGGCGAAGTGGCATGGAAGGAGGCACGTTCGGCCTCGGCGTGCGTGCACAGGTGGGGGCCGAGCTTTGAGCTACTCAGGGCGTTCATGGTGTTCATGATGGCCGTCGTAGTGGCGTAGGCCGATCGTCTTCAAAGCTAAGGATGGTGGAGCATAATTAGGCTAATAAGTGGCGGCTATGGGTTTGGGGGTCGCGTGGGTTAACTGGAAGATGGAGAAGATGAAAAGTGCGGTCCTGATTTGTTGGGCTTGAATCTAATGGTCATGATGAGCTAGGGTATAAAAATTTAAAATAGAATTTGTAATTCATGTATGTAAAATCGTGTACGAACTTGTAAAATTCATAACTTTTTCATACGAGGTCGAAAAAATGCAAACTCAGTTGCGTTGGAATCGTATGGACGAGCACTACGCGATGGAGTTGGTTTGGAGTCGTTTGGAGTTAGTGAGAATTTCGGGTAAAATTAAACGCGCGTTTAATTTTATTCGAAATAAAAGCTAAAACGGAAATTAAAACCAAGGTGAGAATTTCTCACTCAATCGAATAGATTTCGATTTTTTTTAAATAGTTAGATTTAAAATATTTGAATGCATGTTTGAATGATGACGGTAAATTATTGATTGTTAAAATAGACATTATGCGCCGTTAGTAAGCGGATGTTATTTAATATAAACATATACCGTGAATATTTCATAAACAGTGAAATTGGTATTATATATAATATCAATATATATATATTGGCATATGTATATATTGCAGTTGATTGATTTCCCGCATTTTTTGTTTAGCGGATGAGACCCTATTACGCCGTTAGTAAGCGGATAATATTTAATAAGAACATGTACCGCGATAATTTCGTACTGGAGCGAAATTGGTATTGTGCTAATGTTTTTGGATGCAGGAAACAGGTTGGAGGGATCCAACTGGATTCCTCAACAGTTTTTATTTTATTTCAGATATTTTGATATTTGATGGATTATCATATCGATATATGATATCGTTGTTAGTCGTGATTGACTATTTGGTGTGTAGCATCATTGGACCCAAATTTTGGGATTTTAAAATAATTTTTAAAGTGATTTTTGAAAATATACTATATTTTTGGAATTGATCCATTATAAATAAATAAACGTTATAATTTTTAAAGTTATAGAAATTATGGTTTTTGTGAAATATAGTAAAAAAAGCTGATTTTTAGAAATACGATTAAAAGTCGATTTTTGAGAAATATGAACTAATGATTTTATAAAATAATTTAGATTGGATTTTTGAATATATGATAAAAGTTTAAATATAGGATTTATTAAATTTGATTATCTTATAAATCGAAATGATGAAATTATAAAGGAATTTAAAGTCGTTTTAGAATAATAATATAAACTGATTTATATTAAGAGATTTATAAATGGATATTTATAAATTGGAATATAGACATTATAAAACAAGTTTTTATAAATGTTTGAATGTAGTGAGAATGAATTTCCTAAATGAATGAAATTTATGAAATTATAAACTGTGAAGTTATAAATGAAATTTTATAAGCAATAGGTTTATAAAATTTATAAAGTTATCGAAAGAATGAATTTTGGATAAATAAACAATCTTATAAGTTAAGATTAATAATTTGGGAAGTTAAATGAACGATTTTGTAAAATAATCGTTTTATAAGTAATTAACTTATAATATGAACTTGTAGTTTATAATTGAGTTATAAACTGGAATAGGTTAATAAAGGAATTTATAAAAAGGAAGTTTTTATAAATAAATAGAAACGGAATTTATAAACGTTGTTTTATAAATCCGCAAATGACTTATTTTGATAAGTTAATTGTTATAACTTAGAGATAGAGTTATATTCACATTTTGAACAGTGAATAATCCTTTAAGTTAAAGTGAATAGAAATGATGAAATTTGTTAAGGAAGTATATTCACGTTTTTGAATAGTGAATAATACGTTAAAGAAATTGTTTTAGATATGATGTTTTAAATAGAATTAAAACGATCTAACGATGGTTTAAAATGTGTTGAGATTCGAAACCATAGATTTCAACATTTATTGTTGAAATAGACGTTTTCGAGAAATAAAAGGAAATGGTAGACTATAACACTGTTGTTATAGTAAATGATTTCCGAAAGGAAATGTTTTTAATAGTATTGGGATTTATATATCTATTTTAAATTCGAATCCCTATACTAGTGATTTTGGGTTGTCGTAACGATGTTTTACGTAACATTCGTTTTGGCCCAAGTAAATATGTTTAAGTGAATAATTTCCTTAAAGAATGAAATATATACTTAATTCGATTTAAGTATATTGAATATTTTCTAAGTGTTGAAAATAAAAGAGATTTGTGAATTACTTATGAATAAATAAGTATGGAAATGTTTTCCAATGTGAAGTGAATATTTAGAATTTATCTTTTTGAAGATAAATTGAAAATGAATAATTGAAATCGTATATGCACGAATATTTTGAAATATAAATTCATTATGGAATTTATATGTGAAAAGTGAAATTGGTTAAAAATAAATATTGATTTATTTTTGAAGTGTTGGAATTTTATATCTTGTAAAGATATTTTGGAAATGTAAATAATTTGGAAAATTATTTGGAATCTGGTGATGTATGCATATCCATTGATAGTTCAATAGCCGACTATCAATATTTCCCTTTGAATGGGTATTTGATGTGAATATGATTGAATTTGAATGCACACTTATTTTTGAATAAGCGCTCACTATTCGGGTTAACCGGGAAAGGACCATGGGGTCGTATAACCCACTCCGAATATGTGATACGTCGTTGTGAATTGCATTGAAGATCGGTGTTGAAGACCGGTATTTGCAAGAGTGATAGGATGAACTATCGATTGACTCTGCACCGAGTTGCTCCGGTATTGAGTTCTCCATATGTGATGGTGAATCTGATCAGGATTGTGAATATCCGGATTGCAAGGACTTCTTTGTAAGTGCCTTCGGTTCTGTTCGAGCCCGGAACAGACTTGTATGGATTGTATGCCTGACATTACAAGTTGAGATATAAAGCCGATTTCTTTCAAATATATTTCTGTTGGTGGCGGAGAATTTATTCTTTGCTTAACACCCTTCTTTGAGACGTATGTGCTCAAAGGTTATATAGTTGAAGTTATCAGCGATATATTCCCAAATTGGTAATGTGACATGCTGAGTGATGCTGAAATGATCATTGTGTTGATTATTTATGATAGGATCATTTATTTGATCGTCTATCTTAGTGATCATTGTGTTGATCATTTGTTGACCCAAAGCATGGCTTTTGTATAAAGTATGTTTTGTGGACGTGAATTCGTCGAGCCTCACACCCCGTGAATGGTCAAAACAGGAAAGAAGCAGCAAGGTTATGAGGGGTAGCACCCTTTAGGATGTGTCCATTTCCTTCTGGAAAAGGGTGGTATCATGGTATGGAGCCCAGATACTTACTCATGTTGAAAACACTTTATGATTGTGTGAATTGATTACGAGCGCTCGGTGAAAAGGTCCCAAAGGACCGGGGGATGGCATATTCGGTCAGTTGTTACTCAGTTAGGAGTAACCCGGCCTTGTGTTGGTAGAGATCCGGTTTGGTTCTCGGGGATGTCCATCCAGAGGCATTCTCATGTGGCAATGGGAAGTTCCTTGGCCTGACCATTTGTTGGAAATCCAAAGAAACAATACGAAACTTGTACGGTTTTAGTTGTAGAACCTGCCATTTAATATGGTAGCTATTAGTAGGCATAATATAATGGTACCTATGCTGGCTAAGATTTATATTCTACTTTCGAAATGAATTTTTCCTACACTATGCACTAATAATAATATCAAATGCTCTTTTTAAATGCGTATCAAGCATGTTTGACTAACATAAGAAGAAATCTCCTCCAAGTCTGCGTTTGCATTGTGTGTGTGGTGGGAGGTCTTATGGTAGTCTCATTTTTAAAAGCATTGCGAATTGAATTAAAAATATTCCTCTTTTTGATTTTAAAGATAAATAAACTGTTTTGAGTTCTCACACCAGTCACATGACTGACTCGGAGTTTATTGTTTTCCTTCCTAAACTCTGGGTGCCCACCAATTTCCACACGGGCAGTTAAGAGTTAGGTTTATCAGGATATTCTGGATATTCAGGAGTTGCTGGAGGCAAGCTGGATGGCATGGCGTATTACTAGTTTATATAGTATTTCTTTTTCCGCTGCACTGTTTGTTGTATGTTGTTGTACACTCTGATGATATGATGTAATGTAATGTATAAAATGTAATAACTGAAATAGTTCTTTGTTTAAAGATTATTCATTTATTATTATATGTTGTTCCGCTGCGAATTGTGAGATTCTGTTGTTGTTCTTTTTGTTTCCTTTCTGTCCGTTCTATTTTCAAATTCTCTTTTTCTATTTTTAAAATTCTTCTATCTTCTGTTTTTCTAATTCTCTGTTTTCTAAAAATTGTCTATCTTCTTTTCCTCTCTATTTCCTATCTTTTTCTTTCTTTTTCTTTTCCTAAATTCTTTTTCTTAAAACCCCTAAGGGTTCGTATTTTCGTTCATCTTGAATTAAACAAAGGAGATTAGTGTCTATTCAAGGAGTACGGACTTACGGGTCTTTACATTAGGCAATCTTCTCCAATCTGAAACAAAAGCAACGACTAGATGTAAGCATATCGAAATCATCTCAAGCAATAAGGATCAGTTCAGATTCAATTTGCAAGCAGCATTCAGATCAAAAATCAAATACTTAAAGCAAAGTTCAAATTAAAAAAAAAACTGCTTCTCTGATAAAAGCATATGCAGGTAAGTAAATACTTTTTTAAAAACAGATTTTACTTTTTGATTTTATGGATGCATGTGATGAATTAGTACAGAAAATGTTTAATATGGCTGCATTGATTTATTTTATCTGGAATAGATGATGGTTTTGCTTTGTTTATATGTGTGAATGTCTATTTGTATGCAAAACTATCTCTGTTATTTTCTCAGACTTGATTTACCTTTTAAAATTCATATTTGCTCTTGAAATCAGAATGAAGTTCTGATCTATGAACGAAAAATAATCTTTATAGCTAGATGTTAATCCTAAAAATAGTTTTAGGATTTTATAATTAGGGATAAACTCAAATTTGGGGAAAATTACAGTGGAAATCCAATTTTGTTCGAAAATCAACTAATTCAATTCCTGATTTGAATTGCATGAATGAATTCGAGTGTGAAAATCATGATTTTTAACATACATTTCATGATTTTTAAATCGATATTCGATTAAAATTCCTGTAATGAACGGTTCTGGCATTTTGGTTAACTTCCATTGATTGGCACGGCGGTGGTGGTCGAATTTTCAGTTGAAGCTTGCTGGAGTATCGACGATGATGAGAAAAATAGCCTCCTATTTTTCTAATGGCCAAGGTGGCCAGAATAGGATGATTTAGGGTTTATGTGGACTGTTTGGTCGTGACTGAACCTCTGGGACGTACGACTTCGGTGGCCATCGTTGACTATCGCATTTGGGGAGATGGTGCTGGAGGTTGAAGCGAATCTTTGTTGAGGTCGGCGAGGGCTCTCGGGGACGTAATCATCGGTGGTGGGTGATTTTCCGATCAGGATTTACTCTAGATTTTTATTTGGTGAGGCTCGATTTCGATTCACGTCGAATTCAGGGTGTTGTGTGGTCGTGCTTGGTTGCGTGTGTCGACGGCGATGTATTGGAGTCATCGTAGTTAGTCGGAGCGACGAGATTCGCTAGTGCACATGCACGTTGTGTCAGGTGATGTTTGGCTGTGCTTTGAGTTGGGGTTCTCGGGGACGAGCTCGGGTGAGTTGGGATTCTACTCGAACTAGGAGAGGTTCGAATGATCCTCGTGTTTTGCTTCGATAAATCAGATGTTGGTTCGGGTTGATTTGAGTTGTGTTCAGGGTTTTAAGTTTGATGGCAACCAGTTTCAATGTTAAGAAAATGCAGATTTTTTTTAGAACGAAGTTTTTAACAATGTTAAAGTTTAAATAATTTAGATTTAAAAGAAATGTTTAGTTAATTTGTGGTGTGATTAAATGGATATGTTTGTAAAATAAATTATTTAACAAGCTTTTAAATTTAGGTAATTAAAGTGATTAAGTTTTCAAAAGGAGTTACAACAAGTCTTTAAGTAGGGTTTTAGAGATTTTAAATGTTTTAAACAAGTTTCTAGTTAAAGAAACAATTAATTCTAAAGTAAAGATTTATCGGGTTTCAAAATATATTTTACGTAGTTGAGTTTAAAGGATATTATAATTAAGTTTTTAAGAATAAATTTATTTGAACAAGTTTGAAAAGATTTTCAAAGGTTCTAAATATCCAAATTTAAATGTTTAAATTGTTTTGTTCTTAAGTAAAATTATAAATTTTCAAATATATAATTAAAGGGATAATAACTCTATGTAATTAATTAATATGATTAGTTTAAGTTAATTAATTGGTTTAATTAATTTAAATAACCACTTGATGATGGGATTGAGTATAATTTGTTAATGAGATTTATAAAGTGTAATTACTTAGTGAAGTAATTAGTAATGGGAATTACAGGATGTAATTAATTGGAGATTGAAAGTAATTTTGGGTTAATTATCTGGTGTAATTAATATGAAAAATAATTACCTAGTAGAAGCAATTAATAATTAATTACTTAGTGTAATTAATTTAACATTTGACAAATAAAGTTATAGGAAGTTAATTAAGTGATGTAATTAATTAAGAGTAATTAATTACAGAATGAGTTTAACCAAGGGTGATTAATAAATATAATTAATTAAAGATTAAGTATAATTACTTAAGGTAATTAACAAGGTGTAATTACTTAGTGAAGTAATGAGTGGATAATTACTGGATGTAATTAATTAAAAGGAAATTACTTGATGGGAAGTAACTAAAGGATAATTACTTGGTGGAGGGAATTAAGTGATAATTACTCAGTGTAATTAAAGGATTAAGTAATATAATTATCAAGGAGTTGGTTTAATTGATGGAGTAATTTAGAAAAGTTAATTTCTGATTGTGATTAATCAAGGTTGATTAATGAATGTAATCAAGTTAAAGGTTAATTATTAAATGAAATTTAAGAATAATTAACTAATGAAAGTAATTAAAGGATCATTAATTAATGTAATTAATGGAAGTGATCAATCTTGTTTATGAATGATTGAATAATGATGAGCGCTTTGAATTGGTTGATATCTCTGATATGAACTGCTTGTGTTATGATATGTTGAATGGACGGTGATAATGTGATTATCTATCAATCATGAATTGCTGTGTAAAAGTGTTATCCGGTAAGTAAAGATTGAATGGTATTTAATTAGATAACTTGGGTTTAGATGACACTGGATTCGAAGAGACCAGAGTCGGGTATTAGTGAATATCCGAAACCACTTCCATTATTTAAAGATTGATAGGTGAAATCAATAGGCTGGTATGGAATAATTTAAGTAAATTGGTCCATTTAATCTAAGTTTTTGTACTTAGAAATTGATGTGTGAAATAAGTAATGTCTATAACAACTTGTGAAGTTGTAAATTGATACAAGTTACCCGGGTTTATATAAGTTGTATGCTTTTGTATTCCATGTTAGTTGGGTTTACTCACGCTGGTTTCCAGCCTGACCCGGGTGTTACTTTGATGTAATGCTCGGGTCAGACCGAGTATTACAGATTTTCAGGTAAAGACGTTCTGGAGCTCAGGAGACGAGTTGGATGGCAGGATCGTATGTAGAGTATTCCGCTGTGTTTATTTGTAGCTTACCTGGGGCATGTTGAGTTAAACTACTCAGTGTTGTGTAAATATTGTAACTCTGATATATTAAAGTGTAATTTGACCAGTACAGTTTTCCTTTGTATAACTACTATTTATTCAATATTATATTTTGATCCGCTGCGAATGTGAGAATCTGTGTTTTGGTGTTTCTGTTTTCTTTTTTAATCTCTTTCTTATTTTTCGTAACTATCTGGAGTTTTCGGGATCGAAAATTCTGGGTCGTTACACCCAACTATTATGGTAGATAATTAGGAAATAGATAAACCGATGGATCAATGAAAGATCTTGAAAATAGACTACAAAATGCTAATGCTAAAGCTGTGAATTCTATTATTTGTTCAATGGATCAAATCAAATTTAATCATGTCTCGCATTGTCTAACTACATAGGGAATATGGCACACACTTGAAGTGACTCAAGAAGGAACATCTCAAGTCAAAAAATCTCGCCTTGCTATGCTTAGTAGCGAATACAAGAATTTCACAATGGCCAAGAAAGAAAATGTCGTAGAGATGTATGGACGAATTTCCAATATCGTATACAAACCAAAAGCTCTTGGAAAATCATACACAAAGTTGGAGATAGTCCGAAAAATTCTCAGAGTCCTTCCGTGAAATTTTGAAGCCAAAGTCACTACTATTCAAGAATCAAAAAATTTGAAAAAAATCAAAGTTGAAGAACTCATCGGAAATCTCACCACTTATGAGCTAGAAATGGAATTCAATGAAGAGCGTGAAGGAGGTGACACTCGAAAGAAATCGATAGCTCTCAAAGGAACAACGAAAAGTGACGATGATGATGGTGATGATGATGGAGCTGTTGAGATAGAACTATTAATAAAGAAATTCAAAATATGGTATCACAAGTACGAAAACCGGCTCTAAATCAAAAATTGAAAAACAAAATAGCCAAAGCTCTAGGCAACTCAGAAGAACAGGAGATCATCTGTCACAAGTGCAACAAACCCAGTCATATCAAGCCCAATTGTCCATAGAATCAATTCAACCAAAGAAAGAAACCAAAAAGGAGAAGTTTTGCAGCTTCTTGGGATGAAACTGATGGAGACGATAAAAGCACTGGCAGTGAGAGTGAAAAAGCAGATTTGTGTCTTCAAGGTGATAAAACTGACAGTGATGATGACGAGCCGAGCCAGGTATCAAAACTTACTCATTCAGAATCGTTTATATATTTTCACGAAGTAAATGGATGTTTTGAACGACTTAGGGAGAAATACAATAAAATTGAACCACAAAGAGATACTTTAATAGAATTAAATAAACAACTTGACTAATTGGTTAAAAACTATCAAAGCAAGAGCCTTAAGTGTGATAAGTGTCATTCATTTGAAGAAGAAACTAAAAAATCAGAAATTAAAATTAAATCGCCGGAAAATGAAATACTGATTTTGAAAGAAAGTGAAAATACGAGGAGAGAAAATTCTATTAAAAAGTGCACACAACTATTGAAGGAAAATGAATCTCTTAAAACACAAGTCCAATAGTTGTCTACAACTTTTGAAAAAATTTCCAAAGGAGAAAAATCATTAAATATGCTATTAGGGAAACAAACAGTCAATCCTGTTAGACAAGGACTTGGGTATAATCAATTTGAAAGTGTTATAAGCAAAATTAATCAAGTCAAATCCGAGGGCACAATTCGTAGAAAAATTGGACACACTTAAACCATTTGCTGGTATAGACCCAAACGCATGAAAACAATTCCAATTTGGGTTCCCAAAGGCACAAATGTAAAATCCCTTAAAGTTAAACAAATCTAGGTGCCAAAAAGAACAAATATAAATTCTCTTGGATCTACTCAAATATATTTTTCAAAATCAATTACCACCAACAACCTTGGACCTATAAAAACAAATAGGTCACAAAAATCTTTTCTCGTGTAAGTGAGGTGGCAGGCTAAGGAATAATAGCGGTGTTACCTGATTCTAGCTATTCTAGGCACACGACGGGCGACAAATCAAAGTTTCTTAGCCTAGTACAAAGGTGCCCGAATCACAATAGGAAACAACGAAAAATTATCGTAAAGTTAAAATAGGTAACGGTACATCTATCCTGAACGATATATTAAATGTGATAATCTGCACCATAATCTCAACTAAATCAACCGGTTATGTGATAAAGAAATGAATGTTGATTTTGATTCTGGCTCTTTCAAAATTGTTAGCCAATTATCGTTTTATGCCGAGAACACTACATGTATGTCTAGAGTCTTTGAACTACTTCATATAGATCTTTTTGGATTAATGATGATGTTTTATTGATTGTTGATTGCTCATGATAAAAGTGGATATATTTATCTTATCTGACACTATGTTCACTGTTTGATTATTTGCACAGTTTCAAGTAAAATCCGAAAGAATTTCATTTAAAAGCTTTAAAAGATTTTAAAGTATGTGTTGCAACTTCATGGTCTGGTCTATAACATCAAACTAATGATAATCTTGAGTCAAAGGGAAATTCAGATGCAGATTACACTGGTAATCTAGTTGATAAAAAATTACTAGTGGAACGTGATTTATGCTGAGACATTCATAAGCTGCATCACATTTTTCAAAGAAAATATCTGCATATTTTCCATTTCAAATAATTTTCAAATAGCAGACATTTTTCTTCAAAAACCCCTTCAAAAAATAGTTGACATTGTTTCAGATTAGAAACTTTGGAAAGTTTGTTTTTATAATTATTTTTGGATTAGATCTTAAATGACTACATCAACTAATCCGACTCCCTACTGATTATCAAAAAGATAAACATTGATTGAAAAAGTGACGAGTGTTGATATTGATCACATATTATAACTTGAGACAGTATATTTAGTAATTTTCTTTAGAAATTTAAAAAAGAGTTATAAAAACTTTTTGTTGGTAAAAATTCCATAACCATTTCTACTTCTATCATATTTTTGTCGACCATCACTCATCAAAATCCAATGTAGTATGTCAATATGTGGTATTTTAAATAGGAAATTACTGGCTTTCATTTTATTGTACATTTAGCAATAAGAATATCCAAAGTATTCACTATCATTTAAAAGTTCTCACGGTTATGCATGGGTGAATTACTTGGAATTTTTGATTATGTGCTTTCATACTCATTTAAAAGTCCTCACAGTTATGCATGTATGGAACGCATATCAAAATTAATTAAAATAGACAAGTTGATTCTAATCCTATTAAAAGTCCTCACAGTTATGCGTGGTTAGAAGATACTTGAATTCATTTTTTTATTATAAAAATTTAGAATACTATTAATCTTATTTAAAAGTTCTAACGGTTATGCATGGTTAGTAGATATTCAAATTCCTAATATAAGTATACCACAAAATACACGACTATATGGTTTCATATGATGACATCATTCCTATCATTCTAAAGTGGAATATGTGTCAAACAGTGTATTTATGAATTTTATTTGATTTTTATTGAAATTTAATATTTATACTCGATTAGGTATTAATGCTGTATTAATGTCTATCACTTTATCTCTATTTTTTCTAACATTGTTACTCTTTTGTGATAACAAAATGGGGGAGAGAAAAGTTAAGATTTTGGCGAATAAAGGCCAAATATTTTATTTATCAAATATTTTATTTCATATTTACTATTTGCATCTAGGTTCATCTGCATATTTTTCTCATGTGTATATGAAGGGGAACGTTGTGTAGAGAGGGAGCATTCAAATAGGGGAGCAAATTGAATGATCAAATACATTTAATAAATTCAAAATCTTAAATATATGTTTGTTCTTATCAAAAGGGGGAGATTGTTAAATATACTAGTATATGATTTTTGTTTGATGATAATAAACATATATATATATATATATTCATTTAAATGTATTTTTTATTGTACTATTTTATTTTCACATAATTAAATAAATACTTGTTGAATAAAATAAATAACACAGAAATTGTGACGCCCCACCTCTATGCTCACAATAACAAAGAGTATTAAAAAATACTGTTTGTTATTACGAAGAATAAGGCTGGATAGGAGCGGCCATCCGTAGTTGGACCTTACACTAGTATTGGCTATCTCGATAGGAGTGGTATACTTTTTTTTCATCTCTTATTTATTTACTCCCATCGACATATCCAATTCCAGTATAAAACGAACTATGATGGTTCATAATAGTTTAGGACAACATATATAATAGCAACACAGATAAGCTAAATGCGGAACACAGATAATAAAAAGTCTCATATATATAACTGATGTCAGTTACAATGCACGTGATACAATACATATGATACAATTACAACTGTCGACACAGGATGTTACATATACAGGTACATTATTGACAACAATATACATGAATACATATCATCCTATACTATAACAACGACCACTCCAAATGATATAAAGAGACTTCACAGCTCAAGCAGCAACCCAAAGCAAGATATCTACAACCTGAAATAACTCGGTCTGACCCGAGTATTAAATTCAAAAGAAAATAATACGCGGGTCAGTTTAATTCAAACTCAGTTATTAATGCACGGAAGCAATAATAATTAAATAAGCAAATAGACGACAGTCACAAATATCTCACCTATCCAATCCTTTAATAAGTAAATCGGATAACGGTAAATATAACACGTAATAGTGTTAAACAGCAAATCAGCAAATTCAAATTATCAACGAAGATAAATGAAAGGATTATCAATGAAGATAATTTAGAAAACAACAGAATTGCCTAAACGGCAATTGACAACAAAATATAATTATTAAACAAATAATTAGAAACTCATAATCTAATTATGAAATAGATAATTAGGTAACAACAAAATGATCAAATCAAACCAAATCAAATTACAATTTCAAAATATTGAATTGGACAAAGCAATTCAAGTAATTGAAATATCACTTAAAAACATCAATTCTGGTAGGGCTGCAGCACACGCATGCGTGTACTGCCTCGCCACTACAGCATATGAAATACGCAAAAGATCAAAAGATCAAAAGCAAATAGAATATTAATAAAAGCAATACTGTGTGGTTGTAGTACACGCTCGCGTGCACTGCCTTGCCATTATGGTATATGATGTCATCACAACTCCAAATATTAACAGCAAGTCGAAGCTGCAAAGGTCAAGTCACGGCTATCATGACTCAACAGAACTGCAAAGCAACTCAACTCGAATGACCAAGTGCACAAAGGAAGTGGTACAACTACATGAAGACAATAGAATAATGGTGAAAGCACCAAAGATATGACAACACAGCACATAGCATTGTCAATGAAACGAGCAACAGTGCATATTATCAAAGGAGTAAATTAAACAACAGAAGGAGTATGGTAAAGCAACTGAACTACACAACATCTATATATACAACTCCAATGAGACTGCACAATTGATCACTGTGACACAAATACACAGTGTATACATCACCAGACCAGCATGATCATAGAGAAGCAAAAGCAAGTGAACGAGGTGCACATGAATGCACAGTGCAAACTACTGCACCCAGTTAATGACAAAAAATGAAATAGTTAAACAACTGTGGAGCAACAATATACGTATATGATCTCACATATATGCAACATAGTATGCAGTGGACACAAGTGCTGAACCAATAATGCAAGTCCAAACCAACATAACAGCTAAAAAATGCCACCAAGTGGATATGTACACGAACACATATTAGCCCATATATGCAAACTTCCCCAAAAATGAATCAGAAGCATGTGCACCTAAAATCCAAACAAAAGTTAAACTACAAACATACTTGCAATTGAAACTACACACAGGCAGTGCCTACATGAAGCAAAGACCAGAAATGTGTGATACAAGAGAAAGTGACTTCAATAACTAAACATGAAGTGTGGATACAAAATGATACAAGTGAAGTGCATAAGTATTCCAGATCCAAACAACACAAGTGCAACATGCAGTTTGATCAAAATCGAACAATACAAAACCTCAATAGCAACACGACTCAATGCATAAGCACTATGCAGAGCTCGAGGCTACCAAGATAAACAATTTGTCTCAAAGTAAAATGACACAGTTACAAGATGAAATGCACAATGTCACTGCAGTTGCAAACCAGTGGATTGCAAAAGTCAACCAGGCTACACAATGAACTCAAGCTCATGTGAATATAAGTCAGAATACAACAAGCTCCAATTAGTTGATAATGCCCAAGAACAAAATGAAACAACGGTGGCGGCATGGAGCTACAGACTAACAAAACACCAAAACAAATGTACACAAAAATACATATATGTGTACAACTCGAATAAACAAGTAGACAGAGAGCAGTGCAACAAAGACCACCAAGTTCAACATAAATGCAACAGTTAATGGTCAAAGTCGAGCACATAAACGACTTCAACATATGATCAGTGGCAAGCATGCAAATACACAGTGCAAAAATGAATGCATACATGGATGCAGACATGCCAAAATTCTTATGAAGCTGAAAATGAACAAAGTGCCAGAAATCAAAACAGTTTCAAGTTGAACAACAGAATGACCGAAGTTTCGAACCAAAAATGAGGCCGAAGCCAAAATACTATCACAAAATTAAAATGACCGAAGTCAAAGTACCAGATTCAAAGCCGTGGAAATCACAAAATCACATATATATGAAATTGAATTAGATGTGAGTAATTAAAAATCACTCACCTTGCTTTGACGAGCACGAAGCCAAAGATTGAACGATCGAAATCGAAGAGAGACGAACCCTAATTTTTGTTAAAGAGGAACGAACGAGCTGCCAGTTTTATTCTTTCGTTTGTTTGTTTAGGGTTGCGAAAATGAATGAATAAAGGGGGAATGGTATTTACTTTGAGAATTTCACAGCCCCAAAATAAAACATGGGCCAAGATTCAATTTTCAAAGCCCACCAACACTTAACAACTTATTAAAAGAGTTTTAGCCCAATTAAAACTCCAATTAGCCATTAGCTATCAACATTAATCGTTTCACGACGATAACTAATTTTTACAAAACCCCGGGTTGTTACAGAATTTAAATTCAAGCAAATATTTTATTCAGACAAATAGTTTATTGCAATTTTGAATAGTACAAATTTGAGCTCTCACTGTGTGTGTGTGTATATATATATATATATATATATATATATATAATTTTTGATTACATCACAATTTTTAATTACATTACCACCTAACTACATATCACTCTTTCACTCGTATTTATCTTCAACTCTATTCCAGATTGAATCCAACATCTGAGCAATCTGCAAAATACATACTGACGTAGTAAAATCAAAAAGGAAATATTTTTGTAGTGTATAATAAAAAGTCTTTTCGAAAATATTATCTACCTCAGTTATTTTGGTTGTTCGTCATCACATTTATTTTGAATTCATCATATACGAACAACTTGTGACATGCACAGCGTATCACTGTACATGCCACAAGCCATGCACACCGATATACACTTGATAAAACTGCAGGCACAGGTGAGCATAAGGTCAAACCCGAGCCGGGGCTGGAATCAACTCAAGTGCGATACAAATAAAGTCATAATACGAGCACAAGTTCTAGCCCGAGCCAAAGCTAGGTTCAACTCAAGTGCATGCAATATAAATCAATGGGTTAAGTTTTAATGACTCAAACAAGCCTCGACCAAAATTCAATGTGTGCACTTGAAAAGTACTCGACCAGTCAAACTGCACCAGATCAGTAAACACTTAACGAATCACATATGCACAAGCAAGCTACAAAAAGACCAAGTTAAAACAGAGCAACCTGATATGCAAGCAAGGCTACTGCATGGCACAGCAAACACAAATGCACTGGCTCGAATAATACTAAACCGAGGAGACTAGACAGTCCAACCAAACTGAAGTGAACCAGATAAGGCACAAGCTTACGACTCATATAGAAAAAGTGAAGGGATGGAAGCAGTTCAATATCCAAGCAGAATACATAAATGACATATCTACAAGACTTGGTGCAAAACAATGGATGAGCACACAAATATACACGTCAGAGTTAAGTAAATCATCACAGAAAAATGGAATGACCAAAAGCTGTAGACAGTGAAATGCAGACTACAACAACCAAGCTTAATGTAACGACCCAATTTTTCGACTTCCAAAAGTCGATATTAATACGTCCACTGTATCAAATGCCGCACAGCCGAATGCCAGAAAACCGAACCGTTAGGGTTTCAAAAGAAGAAGATAGAAGTCGAAAAAGATGTGCTGTGGAGATCTGGAGTTCAAGCTGGATGGCGAGACGTATCACCTATACTATGTAGTGTCCGTTGCGTTTTAAACTAAAATTAGTTTGCATATATCTATTTCCTTTTTGAAGCTATATACTTACAAAAATAAATTGTATAAGTTTCATTTAAATTTTTTATTTCCCAAACCTTGTATATATATATATATATATGTATAAATAAGAAAAAATATATAGAAATTTTAAATGGTAATATAAATCATTTTTATAAGTATATATATACGTAGTTTCAATAAAATTATTTTAAACGAAAAAGTTTTGATTTAAATTAAATAATTAGAAAAAATAAAATAATTTAAAGGAAATTTATTTAAATAAAATTATTTTAAACAAATCGTTAGTTAATTAAAATTATTAAATGGAAATTTAATCTATTTGATTGGTTCAGATATTAATAAAATCATATAATTGTTTTACAAGGTCTGAAACTGTGAAGAAATGGTCAAAATGGAAACGGATTGCAAATCAAAGGTAAGATCTTCTCACTTAAATTATAATAATTGAAAATTTCAGTTATTGATTGATTGTTGGACCGTGATAGTTAAATTTAAAACTGTTGATTGTATGCTTGAATGATAAATTATTATCAGTTGTATTGAATTAGACCCTATGCGCCGCATAATAGCGGGTGATATTATATTAAACCCATATACCGTGATATCCCACCTCGAAATGGAATTGGTATTATATATGTATTTGGAGTGATTGATTTCCCGCATTATATAGTGGTTGAGACCCTATGAGCCGCATAATAGCGATATTTTATGAATCTCATATACTGCGATATTCCACCTCGAAGTGGAATTGGTATTTAATTGTTGTGCTAACATCTGTGGATGCAAGGAAACAGGTCGGAGGGATCCAACTAGATTCCTCAAATAGTTGAATTTGTTTCAATATTGTGTGTTGATTTATAATCTGCGTGTGATTATATTGTGATTGAAATTGTTCAAGGCTATAGTTTAGCCGATATATATTTTTGGTATCGTAGATACCAGAAATAAATAAAATTGGATTTTTAAATTTAAGTAGAAAATCTATAGTGAAATCCTATTGAATAAAATTCCAAAATATGGAAAAACGTTTAATAAATGGATTTCAAGTAATATTATTCAAAAGGTGAAGAATTTATTTTAAAATACGGATTTTAAATAATTCGGAAGTGATAAAGGAATTTATTTTAAAAAAATAAATTCGAAAATTGATTTGGTGTTAAAAGAATAAATCTTTGGGAAATCAACACGAAAATTGATTTGGTGTTTGAATGAAAATCCATTTGGTGTAGAAATAAATTTAGAAATAAATTTGGAATTTGATTTGGTGTTTAAAATAAAATTTGAAATCAATTTGGTGTTTGTAAATGATTTTTTGAAATCGATTTAAAAATCATATACTAGTGGATATTTGGGAATTTGAATTCACAATGAAAATTAAGAAGGAAAGGGAAATTTATTTTAAAAATAAATATTATTTTATTTTTAAAAGTGTGGAAAGGAATTTACGGATTTGGAACGTAAATTTAAAATAAATCCAGAAAGATTTATTAATTGATTTGAATGAACCATTTTTAGAAAGGAAGGTGTACTTCCCCTGGAAAGCTGAGTATGTTTTTAAAATAGCTTTTGAAATAAAATTAAAAGTTTTGGATTTGATTTTAAAAGAATATTATTGGAGAAATTATTTTTTTTGAAATTGTTTTAAATCTTTAAAGTAAAGATTTATTTAATTAATATAGAAGGGATTATTTTAAAGATTAAATTGATATTTGATTTAGAAAATAGTTATTTAAATACTTATAATCTATCTACTAATTTTATTTTAAAATTAGTTTAGACTTGAAGTCTTATATTTGTGATAATTAGTATAATATTTTCAAGACTAGTATTTAAGTAAAGGTTGTTTTATTTCAAATGTCTCCCAGAATATTTTGGATAAGTGATTTAAATTATTTTTAAAGTATTTGAACTCGACAAATTTTCAGTGGAATTAAATAAATATTTGGAAATTTGTTCCACCTGAGGAAGATGATTTGAAATTTGTTTTTAAAGGATTGAAGTGTGAAAAGCGATTTCAAATTTGTTTCCAAAAGATTGAAAGGTGAAAAGTGATTTGAACTTTTTTTTCTAATGGTTGAAGTGGATAAATTATGTCTTGCGAAGATATTTTGAAAATAATAATTGGGGGAAAATTATTGAAATCTGGTGATTGTTGTGAATGTTGATTGATAGTTAAATAACCGACTATCAATATTGGCCTTTTAATGGCATTTGAATTTTGATGCGACCGAGGGTCGAATTCCAATTAGATATTCGAAAACCACATCGAACCTTTGTGATTGTGATGGATCTTTTATTTAAAAGATCACAAGTGGAAATTATTGTGATTTGTTTGAAATCTAAATGTAACACTTATTTTTAAAATAAGTGCTCATTATTCGGATTAACCGGGAGAGGACTTTGTATCATAAAACCCATTCTGAATAATGATACGACGAAATGGGATAGCATTTGAAGATGGTGTTGAAGATCGGGTATTTTCGAAAATGAAAGGATTACCTGTCGAATGTCTTTGTACTGAGTTGCTCCGGTATAGAGATTTGATCACCCTTTGTGATGGGGATTCCGGATGTGATTAGCGAATATCCGAATTTGCAAGGGCTTCTTTGAAGTGCCTTCGGTTCCGTTCGATCCCAGAACGGACTTGTATGGATGTGTGTCTGACGTTACACTTTGAGATGTAAAGCTGGTTTTATCAAATACATTTCTGTTGGTGGCGGAGAATTTATTCTTTTAGCTTAACACCCTTCTTGAGACGTCCGAGCTCAGAGGTTATATAGTTGATGGTTACTAGTGATACATTCCCAATTTGGTAATGTGGCATACGAAGTGATGATGATCATTTGTTGATCGAAGCATGGCTTTTGTGAAAAGCGTAGCTTTGTGGACGAGACTTCGTCAAACCTCATAACCCGAAAATGGTCGAAATAGGAATGTTTTAGCAAGACAATTTGGGGGTAGCGCCCTCAGGGTATGTCCATTTCCTTATGGAAAAGGGTGGTATCGTGGTATGGATTCCAGATACTTAACTTATGTAGTTACTGCAAATTTATTGCTTTGTGGTTGTTGCTTTGTGGTTGAGGATCCTCGGATAAAGGTCGGTAACGATCGGGGATAACATACTTGTGGTAGTTACTCATGTTATAGCTGTATTACAGCGTAGGGTAACTCGGCTTTGTGTTGGAAGAGATCCGGTTAGGTTCTCGAGGACGTCCCTCCAGAGGCGTTCCATTTCGGTGTAGGAAGTTCCTTTGCCTGACCATTGTTGGATATCCAAAGAAATAATACGCGCCCTATACGGTTTTAGTTGTATAACCTGCCATGGAATGTGGCGGTAACCTGCTATTGAACATGGTAGCTATAGTAGACATATAATAATGGTTGTATGCTAGCTAAGATTAATATTATACTTTCGAAATGTTTTCCACACTATGCATTAATGATAATATTAAAAAGATTTTGCGTATCAAGCATGTTTGACTATCATAAGGAGAAATCTCCTCCAATTCTGCGTTTGCATTGTGTGTGTGGCGGGAGGCCTTATGGTAGTTTCATTTTCCAAAAGCATAGCGGATTTCTTTTTATTTTCTTTGTGAAAATAACTATTTTTAAGATCTCACACCAGTCTCATGACTGACCTGGAGTTTATTGTTTCCTTTCTAAACTCTGGGTTCCCATAATTTTCCACAAGGGCAGCCTAGAATCAGGTTATCATTATTCTGGAGCGAAGTCAAGAAGTTGCTATGGAGATTTGGAGTTCAAGCTGGATGGCAAGACTTATCACTTATACTATGTAGTGTCCGTTGCTTTGGGTTGGTGCAACTTGCAATTTTTATGTAAGCAAGTTAAAATAACTACCAGTGTTGTATTGTGTCGTTGTGAACTCTGATAATGTATTGTATAAACTAAGATAGTGATTTTGTTTTAAAGATATTCATTTATCTATTATATGTTGTTCCGCTGCGAAATGTGAGATTCTTTTATTGTTTTTGTTTCTTCTTCTATCTTCTTCTTTTTTAACCCTAACGGTTCGGTTTTTCAGCATCAATTGTGTGGCATTTGATACAGTGGACGTATTGATGTCGACTTTCGGGCGTCGAAAAATCGGGCCGTTACACTTAAACTAAAAAGTGCAACAACAAGTTGCATGAACATCAACATAGCAGTTTAAAAATGTACAAGTGACTCGAAGTAGATGAATGCACCATAAATGCACAAGAAATAATGGAGCATACACTTGAACCAGACTCAAGCAAATGTACACAGTGGAGTCATGAAACAACTTTAAAACCAATTTTAAAGTAGACTACATGAATAACACATCTATATAGGCAACAGGACGACTCGGCTAACAGGATTAGGTAGACCAGAGAGCAACAACTATGAAGTCAACAAAGCATCTAGTGCACAACACTCAAGTCTGCAACATATGGCTGAATATGTACATGTGAGAATATACATACATACATATATATCTATGCAGTGAAACCAAGTGCAGACAAGCTATATGAAGATCAATATTAGTGCACATGAGTTCAAATGCAAACACACAGACATATGTATATGCAACTATAAGTCATAGAATCTCGAAAAGACACAGCACAACAAGCAAACATATATACATATGCAAAAACACATACACACAAATATATATATATATATATATATATATATATATATATATATATAAACCAGAACCAATATGCAGTGACAGTGATTAATATGCAGTGAAGTGATAACAAGTTACAGATATGCAAGTAATGAAACTCAGACCAATATCACACATAACTTCAAGCATCAGGTCAAAATCAACAGTAAAATTCACATGAAGCTGTGAGTGATTGAACGAAGTCAAAGTCAAATTTTCACAAATCAGAGTGGCCTAAATCAACAGAGAATAAAGAACGGAATCAATGTCAAGCGCAAAATCAAAGCCGTGATGACCAAGAAAAAATTGAACAAGCTAAAATCAAAGCCGTGGTGACCAAGGCAAGTTTGAACAAACCAGAATCAATATGGTAGCACGTAATCAAAGACCAAACAGGCTATGATAATGAAGCAAGAAATTATACGAATTGAAGAAGTCAGGAAACATCACATGCGTTCAATCAAAAATCAAAGGCCAAGAAAACTCAATTGACGAATTCAGGTAAAAATATTCAAACGAAATTATAGGAATTCGAATCCTATATAACCCAATCATCAACGGCCTAAAATGGCAATCGAGTTAACGCATATCAACGAAATAATACAGAAAATCACATATCAAATACATACCGAACTCGATGAATTTGAAGGAGTTGTGTGCAAATCAAAGAAGTGAACGATCAACAAAGCAAGCTACGTGAAAACGTCTACTCGATCAATCAATTGTAATTGGTGGCCTCAAATTCCAAAAAGCCCTAATTTTCTTGAAGAGGAACGAACGAAAAAGAATGCCGCTATTTTTACAGGCCGAAGAAATAAAAGAAAAGGGGGAACATTTTTTTACTTCATAATCTTTTGGGCCGACTTTTTTAAACTATTATTTGGGCTTGAATTTTTAATTAGGGTTTTGTTTTTTTAAATTGTTTTACTTTGTATTTTCCTTTTTAAACTTTTGTAACTATTAGAGAATTCACAATTCAGTGGCTGAGTTATTACAGCTTTTTGAGCGTAGTGTTAGGTTAGTCGATTGCGGGTGTCGTGAGTTTACGTGTGTAAGCATTTGACTACTTAATTTCTAGTATAAATATTGAGGGCAACATGTAGGTAGGGTTTTGCCGAAGCTGGGTAAATCTATGTTGTTTTGTTTCTGCTTTTTATATTCTACTATTATCCGTGCTGCTATTATCAGTGCCACCATTATATTATATACTTCCGCATTAATTTTTTTATAATTAATAGTATCATCTAATTCACCCCTTCTCTAGGGTAAAATTGATCCTACAATTCAAACGACCAAATTTTTTATGCCAAATCCAAGAATCGCTTGATTCACTCAAAAGAAATAAATTATCATTTGAGATTTTCATTCTTAATATATATTGATGTTTCGTTTTCTAATACCTACAAAGATAATGTTTGACCCATTATCTTCAGTGTGACATTTATCTTTTACGAATTTAATTTTGAAACCCTTATCACATAATTGTCTAATACTTAACATATTATGCTTTAAATTCCTAACTAACAATACCTAGAAATGGTAGGAGTTTTAGAATTACCGACATTGCCGATGCCAATTACATATCCTTTAGAGTTGTCTCCAAAATTTACTGATCCACCATCTTGGTAAACTATATCTTTCAAAATCAATGATATTCCAATCATGTGCCTTGAGAATTCACTATCTAATATCCATTTGTCCTTTTTGATCTATAGAGTTTGATCATCAAAAGCCATGTAATAAATATGTTCCTGCAATTAATTCCTGTTCAAAAGATCACGTGATTTTTCTTAATGAATAGATGCAAATTTATGAAACAATATTATGATGATTTTGCAAATTATCTTTTCGAAAATAATGTCAAAAATATTATCAAAAATTGGGTTTGAAAACTTTTTCAAAAATGAAATTGTGAATACTTTGAAAACCAATGCTCTAATACCAAATTTGAGTCAGCAGAATAGGGATCTTAAGGCTAAATTAATATTTGGGTGGGGCGAGGGTTGAATTGTGTTTAATGGATTATATAAATATTTTTCAAATTCTTTAAGATTCTACTTCGAACGATGCAATTAACAACCACAAAAACAATCATAGAATCAAAATGTAGTTAAAAGTAAATGCAGTAAAGGTAAAATGGAAAGAGCATAGCAGGATTTTATACCATTTTGGAGTTACCCTACATCAAGTCCCACACAATTCCTTGTGTGGATTTCTTTTCAACTAGTAAATGAAAATAAAATCTCGATTTGAAGCCTACGAAACATACCCTCTAGAATCTTTAACTTTGGGTAGAGTCACTTGATTTCCGGGCTAAAAGCAGACCCACTAGATTAACGGGCTACTAAGCACACCCAATTGATTTTACGGGCTACAATCGCACCCACAAGTATAGTAGTATGATTTGATAGAGTTTTACAGACTCAAATATTCGATCTTGATTACAATTGATCTTATTACTCTTGAATAACACTTCAATCTTGGTTTGAGTGAGAGATGAGAGAAATAAAAAAGTGGATGAAAGTGAATCAAACTAGTGATGATTGAATTTGATTCGGGTAGAATTTCGGCTATGTTTGGGTATATTTTAATTTAAACAATGAGAGAGTAGAAAGTGGAGAGAAAAATAAGAAAGTTATGATTATAATTCATTCAAAAGTCTAGTATGTATAGGAAAACAACGGTTATGCCCATTCACGAAGAGATACGACAAAAAGATACTTCCACTCAAATTTGAAATTTGAAAATTATGGCCACTATGTCGACATATAGGAATTGGATTTATTGATATATCCTTCACAAAATTGAAAAACACTTTAATAACAATATTATTTTTAAAAATAAGTTGCTTTGTAAAATAATTTGATACTTTGTAGAATCGTTTAGATATAGTTTATACACATTTTAATCAAAATATTTACTTGATAAAAATTTATAAAATAATTTTAAAGGATTTAATAAGAGCATTCAATATAATGTAAATAGTATATATAAAATCAATCTAGTTATAAACTATAAGTAAATATCTAAAATCAAAATACAAATATCAAAAATAAACATAAGGCGGATAAGTACTAAAATACCAAAAAATATAATAAATTAAAAAATGCTTAAAAACTTAATATAATATCTTTGTAAATATAAAAGGTTAAGAAATTATTTTGATAAATGTTGTGAATAAATGGTTGAAAATATTACTTTGAAAACCAGGATATCTGAAAATATTTAAAACTAATCAACACCTATCTAATATCCTACATTACATACTACAATAACTTGATAAAACTTTAGTATTTATATTTTATATAACGTCTATAGTTGTTATCATCAAAACCAATACCAATAGTACTACCAATCTCCCCCTTTTGATGATGACAACTCTGTATATAAAATAAGTGGCTTGGCTACTATCTCTTACATTGATCGGATATTATTGTATAGATTATTAGGTTGAAAGAGTAAGGGTTATGGAATTGGATTGGGAAAGCCTTACGGCATATAGTTGGGAAGACTTACTATATAATTAAGATACGAAAGGCATATTCTTATTTAAATTATGTGACTCGGTGGAATAGGGATTATAAGGCTAAATTAACATTGAGGGGGAGGGTGAATAGTGTTTAATGCATTATGTGAATTTTCAAATTCTTGAAGATTGTACTTTGAATGATGCAATTTACAATCACAGAAACATAGTGCAGATAAAAGTAGCTACAGTAAAAGTAAAAAGGAAAGAACACATTAGGATTTTACACCTATTCGGAGTTACCCTACATGCAGTCCCGCACAATTCCTAGTATGGATTTATTTTCAACTAGTAAATGAAAATATAATCATAATTTCAAGGCTATGAGATACACCCTCCAGAATCTCGACCTCTAGGTAGAGTCGCTTGATTTACGTGCTACAAGCATGCCCACTAGATTTATGGGCTACTGAGCACACCCAACTGATTTTAGGGGCTACAATCACACCCACCAGTACAACAGTGTGATTTGATAGAGTTTTGCAGACTCGGATCTTCGATCTTAATTACAGTTGATCATATAACTCTTGAATAATGGTTTGATCTTTGTTTGAGTGAGAGAGATGAGAGAAATTAGAGAGTAGATGAAGGAGAATCAAATTAGTGATGATTGAATTTAATTTTGTTTGAATTTCGAAAGAGTCTTGGTATATTTTGATTTAGAAAATGAGAGAGTGGAAAGAGAAGAGATGGATAAGAAGTTATGATTAAAAATTCATTTAGAAGTTTGGTATATAGAAGGAAACAACGGTCATGTCCATTCACAAAGAGATATGATGAAAAGACACTTCCATTCAAGTTTGAATTTTGAAAATTACGGCCACTATGTTGACATAAAGAAATTGGATATGCCGACATATCCTTCACAAAATTGAAAAACACTTTAAAATATTTTTTTAAATCTGCTGCTCTGTATAATGATTTGATATTTTATAGAATCATTCAAATATAGTATATGCACATTTTAATCAAAATATAACTTAATTAAACTTTATAAAATAATTTTGAAAGGTTTAGTAAGAGTATTCAATATAATGTGAATAATATCCATAAAATCAATATAGTTATAAATTATTAGTAAATATCCAAAATCAAAATATAAATATAAAAAATAAACATAAGGAAGATATAAATTAAAGTAACAAAGAATATAATAGATTAAAAATACGTTAAAACTTAATATAATATTTTTGTAAACATAAAAGGTTAAGAAATTATTTTGAGAAATATTTTGAATAGATGCTTGGAAAGATTCTTTTGAAAACCAAGATATTTAAAAAAATATTTAAAAAACATTTAGAGAAGGAGAGAGAGATTAGGAATGTGCTATCAAGGTTTTAACATAAATTCTATGACTCTAAAACTTATGGAATATCTTGAGATCTTGAACTCTTCAATACTCACGAGTCTTCATTCTCCAACTTTTGAAATTTTATATCAACATCTTGAATCTACTCTTGATACTGTACAACCTTCTTAATCAACACCTGTCTAATACCCTATACTGTATACTATATATAACTTGACAAAACATTAGTATTTATATTTTTTATAACGTCTATTGTTTTTATCTTTAAAATCAATGCCTACGGTACTAACAAATTATACTATTCAAGTACTACTATAGTAAGGCTTGATATTTTATTCACCAAACATGTTGTTCTGACTCCTTCCTCAATATAACATAGGTTAGAGATGATGTAGATCTTTAGAGATGTAGCAAAGACATACTTGTAGCAGTTATTTAGCTATGTATGTTATTTTTATATTTTTAATGTACCCATTAAGGCATGATGTATTTTGAGATATTGCACCGTGAATATTTGACATTGTTACACGGGATTATGTTTTTTTGTTCTAGGAAATTGAATTTTTAAATAAATGATTACTTGTTTGATATTATACTTTATTATTCCACCGTGAGATTATGAATGTGTAGATAGATAGCTCTATGTATTGTTCTTATAATCAATTTTACTCACTAACGACCAGCTTTGAAATGGGTCTAAGGTTCGATGGGTCTTTTTTTGTGGATAGAAAATTAGGCCCATTTTGAGGCACATTGTTATAGTGTGACCTTTGAAATTAAATCTTTATTCATCATAGGTACATATGTAACCTGTAAAGATCCGCCCTTTCTATCCTTAAAATTCAATACTAATATATCCACGGTATTCACATGCAAGCATCCAAGTGCCGGAAAGATAGATTGTTAGGGAAAAAGAAGAAAAAGCAGAACAGAGTCTCACATCGTGATGAGTAATATATAATATATAATTAATCTTTATAAAAGGAAACTGTAATATATATATATATATATATATCAATCATAGTAAACTAATCTACCATCAACCTGGACAGTTATAACAACATGTCCTCATAAATACTGATAAATATAAACAACTAACGCAATAGCGCATAAAAATATATGTGAGTACGACTTGAGGCCCTCTAGCTCGTCTCTTGAAGCTCCAAAGCATCCAAAACTAAGTCTGGAAATATTTTCGGTCTGACCCAAGCATTATAAGAAAATAACGCCTAGATTAGCCTGGTAAATCAGCGTGAGAAAACACAATTCAAATGGAATTTAATGTTATAAGCCTTTCAAAATAACAGTATCTCGTAAGTCTACGCTATACATAAACACGGATAAATTTTTACCGTATGATAACCAAAACATTTATTGGAAATCTTGTGATATTATAATAATGTTCGGGTTTAGAAAAAATATTGAATCATAGCTTAAATTGTTGCATTAATTAAATTCTAGCATAATATGTATACCACTAAGTCTTTAACGACATATATTGGAGAATATTTCATATAATAACAAGGCACTGAGATACCACTTACCATAGTACATCTATAGATAAAATACCGAGGTCAAAACCCTTTAGACTCCTGTGAATCGGGACTGGACTACCCTCTAGTAACCGAATATGATCATTATCCCTGTTGCTTTCCAACCTTTCGCCGAGCGATCTCATGCACAACCAAATCCAAAAATTCGACCATAACTTAATGTTAGCGAACCACATATCCCTATGACATCTCCCTTGTTTTAGTCATTCCCTGTTGTTGAGGAGGTTAGGGATACGTTTTACCTTTTTCTAGCAAATCCCACTTGGGATGCTAACACTATATTCCAGCAACAAGGCGGTGCCAACATTCATCCATGCGAGTTGTTCATATTTCATAATATGAACAAACCAAAGGCACTACTTCTACTATATCCTTTTTAGAATCGTCCTTAGGATCAGTAGCAAGTAGCCCTTGCACTTCAAAGAACTCTGTCTTCAGTCCCATCATCTTCAAGATGTCCCAATTCGAATGCTTATGCCGGTTCGAATTGTTTTCAGATAACTCACATTTATTTGATCCCGGCATCTCCGAACCAACAATGATAGTTTAAAAACTGGCCAACATTTCATAATCAATTATTTTACCATAAAATAAAACAAACCATTCAACCAGAGACTTGATTACATATGGACAACAAAACTAGTTAAGCACAGAAGCAACCACTAGGCCTCTTCAATTAGTCCTTTCATTAATTAAAACCACTTTTGTAACTTCTTGTTTTAAAATACCTTTACAAAGATATATTCACAAATCTTCTCTACTATTTTCAATACTTAGAAAATACTTATATACGTATCTCAATGGTATAAGTAAATTCACGGATCTTAAGTAAAATTTCATTTCAAAAACCATTTTTAATCGGGTTAAAGAAAATGTCATTTGAAACATTGATAATATAAAAACCACAAAACACTTCCCTTTTGGTGTAAGTAAATATATGTACAGAAACTAAACCAAATATACTTTACACTACTTTTCGATTTCAAATAGTACCATCCCTCGATTGACAATGAAATCGGACAAGTTACGAGACTATTATTGCCTCGATATGCATTCTTAATTCTCAATATAGAGACGAGTTTACATATCTTGAAATTTGGTGTTAAGTATGAAAAGAACATTTTTCATACCACCGTAATAAAATGATCATTTATGGAAATCGGATCTCAGTCTTTTATAAATCCCATTTTATAACATGCCTTATAAACTTCTCATATTTACAAACTCCTTTTATAAAATATTATTTATAAATTGTAAAAATCCCCTTTATAAATATCTGAACATTATTATAAACCTCCTTTTATAAACCTCCAAATTTATTTAATAAACTCCTTTATAAACATCACATCCTTTATGGTGTTTATAAAACTCTTGTATAAAACTTCTTTTATAAAAGATTATTTATAGAACTCATGGTATAAATCACCAAATTTATATGCAACTATTTCTATAAAAACTCCAACTTCATTTATAAAACTCATTTTTATAAACCGCTTTATATTTACAAACTCCATTTGTAAATCTCTTTATAAAATTTCATTTATAAATCTCCTTTATGAAATATCATTTATAAATCTCCTTTACAAAATATCATTTAAATATTCTTTTATAAATATCAAAGTATAATTATAAAACTCCTTTTGTAAATCTCTAAATATAATTATAAAAATCTAAATTCATTTTTAAAATTTCTTTATAAAACTCATTTTGTTTATAACTCTTTTAAAAAATATTATTTATAAAACCAATACTTTTATTATAAAAAACCATTTATAAAGCTATTCTTTTATTTAAGAAACAACATTTACAAATCTATTCTTTTGCCCAATAATTCTTATAAAGCGTCTCACTAATATTTATTCCAAAATATATAGATCTCCTTTTAAAACAGAATCACTTAGATATAAACTGATAAATTCTCCTTTATTTTCCTGTAAACTAAATATTCATTATTATAATAACTTTCCTATAATAATAAATACTTTCCAAAACAATTTTAAAACATTTACAAATATACATATATTAGAAAAGAAAAATAAAGAGGTTGAAGAAAAGTAGAGAAGTTCAAAAACCCAATTTGAATAAAATATCATATAAATTTGAAAAAAAGTCAGATTTAAAATAATTCATTTAAATCAAATCCATTTCCAAATCAAACAAAAATTAATAGTATTCCAAAATACTATAGTGATGCCAATAGCTATTATATCACTTAACCAATGTTATCACTATCTTTTTCATTAAAAAAGTTCATTTTTAACATATGTCAATATCACATCCAATATGGTAAAACTATCAAATTTAGGCATTTAATAATCTATTTAATAGGTATATAAATGAAATTAAATTTAATCGGTACATAACCAGAATTAAAAATCGCAACGATGAGGAATCCGGATTTCTCTATAAATTTCCATGTATTTCAATTTAAATCTCATTTGCTTTTTAAAAGCGGATATTTAACCAAATCTAACAAATAATCATTCAATATGAAAACAATATTTTATTTCTAAAATATATCATACTAGTTATCCAAAAAGGTGTGTTTAACTCACTGAAATTCCAATTGACGCCAAAGCGTTCCAGTTTGAACTAAAATCAAACAATGTTCGATATTAACCCAAAATTTCACTTACACCAAATTTAATGAAACTAGTTCGAGCCCGTAGCTATTGCTATTACGAGCGCTAACGCCGAAAATCTCATCTCGTTTGGACGTTGTATGAGAGAGACATACATTTTATAAGTTATTGTATTACTTAAAACAATTAATTATTCAATTTAATATAAACTACCCTAATTTAAACTAATCCCTCCCTCAAATCATCTTCTTCCCGCCTTGCTCATGCCTGTACATTGCTCTCCCATGCACGAACCCAAACGTTGTTGTGCATGATCCAACTCTCTCTTCCTCCTTCCTCCATAATTTTTGAAATCCGTCTTCACCATCCACCTCCTCTTCACAAAAGCTACCCAATCCACCCATAAATGATGCGCTTGGCCTCCATCTTGGAATCATGATCTAGAGACTCCCCTTCATCCATACAAGTAATGCAATTCTCCTCGTTGAGCCACACAACACAAAATTCGGCCATGCGCTGCACTTTGACAAGAGAAACCCAAAGAAACGAACCCCGTTTCCTCACGTTGCCTAGATCTCACGAATTTCCAAATCCTAGTTTCAAACTTCACTTCCAAAACTAACAAGCACTTCAAAACTCCACCAAGCCTCACCAAACGCATATAGAACTATAATCTCCTCACCATGAATCCAAAGATTCTTGTGTTGCAATTTTTCGTTGAGTATTTTGTTTGATTTGGATTTTTAGAGGTTGATGATAAATTTTTCTTAGTTTACGAGGATTTTAAAAAAATAAAGGAGGGAGAAAAGAAAAGTAAGCATGTTTGACAAATCTTAGTGTTGGCCTTTAGTTTAGTTTGCAGTTTTCGGTGTGTCGCCACATAGAATTCTATTCGTGTATGAATCCCAAACGACAAAACAAAAATTTGATCGCACACAAAACTACGACACAATCCCAAAACAATAATAATATACGCAGTTATCTTATTTTTTAAATTACAAAAATACCGTCGCTTACGTAAAATCGTCAAATGATAATTTAGTTATTTACCAAATTGAAAATTATGGAAAAATCAAATAAATTATTTAAAAAATACTACAATAGAAATCGAGTCATTTTATTAATAATTAATTTTCTTTTTATTTATTAAATTTGAATCATCTCTAAATATTTAAATATATTAAATATTCTCATTCGAAACGTTAATAATTTTGGGTCGTTACAGAACCTTTCCCAATATACTCACCTATTCGATCAAATTGAATCATTTTTTTCACTTGTTATTTTATTTACTTCCTTTTTTTATTTTATGAGCTTATCATAGGCTTATACATGTGTATGAAATACCTATGTTCATATCTGTAATAACTCATCGGTTAATATGATGAAATATGTGGAACCGTTTGATATTAGTAGACCTACGATTACATAAATCCATATGTATCAATCCAAAGAGTTCATCAACTCTTATGATGCTCCCATTGAATGGTGCTTTGCCTTTAATTTTTTGAGATATAATTAACCGGTATTATATGATTCATAACCATATAATAAAATTTTTTTCTCAAAATTACGGCTTAGTCTATATCTCCAAAATAATCGTAATAATTTTAGATACTTCAGTATTTCCACCGCATCACTTTTGTTATGAAAACAAATACCACGTTATAGTTTTATTTCATAACGAATATTCATAATATTCACATTGAAACATAATTATATCTTTTTTTCAGTCGATGACGAAAAATTGTCATTATTTCATAAATAATGTAGGGTATGTTTTACGAAAATAATTTTCATAACTTGATGTAATCAATAAGTGTTACATGACACTCTCCCTATTACTATAACAGCGTACTGAATTCGGAGGTCCATCATTCACTTAATATAGATTATTTATTTCGCATATTACAACTAGTTTATAGTGGAGACCTCTTTGATCAAATATCTTGAACTCAAAAAAATAACTCCCATGGAAAACAATTTTCTACACGAAAATATATTATCGAATAGAAATTGTATTTCATATTCCAATTTTAAGTATCTACTATTATTTGTATTACTTCAATTCTCATTTTCAATATTTCTTTATGATACAGAAGTGATTATTCACTTTTTTCATCCCAAGCATACCTTAAATTACATCTACTCTTGTACATTCAATATTCTTTCAAATAGTCGAACCACTAAAAATAAATCCCTTACTAGTCTTCATAACAAACTCTTTACAAAAGCGCACTTGATCATTCTTAACATTCAAGGACATCAAATATGTTATACTTTGCGTAAACTGATCAAACTGACATTTCAGTGATGGTGTTCTTAGATCTATCTTGTAATTTCGGTCTTATGTTATATGATTACATTTAACACAATATGATCTTTATTGTAATTTATCAAATTGAATACTCGATTTCGCACTATGGTTTATTTGATTATTTCAAATGAACTAATTTCATCGAAGTATCATACATTACAAACTGTGCCCATTTGCCATATAAAAAATATATGTGATTGTGTACGGATCAAATATCCATAGTCTTATATCGCTTTTGAGTTCAAAACTCATAGAACGCAATACACGATCTCGACCAAATAAACCTATAAATGACAAAATTATGAACTTATTTCGTAGTTGTAGAATCAGGCACTTACATGAGTACTGAAACATTAACATGCAATAAGTATTTGTTAGTAACTATATGTTATATTTCTATTTGCCAATATCCAATTTAGTTCTTTTTATATCTTAATTGATAAACATATTATCAATCATATTAAATACATAAAATTATTAATGTAGATTATTAAAATGTTATATAGCATATGTTCTTACAATATTAGAAATGTTGTATGTTATCATTTCATTTTTTAATAAGGCTCACACTAATTTTTATGTTTCACCAAATCCTAAGCAAAACATAGAAGTCTTTCGACTTCTCTAGCGAGTGTTAGGGCTCATCCATCTTAGGATCCTGACCTTAAGTTTGCTTAACGAGTCATTGCCCTACAAATGATGGATGACTCTCTGTTAGTTGTATCGTATGCAACTCCTAACCCTTGGTATCTAGTCCTAATTTCACTTAAACCTTGAGTTTGCTAAACAAATCGAAATGAAATTATTCACTTATACCTACCATATCGCGATGGCCTAAGTATGGTATATGTCTTTGAGTAATTTGCTCAATAAATACATATAGTTGTCTTATTCGTCTATTCAATATGTTAATAATACTACACATGACATGCCTAGCTTGAGTTTGCTCAACAACTAAGGAGTATGCAAGTTATCTATTAATATATATGGTTGAGGACAACATTATATTAAAGATTCATAATATTTAATATATTATATTGAGTAATGCTGACTTATGGACTAATGTATTTCTCATAAAATACCTTCATGATTCAACTGTCGGACACATTTGAAATCATAGTATACGTACGATACGTATGCATTAACCCTTAGGTCAATTTAGGTTTCTTTGATGTTCCACCTTTAGTTTATGCATTCATATTATATGAGTTTTATTATTTTATAACTTTTATATTACTTATATAATAGTCTTATATATAATATTATATTAATTAAATCTTATTTAATTAATTTTATTCAACTAACATTTTAATTAATTTTATATTATCTTAATATAGCATTTATATAAAATATTTATTGTATTATAACCTTATAGTATAATGCACATATATCATATAAGTGTATTTTTATTTAATTAATTAACCTTTAATTTATTTATTTAATCAATTAACCTTAGTTCATTTATCTATTGAAACAATTTTAATTAAATTATATTAGTTTCAACAAATCATATTATATACATACATGTATACTTTTGATATCTTAAGCATTTTAAAATATCATAACATATACCAAACATGTATAATTTTTCCATCAATTAACTTATTTAATTAAAACTTATTTCTTTAATTATCTTATTAATAAATTTAAAACTTTGAAATTAAATTTATATTATTTTTCAAACAATTTGAATTTTTTATTATATTATAACTTTTATAATATATGTACATCTTATTTTAAATTTGGAATCTTTTATTTTTAATTTTCAAACATTTTGAAAATTAGCCTAATACCTAATGTATATTGAGCCTCTTCTATCATGGGCAACCTCTTGGGCTCACATATCTGTTCGAGTAGGCCAGTAGTCAGGTAGTGCAGAGTACTTGATTACTCAAACCCAATCGTTTGACATATCTTTCTTAGACACCCTACTAACTACGTCATGAGCTTAATTGGTTAACCCTGATATGACTAATTTAGACTGCATATGAAATTGGGCTTTGATACTATTGTTGATCGGACCCAAATCCTTTGGGGTGACACAACTAGGTACCTCACGGGTAAGTTTTACATGTATCTTTCGACTAGCACAACCATCAATAGACGTGTAGGGGTAAAAAGTAAGAAGTAATGTTTCACCATGGACCATAATGTGAGAACCCCATATCATGTTGTTGTAGGAATCGAACCTATGACATCAATGTCCCTGGTGATGCCTTAACCAACCCCGCTCTGATACCATCATTGGAACCGTGTTAGCTCACAATGGAAGTTATAGGTAAATTTCATTTTTTTAACCATATTAGATCCTTATTGGGCCTATAAAGTCTAATTTACTTGGAACATTTCTAAATTTTATTCTAATAAAATCTTTTTATTTTATTTAAATTTATAAAATTATGTTGTATTATTAAGTTTATGTTATGTTATATATATATACATACATACACACACACACACATATGTGTGTGTGTATCATATACACGTGTGTGTGTGTGCATGTGTAACATATAAATCCATGTAAGGTATGACACGACTATATATAAGTATCGAGATTTACACCGCAATGGATATGTTAGCTCATCCAATATACAAATATATTATCCAAATGTACATTTATATAAAATTATATGCTAATGGCGGCTTCTGGTGGTTCAAATTTTCAAGGCGATCTCAACACTCTATCTCGACCTCCCGATAAGATTTCCCACGCAGAAATCAGTCCTCATTTAGAGAAGGCTGCTAGGGTTCCAGTTATGACTCTAAATCGCAGTAAAGTTGATGGATCTGGGATCAAAGATACAGGTACGGAAATTTCAACAATTAGATCTGGGAAAGACGTCAATCATGACCCACGTAAAGGATCTATATACTTGGATAGAAGGGGGAATAACTACCAAAAGGATGATGGTGGATCAGATATTTATAGAAAAGAAGGCGTTCATAAGAATTACAATAATTCAGGATTAGCTGAGATGAGGAATACTTCGAATCCATCCTCTAACCTAGGAAACAATCGGAAAAATATTGGTGAACGTACGATTGATTAGAATAGGATAAAAACTGGTTTGGCTGAAGGTCGCAATAAAGAATGGAGGAGTGCTGCTGATGGTGGTTTCGGAAGACCTGAAGAATTAGTAGATTTAAAATTCATACAACCATTAACTATAAATCAGAAAAAATAGGCTTTAATTGATTCAGAAATGAATAAGAGGGCTGCTGATAAGTGGAAAAATTCGATAATTTTTTATGTTTATGGATCTAGACCTTATCACACTCATTTGAAAGCATATATTGAACGTAGTTGGAAACCAAAAAATCAATTTAATTTGTTAGCTCGGGATAATGGTTTTTTCATTATCAGATTTTTAGATGCGTTGGATTGTGAGAATGTGTTGAAGGGAGGTCCATATTTGTTTGATAATCGTATTATAATTCTCAAGAAATGGCAGGCAGGAATGAGGTTCAGCAGAGATTTATTATCTACTATGCCAATTTGGGTGAGACTGCATAACCTTGAACTTAATTTATGGGATAAGGAAGTGATTAGTGCTATAGCTAGCGTCTTGGGCAATCCAATGAAGATGGACAAAATTACGGTTGATGAATCTAGAATAGCATACGCCAAAGTGCTAGTTGAAATATCTGCTGAAGATGGTTTTCCAAATAATGTAGATGTATTAATGCATAATGGTGAAGAACTTCAAGTCTCAGTTAGCTATGAATACAAACCAATATTCTGTAAAGACTGCAAAATTTTTGGGCATTCCACTGATATATGTAAAATCAAACACAACAGAAAATGGATTCCAAAAACTAATGCTACTTGTAATGAATTCTTGGAATCAGCAAAGGACAATGCAAACAACATTAAAGCAACTCAAACAAATATTGAAAATGAAACACACAATGCAAGTATAGAAACTGAAGCCGATTCAACCCAGCTGTACAATGGCAGTGACAGAGATGATGTTACTAATCTATTACAGCCTGACACAAATAATAATTTACAGACGAAAGTAATCTTAAATGTTCCCAGCAATAAGAATATAATCTCTTGTAGCAAATCACCAGGTAAGGATTGTAACTCTCAATCAACTCTTCTCCAAGTAGAGAAATCTTCTACAAAGGCCAAACAGGCTGTGATGGAGCATACATCAATAATAGATAATACTCTCTCGACAACTCAAGTATTTCATACCAAAGGAGATAGTATTGCTTCTACCTCTGGAACTACTACAATTATGCCACAAAGCAAAAGTGTTAATTTGAATGCACCTACAATCAAAGAAAACCAAGTGCAGGTACATGAGGAAGCACCTGGGTACCATCTGAACTCAGGAGAAGACTTTATTGCAGATTTGCTTGACTCTGATGATGAATTAATAAATCACGTTGCCGTGGATGATACCCCCATCTTTAAACAGGACCCTATTATTAATGTTGAACATTTTATTGAGGTAAATGAGGATTTTATAAATGAAATTGAGGATTTAAATTAAAAAAAGAACAAAAAAAAAGAATGAAGAAGCTTTTCCTACTAATATTGCTCCTCCTAAAAGGCAAACCAGGAGCCTCTCAAAAGCTAAATGACCATAATAGCCTGGAACGTTAGAGGTTTAAATGCTGCCGAAAAACAAATGGCTGTATTTAAATTTCTAACTACACATAAACCAACCATGGTTGGTTTACTAGAGAACAAACTTAATAATGAAGCCAATCGTAAACTAATGAACAAGTTGAATAATAGATGGTCTTCTCTAGATAATAATATTTGTTCATGCAAAGGAAGAATTCTAGTTATTTGGAATAAATCTACTTGGAAGGTTGAGCCTACATATATGTCTTATCAACACATATCTTTAAATATAGTAAATTCTGGAGGACTTCAAATGAAAATTTCTTTTATATATGCCAGTAATTTTTTAAAGGACAGAGAACTTTTATGGAATACTCTATCTAAAGAATCCATATATACTGATATGCCTTGGTGCTTGATTGGCGATTTCAATAATATTCTCGCCAATATAGACAAAAAAGGGGGTAATGCTGTTCCTTTCAGTCAAATGGAAGGCTTTAAAAATTGTATGATTAATTCAGGATTGGTTGAATTACCCATACTGGGTTTCAACTATACTTGGAGGAGAAAGGGAGTGGCTACAAAAATCAACAAAATTCTATGTAATGATTTGTTATTGGAAAAATTCCCTAATATAGCCTGTTTTGGTATCTCTAATCCCCTCAGTGACCATATCCCAATCTGTCTTAAATTTTTAGATCCCCCTACTTCATCTGCAGGAAAACCTTTCAGATATGTGAACACTTGGAACTTACTAGAAGGTTATGGGGAATGTGTTGCTAATGCATTTAAATTAAGTTTTGAAGGCTCTCGTCTACATATTTTTAGACAGCAATTAAAAGCATGTAAATTTAACCTAAAAGTCTGGAGCTATAGAAGATGTTTAGATGGTAAAATTCTGAAGGACATGGAACAGGAGTACTCAACTGCCCTCAAAAGTGTGGACAATAATCTAGAAGACTCTACAGCTTTCGATAATTTAATGACAACCTATAAAAAATGGATGGAGAAAAATAAAATCGAATTTCTTAATGCTACTCAAAAAGCTAAGGTGGATTGGCTCACAGAAGGAGATACATGTACAAGATTCTTTCATTCTAAAATGTCTATGAGAAGACACAATTCCAATCTTAACACAATTATTTCTTATGAAGGAAAACTAGTGCATGATCATGTCACTATTGAAAATGAAGCAATCTTATATTTCAATCAGATTTTTAATGGTGAAAATTTAAATACTAATTTACCTGATGTAAACTGCACCTGTCGTATCAACGATGGAGGGAGAGAGTTCCTAACAAGCAGTGTTAGCTCTAATGAAGTTAGCAAAGCCATACTCTCCATGTCTGATAATAGTAGTCCGGGTCCGGATGGCTTCTCTGCAAAATTCTATAAAGTTCATTGGAATGAGTTAAAAAGCAGTATGACGGGTATGATTAATCAGATTTTCACTACTGGCAAATTAGACAAAGGTGTGAATCATACTTTTATTACTCTTGTGCCTAAAATTAATAATCCCAATTCTCTAGCTGATTATAGACCCATAGCGTGCTGTAATGTTATTTATAAGATCATTGCTAAAGTTATTTACAACAGAATCAAGCCGTTTCTTAGCCATCTAATCTCTGAATCACAATCTGCGTTTATTTCTGGTAGAGTAATATATGAAAATATCTTACTTGCTTATGAACAAGTAAGATTTTTTAATCGAAAAGGAGCTAGAAAACTGTGTTTAAAGTTAGATTTACATAAAGCCTATGATATGTTCAACAGAGAATTTATATGTCATATGCTTAAAAAAATGGGCTTTCCTGGAAAACTGGTAAAATTAATACACAATTGCATATCTACTCCTACGTTCTCAATAATGATAAATGGTCTCCCTAAAGGTTTAATTTCTAGCAATAGAGGTATTAGACAAGGTGATCCTCTATCTCCGTATTTGTTTTGTGTTGCTATGGAATATTTTTCTATTTTGATGTTGAAGGCCTACAAAGTCAAGGACATTATCCCCATATTCAATTTTGAACCGGCCATCACTCACTTACTTTATGCGGATGATTTGATGATTTTTATTCGGGCCTTTAATAAAAGTGCAAAGGTGATTAGCAAATGTCTAAAGAAAATCAAAACATATGTGGGATTAAATGTCAACTATACTAAATCTAAGCTGTATTTTAGTAAAGGCACAACAAACAAACAAGAAATTATAAATATTCTTAACATGTAAGATAGTAAACTGCCTGTCAAATATTTAGGCGTACCTCTATCCCATAACTATCTTCATTTTTCTGATTGTGGGACATTTTTTGATAATATTAACAAAAGGCTTAATGGTTGGGATTGCAAGTTCTTATCCATGGCTGGGAGAATTGAATTAATACATTCTGTTATCACGCCTATAGTTTTGTATTGGATGATGGTATATCAACTTCCTATGGCCTCTATAGACAAATTAAATAGACTATGTGCTAATTTTATTTGGAATGGAAAAGCTCACAAAATTGCCTGGAATACTCTATGCCGTCCTAAATCAGAAGGAGGTGTTGGATTGAGAAATTTTGCGGATATCAGGAAAGCATCTAGTCTAAAACTTATCTGGCATTTTGTTAATTCTAAAAATATTTGGTCTCGCTGGATGAGCAAAAGGTATTGTGAAAACAAACAGTTCTGGACTATGGAGATTGATAATAATGCTTCATGTACATGGAAATCAATTCTAAAACATAGACAAATAGCTCGCAACAATATATCCAGGGTCATTGTTAATGGGAGAAACACGCTTTTATGGCATGATCCTTGGATTAATAGTGAAAGTATGGTTACTCTTCTTGGATGGGATAGTCTACATCTCTATGGTCATATTAATGATAAAGTTTCTTCTATCGTTCAAGATGGAGTTTTTAATTTGGATCTAGTTCCCTTCACTAAACAACTCAACAATCAGATCTCAAAAATCCAAATAGACTCTTCTGCTAGTTCAGATTACTGGAAATGGACAAGGGATCTAAAAGGGTTTAGTTTCAAATCTGCGTGGAATGCTGCTAGAACTCATAATTCAACTGTAGAGTGGAGCAAGATTATATGGAACAATTGCAATAATCCTAGAATGTCACTAACTGCCTATAAAGCGATCTATAATCGCTTGCCTACTAGAGATAAACTAATTGACTAGGGATACAACGTTGAATCTAATTGCCTTCTCTGTAATCAATATCCAGAAAATCATTCCCACTTATTTTTCGCCTGTTCATACTCTAATTTCTTATGGACTACATGCTGTAATAAGTTAGACTTACCTCAGCCGTGCGCGCTTACTCTGGTAGAGGGAATTCAACTCCTATCAACTAATTTTTCTGCAGCGGATCAGGCTACCGGATTGGCATTTGCGAGCTTCCCAACCGTTATTCACCATATTTGGCAAGAACGAAATAAAAGACTTCATGAAAATCGGAAGTACACGAAAGAAGTTCGTTGGAAATTGATTGAAGTGGATCTGAAGCTTTTAGTTAACAAAGTGAAGAAGAAGAGGGTAATCACTAGTAGAAGTAAGCGAATTTTTGATCGCTGGGGATTAAATTTGGTGGGGGCTTGATTGTTTTCGCCTCTGTTTTTGCTGAAGAAGTACTTCTGATTTGGTCCATTTTTTTAATTCGTGTTTTTATCTTATCTCGACTTGGACTTATTTGATTTAATTCAAGTCATAATTGTAGTATGTTCATGTTTTGTTAAGCCAATCTGTATGGCTGTCGTGTATCTTTATATATACATTGTAGAACATTTTATATGCTTTGTTAATGCGATGTTAATAAAGCGCCGCACTCTTTTTTCCCGTCCTATACTCACGTCGAGTACAGGTTCAGGTTTTTAACGAGGCGGTTAATTTTTTCAAAATAAAATAAAAAATAAAAAATTACAAGTACTAGTATATATAAACTAAAATATATTTAAATAATTTTATACATAAAATATATTTATATTTATCTATAATCATAAATATAAAATTGTATACATTTATAAATATAGGAATATATTTAAGCTATTTATAAATATATAAATAAAAACTTTTTGCTGGAAAACCAAAATCAGTACATACATAAATTTATATGTATATTTAATATATATATATATATATATTTATTCAATATACATTATTAAATACTTATACATATGTATAATAATATAATAATGAATATAGAGTAATACTTAAAAATACACAGAATATATATATATATATGTATATATGTATATATATACTTGATTGGTATTTATATACCAGGTCTTGCACAGGCTTGGAATTTTTTTAATTTAAATATATATTTTTTATATTAAAAACTATATGAAAATTTAAAATAATAAATAATATTTTTTTTGAAACTAAAAATTTAATTTCAGATTTCATGTAAATTCTAAATGATAATTTTGAATTTTAAAAATATGTTGTACAATTTTATAATTTAAAACCGTTTAAAAATCTAATTTTTAAATCTCAGTTAATATTTAAATATTTTAAAATTATGAAAATTAAATATGTTTTTTTACCAAAAATATAATAACTGTTATTCTAATTTTATAAAATATAAAAATTAATTTAAAATGCATATTTTTTATATAGTTTCTTAAAAGATCAGTTGATTTTAATATTATTTAAAAAAGATGAAAAAAATGTTTTGTTCCTGCCAAAATTATTATACTCAATAAACATTATGTATAAAATTATATTACATATTTTACAAAAGTATGATGTAGTATTTAAAATATAACACACACACACACACACATATATATATAGTGTGTGTGTGTGTATGTGTGTGTATTGAAACATATATACATAAAACCAATTAAATTGTGACAACATATACAGTTATCGAAATCATCACTTTACTATCAATATAATATGTAATACTAAATATTATGTATATTAATTAATATCCATAAAGTTGTTAGGACTGTACCTTATAGCCAAAGCCTGCACGTACAACTTAAAATGACGAAGTTTGCTCTTTAAACTGATTTTCAATCCAATGGAGTGCTAGTCCCTCACTTTTTGACCACCGACCAACGATTTGCACCGAATTTGATTTGAACTTGATATGAAAGGAGGATGGAATGAAGAAGTCAGCCAAAAATGGAGAGGATATGGAGGCTTCCGAAAGACTTTCGGAAGATGAGGGTAGAGATCTTTATATAGAGGAAGATAAGGAGAAAAGTTTGTATATAATCTTTTACTCATTCTCCTTCCATCTTAGCCATCCATTTTAAAGCACTCTAATCCTCATTAGGCTGCACATATTACCCCATATTTGAACTGATTCTACCAGCCCTATCATGGGTTTTAAATCTATTTAGCGTCCGAACAAAATATTATGCATTTAAATCTAATTTAACGCTTATTGATATCACATATTGATTAATATATTTATAACTATTATAAATATATTTAATAATATTTATTCATCAAATCAAAATTTATAATTAATACTTCACAAATATTAATTATTTTAATTAATTTATAACAACTACAAATTAATTGAATAGTTTGGTCAAAGAAATATTCATTATTTTGGTTGTGTGACCCATTAGGTGTAAATTAGATCAGCGGTTAATATCGAACTATGCGAATACCAATGCTCACACATCACTTAGTAGGTGGTGTGATATTTTGGCCAAATTTATCAATTTCTTGTTTTCGATAAAATCCACTTCCACTTTGTCAAGCGTCAACCGGTTGTTACTATTATTTATACCAATTTTCTTCGCCAAAACCATATCACTTTAGACTTATGGAATTTGGTAATGGTCAAAATTCCAATATCGTTCATATTTAACTCTAAAGTCCAAACACAAAGTCCTTGGTTCAATAATAACAATTATTATTAACTTAAATGCTCCGACTAGAGACTTTGATTTTGAGTTGACTTTAGTTGACCATGATACTAACCTCATATAATCGAGGAGACGAGTCCTCTTTTGAATAGTGTTTCCCTTCCAATGCCTCCACTCAACTGAACTATAGTCACTCGATGAACGTTGAGCCATGATTTAACTTAATTAAAGCAGAGCTTTCATATTAAAGATTAACAGTATTCTAAAGTTGAAAGAACTATGTAAATCAGTCACACCAATATTTTTTATTTGACCTTATTTATATTAAACAACAGAAAACTATCGCGTTAATCATTCCATAGAATAACTATCAGTACGTAATCCCTTATTGCCTCCAGCAGTCACGAGTAATACACTGTCCAACATTTGAGAGTTTACATACTCTAGTCTCAACAGATGCATTGATATCCAGTTTCAATACATCTTGACTATGAATATTTAAGAGGATGTATTTATTTTCACTGTGATAAATTACTCCCAGTTATAATACTTAGTAACTACTATCGCAAAAGTATAGAAAGAAAACATCTTTTATTTCAAATAAGATTGATTATCGAGTTAGATATGTATAAAAAATCACATAATTGCTCCTGGGGCATGCCCCTAACTGTATCACCAACAATGTGAAATCTTAAATAATTTGTATCATTGAATTTTATTTCTCAAAACATAACCAAATTAGTGCTAAGACAAGTCTACAGTTCTTTTGCACATCCCCAAAACAAATTGTATGATTTAAGATTATCAATGGCGAGGCAAATATTGAGAACCCATTTCAAAGTGTAAGGTGTGGAACAAACGTGAAAATCACATATATGACACCATAAAAAGTTGTATTATGGTACTAGATATTATTTATAAGTAATTGACTCTACGGATACAATACTCATATATGCATGATCTTAAAACATGAAGTTTTCATTGAGTTTCAAGTACTTGATCCAGATCGTGTCTGGTATACTTGCAAAACCATGTACGCAATTGCCATATCATCATGTTTCTTGGACTAAACCAAATATTTTGGGGAAAACATATTCTCTTCGAGATTTAGTGATTATTTCAACTGTATGAAACAATGGTGGTTGTAGTATTCATAATAGAGTTGCTCTAATGCATGTTAGCTCAGATGTTTTCCTTAATACGATATTTGCGCTCTCAACTATTTTATCAAATAAGTTAGCACTTTAAGTCATGAAAAGTTCTCTAACAAAATATAGTGAAGTTTGAGAACTAGTCTCCAGGGTTGATTATGTTTGCACTAGTGAAATTGGTCCTAAAATATCTTTTCAAATTATGGTGAAAAAAGTACCGAATTTGTAACTTGCAAAGGTCAGAAAGAAGGAGAAGAAAATTAAGAGTACTTTATGTCCAAATTGATGGGAAGGAGGCCTATTTATCATCGAGGAGATGTATCTGTTCATGAAAAGACACAATGTTTCCTTTGAAATTCAAACCCAACCGTTATAATTGTTACATGTGTATAAACAATTTCATGCTTATAGTCAACATACATTGTAACGTTTACGATTTTTCGTTGCCGAAAAACCGAATAGTTAGGGTTTTTTTTAAAAAAGAAAAGAGAGAGAAGAAGAGATAAGAATAGAAAATATAGGGAAAAGAAAACAGAGAGGATGGAAAATAGAAAATAGAACGGAACAGAACACACACAACAATATCAGAATCTCACAATTCGCAGCGGAACAACATATAATAATAAATGAATAATCTTTAAACAAAGAACTATATCAGTTATTACATTACATTACATTTCATTACATCATATCATCAGAGTGTACAACAACAACAAACATCAAACAGCGGAAAAAAAATACTATATACTAGTAATACGCCATGCCATCCAGCTTGCCTCCAGCAACTCCAGAATATCCAGAATATCCTGATAAACCTTAACTCTTGACTGCCCGTGTGGAAATTGGTGGGCACCCAGAGTTTAGGAAGGAAAACAATAAACTCCAAGTCAGTCATGTGACTGGTGTGAGAACTCAAAACAGTTTATTTATCTTTAAAATCAAAATAGAGGAATATTTTTAAAGTCAATTCGCAATGCTTTTAAAAATGAGACTACCATAAGACCTCCCGCCACACACACAATGCAAACGCAGACTTGGAGGAGATTTCTCCTTATGATAGTCAAAGATGCTTGATACGCATTTAAAATCAAATCAATTTTGATATTATTATTAGTGCATAGTGTAGGAAAAATTCATTTCGAAAGTAGAATATAAATCTTAGCCAGCATAGGTACCATTATAGTATGCTTACTATAGCTACCATATTAAATGGCAGGTTCTACAACTAAAACCGTACAAGTCACGTATTGTTTCTTTGGATTTCCAACGAATGATCAGGCCAAGGAACTTCCCATTGCCACATGGAAACGCCTCTGGATGGACGCCCCGAGAACCACCGTTCTCTGCTAAACAAAGCCGGAAATCCCTTTTCCCAAGGAATATTACAAACCCTCAGATATGCCACCCCCGGTCCTTTGGGACCTTTAAACGAGAGCGCTCTCTAACCAACATCACACCGTAATAATAAGTGTTTCAACATGAGTAAGTATCTGGGCTCCATACCATGATACTACCCTTTTCCAGAAGGAATGGTCATACCCTAGGGAAGTTATCCCTGAAAACCTTGCCGCACAATTCCTGTTTCGACCATTACCGGTTTGTGAGGCTCGACGAAGTCACGTCCACAAAAACACACTTTATACAAAAGCCGTGCTTTGGGTCAACAAATGATCATAGAAATGATAACCAAGATAGACGATCAAACAAATGATCCTATCACAAATAATCAACACAATGATCATTTTCAGCAACACTCAGCATGTCACATTACCAAATTGGGAATATATCGCTGATAACATTCAACTACATAACCTCTGAGCTCGTACGTCTCAGAGAAGGGTGTTAAGCTAAAAGAATAAATTCTCCGCCACCAACAGAAATATATTTGAATGAAATCTGCTTTATATCTCAATTTGTAATGTCAGACATACAATCCATACAAGTCTGTTCCGGGCTCGAACAAAACCGAAGGCACTTCTCACGAAGCCCTTGCAATCCGGGTATTTACAATCCCGATCGAATTTCCCATCACTTAGGAAATCTCTATACCAGGAGCTACCCAGTGCAGAGACAATCGATAGGTCATCCTATCGCTTTCGCAAATACTCGGTCTTCAACACCGATCATCAAATGCAATTCACAACGACGTATCACATATTCGGAATGGGTTATACGACCCCATGGTCCTTTCCCGGTTAACCCGAATAGTGAGCGCTTATTCAAAAATAAGTGTGACATTCAAATTCAAACAAATCACATCAATTACCCATTCAAAGGGAAATATTGATAGTCGGTTATTGAACTACCAATGGATATGCACCACATCACCAGATTCCAAATAATTTTCCAAATTATTTATTTTCCAAAATATCTATACAAGATATATAATTTTCACACTTCAAAAAAATAAATCAATATTTATTTTTAAACAAATTCCACTTTCCTTTATAAATTCCTTAGTGAATCTATAATCCAAAATATCTATGAATATTCGATTTCAATTATTCATTTCAATTTATCTTCGAAAAGATAAATTCTCAAAATATTCACTTTATATTGGAAAACATTTCCATACTTACTTATTCATAAGTAATTCACAAATTTTATTTATTTTCAACTCTTAGAAAATATTCAATATACTTAAATCGAGATTAAGTATATATTTCATTCTTTAAGGAAATCATTCTCTTAAACATATTTATTTTGGGCCAAAACGAATGTTGCGTAAAACATCGTTACGACAACCCAAAATCACTAGTATAGGGATTCGAAATTAAAATAGATATATAAATCCCAATACTATACAAAACATTTCCTTTCGGAAATCATTTACTATAACAACAGTGTTATAGTCCACCATTTCCTTTTATTTCTCGAAAACGTCTATTTCAACAATCAATGTTGAAATCTATGGTTTCGAATCTCAACATATTTAAAACATCGTTAGATCGTTTTAATTCTATTTAAAACATCAAATCTAAACATTTTCTTTAACATATTATTCACTATTCAAAAACGTGAATATACTACGTTAATCAGTTTCATCCTTTTATACATTTCATTTTAAAGGATTATTCACAGTCAAAAACGTGAATATAACTCCATTAATAGGTTTCAACAATTTACTTATCAAAATAAGTCGTTTGCGAATTTATAAAACAACGTTTATAAATTCCATTTCTATTTATTTTATAACAACTTCCTTTTATAAGTTCCTTTATTAACCTATTCGATTTATAACTCAATTATAAAACAAAGGTTCATATTATAAGTGAAATACTTATAATTTATTCGTTTGCAAAATCGTTCCTTTGAACTTCATAATTATAAATCTTATAACTTATAAGATTTAATTATTCATCCAAATATATTCTTTAATAATTTCACAAAATTTATAAATCTTACTATTTATAAATTTCATTTATAACTTCACCATTTATAATTTTATGAATTCCATTTATTTACAAAATTCATTTTCACTTCATTCAAACACTTATAAAAACTCGTTTTATAATGTCAATATTTCAATTTATAAATATCCATTTATAAATCTCTTAATATAAATCAATTTATATTATTCTTTAAAACGTTTTTAATCTCCTTTATTATTTCACCATTTTGATTCATAAAATAATTAAATTTTATAAATCCTATATTTAAACTTTTCACAATAAATTCTAAAATTCCGATTAAACTATTTTATAAAATCATTAGCATCATATTCTCAAAAATCAGTTTTTTAACTATATTTCTCAAAAATCATAATTTTTATAACTTTAAAAATTATAACGTTTATTTATTTAAAATAGATCAAATTCCAAACATATAGTATATTTTCAAAAATCACTTTTAAAATCATTTTAAAATTCCAAATTTGGTCCAATGATGCTGCACACCAAATAGTCAATCACGACAACAACGACATCATATATCGATATGATAGTCCATCAAATATCAAAATATCTGAAATCAAATAAATACTGTTGAGAAATCCAGTTGGATCCCTCCAACCTGTTTTCCTGCATCCACAAACATTAGCACAATACCAATTTCGCTCCAGTACGAAATTATCGCGGTATATGTTTTAATAATATTATCCGCTTAATAGACAGCGCAATAGGGTCTCATCCGCTAAAAAATGCGGGAAATCAACAACTCCAATATATACATATGCCAATATATATATATATTGCTATTATATATAATACCAATTTCACTGTTTATGAAATATTCGCGGTATATGTTTTTAATAAATAACATCCGCTTACTAACGGCGTATAATGTCTATTTTAACAATCAATAGATAACAATCAACATTCAAACATGCATTCAAATATTTTAAATCTAACTATTTAAAATAAAATCGAAACTGATTTGATTGAGTGAGAAGTTCTCACCTTGATTTCAATTTCGTTTTAGCGATTTATTTCGAATAAAATTAAACGGACGTTTAATTTTACCCAAAATTCTCACTAACTCTAAACGACTCCAATCCAATTTCATCGCGTAGTGCTCGTCCATACGATTCCAACGCAACTGGTTCGCGCGTTTTCGACCTCGTATGAAAAAGTTATGAATTTTTGAAGTTACACGAGTTTATAATTTAAATTTACAACTTAAATTAAAATTTATAAACCCACTACCCCTCATCACCCTTGGATCCTTCATCATGCAATCCTGACCGTCCACCCCCTTCTCCCTCTCACGTTCATATGCTCCAGTATACAGAACGCACAAAAGAACCCATCAACCAAGAACTAGGGTTAATTCTTTCGGCCACCTCGATGCATGAAAACACGATCAGGAAGTTCCATTGCGAAGAGCACGACACGTACTATACTCGGCTACAGTATAGTGGAGCTCGGCTCCCCCTTCTTCCTTGAGTTGCGTGCGCAGCCGTCCCCCTTCAAACCCAATTTCCCGTCGTTCCATTGCTTCAAACGCGATCATAACCGTTGATCTTGTAGTTCTCTTCATGCTCTACCTCTTTGTAGTTGGAAGTTTAGCCTAATTGTCGACGGATTTGGAGTAATCGAGGGAGGAAGGTTGCGAATTTCTGGCCTTAGAATTCGAAACTGGCGGCTAGGGCAAATAGATTAGGGTTTTAGTTAATTTTTTCTAAAATTTGTGAATTTATGGTGTATTTATAGGAAAAAATCGAACACTATTCATCCCGGAAATTCCGAACTCCGATTTACGCGCCGTAACCAACATTCTAGGGTTTACCCCGCATTCCGGACACAATGGAACAGGTTTCGAAAGCTAATTCGGACATCTGTGCGAGTTATGGCAATAAACGTTCAATTTAAATTAAACCGATTTAAATCGATTTCTAGGCGTTTTAATTTGTACCGGACAAACGGTAAATTCAATTGACACGAAATTTGAAACCTTACAATAATATCACATTACGAATCCGATGAAACTGGTTTCGTCGAAATCCGAGACTTTTTGAAAAATGGCTATTTTAACTCGCCAAATTAATATTAAAAACAATTCGATGCGTTTCGAGCTGCCACGATCAAACGGTAACTCCGATTGACACGAAAATTGAAATCCGGTAATAACTAACTATTACGGATCCAATGGAACTGGTTTTGTTCAATTCTGAGACTGTTCGAAAATTGACTATTTTCACTAGTCGATTTAAATATTAAAATATTCAATTTTCACAATTTAACTTTTAATTCGATTTTAAAAGTTCTAAAGTATCATTCTAACTCCAACATGATAAAATAAAATTTTACAAATCATTTTCAATTATATTTAACTCAATTTTCAATTATTTCCATAATTTAACATATTAAATTATTGATTTAATTATCCAATTAAATCCAATAATTCAAAATAAAATTTATTCGACTTATAAATTCACTTATTAATATTTAAAATTAATTAAATATTCAAATTGTAATTACAAAAAAATCCTGGGTCGTTACATACATGACAAATGAGGCATCGATATGAACTAGAATATTTTAAAATGTTTCAAATTGAATCAAAATGGAATTTTGCATCCCAAATAGGTTTCAACAGCCATATCTCATTTGAATGGACATTTCTATTCATTCAAAATTAAGAAACAATGTTTCCTTTGAAATTCAAACCCCAACAGTTATAATTGACATATGTCTATAAACAATTTCATGCTCATATGTCAATATACATGACAAATGAGGCACCGATTTGGTCTATAATATTTTAATATGTTTCAAATTGAATCAAAATAGAATTTTGCATCCCAAATCGGTTTCAACAACCATATCTCATTTGAATGGAATTTGCGTATATACCTATAGCCAATCCCTATCATTCATCAATTTTTTTTAAAATGTTTACGGGGATCGACATACATTGTGCCGATCCCTCCCTTCCATTTTTTATATCTACAAGGATCGACATACCTCTTGTTGATCCCTCTGTGTCTTTACATGCCCACGCGTCTGCCCATAGGGTTTGGCATACGTGTTACCGACCCCTCATGCTATATTATTTTGGCTTACAACTATGGGCCAAATTTCCCTTTCTTCACACCACACTGACCCCTTCTTCTCTTATAAAAGCCATCACTTTTCTTTTCTTACTTCACTCATCCAACTTCCTAATTTCTAACTTTATACCGAACCCATCTTCCTCCACATGCAAAACCGAACCTTCCAATCCTCAGATTGAAATTCATTTGCAATCTCGCCTATCTATGAGCTTATCTCTTCTCTTCTTTCACTTCACACATCCCCAAACATTCCCTGACATCCTAACTCAAATACTCATATAGATGCCTTCTCGCTTTTATTATTTGGTTATACGATGAGGTAAAGTATTTTGGAGTTTGGTGAAATGACAGAACAATATCGAATTTGTTTGGGAGAGATGAAACGTTGGATATGGTGAGATACGGTAGAGCAAAGGTGGAGGAAGGAAGAAGATAGAGCGGAGGAGGGGTCCGTATTGGAGTTTTGGATTATATCAATCCCTCGGCATAGAGGCTTAAAGTTAGAGGGTGAAGTAAAGGGATCGGTAGGATTAGGGATCGACAATCTTTGGTGTGAAAAAGGGTTGGATTAGGAATTGGTAATCTTTGGTGTGAGGAAGGGTTGGATTATGGAATAGTAGTTTTTGGTGTAAGAGAAGTATTGGTTGGATTCATAGAAGTGAAGGGATCGGTAGGATTATGTTATGGAGAGGGATCGACAGAAAGGCTTTGGGATAGGGATCGGTATAATTGGGTTCGGCATATACGGATTGATGCACATGTTTTCTAAATTAAAAACCTAATCGAAATTGACTTGTTTGGACAATTACTACGAATTCACCTCAACGAACTTAAATATACGATGACAGTGAATAATAGAACTTACATATTTACCGGTCGAACTTAAGATTTGAATAATCGGATCCTTGGAACTTTCACCATGAAATTAAACAAAGCATATGGACTTGAAAGGCAAATTTTGCACATTGATATGACGATAATTGATCCCAAAGTTTTCACAACCGATCGTCTCCTTGCCAGTTGAGACTGTAACAACCCGTAAATTTCGACGATTTTTAATTACGTAACTAACTAAATTTTTGATGTAAATAATAAGATTTTTAAATGAAAATTTGATATTTAAAATATGTCTATTTAAACGTAGCAAGTGTCATATTTTCATTAGAAGATATGTAAATTTATTCAGTTGTGGAATTTAAATTTGAATTATTAAATCAGTTAAATTGTTGAAAATAAAATAATTTTGAAATCTGAATATTTTTTATATAATAATATTTTAAATCATTTTCTAGATGAGGCATCATACTTCTCTCACCAAATTTGGACTGCTATAGCTCCGTTTATCTTATTTTCGGCGTTTTAGCAGCATTTTCGGCAGCGAATATCGACTTTTGATAGGATAGTTGTATCGTTGATATGTGTATACCATTCTATTTGCCTTGTCGTGCCGATCTCCGTAATATATTCATTTGTGCATTTCGAAGTCCGATATGCAACGTAATCCATGAAACAATTAGCCATATCGGTACCCATTTTGAGTCTATAGAGTGTTCTATGACCTTACACATGTCCTCCGGAAGAAAACAAATGGTCACTACTTTTTTACATTCTCGGAATTCAGCATATGACTCTCACTATTCCCTATTACCATTTTTATAAGCTGGTTCACATATTTGTATTTATCTCTTCCATTTCCTTTTCTTCTTTCTAAGACAAAATAATATGCGTATATAAAGTATATTGTGAAACCCTGCTCTTTTTTCTTGCCGAATTCATCCTTCATTTGCTCGCCTCCCTCCAATCCAATCTCTCTACTTCCATTTTAAATATATATAAGAAAGTATTACATATATAAAAGCTTTTATAAGTTTGTATTCATTTCCTAAGCCTGCCTTCTCCTTCTTCGAATGTGAAACCCGTCCTTGCCACCATAACATCAGCCACCTAAACATCTAGCTCCGGCCCTCCTTGCAGCCACACCTCACCAAATGCCGCAACTCTACCTCAGATCCACCCGAGCACGTTGCTCCACCCTCAAAACAATGCAACCCATCACCCCACACTGCCCTCTTCCCCTTCTTTTTCCGTGACCCTACCTTTGCCCACAAACCACGTTAGCCACTAACCTTCCCTCGCCCATGCATAGAAAAACTCCATCGCGTTCTCCCCCTTGTCCTTAGCACGTTCGACCTCCAGCCGAACAACCCATATCCACTTGACCGAATGCTTCTACACTGCTTCACTTCCATCAAACACCCACCATCCTTCACTTCCGAGCAACCCATTCCACTACCGATCACCTAGCAATCTTTCTCCACTCTGACCCTTCAGCTTCATGCCATAGCCTTCCACCGCCCAGTGCCCTTCATTTCAATCAAGCCCACCACTAGCAGCCGTAACACCAGCACGCAGCCCCAATCGCCTTGCTTCCCACTACTATTTCTCATTTTATTATCAAAAAAGATATTTTGATTTTTAAATATTGATATATATGTATATATTTTTTGATTTTATTGGACGTGTTTTAAGAAAAAATGATTTTGAAATATATAAATAAAGATTTTAGTTCAATATGTGTTTAAATTAAATATTGATTTTAATATATATATATATATATATATATATATATATATATATATATATATATGTATGTAAATTTTATTTTGAGATGTGTTTTAAATTGAATATTGATTTCAAAATATAATGTATAAAAGTTTAATTTAAATATGTGAGTAGATTTGAGATTATTAAAAAAAATTATATAGATTCCAAGCTATGAACTTTGCTTTGTTCGTCGAATTCGTATTCATTGTGTTGTGCTATGGAATTTGTGCTTGGATTCGTAGCTCGTTGTGTATCTAATTTTTTAGCCTGGAAAGGTGAGCAATCACTCATGATTAAAACTCTTATATTTGACAAATTTAATTAACATGAAATGACAATTGAAATATTTTTTTAAAATTTAAATTATTAGTAATTAAATTGTTGAATATGATAATTTTTTTATTTTAAATTATTCACCTATGATTGATACATGACAAGATCATGTTGTATATATTATATTTAATTTGTTAATTGTGATATATTCTTGTCAATTGACATGTTAAGCTATTTATATTACTATTCTATTGTTCTCAGACTGTAAGTTCCCTAAAATCCCTATGGATTGGAATAATATATACCCGAATGATCTTATTGATTAGGGAAAATCATTATGGGTTGAAATGATAAACCCAATCAATTTTATTAATTTTAAATCTTGGGATTATGGGTTGACATGATATATACCAGTAAATTTAAATTATTACGGATTGAAACGATAAATATCCGCATCACTTGACCATAGGATAGAAAATTATATACGAACACCATTAGTCTATTTTTAAATGATTCCTAGAAATTTGAAAAGAAATTATACGTGTTTTAATAAATATTGTTTTTTTAAAATATAGTAAATATATTAATTTTAGTATGCATGTAAAATTTAGATTTTAAAAATTATATGTTTTTGAAAATTTTAAAATTATAAGTTAAGCTTTAAAATGTAAATTATAAAAAGATTATTTGTAACTTTATTATTTTTAAAATATATAAAGTAAGATTGAAAATAGAATTAATAATAAAAAAGATTTAATTTAATAATAATTGATATAATAAAATTTAATAAGAATTTAATTTAACTTATATATATAGTATGTTTAAATATTTAATTAAATTTATATTATTATTTTAAAAATAGATTTTGTAATAACTTTAATAAATAGAGGTTGGAAATATAAATTAAAGTTGACTTGACGTTTAAATTAGTTAATACTTGAATTTAACTAAGAATTGACTTGTAAATTAATCGATTTAAGAATTAAATTTAATAAGTATTGATTTGAAACTTATTGACTTTGATATTTTTAAGGATATGATTTTATAACTTAGTAACATGATTTAACAAAGGTGATTATATGAATATTTTCAAATTTTAATAAAATCGAATATCTAATTTTGATTTAAATTTTGTTATTTGAGATCTTATTTAAATGCTTATAAAAAGTGATTTGGTGAATATTTTAGAACTAAATATAATTAAAGTTAGATATTTAATTATTGATTGATTTAAATTTGTATTTTGAGATTTTATTCAAATGTAATAAACAATGACGATTAACTGAATATTTGGAATTTAAAGAAAATTAAAATTGAATTCTGAAATATAAATCAAGTTTATCAAATTGAATTATTATAAATTATTTGAATATTTAAAACTTTGACACTTATTGAAATTGGAAGTGATTTGAATTTGTAGTTCGAACCTGGATTTGAAATGGATTAAAAAAATGGTTTTAATGAGAAATTGAACCTTTAACCTTTTAATTGAATTTGTTGAGCTAAAATTGATTTAAACCGAATTCTGAAATTAAAGTTGATTTGAATTGATTTGTGAAATTAGAAGAAACAATTATAACTTGAAACTATTTTCAATATATATATATATATATATTAATATATAAACTATTTTTAATACATAAATTATTTTAATCTATAACTTATTTTTAAATATATAAACTATTTTTAATGGCTATTCTAATATATATATACTACTTTCAATATTTAAACTGCTTAAGTTGGAACTGTAATGATTTAGGTTTAATGGATTTAAATGCGAATATTTTGATACGATGGTTTAAACTATTTTGTGGTTGTGATTTTGGGAATGAACTTGATTTTTAAAGTGAATAATGATTTCGAAAGTGAATATGATTTCGAAAGTGATATGATTTCTAAAGTGAATATGATTTCGAAAACGATACGATTTTGAAATGATCATGATATTTTGCTACGAAGCATGAACTGTTTGAAATATAAAATGACCACGCTGTGAAATATGCGTTTGGTTATTAAAGAGACTGGGATTGGATATTGTCATACTCTCTGCCAATACCCAAAACCACTTTAATAACTATGTACATGGTGGAGAATCCAGAACGAAGTAGGATGGATTGACGATGATTCTGTATGAGGTATTAACGCAGCCTTGACTCCCACAAGTCAGCTTGATGTGGCTAAAACATGAGCTATACCTGGGCCAAGTGAGGTCGCACCTCCGATCGAGCATGCTACTTCGATATCATTCTATTACTTTGTGATTTGATTGAGTGCACCATTGATTTTAGGAGTGTGTCTCAGGTGGGCGGAAGTAGCAGTCCGGTTCTGCAAAATGATAAAATCCTACCCTAAGTATTGCCTCGCCTGCCTTGTCACATGCCTTATTGCACCCACTGCGACTTTGGTTTGTGCTGTACCTTTGGAGTACTCCCTGAGTAAACCACCGGTTAGGTGGAGCTTACCATATCTGTATTGACTACGTGAATATATAAAAATATGTTAAAGGGGATATGGGTAACGCCTTAATGCTATTTTAATATTTTACTTTACTGTAGACATTATTTATGTAGCGTATTGTACTATGTATGTAGATAGTTTAACAGATTCTTAAAGTATGGAATCCCAACATCCTTTAAGTTATTTGCATTTCACTTGACGTTTCACTTGAGTTGATTTACTGATATAAGAACTCGAGTGTTTTGTGTTTTGCTTTATGCTTGGGTTAGACTGAGTGTCACGACATTTGAGATTCACCTTTGGAGCTTTGCTTGAAGATCTATCTTATATCTATTCCGCTTTCAGTTATTTTGTTCATACTTGTCATTTGCTTTTGTATTTGTGACTTCTATGTACTTGGGATTTTCTGTTTTATTTGTTTCAGACTCTGATGTTCTATGGTAGCTTCATGAACTACTATTTATCTATTCCGCTGCTTATTGTTATATTACTCTGTGACTGTTATTCTACGATTGATTTATTTACTATATATACTAAGTTTTGCCAATTATAAATTAACAGTCTGTTTGTTTTGAGCAATTCAAGTCTGACATGTATGGAAGATTGTCGATTTGAATGGTTCGAAAAGCCAGGTCGTTGCAGTTGTTATCAGAGCTCTGGTTTAGGCAAAACATAGCATATGGAGTAAAAACTCATTAAAAATTGGGCAGCAATACCCTAGAATGAGTGGAAACAATTATAGAATCATCTTTATTCGAACTTGAAATTATTTTGTAGGATCCTTCCTAGATTAGGATTTCTTTTGGATTTTGTAACTTTTCCTTTGTTCTGAAATCCATTATTGTCTTTTCTTGTTCATATTCTTCTCTATATTGGGACATCCCATAGCTCTATTTCTATCGATCTCTATAATAAATTCGAGCACAGCTTACAACCTTAATTGGTAACTTCATCCTTATGTGTGACTAATCCCATTAGCGGTCCCGCTAACCTTAGTACGATTTGTAAAGGGTGAAACTCCTTTATAACAGGCGTCGATTCAACGAAGATTTCTATGTCCTTAGTTTTGATGTTGTTATCTCTTGCAATGCCCGAACCGTCTCTCTAGTAGATGACCCGAGTAATTCTCTTGTGGTCGAATGTTGAATGCCTCAGGATTTTGCAGGAAATTCTGTCTTTTCACTTGATTCTCAGTCTAGTGATCTTGACTCCACCCGATAGTCTGGGATTATCCTGATGTTTTGGTGAAGTCACTTCTCTTCCTCTCAAGTGGTAAATTGAATTCCACATCTGTCTTATTCCTGGAGCTCGATTTGTTGTCCTCCCTCCTGGAAGAATGGTTTTTATGAATGGTTAGTCATGCCCTTTGGATTAACTAATGCTCCTGCCTTCTTCGTCGATCTCATGAATCGCGTTTTCCGTGATGTTCTCAACAAGTTTGTCCTGTTTTTATTGAGAATATTTTCGTCTTTTCTAAGTCTCGGTTGACCCGGTTATGGTCACTGCGATTTATATAAGTCTATCCATCTTTCCTCCTTTGTACTTCAATTGTCTTATCTTCCTTTCAAGCCTAGCTTCGTAGTTAGGATTCTTTTTAATTAGTGTTCCTCTAAATTTGAATCTTTATCTTTGTTGTAAAATCCATTCTTGGATCATCCTATGAGAGAAAATATTTGTAATTGATATAAAATATTATATATTGTGCTGTTTGAGTTGTTAAGTTTGGATTTTGGGTTTTGATCAATTCGTTTAGCCAATGCTATCGATAGGAATTCCAAAACACCTAAACAAAGCAAACTGATGCAATATATTTCGAAATCGATAAGTGAAATAATTTTATGTATAATTTTATTTTATATATAAAAGTATAATTTTATGAAATTAGGTAAATGAATTGGTTGTTAGAAATGGTAATACTAGATTATCATTTATTGTTTTGTCAACATTCCTAAACCATTAACTATTGTTGTATGAAATTATATAAACATGGTTTTTAAATATGATTTGCAAATGAAATGAATTTAAATTAAGGACTTAAAAATTAATTTTTCGATGATTTTCAAAATTCGGTTTTCAAAGTTTTGGAAAAATATATTATTTGAATGTTTTCGAATGGAAGTGTTTCCAAAGAATATTTAAAGAAGTAAGTCTATAATCTCCTCTTGTGTCATTGGAAAATAATTTCGATGATGACTGCAACATCATCGACATTCATTTTCGAATCTCAAAGTGGGGAGACCACTTAGTAGTTTTGGTACACTTTTGTTTGGGAAAATGGATTTGATTCGAATTTCTTGAGTATGATTTGATGTATAATATATATATATGTATGTATGTATATATATATGTATGTATATATGTATGTATGTATATATTTATTTCAAAATGGTTTGAAGTGAAACCGAAAATTTAACTCTTAATTTTTTTGTTAAGTGATGGTTTTCAACTATTGAAATGAAGCAATTTTTTTTAATAATTGGAGTGTCTAAATTGAGAAATGGAATTTAAACACTTTGAAACTGTTGAACTAGGAAATTTATTTTGTATAATATTAAATTACATTCTAAAACATATATATAACTTACCTGATTATTCAAAAAATTAAAAATGTTAATGAGAATATTAATTGAATAATATACAATATAAAATGCGGTAATATGATGTCCCAAAAGGAAATTTGGTTAAGGGAAATTAGAAAAATGAGTGGTTACAATAAAAGTTTATACACTTAAAATATGTTAGTATCTTGTTAAGTGGAATAAATTGAATAATGAAAAGGAAATGTTATTTAAGTAAATGAATATGAACTTAAGAAAATGAACAAATAATAAACTCATATCTTGTAAACAATTTGTGATACAAAATAAATTACAAAGAATAGATGAAAATGAATTTTAAATGGAATCAACTTAACTGAAGGTAAATGGATGAAATAAAAGAGTTAAATAAAATAAATTTGTTTTGAAAGAAAATTCTTGTAACAAACGTTAATAAATTCGAAATCAAATCAACCGAATGAAAACAACTTGAATGGAAATCAACCTAATGTGAATACAATGACTGCTTATTTATCTGAATAAAATGGATTTAAACCAAATTAGTTGAATATAAATCAATTTATATGGTTTTGAATTAATTGTTACATCTGGTATTATGCATCTCTAATCTATCTTTCCTTTCTGTTGCTTCTATTCTCTTATTTCGTTCCTTTTCGAGGATGAAAAGTTTTGAGTGGGGGAGAGTGTAACGACCCGTAAATTTGAACGATTTTAAATAATTTATTGTACTAAATTTTTGATGAATATAAACAATAAGATTTTGAAATGAAAATTTGATATTTGATATACATCTATTTCAACGTAGCAAGTGTCAGACTTTCATTAGAAGATATGTAAATTTATTCAGTTGTGAAATTTCAATTTATAAATCGGTTAAATTGATGAAAATAAAATAATTTTGAAATTTGAATATTTTTATACAATAAAATTTTAAATCATTTTCTGAGTTAGATGCCGTATTTCATTTCGCCAAATTTGGACTGCTATAGCCCCTTTTATCTTATTTTTGGCATTTTAACAGCATTTTCGACAATGAATATCGACTTTTGATAGGATAGTCATATTGCTAATATCTGTGTGCCATTTTATTCGTCTCGTCATGCTGATCTCCACAGTATATTCATTTGTGCATTTTGGAGTTCGGTACGCGGTGAAATATGTTAAACAGTAGGCCGTATTGGTACCCATTTTGAGTCTATAGAGTGCTATATGACCTTCCATTTGTCCATCGGCTGATAACAAATGGTCACTACCTTTTTATATTCTCGGATTTCAACATATGACTTTCACTATTCCCTATTTCCATTTATTATATGCTGGTTCACATATTTGTTTTGATCTTTTCCATTTCCTTTTCTTTTTTCTGAGACAAGTTAATATATGTATATAAAGTATATTGTGAAACCCTGCTCCTTCTTCTTCTCGAATTCATCCTTCATCTGCTCGCCTCCCTCCAATCCAATCTCTCCACTGCTATTTTAATATATATATATAAGAAAGTAATATATATATATATATAAAAGCTTTTATAAGTTTGTATTCATTTTCCTGAGCCCGCCTTCTTCTTCTTCGAACACAAAACACATCCTCGCCACCATAACATCAGCTGCCTGAACATCTAGCTCTGGCCCTCCTTACAGCCACCCCTCACCAAACGCCACAACTCGACGTCATGTCCACTTGAGCACCTTGCTCCACCCTCGAAACCATGCAACCCTCCACAATCCACTGCTCTCTTCCCCTTCTTTTTCCATAACCCTACCTTTGCTTACAAACCACGTTAGCCACTAATCTTCCCTCACATATGCACAGCCGAACTCCTCCGCGTTCTCCACCTTGTCTTCAGCACGTTTGACCTCCAGCCGAACAGCCCATAGCCACCTAACCAAAGGCCTTTTCAGTGCTTCACTTCCATCAAACACCCACCATCCTTCACTTTCGAGCTACCCATTCCACTACCAATCACCTAGCAAACTTTCTCCACTCCAATCCTTTAGCTTCACGCCACCAACACTCGGCCTCTAGCCTTCCACCACCAAGCACTCTTCATTTGAGCCAAGCCCGCCACTGGCAGCCGCAACACCAGCACGCAGCTCCAATCGCCTTGCTTCCCACCACCGTTTCTTATTTTAGTATAAACAAGAGATTTTGATTTTTAAATATTGACATATATATATATTATTAGATGTGTTTTAAGGAAAAAATGATTTTGAAATACAATATATAAATATTTTATTTTAATATGTATTTAAATTAAATATTGATAGTAATATATATATAAATTTTATTTTGAGATGTGCTTTAAATTGAATATTTATTTTAAAATATAATATATAAAGGTTTATTTTAAATATATGAGTAGATTTTAGATTTTAAAAAAAAATTATATATATTGTTTTCATCGGTTCTAAGCTATCAACTTTGCTTTGTTCGTCGAATTCGTGTTCATCGTGCCATGCTTTGGAATTTGTGATTGGATTAGTAGCTCATTGTGTGTCTAATTTCTTTAGCATCGAAAGGTGAGTAATCACTCATGATTAACATTCTTACATTTAGTAAATTTAGTTCGCATGAAATAACGATTGAAACGTGTTGTTAAAATTTAAATTGTTAGTAATTAAATTGTTGAATATGATATGCTGTTGCTTTAAATTGTTCACCTACGATTAATATATAACACAATCACATGTTGTATATATTACGTTTAATTTGTTAATTGTGATATATGCTTGTCAATTGATATGTTATGTTAATTATATTAATATACTATTGTTCTCACACTACAAGTTCCTTGAAATCCCTATGGGTTGAAATGATATATACCCGAACGATCTTATAGATTAGGGAAAATCGTTATGGGTTGAAATGATAAACCCAAGCGATTTTATTAATTTTAAATCATAGGATAATGGGTTGAAATGATATATACCCGTAAATTAATTATTATGGTTTGAAATGATAAATATCCGTATCACTTGACCACATGATAGAAAATTGTATACGGACACCATTGGTCTATTTTTAAATGATTTCTAGAATTTGGAAAAGAAAATATATGTGTTTCAATAAATAGTGATTTTTAAAATATTGATTTTAAAAATATAGTAGATATATTAATTTTAATATGTGCGTAAAATTTAGATTTTAAAAATGATATGTTTTTGTAAATTTTAAAATTATAATTTAAGCTTTAAAATGTAAATTATAAAACTTTTACTTGTAATTTTATTATTTTTAAAATATATAAATAATATTTAAAATAGATTTAATAATAATAAGATCTAATTTAATAATAATTAATATAATAAAATTTAATAATAATTTAATTTAACTTATATATATAGTACGTTTAAATAATTAATTGAATTTATGTTATTATTTTAAAAATAGATTTTGTAATAACTTGTAATTAATTGTATATTCTATTTAAATTAATTAGTTATGAAAATTAATTGTTTATAAATTGAATACTTTGAATAAAATATAATGCTCCTTTTCCTAATTTCCTCCTTTTCCCTTTTCGAGGACCAAAAGTTTTGAGTAGGAGAGAGTATAACGACCCAAAATTTTCGATTATTAAAATATTAATTAAATAATATTTTATAATTTTATATTGAAATAAAACTAAAAAAAATTTGATGTTACAAGGAGAGGAATAACTAGAATGTAATGTTAGTAATGTTAATATAAGGTAATTGCAAACTATTTTAATCTAATTTCCAATTAATTGAAGTGACTTTAAGGTTATAATTAGTTATAACTAAAAATAAGGAAATACATTGAACGTTGAAATCATACGTAATCAATTAGAATTGGCTAATATTGAATATGAAATCAGTGGTGTTGTCTGAACGCTACTGATAAATATTTAAAGTAATTTCAAACTAATTGAAATACATTGTAGGTTGACTTGGTTATGATTGTAAATAATGAAATAAATTAAGTGATGTAGATGGTGAACTTGTATGTAATTAATTGAAATAGGTTAATATTGAATATAAAACCTTTTTGGGTAAGCAAATTATAACCCTTGGTTGTAAAGAATAAGATAAGGGGTAAGAATTATTATTATAAACGATTGTATTAACTATTTTCTCATTAATTTATCGTTTTAATATTGAATGGGTAATTAATTGAATTAAGGCAATTGAATGTTGGGTTTAATGTTGGAATTGTATGTTAGTGATTAAAATAATTGTAACGTTATTTGATGATAAGTTGAAATAAGGAAATGAATTAAATGTTATATAAAAGGGGAAATTATATGAAATTAATGGAAAATTGAGTATAATCAGGATTGTGTAAGTAGTCATAACATTTGTTGTTAATAATAATCTTTTTAAATGCGATTAAGTAAGTAAAAGGTAACATTTGTCATTCATCACCTATTTATTTAATCCATTGAAATTAAATTGAAAATCAATTGCAGTTAATCTAATTACCTACTACAGTTAATATGAGCTAAAGAGAAAAATATAGAAGATTGAGGTAATGAAATGGTAAACCAACGTTAAGTATATATATAATATGATAATTGATTGAATAATAAGATTAAAAAAAAAATAAGTATATGTTGGAATTTAAATTAATTAATGAATTTATTGCCGTTAATTTGACTTGGAATCTTCTAATAAAAGGGAAAGAGAATTTATTTGAAATTAATGGTGTTTAATGAAAGAAATGTACGTTTGTTATAATCCGTTATAAGTGTAATTTTGAAATTAATTACAATTATGTCGATTTGGGATCTCTCAATTTTAGAAAAAAAGAAACATTAATATTAATTTTTGGATTTAACGAAAGAAACATACATTATTGTAAAAAAATTAAAAAGAACATTTTAATGAAAATAAAACGAACATTTTCATTTTGAAGGTAAAATTAATTCTATATAAAGAAGAAAAAAATGAATTTTAAAACAATATTTTACAGTCATTAAGTATACATTTGAGGCTGTATATAAGTGATTTTAACACTAATCTTGAAGTTTAAATTTAATTGACTTTTTAGGATGTGCAATTCCCCTATGAGAAAAACATTATTTTGAAAGAAAAAAAAAACTTGAATTTGAGTTCTAGATCATCTTTTATTTTTTTGTAACGTTACACTGGTTATTGTATTCAAATTTATTTATTATATGTTAATTATGTGTAAACGAGTGTGAAAAAGGGTATATTCAGTGATAATATATTTAATTGAGTGAATCATGCAATTAACTAGATCCTAAGTGGTCCCTTCATTTCCTTATTATTCAATACACCTGCCACCATTTCCACATTTGGTTTTATTGCAATTCTTTGATGTAATTGAAACGTGAATTTATATCCTTTCTTATTCTTCCGTTTTGTTTATTTATTTCCCAAAGCATCTACTTAGATCATACAGTTTTGTTTTATTTGTCCCTTCCATACATATTTCATTTGTCACTTCCCTTTCTTCTTTTCTTTTATATCATATATCATTCTTTCCCCTAGAAATTCCTTATTTTTCAAACATCAGACCTCTATTTGTTTCCCTCAAAGTCTCAATGTCAACATAGCTTTATACCTCTACTTAATTGCTGCCAATTCATTTTACTGAAGCTATGCTTAGAAAAAGAAAAGAATAAAAAAGTGTGAGCATCCATTTCTTCCTTAACCACTTCCGTACCTTTCCTCATCGCCTTGCCTTCTTTTGCAAGAAGCTTTCAAAAAAATTGAACAATGAGAATTAGCCTTAATGGTTTTGGCTTTCCACTTCTTGCCTTTGTTTTGGGTACATCAAATTTGAAAACGTGAGTTATTAAAGTTTCTTATTCTAACAATTAAATATGTATGTATTTTATTTTATTATATATCCTTATAACATGAATATCTTCCTCATACGAGCTTTGATACATGTGTAGTTTCTTCCATTGGACTCGTATTGGAATTCCTAATAACATAAAATAGGTTTGGCTGAGTTTGGAGACTATTGGAAAATGCATCTTTGTTTGGATTTTTGCATTCTAAATATCAAAGGTGAGTGTTTTGACCCACTCACGAATACTAGATTATCTTATGCTAGTTAAATTAAATTTATAACGTGATTAGAAATTTATTAATTGCTTTTGGTATTATTAGATTGTCATTTAAGTTAAATTTGAATTTATATTGAATTGAATTTGCCATTTATTTAATAATGAATATAAATTGCAAGTTATACACCTGATAATGATAATAAATTGACTGTTGTGATTTATTGGCTGATTTGGATGTTGGATTGTGATGGATGTTATTGGTTGTCATTTTGGATGATTGGATGTTTATTTATGTATATATCTTTGTTACCACTATGGATTGAAATGATAACTCGAGCGGTTTCCATCGACTTGGAAATTTTGATTTGGATACTGGCTGAAATGACATATAACCGTGTAATTTCTTAAATTTGGATTATTTATTAGAATTGAATTATTTGAAAGATTTAAGTTTTAAATTTAAAATTCGGATCTATTTTAATTAAAATGATTAAGATTGGTATTTTTGAATCATTTGAAATCTTTTAAATAATTAAATCCACATTGTACATGTAACGACCCAGAATTTTAATTTATTTAAAATTGTATATTTAATTAATTTTAAATATTAATAAGTGAATTTATAAGTCGAATAAATTTTATTTCGAATAATTGGATTTAATTGAATAATTAAATCGATAATTTAATATGTTAAATTATGGAAATAATTGAAAATCGAGTTAAATATGATTGAAAAGGATTTGCAAAATTTTATTTTATCATATTGGAGTTAGAATGATATTTTAGAACTTTTAAAATCGAATTAAGAGTTTATTTGTGAAAATTGAATATTTTAATATTTAATCGACTAGTGAAATTAGTCAATTTTTGAACAGTCTCAGAATTGGATGAAACTAGTTCCATTGGATCCATAATAGTTAGTTATTATCGGATTTCAATTTTCGTAGCAATCGGAGTTATCGTTTGATCGTGGCAGCTTGAAACGCAGCGAAGTTGTTTTTAATATTAATTTGGCAAGTTAAAATAGTCATTTTTTAAACAGCCTCGGATTTCAACGAAACCAGTTTCATCGGATCCGTAATGTGATATTATTGTAAGGTTTCAAATTTCTTGTCAATCGGATTTACCGTTTGTCCGGTGCAAGCTAAAACGCCTAGAAAATTGTTTAAATCGGTTTAATTTAAATTGAACGTTTATTGCCATAACTCGCACAGATGACCGAATTAGCTTTCAAAACCTGTTCCACTGTGTTCAAAACGCGGGGTAAACCCTAGAAACGTCGGTCACCGCGCGTAAATCGGAGTTTGAAAATTCCGGAATGAATAGTGTCGTTCGACTTCCTATAAATAGACCATACTCTCTCACAAAAACAAAAAAAAAACTAAAACCCTAATCCTTTGCCCTAGCCGCCAGTTATGAATGTATGGCCGAAATTTACAGTTCTATCTCCTCAAATTCCTCCAAATCCATCAACCAATTCAAGAATCCTTTAACATGAAACTTGTAGATCATGTTGCGAACTAGTTATTCAACGGTTGAGATGTGAAATGGAGCTAAATGTTGTGAGATAATTGGCCGCGTTTGGGGCCGGTTGCACACGCAATTCAAGGAGCAGGGGTTGACCGATCTCTATAGTACTGCAGCCGAAGGTGGTGTTCGTGGAGGCGCACGACGTGAGGGTAGTTGATCAACTTATCGGTGTTCGTGGAGGTCGCGATCTCTAACCCTAATGTATGTTATGGGTTTCAACGTGGTCGGCCTGTAGGGTATTTGCATGAGTTTGGGAAGATGGGAGGGGGGCGTTGGATCTGGATATGGACGGTGGATAGGCAGTTAGGTTAAAATTAAAAAGAAATTGTTGTAAATTATTATATATAAAATCGTGTAATCTTTGAAAATTCATAACTTTTTCATACGAGGTCGAAAACGCACGAAACAGGAAGCGTTGGAATCGTATGAACGAGCACTACGCTATGGAGTTGGATTGGAGTCGTTTTGGAGTTAGTGAGAATTTCGGGTAAAATTAAACGTTCGTTTAATTTTATTCTAAATAAATCGCTAAAACGAAATTGAAATCAAGGTGAGAACTTCTCACTCAATCGAATCAGTTTCGATTTTAATTTTAAATAGTTATATTTAAAATATTTGAATGCATGTTTGAATGATGATTGTTATCTATTGATTGTTAAAATAGACATTATGCGTCATTAGTAAGCGAATGTTATTTATTAAAAACATATACCGCGAATATTTCATAAACAGTGAAATTGGTATTATATATAATAGCAATATATATATTGGCATATTTATATATTGCAGTTATTGATTTCCCGCATTTGTATAGCGGATGAGACCCTATCGCGCCGTCTATTAAGCGGATAATATTTTAAATCCCATATACCACGATAATTTCGTACTGGAACGAAATTGGTATTGTGCTAATGTTTGTGGATGCAGGAAAACAGGTTGGAGGGATCCAACTGGATTCCTCAACAGTATTTATTTGATTATGGATATTTTGATATTTGATGGATTATCATATACGATATATGATATCGTTGTTGTCGTGATTGACTATTTGGTGTGTAGCATCATTGGACCAATTTTGAAATTTTAAAAGGATTTTTAAAATGATTTTTGAAGAGTAGACATTTATAAAATATTTTTGGAATTGATCCATTTTAAATAAATAACGTTATAATTTTTAATGTTATAAAGATTATGAGTTTTTGAGAAGTATAGTGAAAGGTTGATTTTTGAAAATATGAGGCTAATGATTTTATAAAATAGTTTAATCGGGATTTTTGAATTTATTATAAAAAGTTGAAAATATAGGATTTATAAAATTTGATTACTTTATAAATAAAAACGGTGAAATTATAAAGGAGATTAAAGATGTTTTAAAAGAATAATAATATAAATTGATTTATATAAAAGATTTGTAAATTGATATTTATAAATTAAAATATTTGAAGTATAAAACGAGTTTTTATAAGTGTTAGAATGAATTGTGAATGAATTTCATAAATGAATGAAATTTATAGAATTATAAACGGTGAAGTTATAAATGGAATTTTATAAGCAGTAGGTTTATAAAATTTATAAAGTTATTGAAAGAATAGATTTGGATAAATAAAGGAATCTTATAAGTTATAAGATTTATAAATTGGGAAGTTTAAAAGGACGATTTTTGGCAAACAAATAAATTATAAGGATTTGACTTATAATATGAATTTCTGGTATATCATTGAGATATGAATTGAGATAGGTTAATAAAGGAATTTATAAAAGGAAGTTGTTATAAAATAAATAGAAATGGAATTTATAAACGTTGTTTTATAAATTCGCAAACGACTTATTTTGATAAGTAAATTGTTATAACTTATAAATGGAGTTATATTCACGTTTTAGACAGTGAATAATACTTTAATATAAAATGAATAGAAATGATGAAATTAGTTAACAAGTATATTCACGTTTTTGAGTAGTGAATAATATGTTAAGGAAAAATGTTTTGGATGTGATATTTGAAATAGAATTAAAACGATCTAACGATGTTTTTAAAATGCGTTGAGATTCGAAACCATAGATTTCAACATTCATTGTTGAAATAGACGTTTTCGAGAAATAAAAGGAAATGGTGGACTATAACACTGTTGTTATAGTAAATGGTTTCCGAAAGGAAATGTTTTGTATAGTATTGGGATTTATATATCTATTTTAATTTCGAATCCCTATACTAGTGATTTTGGATTGTCGTAACAATGTTTTACGCAACATTCGTTTTGGCCCAAATAAATACGTTTAAGAGAATGATTTCCTTAAAGAATGAAATATATACTTAATCTCGATTTAAGTATATTGAATATTTTCCAAAGGTTGAAAATAAATAAATTTGTGAATTACTTATGAATAAATAAGTATGGAAATGTTTTTCCAATGTGAAATGAAGCGTTTAGAGAATTTATCTTTTTGAAGATAAATTGAAATGAATAATTGAAAATCGTATATCAATAGATATTGTTGAATGAAAATTCACTATGGAATTAATGAAAGAAAGGAAATTTGTTTAAAAATAAATATTGATTTATTTTTGAAGTGTGAAAATTATATATCTTGTAAAGATATTTTTTGGGAAATAAATAATTTGGAAAATTATTTGGAATCTGGTGATGTTGTGCATATCCATTGATAGTTCAATAAACGACTACAAATATTTACCTTTGAAAGGTATTTGTTGTGATTTGCTGAATTTGAATGCTACACTATTTTTTTAAATTATTGCGCTCGTTATTCGGATTACCCATTCCGAATAGTGATACGACGTAATGGATAGCATTAAAGATCGGTGTTGAAGACCGGGTATTTGCGAGAGCGATAGGATGACCTGTTGATTGACACTGCACCGAGTAGCTATGGTATAGAGTTCTCCATATGTGATGGGGAATCCGATCAGGATTGTGGATATCCGGATTGCAAGGACTTCTTTGTAAGTGCCTTCGGTTTTGTTCGAGCCCGAAACAGACTTGTATGGATTGTATGTCTGACATTACAGATTGAGATATAAAGCTGATTTCTTTCAAATATATTTCTGTTGGTGGCGGAGAATTTATTCTTTTAGCTTAACACCCTTCTCTGAGACGTACGAGCTCAGAGGTTATGTAGTTGAATGTTATCAGCGATATATTCCCAATTTGGTAATGTGACATGCTGAGTGTTGCTGTGAAATGATCATTGTGTTGATCATTTGTGATAAGATCATTTGTTTGATCGTTTATCTTGGTGATCATTTCTATGATCATTCGTTGACCCAAAGCATGGCTTTTGTATAAAGTATGTTTTTGTGGACGAGACTTCGTCGAGCCTCACACCCCGGAATGGTCAAAACAGGAAAGATGCGGCAAGGTTATGAGGGGTAGCTCCCTTTAGGTTATGTGAATTTCCTTCTGGAAAAGGGTGGTATCATGGTATGGAGCCCAGATACTTACTCATGTTGAAACACTTTATTTATGATTGTGTGATGTTGATGACGAGCGCTCGGTTAAAGGTCCCAAAGGACCGGGGGATGGCATACTCGTGTCAGTAGTTACCCAGTTAGGGGTAACCCGGCCTTGTGTTGGCAGAGATCCGGTTTGGTTCTCAGGGACGTCCTTCCAGAGGCGTTCTCATGTGGCAATGGGAAGTTCCTTGGCCTGACCATTCGTTGGAAATCCAAAGAAACAATACGATTCTTGTACGGTTTTAGTTGTATAACCTGCTATTGAATGTGGCGGTAACCTGCTATTGAACATAGTTAGCTATAGTAGGCATACGATAATGGTCGTATGTTGGCTAAGATTTATATTCTACTTTCGAAATGAATTTTTCCTACACTATGCACTAGTAATAATATCAAATGTTCTTTTAAATGCGTATCAAGCATCTTTGACTATCATAAGGAGAAATCTCCTCCGATTCTGCGTTTGCATTGTGTGCGTGTGCGGGAGGTCTTATGGTAGTCTCATTTTTAAAAGCATTGCGAATTGACTTTAAAAATATCCCTCTATTTTGATTTTAAAGATAAATAAACTGTTTTGAGTTCTCACACCAGTCACATGACTGACTCGGAGATTATTGTTTTCCTTCCTAAACTTTGGGTGCCCACCAATTTCCACACGGGCAGTCAAGAGTTAGGGTTTATCAGGATATTCTAGAGTTGCTGGAGGCAAGCTGGATGGCATGACGCATTATTAGTATATAGTATTTCTTTTTTCGCTGTTTGATATTGTTGTTGTTGTACACTCTGATGTAATGAAATGAAATGTGATGTAATGTAATAACTGATATAGTTCTTTGTTTAAAGATTATTCATTTATGTATTATATGTTGTTCCGCTGCGAATTGTGAGATTCTGTTATTGTTCTGCTGTTTTCTTTCTGTTCCGTTCTATTTTCTTTTCTCTCTATTTTCTATCTTTTCTGTCTTCTTCTGTCTTTTTCTTTTTCTAAAACATTGAGAATTCGTATTTCTGTTCATCTTGAGTTAATCTATGGAGATTAGTGTATATTCAAGGAGTACGGATTTGCGGGTCTTCACAGGTGGTATCAGAGCTTATGGTTAAGCGACAACCATGGTTCTGTTGGGTATTACTCATTAGAGATAGAGTCAGTAGTACTCTAGAGCGAGTTGAGTGTAATAATAGCTATGAGTGCGTATTTGTTAGTGAATATAAAATTGTTTTATATTGTGATGATTGGTTTATTGAGTGGCATATGAACCTTCGTCAGCACGGTCTGTACAACTATGCTGAAGGGGTTTATAAACATTTGAATAGAACAATTTGGCACAATATTGTTTTAAAATTGGGTAAATGAAATAATTTTACCTTGATTATAGTTTATATATAAAGGAATAATTTTTTAGAATTATTAAAGTGTATATAAGTTGATTGTTTAGTTGTTTGAATAATCTAAATTAAAGAATAATTGTATAAGTAAAAAGAATTATAAGAATGGAATTATAATTAAAGTGATTTACAATTGTGAAATAAACTTATATATATAAGAAGTGAAACTATATGAATATATTTATGAATATGAGTTGTAAATAAAAATGAAATTTAAAGTTAAATGGAAATTTACTTTAGAATTTGGAAGCTGAATTGATTTATAAGTGGGAATTTAAGCTAAGTAAAACCAAGTGATGTTATAAAATGAAGTATAACTTAAGAGATGTTGAATGAATTTGATTTTGGTATCGAAGTAAATTAATATAGTTAAGTGATAAATGTGAACTTGAGTTTTATAAATGAAATTCAACTTTAGAAATTGAATTGAATGAATGGATTGAATGTTAATCAATTAAATGTGAATAATTGATATGAAATAATGAGTTTAAGTATTAATTCATTAAAATCTAATGTTATTGGAAGTTGAATAATTGAATGAAAATCAATTTAATTAAACCAATTGAAAGTAAAGGTGTTAAACCAAATTGAATGAATATAGCAAAGGAATTTGGTTGTAATAGATATACATTGGTTGTTATATGGTTGTTAGTTGATTGTATATAATTCATTAAGTATTAATGAAATTGTGTTAATGAAATTGGAAGCTAAAGTAATTGAAATTCAATTGGAACTTAAGTGAATCTTAAATAGAATTGAATTTGATTTGGAAGTGAACCAACTTGAATATGAATTAGTGAATATAAACTAATTGAGAATGAATGTTAGTAAAAACATCCACTGTTAATGAATCAAATGTGATTAAATTGAAAACCATTTCATTGAATGTTAAAGAGAATATGAATGAATATTGATTTGGTTATGGATGATAGTTGGTTGATGTTTGCATTTGTTGTTTTGTTGCATTTGCTATGTTGACATATATAGTTATTATGTTGCTATATGTTGTATATTGATACTATTGTCTACATGCATGTTCTCATGTTGTTTGTTGAGTGTTTAGTAGGTGCGGATCGCGTTTGCTTCGCATTTGGAGCTCGCTTTTGCGCTATATTAGCCGTATATGCTCGCTAATAAAATATAAGGTACATATCTCGGATTACATACCGTACTTTTACACTTTTTTCCCTTCGGGATGCCTCATTACTTGATGAGATGTATATTTGTGATATATATACTGTCATTTTTTTTTTGGATCGAGCCGCGCAAAGGAGACTATGACGAATTTTTCCGGAAATTTAAGGCGTTAGAAAAAATTTGAGAAAATTGGAAAATTTTGAAAACTTAGACTTTGATTTGGAATTGAAAGTTAAACAATAGTAGTTTGTTTTTAAAAAGATAACTAAGTATGATTTGAAAACTTAGTAAAGTTAAAGTAAGAAATTTAACTATGAATTTTTGGAAAGTTAATAAATTCTGTAACTTTTCTTACTTGATGATTTCGAGGACGAAATTCTTTTAAGGGGGAAGTATGTAACGACCCAGAATTTTAATTTATTTAAAATTGTATATTTAATTAATTTTAAATATTAATAAGTGAATTTATAAGTCGAATAAATTTTATTTCGAATAATTGGATTTAATTGAATAATTAAATCGATAATTTAATATGTTAAATTATGGAAATAATTGAAAATCGAGTTAAATATGATTGAAAAGGATTTGCAAAATTTTATTTTATCATATTGGAGTTAGAATGATATTTTAGAACTTTTAAAATCGAATTAAGAGTTTATTTGTGAAAATTGAATATTTTAATATTTAATCGACTAGTGTAATTAGTCAATTTTTGAACAGTCTCAGAATTGGACGAAACTAGTTCCATTGAATCCGTAATAGTTAGTTATTATCGGATTTCAATTTTCGTAGAAATCGGAGTTATCATTTGATCGTGGCAGCTCGAAACGCATCGAAGTTGTTTTTAATGTTAATTTGGCGAGTTAAAATAGTCATTTTTCAAACAGTCTCGGATTTCGACGAAACCAGTTTCATCGGATCCGTAATGTGATATTATTGTAAGGTTTCAAATTTCGTGTCAATCGGATTTACCATTTGTCCGGTGCAAGCTAAAACGCCTAGAAAATCGTTTAAATCGGTTTAATTTAAATTGAACGTTTATTGCCATAACTCGCACAGATGAACGAATTAGCTTCCGAAACCTGTTCCATTGTGTTCAGAACGCAGGGTAAACCCTAGAAACACCGGTCACCGCGCGTAAATCGGAGTTTGGAAATTCCGGAATGAATAGTGTCGTTCGATTTGCTATAAATAGACCATACTCTCTCACAAAATAAAATAAAAAACTAAAACCCTAATCCTTTGCCCTAGCCGCCAGTTATGAATGTATGGCCGAAATTTACAGTTCTATCTCCTCAAATTCCTCCAAATCCATCAACCAATTCAAGAATCCTTCAACATGAAACTTGTATATCATGTTGCGAACTAGCTATTCAACGGTTGAGATGTGAAATGGAGCTAAATGTTGTGAGATAATTGGCCGCATTTGGGGCCGGTTGCACACGCAATTCAAGGAGCAAGGGTTGACCGAGCTCTATGGTACTGGAGCCGAAGGTGGTGTTCGTGGAGGCGCACGACGTGAGGGTGGTTGATCAACTTATCGGTGTTCGTGGAGGTCGCGATCTCTAACCCTAATTTATGTTATGGGTTTCAACGTGGTCGGCCTGTAGGGTACTTGCGTGAGTTTGGGAAGATGGGAGGGGGGCGTTGGATCTGGATATGGACGGTGGATAGGCAGTTAGGTTAAAATTAAAAAGAAATTGCTGTAAATTATTATATATAAAATCGTGTAATCTTTGAAAATTTATAACTTTTTCATACGAGGTCGAAAACGCACGAAGCAGGAAGCGTTGGAATCGTATGGACGAGCACTACGCTATGGAGTTGGATTGGAGTCGTTTGGAGTTAGTGAGAATTTCGGGTAAAATTAAACGTTCGTTTAATTTTATTCGAAATAAATCGCTAAAACGAAATTGAAATCAATGTGAGAACTTCTCACTCAATCGAATTAGTTTTGATTTTAATTTTAAATAGTTATATTTAAAATATTTGAATGCATGTTTGAATGATGATTGTTATCTATTGATTGTTAAAATAGACATTATGCGCCGTTAGTAAGCGGATGTTATTTATTAAAAACATATACCGCGAATATTTCATAAACAGTGAAATTGGTATTATATATAATAACAATATATATATATATATATATATATATATATTGGCATATGTATATATTGCAGTTATTGATTTCCCGCATTTGTATAGCGGATGAGACCCTATTGCGCCGTCTATTAAGCGGATAATATTTTAAATCCCATATACCGCGATAATTTCGTACTGGAACGAAATTGGCATTGTGCTAATGTTTGTGGATGCAGGAAAACAGGTTGGAGGAATCCAACTGGATTCCTCAACAGTATTTATTTGATTATGGATATTTTGATATTTGATGGATTATCATATACGATATATGATATCGTTGTTGTCGTGATTGACTATTTGGTGTGTAGCATCATTGGACCAATTTTGAAATTTTAAAAGGATTTTTAAAATGATTTTTGAAGAGTATACGTTTATAAAATATTTTTGGAATTGATCCATTTTAAATAAATAACGTTATAATTTTTAATGTTATAAAGATTATGAGTTTTTGAGAAGTATAGTTAAAGGTTGATTTTTGAAAATATGAGGCTAATGATTTTATAAAATAGTTTAATCGGGGTTTTTGAATTTATTATAAAAAGTTGAAAATATAGGATTTATAAAATTTGATTATTTTATAAATAAAAACGGTGAAATTATAAAGGAGATTAAAGATGTTTTAAAAGAATAATAATATAAACTGATTTATATAAAAGATTTGTAAATTGATATTTATAAATTAAAATATTTGAAGTATAAAACGAGTTTTCATAAGTGTTAGAATGAATTGTGAATGAATTTCATAAATGAATGAAATTTATAGAATTATAAACGGTGAAGTTATGGAATTTTATAAGCAGTAGGTTTATAAAATTTATAAAGTTATTGAAAGAATAGATATGGATAAATAAAGGAATCTTATTAGTTATAAGATTTATAAATTGAGAAGTTTAAAAGGACGATTTTTGGCAAACAAATAAATTATAAGTATTTGACTTATAATATGAATTTCTAGTATATCATTGAGATATGAATTGAGATAGGTTAATAAAGGAATTTATAAAAGGAAGTTGTTATAAAATAAATAGAAATGGAATTTATAAACGTTGTTTTATAAATTCGCAAACGACTTATTTTGATAAGTAAATTTTATAACTTATAAATGGAGTTATATTCACGTTTTAGACAGTGAATAATCATTTAATATAAAATGAATAGAAATGATGAAATTAGTTAACAAGTATATTCACGTTTTTGAATAGTGAATAATATGTTAAGGAAAAATGTTTTGGATGTGATATTTGAAATAGAATTAAAACGATCTAACGATGTTTTTAAAATGCGTTGAGATTCGAAACCATAGATTTCAACATTCATTGTTGAAATAGACGTTTTCGAGAAATAAAAGGAAATGGTGGACTATAACACTGTTGTTATAGTAAATGGTTTCCGAAAGGAAATGTTTTGTATAGTATTGGGATTTATATATCTATTTTAATTTCAAATCCCAATACTAGTGATTTTGGGTTGTCGTAACAATGTTTTACGCAACATTCGTTTTGGCCCAAATAAATATGTTTAAGAGAATGATTTCCTTAAAGAATGAAATATATACTTAATCTCGATTTAAGTATATTGAATATTTTCCAAAGGTTGAAAATAAATAAATTTGTGAATTACTTATGAATAAATAAGTATGGAAATGTTTTTCCAATGTGAAATGAAGCGTTTAGAGAATTTATCTTTTTGAAGATAAATTGAAACGAATAATTGAAAATCGTATATCAGTAGATATTGTGGAATGAAAATTCACTATGGAATTTATGAAAGAAAGGGAATTTGTTTAAAAATAAATATTGATTTATTTTTGAAGTGTGAAAATTATATATCTTGTAAAGATATTTTTGGGAAATAAATAATTTGGAAAATTATTTGGAATCTGGTGATGTTGTGCATATCCATTGATAGTTCAATAAACGACTATAAATATTTACCTTTGAAAGGTATTTGTTGTGATTTGCTGAATTTGAATGCTACACTATTTTTTTTAAATTATTGCGCTCGTTATTCGGATTACCCATTCCGAATAGTGATACGACGTAATGGATAGCATTGAAGATCGGTGTTGAAGACCGGGTATTTGCGAGAGCGATAGGATGACCTGTCGATTGACTCTGCACCGAGTAGCTATGGTATAGAGTTCTCCATATGTGATGGGGAATCCGATCAGGATTGTGGATATCCGAATTGCAAGGACTTCTTTGTAAGTGCCTTCGGTTTTGTTCGAGCCCGGAACAGACTTGTATGGATTGTATGTCTGACATTACAGATTGAGATATAAAGCTGATTTCTTTCAAATATATTTCTGTTGGTGGCAGAGAATTTATTCTTTTAGCTTAACACCCTTCTCTGAGACGTACGAGCTCAGAGGTTATGTAGTTGAATGTTATCAGCGATATATTCCCAATTTGGTAATGTGACATGCTGAGTGTTGCTGTGAAATGATCATTGTGTTGATCATTTGTGATAAGATCATTTGTTTGATCGTCTATCTTGGTGATCATTTCTATGATCATTTGTTGACCCAAAGCATGGCTTTTGTATAAAGTATGTTTTTGTGGACGAGACTTCTTCGAGCCTCACACCCCGGAATGGTCAAAACAGGAAAGATGCGGCAAGGTTATGAGGGGTAGCTCCCTTTAGGGTATGTGCATTTCCTTCTGGAAAAGGGTGGCATCATGGTATGGAGCCCAGATACTTACTCATGTTGAAACACTTTATTTATGATTGTGTGATGTTGATGACGAGCGCTCGGTTAAAGGTCCCAAAGGACCGGGGGATGGCATACTCGTGTCAGTAGTTACCCAGTTAGGGGTAACCCGGCCTTGTGTTGGCAGAGATCCGGTTTGGTTCTCGGGGACGTCCTTCCAGAGGCATTCTCATGTGGTAATGGGAAGTTCCTTGGCCTGACCATTCGTTGGAAATCCAATGAAACAATACGATTCTTGTAAGGTTTTAGTTGTATAACCTGCTATGGAATGTGGCGGTAACCTGCTATTGAACATAGTTAGCTATAGTAGGCATACGATAATGGTCGTATGTTGGCTAAGATTTATATTCTACTTTCGAAATGAATTTTTCCTACACTATGCACTAGTAATAATATCAAATGTTCTTTTAAATGCGTATCAAGCATCTTTGACTATCATAAGGAGAAATCTCCTCCGATTCTGCGTTTGCATTGTGTGTGTGCGGGAGGCCTTATGGTAGTCTCATTTTTAAAAGCATTGCGAATTGACTTTAAAAATATCCCTCTATTCTGATTTTAAAGATAAATAAACTGTTTTCAGTTCACACACCAGTCACATGACTGACTCGGAGTTTATTGTTTTTCTTCCTAAACTCTGGGTGCCCACCAATTTCCACATGGGAAGTCAAGAGTTAGGGTTTATCAGGATATTCTAGAGTTGCTGGAGGCAAGCTGGATGACATGGCGCATTATTAGTATATAGTATTTCCTTTTCCGCTGTTTGATATTGTTGTTGTTGTACACTCTGATGTAATGAAATGAAATGTGATGTAATGTAATAACTGATATAGTTCTTTGTTTAAAGATTATTCATTTATGTATTATATGTTGTTCCGCTGCGAATTGTGAGATTCTGTTATTGTTCTTCTGTTTTCTTTCTATTCCGTTCTATTTTCTTTTCTCTCTATTTTCTATCTTTTCTGTCTTCTTCTGTTTTTTTCTTTTTCTTAAACATTGAGAATTCGTATTTCTGTTCATCTTGAGTTAATCTATGGAGATTAGTGTATATTCAAGGAGTACGGATTTGCGGGTCTTCACAGTACACTTGATAGGAGATGAAATTCCTGTTATACATCTCTGAATCCATTATAGTAATATTTCTATTCTACTTATTTTAATTTGACTTACATAAGATCTTTTAGTCCTGACTCGAGTGTTTTGTCTTTTTATTACGCTCGGGTCAGTCTGAGCTTTTTTTAGTGTATTGAAGACCATTATATTTTGGAGGATGAAGACGGAGACGAGTCTACTATTTATTATTAATTATTCCACTACATCATGTGTTCCGCTGCATTATTTATTTATTTCTACTGTATGTATAACTCTGATTTGTATTGTAAAGGTGTAATCAAATGTTATTTGTAAAACAGCTTCATGAACTGTTTATTTGATTTTTATATTTTGTCATTCCGCTGTGAGATTCTGTGTTTTATCTTTCCTTCTTTTCTATTATTTTCTTATTTACCCCATTAACAGTCTTACCTTTTGAATGATTTTGGTTGACATGTGTGGTTTATTGTCGATTTAAATCGTCCAAAAGGGTGGGATGTTACAGTTGGTATCAGAGCTTTGGTTTAGACATACCTTAGCCTGTTGGGGTTAACTCATTAGAGATAGGGTAGTAATACCCTAGAATGAGTTGTCTAAGTGTATATATGAGAGCGTGTATTTGTTAGTTTTATAAAAGTGTTTTATATGAGTTTTGAAATGAATTTTTTTTCCTAATATTATATGATATGCAGAGGATTAAATTTTTATAACTAATATAGTTATTTGTAATGTGTTTGATTTATGAAATGGTATTATTTAGTTATTATCATTTATTGTTGATTAGTTGCGTTTTATCAGTTTAAAAGCATTGGCTAATTATTGTTGTTATGAATTTTGTTGTTTTTGACCGTAGTTCAACTATTGAAAAAATGAAATATTTGAATATTTTGGATAATCAAAACCTTCTGAATTAGTATGAATTTAATGTGAATTGATTATAAATAAAACCATGACTTGTAAATTGTTATGAAATAAATGGATGTTATAATAAATGGTTATAAATAAAGTTGTGATAACATTAAACCTGAACAATGTCTTATAAAAAGGAATTATGTTTTTATAATTTGGTTATAAACTTAAGAAAATTCCTTATGAAATGATTTGGTAATAAATGTAATATTAAATGAGAAATATTACATGTGGAATGGATGTAATTTAAATTGAAGAGAAATATAAGCAATATTATGAGAATGAACAAATTAATGTTATATGTTAAATGGAGAAATTATGTGAAACAAATATTAAAGTATGAAATGATACTTTCATTAATCAATGAGATTAATAATTAATTTAGTTGAAGTATAATTGTGATGAATAAAATTGAAACAAATATGTAAGTTGTGCGTATATTATTTTATTCGCATAATTAATTTGATCCGGATTTGAGTACGTAAGTTTGAGGTGAATTACACCATTTCACATTAGAATTTTTCATTCGATTCTTGATGGTGAATATTGATATGGATTTTGGTTTGATTCTAGAGTTCTCTATCATAGTATATGGCTATGCAAGGAGAATGATGGTTTCAAGTCAAGAAACCATATCGAAGTCCGCATTAGGGAAGTTGAATGGACAATACTAGTTCGAAAGCGAACTTGTGTGATCGAGCGAACGATCGAATGTAATGTTGCGAAATGATGACATGTGTACATCATATGTTCTAATATTATTGATATGCTTTAGCATTGAAATTGAAAGTTGTTGGGTTGGATATCTTTGTAATTTAAATTGGGATTTTCTTTTATGAAAAACTACCATTAATTTAAAACCATTTTTCAAACTACTTTCTTTTATTTTCCTTATACAAACTATTTTCTTTAATTTTTCTTATACAAACTATTTTACAAACTATTTTATTCAAACTATTTTACAAACTATTTTATTTACAAACTATTTTCCACAACCATTTTATATACCAAACTATTTCACAAAATGATTGTATATATAAAAAAGAACTATTCTAAATTCAAAACCTTTTGCAAAGCAAAAATGTTCAATTCCATATGAATCTTCATGCAGCGTAATTGATTTGCAAATTTTTTTATTCTTGCATAAGACAGACTTTATATAAGTATAAGGTGATTTTTAAAAATGTTGATTTTGCAAGGTTTTTGATCTGAAGAGATAAATCTTATATATAACGGAATTTATATAAGAATGATTTAATATATTTAAGACTATTGATTTTGGAAAATACTCTATCTGAAAATGAAATCTTATATATGATGGAATTTATATAAGTGCGATATTTGAAGCTATGATTCTGAATGGTGACTATATATGGTATGATATATTTTGAAATAAATGATATGGGAAGTACCTTCCATCGGACCCCTTTGGTGGGTCATTTGTTGGATCCCTTTGGTGGGTCATTTATCGGATCCCTATGGTGGGTCATTATCGGATCCCTTTGGTGGGTCACTTATTATATTCATTTGATATTATTGGATAGCGTAAATCGAGGGGTGAGATGCCTACAGCTACAATTGATTCCGCTGGGATAGCGGCATAACCATTGCGTAACTGCAATCCATGGGGGAACGTACTTTCCATATCTATTTTCAATGATTTTAAGTATTTTCATTGGGTGTTGAAACAGGTCTGCTAAGTAGTTGGAGAATTCTAGCCATGCGTCTGATCAACGCATGGCCAGAGTCTGCAAGAACAAGGATAAACCTGTTAAAACATCGAGTTACAAAAGTATTTTGATAAAGTATTATATAAAAGATATTTTGATCATTTTTCCTTTCTAAATACTTTAAAATGTTTAAATATTGTTTATTTATGTACAACATGGTTTAGTAGTAAATTATTAGTGTTCTAAATATTGTCAGAAGTTATTAATTAAATAAAACATTTTAAAGTTAATGATTATTGATTTATTAATGATGTTTAAAAGTATTTTGAGATTTAAAACTAATAAAATTTAAACATAATGGATTTAAGGTTTTCAATATCTTCTTTTTAAATATAAGTAATGATGTAAGTAATTGTTTTCAAATAATTTACATATATTTAAAAAGATGTTATTTAAAATTACTGAAATGGTATTAATAAATGAAGCAAGAAAATTTATAGAATTTTTTTTTGTAAAGTATTAAAACATTAAAGTTGATTGATTTGCGAATGAAATTTTCAAATGAATTTTCTTTTTTTTGCAATTTTTTTATAAGTTTCTTTGAATGTATAATTTGAAGATATATTATATAAATGGAAAAAATGATTTGCGAAGTTTTAAATATACTTGGAAAATAAATTAGAATCTCAATTTTGGAAGTATGGTTTTAAATAATTACTTGATTTCGAAGTACTAGTAGTAAATTTATAGGTTTAGTTACTATTTGAATTTTGTATTAAACCATGATAAATGTTTTCCCCATGATTTGAATATTCATTTTAAACCAAGTGTGTAAAATTAATCATGAATCTATGAAAATTTATACTTTTATTTAGATATTTAGTGCAAGATTTGAGTATGCTATTAGTTTCACTTTAATAATCTAGAGTTTATACTTATTTTGGAATATTGAGTCTAATAAATTATTAGATTTAAGGAACTTTATTTTTAAAATCTTATCATAATGTTTTAATATAAATTTTTAATACAAATTTCTATCATTGTTTAAACTTTGGGGAAGTCCTTGCATAATGCTATAAAGATGTTTTAAATTTATCTTATATTCCTACTAAGTGAATGAGGTTAAATGTTTTAATTGAATTTTTAGATATATTGAAGTATTTCTTTTCTCTTCAAGGGCGAACATCAAAAACTTAAAATTTTATTCTATAACTAAGTTAAGGTATAAAATTAAGTAAAGCTGTAGAAGCTTAAGTAATATTTTGTGAAATGATTCATTAATGGCTTAAATCTTTAATGGAAAACAAATTATGTAAGTGATTGGCCTTTATACAAATAATAATTAATTAAATAAATAAGAACGGAATTTTACGAATAAAATATATAAGAAATTGGAAAATTTTAACTTGTAAATCAAAAGATATAAAAATTTAAAATATGCAATCATTGAATATTTTGTTAACTAACATGAATAAAATAAACTTGTATAACACTCAATTACATTCTTAAAACACATATATTTACCAAAAATGTTTAATAAGTTGAAATGTTAATAGGATATGTAATAGAATATTATACAGGTAAAACTTAAGTAATGGAAGCGTTCAATGAAATTATTTCTAAGTAAGAATTTTGATGAACAAGAAATGTTATGTATGTAAGTTAATATTGTGATATAATTTATATATGTACATGTAAGAAAAAGAGAAGGACGTTATACGAGAAAAAAAAGGTATAGTAATGATGTAAAAAAAGAAACCAATTGAATAAACTTAAATATTGTGTTGAAATTATTGGTTATTTTGGCTTTTGAGATGATAGGAAAGGATACTTCTAACTCTATGAGGATGTATAAATAATATATCAAGTATTTATCTAAGGCTATTGAGCATAGGGTACACTTAATAGTCTATTTATCATCTTGTACGACTAAAAATGTCTGAACCTGAACAAATCATCAGTTTGGTTGCTATGGACATATGATTGATTCCTTTGTACATATGATGGTCATGTTGTTTGTTTGTATGTGACTATTATTATATTGTGTTGATTTGTTTGTTATTAATTGAAACAACTTGATATATCTCTTTTCACGTATTATTAACTTCTTTGGATTTTACAAGTGAAGTACAAGTTTATGGAAATAATAGCTACTGCTTTTGGTTTCATAAATTAAGCGTTCTTTTCCCGACTAATAGGTATATTTTTGGATTACAGGTTTCTAGCAATATTATATTGTTTCCCATGGTTTGGGATGTTTATTTTTTTAATATGATATATATATGATGATTATTGATATTATTATTTCTCCGCGACCTCTCCGTACAAAGGAGACTCTGCCGAAATTTTTCGTAAATTTTAGACTTAGAAATTTTGTGAAAAGTGAAATATTTTCAAACTTTGGTAGACTTGAATATGAAGAATTACTTGTAATTAATTGTATATTCTATTTAAATTAATTAGTTATGAAAATTAATTGTTTATAAATTGAATACTTTGAATAAAATACAATGATTCCTTATTTTCTCCTTTTCCTAATTTCCTCATTTTCCCTTTTCGAGGACGAAAAGTTTTGAGTAGGGAAGAGTGTAACGACCCATAGTTTTCGATTATTAAAATATTAATAAATAATATTTTATAATTTTATATTGAAATAAAACTAAAAAAAAATTGATGTTACAAGGAGAAGAATAACTAGAATGTAATGTTAATATAAGGTAATTGCAAACTATTTTAATCTAATTTCCAATTAATTGAAGTGACTTTAAGGTTATAATTAGTTATAACTAAAAATAAGGAAATATATTGAACGTTGAAATTATATGTAATCAATTAGAATTGGCTAATATTGAATATGAAATCAGTAGTGTTGTCTGAACGCTACTGATAAATATTTAAAGTGATTTCAAACTAATTGAAATACATTGTAGGTTGACTCGGTTACGATTGTAAATAATGAAATAAATTAAATGATGTAGATGGTGAACTTGTATGTAATAAATTGAAATAGGTTAATATTGAATATAAAACCTTTTTGGGTAAGCAAATTATAACCCTTTGTTGTAAAGAATAAGATAAGGGGTATGAATTATTATTATAAACGATTGTATTAACTATTTTCTCATTAATTTATCGTTTTAATATTGAATGGGTAATTAATTGAATTAAGGCAATTGAATGTTGGGTTTAATGTTGGAATTATATGTTAGTGATTAAAATAATTGTAACGTTATTTGATGATAAGTTGAAATAAGGAAATGAATTAAATGTTATATAAAAGGGGAAATTATATGAAATTAATGGAAAATTGAGTATAATCAGGATTGTGTAAGTAGTCATAACATTTGTTGTTAATAATAATCTTGTAAATGCGATTAAGTAAGTAAAAGGTAACATTTGTCATTCATCACCTATTTATTTAATCCATTGAAATTAAATTGAAAATCAATTGCAGTTAATCTAATTACCTACTACAGTTAATATGAACTAAAGTGACAAATATAGAAGATTGAGGTAATGAAATGGTAAACCAACGTTAAGTATATATATAATATGATAATTGATTGAATAATAAGATTAAAAAAAAAGTATATGTTGGAATTTAAATTAATTAATGAATTTATTGCCGTTAATTTGACTTGGAATCTTCTAATAAAAGGGAAAGAGAATTTATTTGAAATTAATGGCGTTTAATGAAAGAAATGTACGTTTGTTATAATCCGTTATAAGTGTAATTTTGAAATTAATTACAATTATGTCGATTTGAGATCTCTCAATTTAAAAAAAAAGAAACATTAATATTAATTTTTGGATTTAACGAAAGAAACATACATTATTGTAAAAAAATTAAAAAGAACATTTTAATGAAAATAAAACGAACATTTTCATTTTGAAGGTAAAAATAATTCTATATAAAGAAGAAAAAATGAATTTTAAAACAATATTTTACAGTCATTAAATATACATTTGTGGCTGTATATAAGTGATTTTAACACTAATCTTGAAGTTTAAATTTAATTGACTTTTTTGGTTGTGCAATTCCCCTATGAGAAAAATATTATTTTGAAAGAAAAAAAAACTTGAATTTGAGTTCTAGATCATCTTTTATTTTTTTGTAACGTTACACTGGTTATTGTATTCAAATTTATTTATTATATGTTAATTATGTGTAAACGAGTGTGAAAAAGGGTATATTCAGTGATAATATATTTAATTGAGTGGATCATGCAATTAACTAGATCCTAAGTGGTCCCTTCATTTCCTTATTATTCAATACACCTGCTACCATTTCCACATTTGGTTTTATTGCAATTCTTTGATGTAATTGAAACGTGAATTTATATCCTTTCTTATTCTTCCGTTTTGTTTATTTATTTCCCCAAGCATCTACTTAGATCATACAGTTTTGTTTTATTTGTCCCTTCTATACATATTTCATTTGTCACTTCCCTTTCTTCTTTTGTTTTATATCATATATCATTCTTTCCCCTAGAAATTCCTTATTTTCAAACATCAGACCTCTATTTGTTTCCCTCAAAGTCTCAATGTCAACATAGCTTTATACCTCTACTTAATTGCTGCCAATTCATTTTACTGAAGCTATGCTTAGAAAAAGAAAAGAATAAAAAAGTGTGAGCATCCATTTCTTCCATAACAACATCCGTACCTTTCCTCATCGCCTTGCCTTCTTTTGCAAGAAGCCTTCAAAAAAAATTGAACAATGAGAATTAGCCTTAATGGTTTTGGCTTTCCACTTCTTGACTTTGTTTTGGGTACATCAAATTTGAAAATGTGAGTTATTAAAGTTTCTTATTTTAAGAATTAAATATGTATGTATTTTACTTTATTTTATATCCTTATAACCTGAATATCTTCCTCATACGAGCTTTGATACATGCGTAGTTTCTTCCATTGGACTCGTATAGGAATTCCTAATAACATAAAATAGGTTTGGCTGAGTTTGGAGACTATTGGAAAAGGCATCTTTGTTTGGATTTTTGCGTTCTAAATATCAAAGGTGAGTGTTTTGACCCACTCACGAATACTAGATTATCTTATGCTAGTTAAATTAAATTTATAATGTGATTAGAAATTTATTAATTGCTTTTGGTATTATTAGATTGTCATTTAAGTTAAATTTGAATTTATATTAAATTTAATTTGCCATTTATTTAATAATGAATATAAATTGCAAGTTATACACCTGATAATGATAATCAATTGATTGTTGTGATTTATTGGCTGATTTGGATGTTGGATTGTGATGGATGTTATTGGTTGTCATTTTGGATGATTGGATGTTTATTTATGTATATATCTTTGTTACCACTATGGATTGAAATGATAACTCGAGCGGTTTCCATTGATTTGGATACTGGTTGAAATGACATATAACCGTGTAATTTCTTAAATTTGGATTATTTATTAGAATTGAATTATTTGAAAGATTTAAGTTTTAAATTTAAAATTCGGATCTATTTTAATTAAAATGATTAAGATTGGTATTTTTGAATCATTTGAAATCTTTTAAATAATTAAATCCACATTGTACACTTGATAGGAGATGAAATTCCTGTTATACATCTCTGAATCCATTATAGTAATATTTCTATTCTCCTTATTTTGATTTGCCTTACATAAGATCTTTTAGTCCTGACTCGAGTGTTTTGTCTTTTTATTACGCTCGGGTCAGTCTGAGCTTTTTTTAGTGTATTGAAGACCATTATATTTTGGAGGATGAAGACGGAGACGAGTCTACTATTTATTATTAATTATTCCACTACATCATGTGTTCCGCTGCATTATTTATTTATTTCTACTGTATGTATAACTCTGATTTGTATTGTAAAGGTGTAATCAAATGTTATTTGTAAAACAGCTTCATGAACTGTTTATTTGATTTTTATATTTTGTCATTCCGCTGTGAGATTCTGTGTTTTATCTTTCCTTCTTTTCTATTATTTTCTTATTTACCCCATTAACAGTCTTACCTTTTGAATGATTTTAGTTGACATGTGTGGTTTATTGTCGATTTAAATCGTCCAAAAGGGTGGGATGTTACAGGTTGGAAAGATAAATTAAAATTAACTTTACATTTAAATTGGTTAATAATTGAATTTAAATAAGATTTGACTTGTAATTATCGATTTAAGAATTGAATTTGATAAGTATTGATTTGAAACTTAGAGACTTTGAGATTATTAAGGATACGATTTTATAACTTAATAACTTGATTTAATAAAAGGTGATTATATGAATATTTTCAAATTTAAACAAAATTGAATATCTAATTTTGATTTTAATTTTTAATTTTTAATTTGAGATTTTATTTAAATGCTTATAAAAAGTGATTAGGTGAATATTTTAGAACTAAATATAATTGATGTTTGATATTTAATTATTGGTTGATTTAAATTTGTATTTTGAAATTTTATTTTAATGTTATAAAAAATGATGATTAAGGGAATATTTTGGAATTTAAATAAAATTAAAGTTGAATTATAAAACATAAATGAAATTTATCAAATCGTGTTATTATAAATTGTTTGAATATTTAAAACTTTGAAACCTATAGAAATTGGAAGTGATTTGAAATTGTAGTTCAAACCTGGATTTGAAATCGATAAAAAAATGGTTTTAATAAGAAATTGAATTTTTTACCTTTTAATTGAATTTGTGGAGACGAGACTGATTTAAATTGAATTTTGGTATTAAAATTGGTTTGAATTGTTTTGTGAAATTGGAAGAAATAATTCTAACTTGAAACTATTTTAGCTATATATATTTTTTAATATATAAAATATTGTTAATATATAAACTATTTTAATCTATAACCTATTTTTAAATATATAAACTATTTTTAATAACTATTCTAATATATATACTACTTTCAATATTTAAACTGTTTAAATTGGATCTGTTATGATTTAGATTTAATTGATTTATATACAAATATTTTGATATGGTGCTTTAAACTATTTTGTGGTTATTATTTTGGGAATGAATATGGTTTTTAAAGTGAATAATGATTTCGAAAGTGAATATGATTTCAAAATTGATATGATTCGAAAGTGAATATGATTTCGAAAATGATATGATTTTGAAACGATTATGATATGAAGTATGAACCGTTTGAAATATAAAATGACTACGTTGTGATATAAGCGTTTGGTTGTTAAAGAGACCGGGATCGGATATTGTCATACTCTCTGCAAATACCAAAAACCACTTTAATAACTGTGTACATGGTGGAGAATCCAGAACGAAGTAGGATGGTTTGGTGGCGATTCTGTATGAGGTATTAACGCAGCCCTGACTCCCGCGAGTCAACTTGATGTGGCTAAAATAAGAGCTATACCTGGGCCGAATGAGGTCGCACCTCCGATCTAGCATGTTTCCTCGATACCATTCTATTACTTTGTGATTCAATTTGGTGCACCATTGATTTTAGGAGTATGTCTCGAGGTGGGCAGTAGTAGCTGCTATGCGTTTCCACTAGCCCGGTTCTGCAAAATGGTAGAATCCTATCCTAGGCATTCCTTACGTGCCTTGTCACATGCCTTATCGCGCCAACTATGATTTTGTTTTGTACCGTACCTATGGAGTGCTCCCTGAGTAAACCACCGGCTTGGTGGAGCTTACAGTATCTGTATAGGCTACGGAATCATATAAAAATGTGTTAAGAGGGATATAGGTAACGCCTTAATGCTATTTCAATATTTTACTTTACTGTAGACATTATATATGGTTTAACAGATCCTTAAAGGACGGAATCTCAAATTCCTTTAAGTTATTTGCAATTCGCTGGACATTTCACTTGAGTTGATTTACTGGTATAATAATGTTAATCCTGACTCGAGTGTTTTGCTTTATGCTCGGGTCATACTAAGTGTCACGACATTTGAGACTCACCTTTGGAGCTTAGAACTTTGCTTGAAGATCTGTCTTATATCTGTTCAGATTTCAGTTATTTCAATTATTTCTAGTTGTTATGTTCATATTTGTCGGTTGCTTTTGTATTTGTGACTTCTACGTACTTGGGATTTTCTGTTGTATTTGTTTTAGACTCTGATGTTCTGTAGTAGCTTCATGAACTACTATTTATCTATTCCGCTGCTTATTGTTATATTACTCTGTGTCTGTGATTCTGTGATTGATTTATGTACTGTACATGCTAAGTTTTTCCAATTATAAATTGACAATCTGTTTGTTTTGAGAAATTCAAGTCTGACATGTGTGGATGATTGTCGATTTAAATGGTTCGAAATGTCAGGTCGCTACTGAGACGGTTAGTGATGACGATCACTCTGGCCAGAATCTAAAGTCTCGTCATTTAACTTCATTCTTGTTTAAAGTTACTTATCTCTGTTATACACAACACTACACCGCATTAGTTCACACTTAGCATGGGGGAACATGTAATTTTATCTAATCTCGATTGTTTGCTGAGTATAGTTAATATGGAGTTCAAATGCTCAGAACATTTATCTACAATGTCTTTTGAGCCAACTCTGCAACATAGCAAACCTGAAGTGAAATCAAGCCTCACGACTATATCTGGCAGGTTTTCTCCTAGTCAATAAGCCAAATAGATGGAAGTTTCTGGCCTGTCGATCAACCTTTTTTCAGATGTTCCAATCCTTTTGGTGGAGGATATAAGCCCTGCACTCAACGCACCAAAAGGTGTCATCCTCTTGGATAACTCGATAGATTCTCAAGCTTCCCAAAGTGGTGAGGCTGACCTTCGTGGACTGTGTTCCCCGCACGGAATTCCATTCGTAGGCATCCCGGTTTCACCGATAAATGACAGGCCCAACCTGTCCTCGGAGGAGTACATAGCGTGCAACAAATTTATATGCTGGCCTGGATGCATACTGCCCTTCAATTCGTTTATCTGGGAGATGTTAGGATATCTTGGAATAGCTCCCACTCAACTTCACCCGAACAACTATGCCTTCCTTCATGGAACTTTTATACTATTCATGAGCATTCTATTTTGACCACCAACTCCTAAGGACATAAGATTCATTTACAACTTTAAACGATGATCAGGAATCCTTCCTATGTCTTCCTTGAGCCTCCACCTAACTGCTAAGTCTTAACAGGTGCTTGGAATAAACTTTCTCCAAACACAAGTGGTTCTATGTTTCACGTCCGCCAGCTTTCCAAGGCGATGACTGGAAGGATGTAAGTGTTGCCTTCACTTCATTTTTAAGGCCATCGCTCCAAGTTATACTTTAAATCCACTAACATCCCGAATTTCTACTTGTGTCCACCCACGTCCTAAGGGCATTAATTTTTCTAGAGCGATCTCCGCTATTCGCGCTACCCCTTTAGAAAATTGGGACATCAAACTTCTCGTAATCAATGAATTATTATCTTTATTCTGGCTATTGGAAGAGTGTCGTAGCATCGGGCTCCTTGGAAGTGCAGCATTATGGAGAAACGTCACAGAGAAAGAAAGGTATGTCAACAATCCCGTCATGCCCCCAACCAAGGGGACTCTGCATGATACTGAAGAAGGCGAAATTAGGGGTGCCCGAGCCAATGAACCCGGCGATGCTAATGTAGGCCCAGGCATGGTGCCTTTGGTCGAACCACCATAAGGTGCACAATCGCAAACGCCGACCAAGAGAAAGAAGAAGCTGGCGTATAACCTTTGTAGAAGAAAAACTGCTACAGATCCAAAATTTGTCTTCACTTCTATTGATGAAGACGCATCTTCCCAATGCCTGCAATGTTCAGTAAAAGGATTTTCAAATCTTTAAATTCCCAATGATATTATGACCTAGGGCATTCCAAAAATCAATATCGAGGGGTCAATTCTCCTACCAGGAATGGTGAAGGCAATTTCCTTCTTAACGAGGGAGGAGAGAAAACACCCATAAGCAAGGCTACAACTACTGATATGTTAGAGGGAAAACTAGGACACTCACAACCTCGTGCACTTCACTACATGCTCTTCATCAATCCCTTGCATAATAGTTACTTACATATTCTCATTTGGTATTTGAAGGTGAAATGATCCAGTCTTAGGCTTTTGATCGCTTAAGGGGCTCTTTGATGCATTATGGATCTAGGCGCGGCTCAGAATCTGGTAGGCATAAGAAAAAAGACGACGGACTGGGACAAAGCAACCATTCAAGAGAATCTTCTTCGTCCAAGTATAAATCCTAGTCTCAATCATCTTGCTAGGGAGACTAGCCTAATCTTCCTATTTATAGCGGAGACCAGCCTTCCTTCTATGGCCCTCGAATTGTCACATCACATAAGTAGCACTCTGATTCTTCTAGTTCTAGGCAATCTCGCGACCATAGGTCGAGCAAGCATCCAATTTCCATTTTGATCCATCCTTGCCGACCGCTGCTCTCGATACTTCTACAGCAGGGAAATTGGCTGAATTTAAGGTCACTTTCTCGAAAATCTGTTTTGATGGGATTAAATTCCTTCTCACAATTAATATAATCTCGGGGCACGCCAAAGCAAGCTCTTGTGTTAATGAAATTTTCGTGCAGCATGAGTCATTCCAGCACTTAATGGAAAAAATCTTCGAAGTGTCAATTGAGCGACAATATGAAATAGATCATCTCAAGCTAGAGGCGATCCATAACAAAAACATAATCAAGCATCAAGATAGTGAGCTATCGGAGTTGACAACAAAACTTAATGTGGTAGAAAAGAGTGCCAAGGAAACATCAGAGGTAGTGAGCTATTTGGAAGCTTCCCATAAGAAAGAACTCGATGCTGCCCTCAATCGCGGCAGGGCATTCGCTTTGGAAATGGAATCCTTGCGAAAGGAGAAAGATATCTTGACCTGCCGTGTTGAGGAGCTTGAAGAGATTCTCAAGAAAGTAAGGGAAGAGAAGATTGAGGCTCAAGAAGAATTGCAAATGTATTGTGAAGAGGCTATTGAAGCCTAAAAATTAAAATTAACGAGAAATTTTCCAGAATAGAAGCCCTTAATGAAGAGGCATGAGAGGAAGGTGCAAGGAGATGATGGAAAGAATTGGAACCCGAGTAAAAGATGTTAAGGAATCCGATCGATATGAAATCAAGGACTTGTTTGATCTACTGATCATTGAATACAACGCCAAAGTCCTAATCCACCGTGACTTGAGTTTTCTTAGCGAAGATTATCTCGAATCACTTGCTGAAGCCTGGGAGCATATCATTGAGATGAAAAAGAGGGAGCTGGGAGAAGCCGAGTTGGATGAAGAGAAATTGGTGCGGGTGATCCTCCAAAAAAATGAACCCCTAGATCTTGCCACCATGAGACTCCGATATTTTAATATTTCATTGCCTTTCGATAAAGGAAAATATATTTCTAGATTCTCGAAAGCGATCCTAAGGGGCCCTCTTCTTTCCAAGCAGCTGGGGCATCGGTTTCCTTTGGCCCGAGGCACGACTTGAGATATGATCCAAATAAGCTCGGTTATCAATCTAAAGTGTTGACCCTAATTTTAGAAAGGCGCACTACAGCAGCAACCGAGAGCTGGCCGGATGCAGTTATTCCACTTTACTCTACACTCTATGAGAGGTTTTGCTCTTCATGCCCAATTACTTTAGGCTTATCTCCTTGTTTTAACAAATCTGCAAGTCTTTCGGGTCCCGGCGAAACCCTAAAAGTGACACAACCATGGAGCGATGAGAGAAATTATCAGAGATTCCCATGGCTACTGATATGCCGAGGCCCAATGCTCAAGTCATCGGAGCACTCGATGATGACAAGGCTGAAGATCCACTAGCAGTAGATAAATCTGACGATGTGTAACAACCCTGAGATTGCAATTACCGAATGATAAATTAAAAATTATGATTTTACGTTGAAAAGGGAGCTAAACAAATTTTTGGAAATTTAAATTTGCAATTTGATTTGCAAATTAAAATATTTTGGGGTTTAAAATGGAGAATTTTTAAATGTGATTATAGGTTTAATTGGCCGAATGAGACAATTATATGGTTTTAATTAAAACTAGGTTGCTACTTAAGATTTTGTTCACATGATAAGCTTAGAAAAATAAACTAAGTCCTAAAGGGTTTTGAAACCTCCTAACATGGCCCATAAGCCTACCCACTTCTATATAATATCTTAAACCCATTCCATAAACCCTAACCCTCCTCTTCATAATTCCTAAACCTAGATCTAAACATAACTAATGGCTTCCCTTGGTAGAAGATCCACCTCCTTCTCTTCATAACTAAACTAATTTAATCTTTGAAAAAGGTAATGCAACCTCCCCTATTCTCTAATCCTTCTTAATCCCTATTTTATCTCCACCATCTTGTTGTAATCTTTGTTTTGTTTTTTTGATTTTGGATCCTTGAAGTCTCTTGATCTTTTGCTTTGGGGTTGAGGATTTTGGCTTGCTTGATATTGTGCACACAAACTACTTGATCCTTTGCTTCTTTGAGGTAATTACTACTGATTAGTGATTATTGCAAGTTGTAATGTTGGTGAAAATTTAATGCCAAAAACTAAAAAAACACCCCCAAAACCACTAAAATGCAAAAATTCTGCAGGCTGGAAATGCACAGCCTAGAAAATGGCTGAAAAAGGGCTCTGGGTGCACCAGGACAGGCCTGGGTTGCACCCAGGCCCCAGCCCGGGCGCACACAGGCCCCCAGCCCGCCCGGGCTGGGGGCGGGCCCATTTTCCCCAGCCCGCTTGGAGCTGGGGCGGCCCACATTCCCCAGCCCGCAAGGGGCTGGGGCGGGTCCCATGACCCCAGCCCACAAGGGGTTGGGGGGCCCCTTTTTCCCTAGCCCGCAAGGGGCTGGGGCGGGGCCCAAGACCCCAGCCCGTGTGGGCTGGGGCGGCCCACATTCCCCTGCCCACAAGGGGCTGGGGCGGGTTCAAATCCCCCAGCCCGCGCGGGCTGGGGACCCAAGTACCCCCAGCCCATGCGCGTTGGGGGCCCACGAATGAGGAAAAAAAAATTGAAAATGAAAGCATTTTTTTCTGGTTGTAGTTTTGGGACTGAACTTTGTGACATCGCCACGGTCACATCCGTGGTCGAAATCCAACGTTTTTGGACTCGTTGGAAAGCTGGAGTTCCGAAATCCATCTCTAGAAAGATTGATTAGTATCCGAGTTCATTTGACTCTTCAAAATTGCTGTCGAAGGGGGACCCGGAGCTCAGCCTGAAACAGTGTATTCACTGTTTTCGGGTCCGACTTTGAAGCGTCGCTGCGACTTCGTTTCGAGTCGGAATCGAGTATTTCTTTTGGTGTTCTGAAGTAGGAATGTCAGACTACATTCCTACCAGTTTTTATGCCATTTGGATTCAGTTTGCTGGTCCGAATAATTTTTCGAACTTGGGTTCGTGTCAGTTTTAGACTATTTTCCAACACTTAGAATATTTTCAGTGATTTTCTGGTTTTATCGATTTCTTTGAGATTTTTCTCTGGATTTCGTACACGGGTTTTTATGAACTATTTTAAAAGGATTTTTCACTCCAAAATGGCTTTCAAAATTATTATATAATATTATTTTAATTATTAAATTAATTACTCCATAATAGGAGAGTTTTCAAAAGCCGTTTTAAAGTGATTTCAAAATCAATTAAAATCTGTTTCGCACCATTATTTTCTATAATAAAAATCTCACACTCACTTTTTAGCACGTCGAGCGAAGTGGAAAGGTGCTTAAACGGTTAGGAAACTCCGACCTATGAAACCGTGTGTATTTTCTTTCCGGTTAATCCCCGACCTATTCGGTTGATCATTTTGACCTTTGGGTCTAGTTTACCGATGATACGAGGTGGACTTTTTATTGTTTGGAGTGTGAGCTTACTATTGGTTAGTAAACCGTTTAGTGCAAACGTGGGGTATGAGACTCATTGTTAACACTTTACGGGTTCCTCTCCAAGAAGTTAGTGACACATTAGCCTCTGGGCGGCCAGTACTGGACCTTTGGGTCACCACGCCTCTGGGCAACCGTCTCTGGACACCTGCTCTATGGAGCAGTTTATTTTTCGACGTGCGCTTCTGGGCTTTTATCCTTCTGGGAAGGATCTCGCCGTCTCGCGCGTTCCGCATCTGTGCGAGTGATCGATCACAACTCTACAGTACTTGGCAACAACGACTCTGGTCGGTGCACGTGCAATATTTGTATTATCTGATGATTTTATATCCATTCGAGTATCGCCATTCGGTGTTGGTTCTAAGGAACCATACGATGTAAGTGCGATTACCTTGTGGATTCCCAATGTCTCTGGACACTGCTTTTCAGTGTTTGATTTCATTGACTTTTTAGTATATCCGTATTGCTCTTTGGAGCATCGATCTTTGCTTGGGCATTGATTACTGACTCTGGTCACTCTTGGGATTATTGCCTATGGGCAACTTTATATAGCTTTGGCTACGCCGATGATATGAGGCGATTTTATTTATTAAACACTTTGGTGTTTGTATTCTCTTTGGAGATTTTTACTGTTTATTGATGATTAGGGATCGTCATTATATTCATGTAGTCCATATTACTCTTCTCTTTGGAGAAGTACTGTTTTATTTATGTACTGCATTATTATATATATCTCAGTTATTACTGATTGTTTAGCTAGCCTGACCCGAGTGTTTTTGCTCGGGTCAGACCGAGTTGTTTCAGGTTAGATCTCTGGACTTAGCTTTCTGTGCTTCCGCTTGGATATTATCTGCTATGCTGATAGATAGCTCTTTTATTTGTCCACTATTCAGCTACTCTGTTATTTCAGACTCTTATGTACATATTTTTGACTCACATGTGTTTGCGGTGGCTTTGTACCCACCTTTCTGATACTTGGATCTGTATTGATGATATATTGTACCTATGTTCTGTGACTGTTATGTGACTGTTCTGTGATGATGATGTTATCATTTAGTATTATGTTTGTTCTGAACCTATTTTCCTTAGCCATTGTAATCTCGTTATAAATATCTATTGGATATGTCGAACCACTTAAGAAAAGAATACCACCTATTCGACGTATTCAGTAGTTAGTTATACCTTGATTACACATGGTCGCTTCCATTATACTCTATTCTCCGTTCTAGTAGACGGTATTACTCCGTAATACTCTTTACTAGAGTGGGTCTCGGAGTGGGGCGTTACATCTTGGTATCAGAGCTAAGGTTCAGAATTAAGCATAACAAACACAGAACAGATACACTTAGTACAATACCTTTTAATTGGATCCGAATTAAGTCAAATCCCTTCCTTATGCCTATCGATAGATAAGTTAGGAGTATGTGTAGGAATTTATTATATTCCGTAGTATTCCTTAATTAAGTATCTATCATTGAATCATGTCTAACTCTAATTCCCGTTTGACTTTCAGTATGTCTGAAAGGGGAAGAGGGAGAACCACACGTCAGACCAGTGCTGCTGGGCAGTCCATCAACACTCATCCAGAGGACGTGTTCATGACCACTGACCAGATCATGGAGCTGGTTCGGAACTCCCAGTCTCATTCTCACTCTCCAGCCCCAGTTGCTGATGCTCCGCGCAAGTCTGCTTTTGCGCGTCTCTGCAGCGATTTTACCCATCTCGGAAGGAAGCCGCTCAGTGGCTCCGAGAATGTCGTAGAGGTCCAGGCTTGGATTTTGATATGCGAGCGCATTTTCACTCGTATGGATATCCTGGATCATGACTGTGTTTTTATTGCTTCTAGTCAGCTTCTGAGTCGTGCCCTGGATTGCTACGAACTCCTTATTGCCGAGATCGATGAGACCACACTTACTTGGGCTCAGTTTCGTGAGAGATTTGAGCTCAAATTCATCCCAGAGTCAGAGAAGAACTCCCTTGCCCGCCGCTTTCTTGATCTCAAGAAGGGGAAGTCTTCCGTATCCGACTATGTCTCTTCCTTCGAGGCCCTGTTCAAGTACGGCCTTGAGTTTATTGCTACTCCTTATAAGAGGAACCTCAAATTTGTTGAGGGATTGAAGAAATATCTGAAGAGGCAGCTTACGCTTCAGCTTGAGCTCTCATTCGAGAAGCTAGTCGATGCAGCTCTTCATCTTGAGTCAGTCGAGATGGAGCATAGTGATGATGATGGTGGGGGTTCCAAAAACCCCAATCAGAAGCGGGGTCCATTGCAGAAGACCAAGCCTTGGAATAAGAAGAAGAAGACTGGCGGTTCTGCTGTCCAGGCTCAGCCTCAGACTCAGCCTCAGATTCAGTCACAGCCTAGTGGAACTCGTCCTTCGAAGAAATGCTTCAACTGCGGTTCTCCAGATCACTTTATTCGAGAGTGCCCAAACCTCTCTATTGCACCTTCTGCAAGAAGGAGGGACAAAGGATCTCCACTTGTCCTATTGCTCTAGTGCCAAGCCTGGCAAGCTTAATGCTGCCAAGGCTCCTGCATCTTCAGCTCAGCCTCGAGGTACGCATCCTTCCGTTCTCGAAGGTTCTATTTTATTTCATGGTAGATCTTGTAGAGTTCTCTTTGATACGGGTGCCTCTCACTCATTCGTATCAAAGGAGCTAGTAGATGCTTTATCCTTGGATGTTACTTGTCTGGTTTCTTCACTAAGGATTGTGAATCCCATCGGCGGATCCACGACCCTTAGCTTGCTTTGTGAGAATATAGATATTGATCTTTGTGGATTTTCTTTCCATCCGAATCTGCACGTTATGGAGTATTTGGGATTTGATATGATTCTTGGCATGGATTGGCTCGTTCAGCACGACGCCAAATTATTTGTTCGGAGCGGATATTATTCATTCATCACCCTGATTCGTCCTCTCCGTTAGCTATTGTTCTTCAGGATGTTGGGATTTCTGATATTACTTTATTTTCTCTTGATTCACGAGATGAGGATTTGGACATATCTCGTATTCCTGTTGTTCGGGATTTCTCCGATATATTCGAGCCAGTATCTGGCCTGCCGCCAAAGCGGGCCATTGAGTTCCGCATCGATCTCATTCCAGGCTCCCACCCAGTTGGGCGTCCTCCCACGAGGATGTCTACTAAAGAGAATGAGGAACTCAGGAAGCAGTTAGTGGAGCTTGAGGCGAAGCAGTTCATTCGGTCCAGTTCTTCGCCATGGGGTGCTGCTGTGGTCTTCGTTAAGAAGCCCGATGGCTCTCTTAGCCTTTGCATTGACTATCACAAGCTTAATGAGTTGACCATCAGAAATCGTTATCCATTGCCACGGATAGACGATATGTTTGATCAGTTGAGCGGTGCGAAGGTCTTTTCCCAGCTCGACCTTGCCACCGGATTTCATCAGCTCCGAGTTGCGGAAAATAGCATTCCTCTTACCGCTTTCCGCACTCATTATGGTTCTTTTGAGTGGTTGGTCATGCCATTCGGCTTGACGAACGCACCGGCTTTCTTCGTCGATCTTATGAATCGAGTATTCCGAGAATACATCGATAGATTCGTTTTGGTTTTCATCGACGATATTCTTATTTACTCTAGATCCGAGGCAGAGCATGCTCATCATTTGCGGATCGTCTTAGATACTCTTCGTCAGCATCAACTTAAGGCCAAACTCTCCAAGTGCCATTTTTGGGAGAGCAAGGTCAAGTTCTTGGGTCGTATTGCATCATCTGAGGGTGTTTCTGTCGATCCTGCCAAGATCGAAGCTATTCATAATTGGAAGCAGCCCGAGAACGTTCATGATATTCGCAGCTTCCTTGGTCTGGCGGGTTATTACCGTCGGTTTGTCAAGGATTTCTCTCGAGTTGCACTTCCCCTTACGACGCTGACTCGTAAGGGTGTTCGCTTTATTTGGTCTGATAAGTGTGAAGCTTCTTTTCAGCGATTGAAGGAACTTCTCACTCATGCTCCTATTCTTGTAGTTCCTGAGAGTAACCAGGATCTTGTTGTTTACACCGACGCTTGTGGTAGCGGGCTCGGTGCTGTGCTTATGCAGAAGGATCGGGTAGTTTCTTATGCTTCTAGACAGCTACGTCCGAATGAGGTTCGCTATACGACTCATGATCTTGAGTTGATAGCTATCGTCTTTGCCTTGAAGACGTGGCGTCACTTTCTATTAGGCGAACGCTTCACTCTTTTCACCGATCATAAGTCCCTAAAGTATCTTTTCAGTCAGAGGGATCTCAATATGAGGCAGCAGCGATGGCTTGAGTTTCTCGCCTCATATGATTTAGATATTCAGTATACCCCTGGCAAGGGTAATCGTGTTGCAGATGCGCTCAGTCGCAAGCACTCGGCGGTAGTTTCTATGATGATTGCCGAGTGGGATATTCTTGAAACTCTATCTTTATGTGATATTAGAGATCGAGCTTCATCTTCTGATGCTCCTGTCTTATTATTTAGCTTGGAAGCTCGTCCTATCTTATTGGATCGCATTGCCCATGCTCAGCGGCAGGATCCAGACTTATTGCATCTTATTCATCTTCTCGAGTCGGGATCCAGTGATGGGACATTGCTGGATTATTCTCTGGATTTTCATCGGTGTCTTCGTAGGAAGAATCGTATTGTTGTACCATCTGATTTATCACTTAGGTATGACATTCTAGACGAGTGCCATCGCACTAAGTACACTATACATCCCGGTTCGAGTAAGATGTATGCCGATATGTGCCGGCTATATTATTGGGAGGGGTTGAAGAGGGATGTGGCAAGTTATGTGAGTGGTTGCATGACTTGTCAACAGATCAAAGCCGAGCATCAGCGTCCATCTGGTCTTCTTCAGCCGCTAGAGATTCCATTATGGAAATGGGATCAGATATCCATGGATTTTATTGACGGTCTGCCTCTATCTGGGTTATTGTTGATCGCTTGACCAAAGCGGCTCATTTCATTCCTATTAAATCCACTCGAACTGCTCCTCAGCTTGCCAAGCTATATGTGAAAGAAGTCGTTCGACTTCATGGCATTCCTAGCTCTATCGTCTGTGATCGAGACACTATCTTTACTAGTCACTTCTGGAACTGCCTACAGTCAGCTTTGGGCACAAAGCTGAATCTCTCGACTGCTTATCACCCTCAGACTGACGGTCAGACTGAGAGGGTGAATCGTGTTTTGGAGGATCTTTTGCGTTGTTGTATTCTGGATTTCGGAGGTAGTTGGGAGGATCACTTACCGCTCGTAGAGTTCTCCTACAACAACAGCTTTCAGTCTAGTATCGGCATGGCACCTTTCGAGGCTCTCTACGGAAGGCCATGTCGCTCTCCTGCTTGTTGGTTAGAATCTGGCGAGAAGCTTATTCTTGGTCCAGATTCAGTTCAGGAATCTTCTGAAAAGATTGTTCTTATCCGTCAGAGAATGAAAGAGGCACAAAACCGCCAGAAATCCTACGCGGACAACCATAGGAAGCCTCTTGAGTTCTCTATTGGTGATCATGTCTTTATTCAGATATCTCCTATGAAAGGGGTTGTGCGTTTCAGTTCTACAGGGAAATTGGCCCCTCGCTATATTGGACCATTTCCTATCACGGAACGCATCGGCCTCGTAGCCTATAGAGTGGCTCTATCTGCTCATTTCTCTGGAATACATGATGCGTTCCATGTTTCTCAGCTTCGCAAGTGTGTGCGCGATCCTGATTCTATTATCGAGCCTCATATCGTACCTGATTTGGAGATCTCACCCGATCTATCTATAGAGCAGCAACCTCTACGTGTGCTTGATTCGGAGGTTAGACGTCTTCGAAACAAAGAGGTCCCGCTCGTGAAGATTCAATGGTCGTCTAATCCTAAGGACTGCACTTGGGAGACAAGAGAGTTTATCGATCGTACTTATCCTGGTTTTCTTTCATCTTTCGGCATGGGTGAGCATCTATAATTTATCTTCTCTATTCCTTTTGTGGATTAGATGTTATAGACGACTTCTATATTTAAGGAATTGCGGAGACGCAATTTTCTTAAGGGGGGAGTCTGTAACAACCCTGAGATTGCAATTACCGAATGATAAATTAAAAATTATGATTTTACGTTGAATAGGGAGCTAAACAAATTTTTGGGAATTTAAATTTGCAATTTGATTTGCAAATTAAAATATTTTGGGGTTTAAAATGGGGAATTTTTAAATGTGATTATAGGTTTAATTGGCCAAATGAGACAATCATACGGTTTTAATTAAAACTAGGTTGCTACTTAAGATTTTGTTCACATGATAACCTTAGAAAAATAAACTAAGTCCTAAAGGGTTTTAAAACCTCCTAACATGGCCCATTAGCCTACCCACTTCTATATAATATCTTAAACCCATTCCATAAACCCTAACCCTCCTCTTCATAATTCCTAAACCTAGATCTAAACATAACTAATGGATTCCCTTGGTAGAAGATCCACCTCCTTCTCTTCATAACTAAACTAATTTAATCTGTGAAAAAGGTAATGCAACCTCCCCTATTCTCTAATCCTTCTTAATCCCTATTTTATCTCCACCATCTTGTTGTAATCTTTGTTTTGTTTTTTTGATTTTGGGTCCTTGAAGTCTCTTGATCTTTTGCTTTGGGGCTGAGGATTTTGGCGTGCTTTATATTGTGCACACAAACTACTTGATCCTTTGCTTCTTTGAGGTAATTACTACTGATTAGTGATTACTGCTAGTTGTAATGTTGGTGAAAATTTAATGCCAAAAACTGAAAAAAAACACCCCCAAAACCACTAAAATGCAAAAATTCTGCAGGCTGGAAATGCATAGCCTAGAAAATGGCTGAAAAAGGGCTCTGGGTGCACCAGGACAGGCCTGGGTTGCACCCAGGCCCCAGCCCGGGCGCGCACAGGCCCCCAGCCCGCCCGGGCTGGGGGCGGGCCACAGACCCCAGCCCGCAAGGGGCTGGGGCGGGCCCCATTTCCCCAGCCCACTTGGGGCTGGGGCGGCCCACATTCCCCAGCCCGCAAGGGGCTGGGGCGGGTCCCATGACCCCAGCCCGCAAGGGGCTGGGGCGGCCCCTTTTTCCCCAGCCCGTAAGGGGCTGGGGCGGGGCCCAAGACCCCAGCCCGTGTGGGCTGGGGCGGCCCACATTCCCCAGCCCGCAAGGGGCTGGGGACGGGCCCATATCCCCCAGCCCGCGCGGGCTGGGGAGCCAAGTACCCCCAGCCCATGCGCGCTGGGGGACCACGAATGAGAAAAAAAACTTGAAAATGAAAGCATTTTTTTCTGGTTGCAGTTTTGGGACTGAACTTTGTGACATCGCCACGGTCACATCCATGGTCAGCATCCAACGTTTTTGGACTCGTTGGAAAGCTGAAGTTCCGAACTCCATCTCTAGAAAGATTGATTAGTATCCGAGTTCATTTGACTCTTTGAAATTGCTGTCGAAGGGGGACCCGGAGCTCAGCCTGAAACAGTGTATTCACTGTTTTCGAGTCCGACTTTGAAGCGTCGCTGTGACTTCGTTTCAAGTCGGAACCGAGTAATTCTTTTCGTGTTCTGAAGTAGGAATGTCAGACTACATTCCTACCAATTTTCTTGCCATTCGGATTCAGTTTGCTGGTCCGAATAATTTTCCGAACTTGGGTTCGCGTCAATTTTAGACTATTTTCCAACACTTGGAATATTTTCAGTGATTTTCTGGTTTTATCGATTTCTTTGAGATTTGTCTCTGGATTTCGTACACGGGTTTTTATGAACTATTTTAAAAGGATTTTTCACTCCAAAATTGCTTTCAAAATTATTATATAATATTATTTTAATTATTAAATTAATTACTCCATAATAGGAGAGTTTTCAAAAGCCGTTTTAAAGTGATTTCAAAATCAATTAAAATCTGTTTCGCACCATCATTTTCTATAATAAAAATCTCACACTCACTTTTTAGCACGTCGAGTGAAGTGGAAAGTTGCTCAAACGGTTAGGAAATCTCCGGCCTATGGAACCGTGTGTATTTTCTTTCCGGTTAATCCCCGACCTATTCGGTTGATCATTTTGACCTTTGGGTCTAGTTTACCGATGATACGAGGTGGACTTTTTATTGTTTGGAGTGTGAGCTTGCTATTGGTTAGTAAACCGTTTAGTGCGAACGTGGGGTATGGGACTCATTGTTAACACTTTACGGGTTCCTCTCCAAGAAGTTAGTGACACATTAGCCTCTGGGCGGCCAGCACTGGATCTCTGGGTCACCACGCCTTTGGGCAACCGTCTCTGGACACCTGCTCTATGGAGCAGTTTATTTTTCGGCGTGCGCCTCTGGGCCTTTATCCTTCTGGGAAGGATCTCGCCGTCTCGCGCGTTCCGCATCTGTGCGAGTGATCGATCACAACTCTACAGTACTTGGCAACAACGACTCTGGTCGGTGCACGTGCAATATTTGTATTATCTGATGATTTTATATCCATTCGAGTATCGCCATTCGGTGTTGGTTCTATGGACCATACGATGTAATTGCGATTACCTTGTGGATTCCCAATGTCTCTGGACACTGCTTTTCAGTGTTTGATTTCATTGACTTTTCAGTATATCCCCATTGCTCTTTGGAGCATCGATCTTTGCTTGGGCATTGATTACTGACTTTGGTCACTCTTGGGATTATTGCCTATGGGCAACTTTATATAGCTTTGGCTACGCTAATGATATGAGGCGATTTTATTTATTAAACAGTTTGGTGTTTGTATTCTCTTTGGAAATTTTTATTGTTTATTGATGATTAGGGATCGTCATTATATTCATGTAGTCCATATCACTCTTCTCTTTGGAGAAGTACTGTTTTATTTATGTACTGCATTATTATATATATCTCAGTTATTACTGATTGTTTAGCTAGCCTGACCCGAGTGTTTTCGCTCGGGTCAGACCGAGTTGTTTCAGGTTAGGTCTCTGGACTTAGCTTTCTGTGCTTCCGCTTGGACATTATCGGCTATGCTGATAGATATCTCTTTTATTTGTCTACTATTCAGCTACTCTGTTATTTCAGACTCTTATGTACATATTTTTGACTCACATGTGTGAGCGGTGGCTTTGTACCCACCTTTCTGATACTTGGATCTGTACTGATGATATATTGTACCTAAGTTATGTGACTGTTATGTGACTGTTCTGTGATGATGATGTTATCATTTAGTAGTATGTTTGCTCTGAACCTATTTTCCTTAGCCATTGTAATCTCATTATAAATGTCTATTGGATATGTCGAACCACTTAAGAAAACAAATACCACCTATTGGACGTATTCAGTAGTTAGTTATAGCTTGATTACACATGGTCGCTTCCATTATACTCTATTCTCCGTTCTAGTAGACGGTATTACTCCATAATACTCTTTACTAGAGTGGGTCTCGGAGTGGGGCGTTACACGATGTTGTGATTACTGGCACCTCCAAATGCACTGTTGAGATCAGCCTGAAGGAGCATACTAAGAAGGATGAATTGCTGAAGAAATAGGCTAAAGCCGAGCCCTCCGAGGTGGACGTTGATGATCCACACTTTATCCCACCACAAGTCATTCCACTCGGTGGGTCGATTCCCAAAGAACTCCATCTAAGCTTTAAACGCTCTTTCTCCAAAGGCAGCATGGGATCAAGGAATAGAATTAGCTGAATTTCAGATAACATCACTCCCAAAAAAATCCAAGAAGGAGAGAAGATCGAAGAAATAGCTGTCACTTCGGCTCAGTATGCATATAGTTTGCATAACATTTGTTCATCGTTTTCTTTTATTAGTTGTGGTTGTATGGGTATGACTTTCGGTTTTTGAAATAACTTGTTCCACAATTTTGAAACTTATCATGTGAATAAAAGGTTTTGTTTTCTAATGAGATCTAAAGTGAACTGGTATTTAAGTAGTTGAACTATTACTTTCCATTTAATGTACTTGTAATTCGTTGTTCATTAATTCTGTAACAATCCACTAACTTTATTCCAAGGCCTCCATGTGGTCGTGGCCTTGAGTCGTATCAAACATTAGGCTTGGGACTTAGTGTTACAGTGTCAAATTCGACAGTTTGAGTAATTATACTCTTGCCCCTGGTCTTAGGTAAGCGGGGTTAGATGTTGGATGGTCAAACTCCATCCTTAGCGGGTTATACTCTTCATGTCGATTTCAGGCCAGAGTTTATGGAATAATGAATGGTTGAACCTCACTCATTTATCTATTTATACTCATATCCGTACTCTGAGGATAGGAGTTAGTTGATGGGTGGTCGATCACACCCAATTTATGTTTGTACTCTTGTCCACACTCTAGGGATTTAGGATTATTTCGTAGGTAGTCAACTCATGCCCCAGTTTATATTTATACTCTAGTCTACACTCTGGGTATTTAGAATTATTTCGGAGAGCAGTCGGATGTACTCTCTTTAATTAATTGATTTAACCCTAGGGTCCGTGATTTGATTTAGAAAGCGATCGTTCGTGTCACAGTTGCTCTTATTTTATTTCAATCTCATCGTTAGGCAGGATTTACTCGATCATCAAATGGTTGAGTCATATCTATTCCTTATTGTGCATCCTATGTATTGGATTATGAACGAGAGTTATCACATGAACAATTGGACCAAGCTCATCTTGTTTAGTCCCATCGGGAACTGGAGTAATTGATTAATTTCAAACTCTGGGAACCTGTTTGGACATGTCGACATCAACCAGTTTCGTTATGTAAGTAATACATAATGCTACAACAAACATAGATATAAAGGAAGTCCAAAACTTTATTTGCTAAATGGAAAGGGATGGCATAATCTATCTTATTACATATCTGAAAAATCAAATGCTAAAGAAAATTCTAAAAGCAAATGCAGCTGATTGAAAAAGAAATAAACTAAGTGAAATTACATCATAAATGCTTACTATTCCACACCTTGGGAGTATGGTGCCATCAACAGTCGCTAGCTTGAAAGTTCCCTCTCCAAGCCTATGTTCAATGACATATGGTATTTCCCAGATTGGACTCATGTGCGATGGGGCAGGAAAAACCCATTTTAAGATGAGTTCTCCAATTTCAATGGTTCTAGGCCAGACTTTAACGCTGTAGTATCAGGCGATTTGGTGTTGACATGCAGCTGCCCTTAGATCGACTTCCTTGCACTTCTCGTTTATAAAGTCGAGAGGTTCCAAAAGGAGATCTTTATTTGCTATGGGATCATAGTAAGTTACCGATGAAAAGGAACTTCGGCTCAATTAGAATGATAGCTTCAGAACTGTAAGTAAGGACGAATGGAGTATGGCCAGTCGTAGATTAGTGGGTGGTCCAGTAAGCCCACAATAATGTCAGCAGTTCATCCACCCATTTGCCTATAACCTTTTCCAAACGCTTCTTCAGAATGGACTTTATAACTTTGTTCAAAGCTCCAACCTGTCCATTTTCTTGAGGGTGAGCGACCGTTGCAAATCTCTTTGTTAGTCCTTGAGATGATGGTTTTGATGACAACAACCTTAGGACTTGCTATAAAATATAAATACTAACATTATAGTTTAGATATATATGTATATGCAGGATATAATCATTCAGGTACCAAGAATGAAGATTGCACAATATAGAGATTCAAGACTAAAGATATTAAGATTGAAGACTCATCAGTATCAAGATATAAAGAGTTCAAGAGTTCAAGATAAGTATTGAGTTTAGAATTATGTTAAAACATCTTGAAAGCACTTACATCTCTATTTGAAATTTATTCATGGAATGGAATCCACTTCGAGTCTATTAAAGGGATGGAACCCTAGTGGGATGGAACCCATGACAATATCTAGTGGAACATATGGCTGTCCTATTTTGACATCCACTAATTTTATAAAAATGCTTATCAAAAATATATATCTCTTGTTTTTAAATTATGTTTTCAAAACTTTCTTTTCAAAAAGACATCTCTCTTGGTTTTAAATATTTTAGCCTCAAAACCACTTTTATGGTTTTTAATATTTTGATTTCAAAATTGTCCTTGTTTTTAAACCTCTCTTGTTTTTAAATATTTAGTTTTAAAATATTTATGTACTCAGATTTTAAATCACTTTGTAGATTAAGATTATATACACTAAAAACTACTTTCTATACTCTTTTATATGTTTAAACTATATTCAAATATAATTACAAAGTTTAGAAATTATTTTGACAAATTATGAAAACCAATTTTAATAAGAAAATCAAAACATTAATTTTTGCCTGGAGCGTGTCGACATACCCCTACCCCCCATGTCGACATGGTGCCCGTTAAATTCAAAATTCAATTTTCAAAAGAAGTGTCTGTTCATCATATCCTTTCACGAATAGATATGGTTGTTGATCTTCTATAAATACCAGTAGTTCTAAATGAATTTTTAATCAGATTTCACTTGTTTTCTCTCCTCTTCATCTTCCTCATTTATTCTAAAGAATCCAAAACTATACTCTACCGAAATACCAAGAGAATCAAACTTGACTATCTCTTGTTTGATTCTATGCCACTCTCTCCATAAAACCTCAGTGCTATTCAAGTTATAGGATCAGTTATAAATCAAACTGTTGAGTAAATAGTGCGATCGAGCCTTGAAATCAATTGGGTGTGATCGTTTCCTCGAAAATCAATTAGGTGATCTTGTGGCCTGGTTAAATCAAGAGACTTTGCCCCGGACTCGAATACAGGAGGGTGTATCTCGTAGCCTTGAAACCAAGGGTGTAATCTGGGAGATTATTTGAAAAGAAATCCGTACAATTGTGCGGGACTAGATGTCGGGTAACTTCGAACCAGTATAAAATCCTGGTGTTTTCTTTCCTTTACTGCTTTTATTTAGTATTTGCATCTGTGTCTGGTTCTGTGATTATATATGTGTTTATGAATTGCATTTGTTGGTGATTAAATTACATATGTTTCAAAAACATTTAGAAAATCCATAAAACATTATTCACCCCCTCTAGTGTTATTCTAGCTTTAAGATCCGCAATCCGCAATCTGCATTTCTCACATTAGGTATCAAAGCAAGGTTTTCAAAATCTGAATTTTGAATTTTTTTTAAATGGCTATTTGTGGGAATTTTGTTAAAACTAGTTTAAAACTGTTCAAATCATTATTGTCTCATAAGTCTGCATATAGTTATTATAGAAAATCAAGTATCTACCGAGTTTGTATTCTGTGCAGTAAGGAAAATAATATATGGCCTTTGAAGAGTCAACACTCGGTGGACAAATTATGCAAATCAAGAAGAATAAGTGGATAATTGATAGTGAATGTTCAAGACACATGACTGATAATCCAGATATGCTGAATGATATTATGTATAAAGATGGAGGATTGGTTAATTTGGAGACAACTCAAAAGGATATGTGATTAGCATCGGCAATATAATCATTCATCAATCAAGAAGAACAAATGGATATATAATGGCAGTCGACAATGAAATGGGCACCAGATCAATACAAAACTTTTGATTCTCATCATCAAATTGATTTGATACTGTACCTCTCTTCATCTGCTTCGCAATGACACTAGTTTAGTGCGAATCCATTAAGAAATGACAAATTTATAGTCAAATGAAGTTTTGGTGAACAAAGAGAAAAAGAAAGAAAAATTATCAATGTTGTTCTTCACATTGCATCTAGAGCTTTGAATATTTTGTCCCAAATCCTTTTCCAAATTGTATTTCTTGTTCTCACAGTCGCTTTGATGAGTAGATCATCAAATTCCGATCAAAATTGAGTGAGATACGACAGTTTGAAGTTGGCTGTTCAAAACTAAAAACCGTGTACAGGATTTATTGCATTTCTTTTACTGTGTGGCCTTTTGCACCACATTACCTTCCAAGTTTGTCACCAAACTACTACTGCATTGTAGACTTTTCCTTCCTCTTCGATTTGCCGCCGGTTTCATCCAATTCCGTTAAGAAACGACGGAGATATGCCTTCTAGAAGTTTGATAGTAAAAAGAAAACGGAAAGAAGAAGAAGAAAAGAAATTTTTATGAAAGGTGGTGACTATTGGGCCTATTTATAGTGGTTGAAATGTCCATTCATTCAAAATTCGAATTCAAAGTTATGGTTCCAAGTTGGTCAATCTACTAAATCATCTGTATCTTTCTTATACGGTCTTCAAATTCAGCAAATGAATACACTACGATAATAAAAAAACAAGCCTATCGCAATAGAGCAGATCTCGTCATCAAATTCTGAAAGATATAAATGTGTGGTTCAGGACAATGGAAGAACAATAAAGTTAGAAAGATGGAGGAGTACAAAAAGTGGTACATTTTACTATTATTTCATCTTTATTGTTGCATTTAGTTAGGTATAGAAATTTATCTCTTTTATAAGTATTGATATTTTGGTCCATATATCGACACACCATAGTATACATATCGATATACCAGTCTAATTTTTTTAAAGTCTTTTAAAATGTGTTTCCTTTCAAACAAAATCTCATTACTAATTAATTACAACTATACTAAGGAGAAAAGCATACCATCATTCGTGATTTCAACTTTTGTTACTTTTACTTCTCGTACTCTATTTCTTTTAATATACTAATTTTATATTTTGAAAAATTAATAGAAGGAATTTATAATGTTAGAATGAGGTTCTATTTATAGATTTCTTCAATTAATAAGATTGTGCCACATTACATGACACTTGTCATATAAATAGATAGTGACAAACTTGCAAAATGACACATGTCATTGCACTTTTTTTTAATAAAAGCATTTTTACATGCATAATGCCAAGTGTCTTTACACATGTTTTCTCATTATTATTTTTACGTTTTTAAGTACTTTAATTATATTAGAAACTATAATAAATTGGATAAAAAAATCAATTATTTATATGTCAATATCTAGTCGTAAAATTAGTGCAAAATCAGGCCCAGAACAATATATAGTATATCTGAAATGCCGTCTTATCTTCTAAAACGTTTCTTGAGTGCTGCAAATTCGTTTTTATAGCATCTCCATGTTTTGGAACACTGTAGTGTTTTATAAACTTTTCACAGGATTTGATAAATGCTGCAGTTTCTATTTATAACGTTTCGAATATATTTTATGCAATTTTTTTTACAGTATTCTGTAAATGCTATCTTTTCTATTTGAAACTTTAAAGTATGTAAAAATAATATTTAAATTGAGTATTTTTCTCTACTCTTTTTAGAAGTTATTTTTTAACTTACATTAAAATATTTTAAAACTAATGTTTAGATTTTTTTAGTAATTAATTAAAATTTTAAAATGAAAGAGGCCTTGATATAACACAAGTTTATTTTTAGTTTTTCAATCTTTGTTATTTTATTGAATATTTCATTATGGATTTTTTTAAAGGTGTTTAAACATGTTTCTAAATATTTTAATCAATAGTAATTTAATATATAAGTTTTAACTAGTAAGTTAAGTATTTTATAAATACGGAAGTCTGGATTCCTTAAAGAAATTTTTTTTAAAAATTAAACAAGAAGGGTATTAATATTTTTAAATTCATATTTCTTAGCAATTTGACCTTGATATTGAGTTTGATTACTACCTTTTATGAATATGTTATAGTTTTAATATTATTTATTACCTTTGAACTCTTGTCTTTACTACTCTTTCAGTCTCATTCATTAGTTTCCTTAACCTAAGTCTAGTAATTGGTGTGTATTACCTTTGTTTGGTTGAAGTGATTTATAATAGTTTGATATATGTACACATACACTATACACACACACACATGCTTGTCAATTATATATTACTTATCACTCATGTTTATCTTATAATCTGAATATCTCTTACCGCAATATATATATATATATATATATATATATAATCATATCTTCTACATATTATTATTTTTACTTCGTTGTCATTTTATTTCATATTACATATCATTATGCATTCTATTTCATATCACATTTCATTGCATATTACATCATAAATAACAATGTATGAAATATTATAATCATTTGCATCACAAGTTGCACTTCATTCTGCATATCATCTCATGCTACATTGCATATGTCATACATTTCATACTGCATTACAAACTACATATTGCATAGATGTATCATAACGAGTGTATTTTATTTAAGGGGAGTTTGTAGTATTATCTTATAGTATAGGATTATTAGTTTTTGATTTGTTTGGTATGTTTTGATTGACTTGATTGACTTGTTTGACTAGATTGGTTTGTTTGACCTTATTGATTTGTTTGACTTGTTTGACATGATTAGGTTTGATGTGTGTGTTGATTGGATTGTTTGAAATATATTTACGTATGTTTATGTATTGAATAATTATAATATAATTATGTTAATGTCTTTCACATTCCATTTACTATACTTTGTTCTAGTATTAGTTTAAGGGAGTGTTTTATAGTTTTATGGTTTTAGGATAGTTTTTTTGATGACAAAGGGGCAGAAATATAAAATAGAGTAGTTAGGCTTAGATTAAGGAGGATTTATTAGTTGTAGGGGGAATTATAGTGAAGGTAAAGTATATCTTATAAACATAGGTTGTCATCATAAAAAAGGGGGAGATTGTTAGTCCTTGAGATGATGGTTTTGATGACAACAACCTTAGGACTTGTTATAAAATATAAATACTAATATTATAGTTTATATATATGTATATATATAAGTATATGCAGGATACAAACAGGCATGCACCAAGAATGAAGATTGTATAGTATAGAGATTCAGGACTGAAGATATCAAGATTGAAGACTCATGAGTATCAAGATATCAAGAGTTCAAGATTTCAATAGTACAAGATAAGTATTGAGTCAAGAATTATGTTAAAACTTTTTGAAAGCACTTACATCTTTATTCGAAATTTATTCGTGGAATGGAATCCACTTCAAGCCTGTTAAAGGGATGGAACCCTAGTGGGATGGAACCCATGACAATATTTATTGGAACATATAGTGGTCCTATTTTGATTCCACTAATTTTACAATAATGCTTTTCAAAAATATACATCTCTTGTTTTTAAAAAATATTCTCAAAACTTTCTTTTTAAAAAGACATCTCTCTTGGTTTTAAATATTTTGACCTCAAAACTATTTTTATCATTTTTAATATTTTGATTTCAAAATTGTCCTTATTTTTAAACCATCTCTTGTTTTAAAATTTAGCTTTAGAATATTTACATACTCAGATTTTAAATCACTTAGTAGATTAAGATTATATATATCAAAAATTACTTTCTAAACTCTTTTATATGTTTAAACAATATTCAAATATATTTACAAAGTTTAGAAACTGTTTTGACAAATTATAGAAACCAATTTTAATAAAAAAAATTGAAACATCAACTTTTTCCTGGAGAATGTCGACATAACCCTACCCCCCATGTCAACATGGTGCCCGTTAAATTCAAAATTTAAATTTTCAAAAGAAGTGTCTATTCATCGTACCCTTTCACGAATAGATATGGCTGTTGATCTTCTATAAATACTAGTAGTTCTAAACAAATTTTTAATCAGATTTTACTTGTTTTCTCTCTTCTTCATCTTCCTCATTTATTCTAAAGAATCCAAAACTATACTCTGCTGAAATACCCAGTGAATCAAACTTGATTATCTTTTATTTGATTCTTTGCCACTCTCTCCATAGGATCTCAGTGCTATTCAAATTTATAGGATCATTTGTAAATCAAACTGTTGAGTAAAAGATGCGGTTGAGCCTTGAAATCAATTGGATGTGATCGTTGCCTTGGAAATCGATTAGGTGATCTTGTGGCCTGGTTAAATCAAGACAGTTTGCCCCAGACTCGAATACAGAAAGGTTTACCTTGTAGCCTTGAAACCCAGGGTGTAATCCAGGAGATTATTTTGAAAAGAAATCCATACAATTATGTAGGACTGGATGTAGGGTAACTCCGAACTAGTACAAAATCCTGGTGTGTTCTTTCCTTTACTGCTTTTATTTAGTATTTGCATATGTGTATGATTCTGTGATTATAACCGTGTCTATGAATTGCATTTGTTGGTGATTAAATTACATAAGTTTCAAAAAGATTTAGAAATCCATAAAACAGTATTCACCCCCTCTAATGTTATTCCAGCCTCAAGATCCATAATCCGCATTTCTCACACCCTTTTCAATACGATACCTCCAACAGAAGTCTTTGAATTCAATACTGTTGAATTGAGTCCCATTACCTATTACAATAGTTCGTGATGAACCGATATAACATATGATGTTTTGGACAATAAAGTTGATTACGTTCATTGTTGTAATCATGGCTAAAGGTTATGCTTTGGCTTATTTGGTGAAGTGATCAACTACAACGATAACGTACTTTGTGCCACCTTCAGAGATCGGTAAGAAACCGATAATAGCTATACCCCACATGGAAAATGGCAATGGGCTGACCATTTGCATGATTTTCATCGGTGTAGCTCTTAGAACTTTTGCATATATCTAGCACTTATCGCATCGTCTTACATAGTTAGCAGGGTCTCGATTGACAGTTGGCCAATAATCCCATCACAGAGTATTTTTTCGCCATACTTTGTCCCCTAGTGTGATCACCACATTCCCCTTCATGAACTTCTTTTAGGAAACATTTTATCTCATCATGAGTGACATACCGGTGTAGGGGAACGGAGAAACCTTTTCTGTACATAATTCCTCCTTGCATGACATATCGCGAAGCTTTACAAAGGACTTGTCGCTTTTCATTTCTTTGATCTGGTTGGACTCCATGTAGCAAATAGTCTTTGATTAGTATCATTCACGATTCCCTCTCAGGCTCCGCTTCTAGTGTCCGATCGATTTCTATCATGTTTATACTCAAGGCATTTAACACTTCAACTAGAACCGAGCCTATCTATTGTGCGTGGCCTTTGCTAGCAAACTTTTCCAATGCATCAGCTGCTCTGTTTCGATCCCTTGGAATATGTGATGTCATAACTCAAATTCAGCCAACAACTCTTGGACTTAGGTAAGGTATGGAGCAAGCTGTTGTCCTTTAGCTTGATGATCTCCCCTGACTTGGTGTACTACCAACTATGAATCACAAAAGATTTCAAGAGACTTTATTCCCAGTTCTCTAGCGAGATTTAGTCCAGCAATCAGAGCTTCCTACTCAGCTTTATTGTTTATCACTGGGAAATCAAGCTTTAAAGCATAACAGATTGACTGACCTTTGGGAGTTACAAACACAATTCCAGCTCCAGAACAATGATCATTGGACGCTCCATCAGTATACGACTTCCACCATATGGTAGGGATGTTGCTACCCTTCGAAGAATCATATGCAGTGAAATCTACTATAAAATTTGCTAGTGCCTAACCCTGGGTAGCCCTCCAAGGGAGTTAAGTGATATCTAATTGATTGAGCTCGATATTCCACTTGAGTAACTTTCAAATGTCTTAGGTCATTGTTGGACTTATCGTAATGGATGGTCAGTGTAAACATTGATCGGGTGTGCTTGGAAGTATGGGCGAAGCTTTCTTGATGCAATTAGCAAATAATATGCCAGTTTCTCTATTTTTGGATAGTTTATTTCAGCTCCCGTCAATTGCTTGCTGACGTAATACACGATCTCTGGATTCAATCTTCCTTGTAAAGCAATTCGACACTTATAGCATGTACCGACACGGCTAAATAGATGTACAAATCTTCATGATTTATCGGCTTTGGCAAGATTGGGGTCTCTCGAAATGATTCACCAAAGCTTGAAATGCGTCTTTACAATCTTGTGCCCATTCAAAGTTTCTTTTCCCTTTCCTGATCAAGTCAGTGAAAGGAATGAATTTGTCAGTTGCTTTGGAAATAAATCGGCATAAGCTAGCAGCTTTCCCATTCAGATTTTGTACTAGTTTAATAGTCTTTGGCACTTGGATATTGTGAATAACATGGATATTCTTGGGATTAGCTTCTACTGTACAAGCGTTAACAATAAATCCCAAGAGTTTCCCTAACGCAACACCAAATGAACACTTTAAAGGATTAATTTTCATCTTGTATTGTCGGAGGACGTCGAACATTTCTACTAAGCCTTTTATGTGGTCGCTTGATTGTCATGAATTCATGAACATATCATCTACATATACTTCCATTGCCTTTCCAATCTGGTCTTTGAACATCCCGTTGACTAGGTGTTGGTAAGTAACTCCTTCATTCTTTCATCCAAAAGAAATCATATAGCAATATAATCCAACATTGGTAATGAAATTGGTGTGCTTTTGATCAGGAATGTGCATCGGGATTTGGTGATATCTCAAGTACGCATCCATAAGAGATAGCAATTCGTATCCCGTGGTTGAATCCACCAGCTGGTCGATCCTCGGAAGGGGAAAACTATCTTTTTGACATGCCTTGTTCGAATCTGAGTAGTCAACGCACGTTCTCCAATTTTCCATTTTCCTTTTTCATAAGTATAGGGTTAGATACCCATTTAGGGTAGTGGCGTCGTGGATAAACTGTTGTTTTTGAGTCTATCCAGCTCCTCTTTGAGAGCGGCAAATCTCTCCGGATCCATGCCGCGTCTTTTTGCTTCACCGGGACATGCCTCGAGTCGATATTCAATGCATAGCTCACAATGGCAGGCGAGATTCCATACATGCCAGAGTGAGTCCAAGCGAACACGTCTAGATTTTCTTGGAGAAATTAAATAAGTTCTTTCACCATCAAGGGGAAGAGTTATGGTCCGATCTTTAGGACCCATCATGGGTCATCGTGGTTGACTGTAATATCAATCGTCAACTCAGCTGGTGAGCCTTAGTCTCTTTGGGCTCCTCCTCATCATCTCTTGGATCTATATCTCTATAGAACCAAATGTGGCGCTCGAGCCAAAGCTCAGGCGCTAGTTGTCAATCTTCGGTAGCTTGGATGTAGACAGTCTTGTCCACACCCTTATCGTTCTCTTTGCGCTAAGCATCCCTCAACGCAGCTACATAACAGGATCACCATGAACAACTCTAGCACCATTATATGTTAGAAACTTTAAAGTCAAAAACCATATGGCAAGAGCTTCTCGGAATTTCGCTTGGGCCGGTCGACCTAGAAAAAAGTTGTAAGGAGACTCAACATCCAAAACAACAAACATCAAGATTTAAACTCTCCTATGGTCACCTTCTCCCAACCCTATAGGTAATTCCACATAACCAACAGCTTCAGTTGCTACGCAATTAAAACCGTGTATGCGGCTTTAGGCAGCTTTAAAAACTTAGCTTCCATTTTCATCTAATCATAGGCTCTTTTGAAGCTTATATTTACCGAACTTTCATAATCAATCAATATTCTTCTCACTAAAGCGGGGTCGATCATGGCCAAAATGATGATTGGGTCGATCTTTGGAGCTTATACCTTGTCCGCATCTCTATTTCTAAACACAATATCATCTGTCACTGTACGCTTCTACTTCTTCGGAGCTCCATCTTTTGTACTTGAACAATATTCAAAATCAACATGCCTAATCAAGCTAGCATAACGCTCCATCTCTTGCCAACTCTTATCTGCTGGGTATGGTCCTTTGACTATCGTATTTATCACCAATCTTCCACTAGTTCGTGCGGGCTCCTTAGCCCTATGTGGTACTTGTCCTCGGTTGGGGTCGAATGTCCTTTGTCCACCATCCTGTAGGATTTTTACAAATTGTTGCAATTTCCTTTCTCGAATCAGCTTTTCGATAATGTCCTGGAGATTCCTGCATTCATTTGTGCCATGTCCATAACATTTATGGAATCGACAATATTTTTTGGTTTGTTTCTACTTCTCAATCGATTATTTTATAGGCGACTTCCTGTATTGCATGGTATTGCAAGTAGACAAATAGGTATTCTCTAAGGACTTATTCAATGATGTGTATGCATTGAACATCGGAATCCTAGGCTTCCCTCTTTTAGAATCCCTCCTTCGTTCTCGACCTCTGTTTCTGCCTTTCTTTTCCTGATTCAGCTTGTTTTGGACTTTCACTTGAACTTTTAACTATCATCAGACCACTTTACTGCGATGTTACTTTGTACTCCCTCTCGACATGGTCCTATAACACCCTTTTTCTTGAAGGACCTAGCTTCCTCCTTTCTTAAATATCGAGCTACCTTTGCGTAAAAGCGCTCCAACGTTGGGGACGGCTTGCCAGCTAACCAATCATCAAAATCAGATTCTAAATCTATCCCTCTCGTCACAGCCATCAATATCGCATGGTCATTCGAATTACCGATTTTCGTAATAATTGTATGAAATCTCTACAAATAATCTTTCAAAAATTCTCCTAGAGCCCGACTCACGCTTGACAGGGACATCACATCCTTGGGACGAGTTGCGTGCATCTAGAACTGCTCCACAAACTTTGTTGCCAAATCATCGAATCTAGAAATTAATCGTGAGGGTAATCTTATGAACCACATTGTTGCTATTATAGAGAGAGTTATAGGAAAGCATCTACACTTAGTCGCATCATCCACTCGTGAAGAATCCATTAGCTATTTGTATCTCATGATATGCTGCCTGTGGTCGGTTTTTCCCTCGTAGGCGGGCATTGATGGCATGTTGAACCTCCTTGGATACTTTGCATGTAGAACATTATCAATGAACGGGGTATGGCCTCTCAAGATTCCCTAGTCATCATTAGTTAAGCCATGACACTCTCTCGCAAATTGTCTGACCATTATTGATAAGTCCGGCGTTTGGATGGTTCATGCCAAGCGATGGTCGTGCTCCACCTTATGTGAATGGTCTGGTCGATGTCTGCGGGCCATTTCACGCCTTCTTGGTTCACCATCTTTCCAATGTGTATCTTGTAAATTCACTTCATCATCATTTCAGGGAAGAGCTTAGTCAACATTTGATTGAACTCCAACATCCGAACCAACCATAGCTGCTCCAACTTGATTTCCGTAAAGCATAAATGGATTTCCCCCACGGTGGAGGGATCAACACCGTTCGATCCTGGCAGACCATGACGGTCTGCCAGTTGATGCCCCGAAGTTTCTTCATGATATTCGTTTGTTCTGTAATGCTTACGTCTGTGATACTCATTTGATGAGCTAGAACTTTCTGATGCCGAGTAAGGAGTGGGGTCTCTCCTAGCTTTCCCCCACCGTTGTTGATTGAGTTGGTTCTTAAGTTGATATTAGTTTGAATTTGTTGATTTAATTATTGATGGATTTCCATCATCTCTCTTATTAAATTATAAAATTAAGCTCCTGCAATAGAATCAGAGGGATTACGAGTTTCAACCAATTCAACATTCACATTCGTTGTTTGATTGCTTGGGTCTCCTTGCTGGATGCTAGTATTCTCAATTCCTTCCTAGTTTTGAGAAGTAGATTTAGTATTTCTTACCACTATTGTATCTTTGCTTACATTTCTACAAATCTGAGTAATACGAGCAATTTCTTAAACATAAATACCTATCTTCTTTGATAGATTTATCCAATCCAGTAGCAACATAGGGATCCTAATAAACTAAGAATCAAGATTCTTAGTGAAAGCATCAAAATGTTTGCAACTAAATTAGTCACAAACACCCAACAAAAGTTTTTGTAGAGAAGTAAGTGAAGAAATGTAAAAATAAAACTAAGTAAATGAATTAATAAGCAATAGAGAATGAACTATAATCAGAGACATACGATTTTATAGTGGTTCGATGTTGTATGTTTATGTCCACTTTGAAGATTATTCTTTATTAGTCACTTATAAACCTGATTACAGCAGTAGAAAATAGCAAATGCGTGATTACAATGGATTTAGAGTAACAAGAAGCGTAGAGATCCCCAGAATGATCCATTAGGCTAGTATTTATAGGCGACCATGTACCTCTCTGAAATTTTGGCTGAAGGACCTTCTAATCCATATGGGCCTACTAGAGGGATCGCTGGGCCCAACTCCCTAAGAGGAGGGATCTGTACCGATCCCTTCCGTGGTCAAATTTTGGGGAGCCATCCCTATGTTTGCTTCCTTATGCAAAAACATGCTTAGCCTCAAATTTTCATGTCAATTGGATCATTTAAGCTCGAGTTGTTACTTGATATCTATTCAACATGATCTGAATACGGTCTTCTGCCGATCTCTCCCAAGGCGTATATGTCGATCCCTTCGATTTTGTCCTTCTGATGTGCGATCCTTAGGGTAGGTTTCTAGGGCCCTTACATCTTGCTCCTCGATTTTCATGCGCTTTGGACTTGTAGATCATGAGATATTGATTGTTTTCTATAAGAATGCTCTTGTACTTTGATGTGTGCCGATCCTTCCAGCTGGAGCCCAACTATGCCGATCCCTCTTATGCATTGAACCATATCCCACACTTTGAACATTCTACATTGCGTATCTATCAATTCCATTTAATTCTAACCTCATATTACCATCTATACTCGACTTCTGGCTTTACAATCATCACTCTGGAGTCGTTGGCCTTAACAGCCATCAAAGCTAACTTGTGTAATCAGTTCAATATAGTCGAGCCAAAATGCCGAATAACAATATCAAATTAGTGCATATGAATATAATAATAATATAATTTAATACTTTATTAAATTAATATATGTATATATATTATTTAGTTACATGTATATAGTTTATAAGACAACATCACACCAAGGTTTAAATTTTACATATAATTATATATATAATATGATAGTAATATTCAAAATTAATAAAATAATTTATATAAATTATCATTATTATTTAATATTATTTAGATCATTTTACTAAATAAATAAATTTTATTAATTTAAATATGCTATGAAAATTATTTTCTAAATTTTAGAAAATTTATTAATAAGCTCTCGACCAAAAAACCAAAACATTTTTGTTATTTTTAAAAATTAATATTTAATTCGGTCGAATATTAATAAATCGTTGAAAAATTTTTTGAATCGAAAAAAATATGGGAAGATTTCTCAAACTATAAAATATCATTTATGATTTACTCAAAATTTAAAATTTGAAATAAATTTTGAAAAATAAATATTTTTTAGCATTTTATGCTGTTTCGAATGAATATTCAAATAAAAATATTTTAAAATATAATAGTAAATTATTTTTGAGCTGTGCATATGATTTGGAATTTTATTAAAAGTTCTTTTTTATAAATTTATTTATTAATATATATATGTATATATTTATATATTACAAATATATTTATGTACGTGTATGTGTTATAATTAAAAAATATTAATCAACTATTGTATATATAGTGTACAAATATTACGCACGATTTTGGAAAAAAATTAAATAACTTATTTATATTTAAACAAATATGTTACATACATATTCCTCAAACCTTATTAAAGACATGTCGAAGGAGTCACAAGACCTAAAGAACCACCTTCAAAAATAAAGCCGAGAAAACGAGAAAAGTGGTCGAAATGGCTTGGTTGACACTGCGCAAAAAAGAAGTCAGAAATTACAACTAGCAATAAGAAACTACGCTCAGTTATTGAATCATAGTCTTAGTACTACTACCAATAATGGCTACAAAATGCAAAAGCCAACCTGTGGTCATAATGTTTGATCTACCTAACAAAGCTGCAGCCAAAAAGCACAAAGTTGCAATGAGAAAATGTACCTTGCTCATAAATGAAGGTACAAAGGTAACATATCTACGCCAACAATCTTGCACCAGAAAGAACCAAGATGCATTACCCCAAACCAATAAAAAATGCACCGGCATCAAGATGAGCTGATGTAGAACACGCCGCCACCAAGACATAACAAACATGGAGGCAAAAGAAAAGGATAATAAAAGAAAAATACTTTATGACTAAAGGATCAAATAAGCCCAATTACACTCTTTAAAGCTTATGCATTGCTAACTCTTTCAAGTATAAACCTGTCTTGCGATCACTGGGGACTCTCTAAGCACCAACACGAGGAGTCCAAAGCATTTCAAGGGCTGCATATAGGGTTACCCAAACATCACTCCATTGCAAAACTACACTTGTTAAACGAACATCAAAGAGATAATATAACACCCTGTAATTTGGCGTAGCTATTTAACTACTTAGTTAGTTGATTAATTAGGCTCAGCAAATTGAATTTATGCAAACGACAGAATTTGACCATGAAATTTGCACCATTATATTCATGGTGAAATTCTGAGAAATTTTTATACTTGGAGTTTTGCAATTGGAGTCCAAACAAAGTAGTTACGGACGAAAAAAGAATACAGAACAAAAATATATAAATAAGAAAAATTAACGTTTTTAATTTATTAGTTGGGTCCCATAGGTTGAACCGCATATTTGAGCGGTCGACGAAGGGCGATCGACTCCTAGAAAGGGTGTTGCTGACTGCTTCATATGCGGCGGCTCTAGTAAACTTAGGCCATGCACGACCCGGATTTAATGTTTTAAATCGAAAGGTTGAGGTTGATTCCAATGCCAATAAATTCAGGCCTAATCCTCTCTTCTCTTCTCATATTTTTCTGGAGGTAGTAGTGATACTCTGCCATTTCTTCCACCCGACTTTCTTTCTAAATTATAAAAAATAAGGTATTTTTATCTATATTCATACAAATTGGAGAAGAATAAAAATCTACAAAAGAGGAGAAGAGAATCAACCATACGCATATTTGAGGTAATATATGTGTGTGTATATATATATGTACGTACATACATACATACATACATACATACATATATATATATATATATATATGTACATATATACATACATACATACACACACACATATATATATTCCCTCCCAATCCCAAATCTCTTCGCCAATCTAATTATAATTGTATGTATATACCCTTTATATATATTTCTTAGACAAAAAAGGATTTGGAGATGAATCAAAGGTTCTTCTTCAGATCTGGAGATTTGGATTCTTATGAAAGGTGAGTGGGAAATTTTGTAGATTGTTATAATATGAAACTACCCCGTTGGTGTTTATTTGATTACTATGCATAACTGGATAATTTCATATAAGTTGTAGATGACAAATTGAATATAATCCAAATATTATAAATATCATCGATATATTCTTGTTTACGAATTGATTTAGAATTGTTTACAACTTGATCTTAAAATCAGTTCCGAAAGTATGAATTTAGAATATCGACATGAAATTTATTCCAGATCTGAAAATAGGCTGTACAACATTGTTACGAATTTGGATTATTACCCTAATCTTATTGGAATGTAAACGTTTCTATGTTTGGAATTGTTGGAATTTAGATCCGTTTAATATTTTTAAATTAGTTTGATTTATTTCCCTTTTAGAAAAATACCACGTTGATCTAACAAGAAATAGATTCAAATAAAAAGTGAAAGAGATGTGTAAAGTATGAATTTGTTGTAGTTTACACTGTCTATTTCAGTAATAAAAATAAATGATTATTCCTTGTAATTTCAAACGACGTAATCTTTTATATATTAAAGTCAAAGATTTTATTTGGACTAATTTATGGAAATTATAGTGGATAATCTTTTTAGAGATGATTCCAATAATTTAACATGGAAAAGAATATTCTAGTGAAGATATATAACTAGATTATATTTGATAGAAGTAAATATTTATACGTAATTCACTGTGCTTATAATAATTAAAATAAATCTTAGCTAATAACGATCGTTTAGGATAATTAACTAATGGGAAAGGAATTTAAAAGTTTGTGACTTTGATAGATGGGAAATAAATGGGAATAAAATGGGAGTTAAAATAATTTGGCAGGGTAAATGGATTAATGAGACTAATAAAAATGGAATAGATAAAAAAGGTTGCTAAATTGAAATTACTAATCATATATTAATGTTTTAGGAAATGACCGTTAGGATTTTATGAAAAAATTGACATTTATGAGCATTATGTGGGGATTTATGGGTTGATAAATATTTAAGGTAAATCTTATTGCCTTGAATAAAAAAGGAATTAGCAAGCTAAGTCCAATGTCTACCTAAGATAATATTAGTAATGATTTAGGATGGTTAATTGGACTTAGTAAGTCAATGATGCGAGGTCAGTAGAGTCACTCGACGGAAGACTGCCCTTCACTTTGAGGCTACCAGTAGCCGGATGCACTTACTAATGATGTGAGATATTAGTAACTGTAGGTCTCATGACGACGTGAGAGATTGGGCCTGCATTCTTAATTGAAAAGTATTAAATAGTCGAAATTTGGAATTAGGTGTGGTGATGGATATCTCCATAGGCGTTCGCTTCTGGTTTGAGGTATTAAATTTCTGTAGGATCAACTTCTTTCCTAAATGGAAGTATTAAGTAACCTAGTGAGATTCCAAACAAATAAGGATGTCTCTAAAAGTTTTTACTTCAGTGTTGAGGTATTAAGTTGCTGTAGAGCCTGCCTCCCTACCGAAAGAAGTAACTTAATGAGATTCCATATTTATAATTAAGAGTGATAGTTGATATTTTGGGAAGGGTTCGCTTCGGATTTGGGGTATTAAGTAAATATTGGATCCTCCTCTTTCCTATAAAATAAGTATTAAGTAGCCCAATGAGATTTTGAAGCAATGTCAGCTAGATAGTACCATTGAGGAGTCTGCCTTTGGGTTGGGTATTAAATGACAAAGGCCTCCCTATGGATATGTGTTAAATGGTCAACTGCTTAGTCCTTATTAATGAGGCACTAAATGGTTTGGGTATAGTCTCTCACATTACTAAGGTCGTAACAATGATAGTACCATTGAGGAGCATGCCTTGAAAATAGGTATTAAATGATGGGGTCTACCTTAATTAAGGTATTAAATGACCAAAGTCTGCCTATGTTTCAATGGATGATATTAAGTGGCTTTGGTACTATCTCTTATATGGCTACGATTTTATTAGCGATGATGCGGTAATAGTTGGACATTAAATGTCGGAAGCCTTAAATAGTGGTTAGAGGCCTTCGCAGCTGGGACCCACCAACCATAGACAACATTATTTGGTAACCACCTTGGGAATAGGTCTGAAATTATGGGGTCTACCTCGATTTAGGTCTTAAATGATGGGGTCTACCTTGATTGAGGTATTAGATGGTAGAATATGCCTATTTCTCTTTTAAAAGTGTCATAGAAGCCTGCTTCATATATAGAAGTATTAAGTGACAAATGGGTTTAGGAGTATTGGGTGGTTGATAAGGCTTCATCGCTATTTTAAACCTTGATAAGAGATAAGTTAGTAATTGTATGTGCAATACAAGTTAGATGAGAATTGCTAAGCTTATTGGACATTACTACTAAATAGAAACCAATTGGTACAAAATTTAGGTTATGGACAGTTTATATTTTCCAATCACCAGAACGTTGTTCTGACCCCCTTCTCATTACAACCCACAGGATAGAATTTAGAAGAACATGTTACTGAAGCTAGATGTGCTTTGTTGTTGGAGAAGTGTTCTCATGCTCGATGCCAAAGTGATAATTTGCTATCTGAGGAATACCATTAATTCCAAGGTAATAGTCATAATCTGTATTCTTATCCTATTGTTGTTTCTGTTGTGAATTTAGATTTCTATCAATCTTGATAATACTTATGCTTATTTGTAGGTACCAAAATTCAACGATCTATGCTTTGATGATCTGGTTTTGATTTTTGTCAAAATTTTGGCCTATGGAGGTGTGAGTTGTTACATTTGGTATTAGTGATTATGTTAGTTGGCCAGAGGAATTATCATAAATTAAGATAACGCATTCGTACTTTCCTATGTAGTAATATTATATTTTTACGCTAGATTATAAGTGTTTCGACTATAGAAGTAGTTTTAGTTCCACTTTGAGGGAATGGGCAAAGCAATATGAGTTGAAAATATGTTAGAGTTAAAATTTTCACGCCAACACCGAAGTACCCCATGGAGTGCTAGTGATGCGTAAAGCCCTGTTGATGAAGAGCATGAGTACGACATATTGTTGAATTCTGAAGACTGGAGGTGTTCGACTTGACGGTCGATATTCTAGCTACCTTGTGATTTTGGATTTTGAGTTTCAGTTGGAGACACAAATTTATTCTAGATGGGTGGAAAATTAGAGTTTGTATATCACAGTTGTCCGGAGGCAAGTTCTTGCTAGGGTGCATATATTGGTCACCTTTTTCTTGGCAAACTGGATTTTCATTTAGACAAAATGTTAACTCCTCCTCTGAAACCTGCAAGAGAATTTAAAAAATATATTTTGGAAATACTTCAGATTTTGAAAAAGGGGTTTTCAAAGGATTTCTTTTCCCAAATATTAATTTTGGAAATTTTGTTTTAGGAAAGTTTTGAAATTTTAATTTTCAAAGAAACACGTATGCCACTAAGTTGATCATGTTAAGAAATTTTTAGTTTATAAAAGAATAATTTTTTAAATCCTTAAATAATTATATATAATAGCAAAGGCTTGATTTTTTTGGGCAAGAAAACTGTTTTCCAATTTGGGAAATTCGTATTTTAAAAATATTTTTAGAAAGCCTGAAATATTTATGTATATAAGTTTGAATTTAAGGGATGTTTTGGTATGAAATAGTTTCTATTATTTAGAAATAAGTATAAAAAGCATATATTTAGCTCGATGATTTTTTGTATTACAAAATCGAGGTTTTTAAATCTTCTCTTTTAGGTACAGACAAAATAGGAATGACATTCAATTTTATTGGGGTATGTAGTTAGAAGTGTTTTTGTACCTACCAACTATTGGAAGAAATATTTCCACGCGAAGTAGGAAGAAAATAATAGCTGGAGTATTTTCGAATCTTTGGAATTGTTTGTCGTAGCAGTTTTGTTGGGACTGCTTGAATTGCTGGAGTATGGCTCAGGACTAAGCATTAGGCTTTGACATCGCCGTGATGAGGACATGAATTTTTCGGATCGTGTCGAATCGAAGGATACAACGCTTAATGATTATTATGATTTAATCTATCCCTGACTGGGTCTAGGTTCAATTAATGCCCAAAGCCCGTCTAGGGTTGACCACATAGCTGTAAACCTATAATGGCTAGCAGTTAACAAGTTTTGGAACAACATGAACCTAGAATGGGACTATAAAAGCGATATTCGAATTTCCCCTGTTGCATTCTTTTGTTCCTCCTTCCTCAACAAGCCAAATCCAATCTCCATCTTCCTCCTCATCCAAGTATCAACCTCTCTCTTCCATTCCTCCCCTAGGCAACCTATTTTACCTGGAGCAGTAGCCTCACCTCCCCTTCGTGATAGTTTTGCGTGTTAGATCTCGCCCCACCATCGCTCTAAATCTAAACCCTATTTCCTCCCTCCGACTAGCTCTTCGCCTAAGGCAACTTTCACACTTCCCTTTTTCCCTCACATCATTATGGTCTCAACCCCCAAGAGATCACTTGGCTTGACTGAAATGAGCAGAAGGTTTCACCGCTTTTGGGATGGAAGAGCTATTCATTGCGGTAGGATTTGCACCGATACTCGACTTTGAGACTTTTAAACGAGAATATTACCCGTGCTTCTGCCTTTTCGATGGAGGCAATAGTTTGATTCATTCGAAGGTGAAGGGTATCTTGATTTAGCTAACTAACGAAGTCGTTGAGATTTTGGATGCCTCCATGAAGGATGCAGAACTTAAAGGATTTTGATGTGACCGGGTCAAAGGTTTTACAGCAGATCTTTCCCTAAGATGTCGGTGTTTGGAAGTTGGATAATCTATGTCTAACTGCCCATCTGATTATGTGAATCATTCGGCACAATGTCATCCCTAAGATGGAAAGTTACGATTGGATTTATCCCTTAGTGCGAAAGACGACCTATGCTAGTATTGGCAGCATTGCCGTCAACTGGACTCACACCCTTTTGATTCAATTTGTTGATCAAGGATTAGCACTCCACAGAGTCACTTTTTGTATTTTCACATATCCACTCTCATCTTTAGGTAATACAGGTGATCTTTGTGGAGAGGTAGTTTAGTAGAAGGTTCCTTCTGCTATCATTAGATCCTTTCTTAGGAAGATGGCAATTTCGAAGCCGTCAGCAACACCAGCAGCAGCAGGGTCATGAGATTGGGTGTGTAGCCATCATGCTAGGACCATTCAAGGGTTGCAGCAATGGGAGCTCCATCCATGGAGCAACGTTTCTCGTAGTCAGTAGGCATTATTTTAGAAGTTATAGTGTTGTTGTCTTTTCCCTTCTAGCATTTGTTCTTTACTTTTAGGTTGTTTGGGTTGTAAAACTGTTAGTTGTCTCTTGCAAAAAATTATGCATAATATTATGAGTTTCTATTTATTTACTGTATTATTATTTCTAGATATTCCAACCGCTCACATATATGCATAGTAGAGAAGCAATATAAATATGAAAATCTCATAAAGACACTTGACTAACAGTAAATGCAATATAAGACTGGAAGTTTAAAATAGTTGAAAATTTTAGCAGTGGACATTATAAATTTGTTTTGATGACACGAGTCATTGCCCATGTTCCTTAAGAGTTAATTTTTTTGAATAGTAGATGTGTTGATATTTTTCTTTATGTAAAATGTCAAGTTTTATGGGTTAGTTGTATATTTTAGAATTTGGTTTATGCGCTTAACGCATAACCGACTTCCGACTACGTTGAAGTTGTAACTTGATTCATCAAAATTTTGAGAAGAAAAATATTTTAAAAAATTTCCCCTTGATTTGAAAGTTCCCTTTCAAAAAAAAAGAAAAAAAAGAAAGAATTTTTTTGCGTTTTAGTTATTTTTGACTCTTAAATTATATTTAGATTTTTTGTTCAAAATTTTATTTCAAGGGAAAATGTGCATCTAAATATTTTGGGATTTTATTTTCCAAATGACGTACAAATTTGAAAAGTGAGAAAGATTCTTATGAAATCTTTGATTTTGAAGGCCACATATTAGGCGTAGAAAAGACAAATAGAGTTAGAATTTGCGAATTTAGCGATGCATTTGGGTCGACTATGCGATAAATGCAAGCGATAATAAGAGAAAAGCCGTTTTAGCCTTGGAATTTCCATTTTCATACCTTGATGATGATGCACGCGAGTCTATTTTTAGATTTAACTCCGTTTTAGAGCTTCAAAGTAAGCCTCCTTATGCGTTTTGTACATGGAAAATTTAGAGTAAATCTAGGGTAACAAGGAAATTTCCACCATATTAGGAATAGGAAAATTATAGTGTGGTAAGAATGTTAAATTCTCCGCCAAAGCATAGGAGTAAAATTTAGAAAGCGATTTTTCGACACCCTAGATTATTGTATATGGAAAATTTGTTACTTCACTTCTACTCGTAGGAGTATGAGGGATTTGGATGAAAAGATTTTTCAAAAAGTTGATATATGTAGAACTGCTAGTATATATATAGGTTTTTTTACATCATATTTTTCAAAAATATTTTCAAAGGAAGTGCATTCATATAAGAGGATCCGATTCAGAATCATTCTGCATACATATTTTCTACGTAGAGATGCAGCAATACATTATACTCTTATGTACCTTTGGTTGCAAAATTGGTTATGCAGTCATCTATTATGTAGTTTAGGATAACTAGGAGCCAAAACCATGACTCAATCATTAGCAAAATTTCGGGGATGAAATTATTTTTAAGTGGGGAAGAATTTAACACCCCATAATTTGGCATTAGTTATTTAGTTAGTTAACTAATTATGATCTAGAAATGGAATCTGTGCAAACGATGAAATTTGACTACAAAACTTGCTCCATTGCATTCAGCGTGAAATTTTGAGCAACTTTTGTATTGATCGGAGTCCAAATGAAGAATTTACGAACGAAAGAAAAATTCAGAACGAAAATAAATAATTAAGAAAAATTAATGTTTTCAATTTATTAGCTGGGGCCCATAGGTCGACCTGCATATTAGAGTGGGCGACTAACGACGGTTGGCCTCTATGAATGGGGCAGATCACGTCATGTGTGGCTTCTTCAATAAATCTAGGCCATGTACGGTCTGGATTTAATATTTTATATCGAACGGTTGAGGTTGATTCTAGCGCCTATAAATTCAGGCCTAACCCTCTCTTCTCTTCTTATATTTTTTTGATGGTAGCAACGAAGCTCTGCCATTTCTTCCTCTCCGCTTTCTTTCTAAGTTACAAAAATAAGGTATTTGTATCTATAGTCATAAAAATTGAAGAAGAATATAAATCTAATAAAAAGGGGAAGAGAAGAGAATCAACCATACGTGTATTTGAGGTAATTTATATATTTATGTATATTTGTATATATTTTCTCTTCCAATCCTAAATTTCATCCTAAATTTATAATACTAACATTTGTTTATAACATTTTATGCATATTTCTTGGATTAAAAAGATTTGGAGATGAATCAAAGGTTCTACTTTAGATTTGGAGATTTGAATCGCTTTTGAAAGGTGAATGGGAAATTTTATAGATTGTTATAATGTGAAAATTATCCCGTTGGTATTTATTTGAATATTATGGCTAATTGGATAATTGCATATGATTTGAGGCAACAAATTGAATATAATCCGAATATAATAAATATCGCCTACATATTCTTGTTTATGAATTGACTTAGAATTGTTTACAACCTGATCTGGAAACTAGTCCAAAAAGTATGAATTTAGAATATTGATATGAAATTTAGTCTAGATTTGAAAATAGGTTGTATCATAATGTTATGAATTTGGATTATTACCCTAACCTTGTTTGAATGTAAACAGTTTGCAATTATTGGAATTTCGACCCATTTAATATTTGTAAATTAGTTTGATTTCTTTTGCTGTTAGAAAAATATAGTGTTTGATCTAACAAGGAATATATGTACATAAAAAGAGAAAGAGATGTGTAAATTATGAATTCATTGTAGTTTACACTGTCTATTTCAGTAATAAAAAGAAATGATTATTCCTTGTAATTTCAAATGACGCGATCTTCTATATTTTGAAGTTAAAATCTTTTGTTTTAGATTGATTTATAGAAATTATAGCGGATAATCTTTTTAGATATCATTCCAACAATTTAATATGAAAAAGAATAATCTAGTGAACAACTAAAATATATTTAATAAAAGTAAATATTTATACATAATTTACTGCGCGTATAATAATTAAAATAAAACTTGGCTAATAATGACGTTTGCATATATTATTCGCGTTTAGGATAATTAACTAATGGGAAAGGAATTTAAAATGTCGCAACTCTAATAGATGAGAAATAAATGGTAATAAATATGGGAGTTGCGATAATTTGATAGGGTAAATTGATTAGTGGGACTGTAAAAATGGAATAGATATAAAAGGTTACTAGTTTGAAATTAGCAATCATACATAAATATCTTAGAAAATGTCCGTTAGGATTTTGTGGACAAATTGACATTTATGAGCATTAAATGGAGATTAATTGGACTTAGTAGGTCAGTGATGGAGGGTCAGTAGAGTCACTCGACAGAAGATTTCCCTTAACTTTGAGGCTACCATAAGTGGGATGCACTTACTGCTGATGCGAGATATCGATAATCCTGAGACCCATTACGACATGAGAGATTGGGCATGCTTTCTTAATTGAAAAGTATTAAATGTTTCAAATTTAGAATTAGGAGCAATGATGGATATCTCCATAGGGGTTCGCTTCTGGTTTGAGGTATTAAGTGGTGTAGGGTCGAACTCTCTTCTAAATGGAAGTATTATGTAACCCAATCAGATTCCAAATAAATAAGGATGTCTATTAATGGTTTTGCTTTAGTGTGGAGGTAAAAAGTGGATGTAGGGCCCGCCTCCATATCGAAAAAAGTAACCTAATGAGATTCCTTACTTATAATTAAGTTTGATAATGGATATCCCGGGAAGGGTTAGTTTCAGGTTTAGGGTATTAAGTGACTGTGGGGTCCGCCTATTTCCTATAAAAGAAGTATTAAGTAGCCCAATGAGATTTCCAAGCAATGTGAACTAGATAGTACTAATAAGGAGTCTGCCTTGGGTTTAGGTATTAAATGACAATTGGACTTTTTATAAATAGGTGTTAAATGGTCAGGGGTATGCCAAGTCCATATTAATGAGGTATTAAGTTGCTTGGGTACAGTCTCTCACATTGCTAAGGCCGCAACAATGATAGTACCATTGAGGAGCATGCCTTGGAAATAGGTATTAAATGATAGGTTCGGTCTTAATTAAGGTATTAAATGACTAGAGTATGCCTATTTTCCAATAAAAGGCAATAAGTGGCTTGGGTACACTCTCTTCTATGGCTATGATTTTATTGGTGATAGATGCGGTAATAGTTGGACACTAAATGTCGGGAGCCTTAAATAATGGTTAAGGTCTTTGTAGCTAGGACCCACCGACCACTGACAACACTGTTAGGAAACCACATTAGGAATAGGACTTTAATGATGGGGTTTACCTCAATTTAGTCTGAAATGATGGGGTCTACCTTAATTGTGGTATTAAATGGCAGAGGCTGCCTACTTCTCTTTTAAAAGTATCATAGAAGCGTGCTTCATATTTAGAAGTATCAAATGGAAAATGGGTTTGGGAGTATTAGTTGTTTGATAAGGCTTCATCAGTATTTTGTACCTTAGAAAAGAGTAAGTAAATACTCGTGTGAAATGCAAGGTTAGATTAGAATTGCTAACCTTTATGGACATAACTATTAAATGGAAACCAATCGGTATAAATTTATGTTATGGACACTTATATTTTCCAATCACCAGAACGTTGTTCTGACCTCCTCTTTATTACAATCCACAGGACGGAATTTATAGGAACATGTCACCAGAGCTGGGTGTGTTTTGTTGTTGAAGAAGTGTTCTTTTCTCTCATGCTCGATGCTAATGCGACATTCCTCTACAGTATTCTTAGCCTATTATTGTTTCCATTGTGAGTTTAGATTTTTATCAATCTCTGATATGCTCATGCTTATTTGTAGATACCAAATCCAATAATCTATGCTTTGATGGATTTGGATTTGGATTTTTGTTGAAATTTATGTCCATAGAGGTGTGGATTGTTACAGATAAGCATCCAATCCCAACAACTTGCGCATCCTTACACCAAGGGCAATCGGAGCAAGTGCAGACCCATATTAAGGTGCCATAGGTTAATCCCGACAACCTTGACGATTCAACCCCAGCACAAAACCAAAAAATGTTATGAATAAAGTAAAACATCATAAATTCAATCATCTTAGCGTAGAACCATGCAAGCGTAGCACACTGGATAACATAGGTCATCCTTATGAGTATCAACAACACTTAAGGAAGAACGAAGACACCTCTAAACAACATCGCAATACAAATGATGAAAGCAACATAGCTCAACTTGTAGAAAAGGGCGTAGTGTAGATCCGATACAAAACCTATCCGAATTTGAAGCCTCCTGCCACAATTTCAAATGTTCCTGTTGCAATTTCAAGTTTCCCTCCAAAACCTAGGATTTAACCGCTCAAATTAAAGTTTCCACCAAAGACACGCTAGCAATCCACTTATAACAAATAGATAATGCGGATGGATGACACATTGCATGATCTAAAGGATCATGGTTATATCTAAAATATAAATAGAAAAAGCACTATTGCAAGAAAGATTTCCTGATGTGTTATTTTTCAGGTTTAGAAAGTAAAATCATTGCACTTTTTGCCATTAAAATCTATACCAAGAAAGTAACATTTGCATATGGACGTAGGATTCCTTAACATTTGAAGCATGTAAATTCTTTGTGCCCTTTACATTTATGAACTTTTGTTTATTTTCACTAAGATTTCAGTGTTGGATTTTGTTTATTTTTACTTGAATTAATATACCAGTTTGATTTGATATTTTAACAAATAATTAAAATGCAACTTCATAATGTGTAAGCTTACAGTAGCACAATTACTACCTAACAGAAAATTTAACATCACTTGAATTTGTTAATCCCAATCGTCGAAGTAATTGACACTAAAGTTACTTCATGTTCATTTGGGTGTTGTGAGAAGAAAAATCTTATCAACAGTTTTGGGGCTAGAAGGAGGGCCCGAACCTCCATTCCAATTTTCTATTTCTAGCAACTTTACCAATATTTCCCTTGTACACCATGAATCCCACCTATTCACCTACTTCTCCTACTCAAGAACATTTACACTGGGGGTCGAAAACTGCGAATATGTCACTCATAATTTTGAAAGCTCAAACTAAAGCATGAGCTTCGATTGAAGTCCCCCTTGGAACCCCTCTTGGACTTATTCTAATCCTTCACAAACCAAATGAACTAATGTAGTAAAGGATTGGAGAAAACAATGGCCAAACATATTACTCACAGACCATCCTTACCTCCAAAATCCAAAACTCACTACCATCGTTCACCTATTGCACCAGCTATTTAGCGAGGGAATAATAATGGCACTACTAGAGATGAGAATGGTAGCACTGGCCCAAAAATTGATACCAAGCTGAAAAGCATAGGCTAATCCACAAATCCAATCTAAACCAGCCAATAAAAACCCTCCGCTGTTGAAGAAACAAACTCAATCTACTCTCGAAGATGATGATCCTACCTCATTATATACGGGTGACTCATCTTAGTTGGACCCTAGGGAAAATGAAGTTTTCCAACTAAAGCATGAGCGGAACATTTGGGTAAACTCTACTAACAAGGTACCGGGGAGAAAGTTAGGGAAGAAGGATCTTCCCCATTTAGCGAGACTATCATTGAAGCATAATTCCCTACAACTTTGAAGCACCATTGATTGACAAGTTCGATGGGACCACAAATCCTGATGATCATCTTTGCATGTTTGAATATTACATGGACATCTTGAAAGTAGGAAGGATGGCTAGGTGTAAACTATTATCAGTTTACCTAGCCGGTGCTGCCTCCAGGTGGTTTAGGAGGTTCGGACCAGGGGAGGTCCGAACTTGGCGACAGTTATCTGCTGATTTTCTAGGCAATTTAATTCAGGGAGAGAAGCCTACTTGAAAGTGAATACGATGTCATGTGTTAAGCAAGATGAGAATGAGAGCATGTACAACATTATAAAACATTTTATGTCTGAAGCTCTCAGGATAAGAGTAAGCAATGAAGGAGCATTAATGGTGCAACACACGATGAAATTAGAAGAGGAATTGCTATGTGGGATGAAAACGATAGAAAGTCTTTCCACAACATGAAGGCTTTCTATAAAAGTGCAGCTGGTTATATCAGAATGGAAGAAGCTAGATCTACAGAACAATCTCAAAAGGCTTCCGCCTCTACTCATAACAAGAAAAGAGGGACCAAAGGGTATCAGCCACCTGTGCAATGATAACAGGAATTGCACCTCACCACAAAAACTCCCTTTGCTCACACTCTTGGGCAGATAGATGAGATGATTAGAGCCGAGCTTGCAAACAATGTAACAACAAAGGGAAGAAGGCTGAATAGAATCAAGGTGAATCATATTGCCACTTCCACAAAGCCAACAACCATTATACAGATAACTATAGACATTTGAAGAATGAAATAGAAAGACCGATCCAAAAAGGATACCTCAGTAGATTTCACAAAACTGACATTGAAAACAGACCTGGAGATCTCACTCCCGACCCAAATAAAAACCCAGTAGGAAATCCCTCCAACCTTATATCTTCAATTCATGGAGGAACACACCTTGTCGGGGCAAGAAAAAAGGCACCAGAGAGATATATGCAAGAAGCCAAAACATAATAAAAAATGATCTTCCATGTCAAGCAGAAACCAGCACAGGCAATAGTATTCACATCAATTGATGTGGCATGAGTGATATTCCCAAATCAAGGCCCATTATCATTACAGTGAAAATTTCAAATTGCACCATAAAGAAAGTCTTTGCTGATTCTGGAAGCTCGATCAGTGTCATCTTCAAATCAATATACTACCAGATGAAACTTCCCTCAGAAATTCTGAAGCCCAACCCAGAGCCGATTTATGGCTTCAACAACATAGCAACAGTTCTTTTTGGGTTAGAATGCTTGCTTGTCACAACCGGTGTGACACCACTACACAAATCCTTCTATGTAAGTTTCTTGGCTATTGACTAGCCATCACTATACAATGCCTTCCTAGAAAAATCTACACCGATTGACTTAATGGCAATCATCTTTCAGAAAGACCTACTTATGAAATTCAACACATATTCGGGGATATGATCAGCCAGAGGAGAACAATTTTTAGCTAGGGAATTATACAATGTAACTCTTAACTCTAGCAATAAAATTATCCCAAACTATTATGTTGTCTTTTCGGATATTTGCGATAATAGTAGCAAATAAGAAACTAAGTCAGTTCAAGGAACTATATTAGTACAAAGTCCTAAAGCCAGTATCGAGGCATATCATCTGCAACCCCAAAAGCCACAAAGAATGAAAGAGAACATATATACACATAATCGACACTAACAAATAGAATTCAATCTATGCATAGTACTTCTCCAAATAAGCCTAGAAACATGCATCCTTTATCAACTTACAGCCTGAGAAGGAAGTGGAAATTGAGATAAACCTGAGCATAGGGGAAATAAAGAAAGAGTTAGAGCTATTCGATGACCTCAAAAATGTAGAAATTGATATAACGGACCCCACAAAGGTTTTAAAGATAGGAAAAAATTACAATGCAAAAGCTTATGTTGAATTGATAGACTTCTTAAAGAAATCAACATTTGTATTCGCTTGGACACACTCAAATATGGTAGGGATAGATCTGATAGTTATCTGTCATGCACTCAATATTGATCTCGATTCTCATCTAGTAAGGCAAAAGCGTAGGACCTTAGACCAGAAAAGGTACAACGCTCTCCATGAGGAAATTATAAAGTCAAAAGAGAATGGATTCATCAGGGAAGTATACTACCCACACTAAATCGCCAACCCAGTGCTCGTACAGAAACCTAATGGGAAGTGGAGAACTTGCATAGATTACACCAACCTCAACGAGGCTTTCCCAAAGGACAGTTTCCCATTGCCTAGTATTAATCGTTAGTGGATGCAATCCAGTGGACATGAACTACTTTCTTTTATAGATGTATATTCATGATACAATCAGATAACTATGTTCGAACCAGACCAAGAGCATACCAATTTCGTAACAAACAAATGACTTAAACTTGCTACAAAGTCATGCCGTTTGGACTCAAAAATATCGGAGCAACCTATTAAAGATTGGTCAATGTGATATTCTCTGACTAGATCAGTAAGAATGTTGAGGTATATGTGGATGATATGTTGGTCAAATCAAATGCACCATCAAGTCATGTTCGAGACGTAGAGCAAACAATTGAAGTTCGAGGCAGTATAATATGAAGCTGAATCTTCTAAAATGTACAATCACTATTCGATTAGGGAAGTTCCTGGGGAACACAGTGAGTGTACGTCGCATAAAGGCCAACATTGAGAAGGCCAAAGTCATAAGGAAAATGGGGATCTCAAAGAAATAGAAGGATCTGAAGAGTCTAAATGGCAGAGTAGCGGCACTGAGTAGCTTCATATCAAAAGCAATGGACATGTGCATCCCATCCTTCGACCCGGTAAAGAAGGGGTGAAACTTTGGATAGAGTGAGGAATGCATAGTTTTATTCCAAAACCTAAAGGATCATCTGGTCAACACTCTCGTGTTATCTAAATCAGTAACATGTGAGGCTTGTATGTTTATTTAGTTGTAATTGATAAAGCTGTTCATGATGTAGTAATACGAAAAGACAAAGGGACCCAAAGGCTCATCTATTTCACAAGCAAGCAGCTATCAGGAGCAGAGCCAAGCTACTCAGTCATTGACAAGTTAGCTTACAACTTGCTCCTTACAGCAAGGAAAATGCGCTCCTATTTTCAACCATACCCCATCAAAGTCCTAACAGATATTTTTTAAAGCAGATACTCCAAAAACCATAAACATCAGGTTGATCATTGAAATGGGTAGTGGAGCTTAGCCAATATGACATCACTTATTATCTTTGAAAGGCAATCAAAGGTCAAACACTGACAGACTTCATAGTAGAATGCATATTGTTGGCTGAACCTCAACCAGAGGATGAAGCCTCTACCCCTCAGTTCTAGAAATTATTCGTAGATGGAGCATCAAATGAACATGGAGTAGAAATTAGATATGTAATAATCACTCCAGATGAGCAAAAGTTATATGGAGCAGTGCATCTAGGTTTCAAACAGACAACAACATTGTAGAATAAGGAGCTCTCCTCGTAGGCCTGAGAATGGCCCAGGTAAAGAAGGTAAGCCACATTAAAATTCACAGTGATTCTTAACTAGTTGTGAACCAAGTGTAGGGAAATTACCAAACAAAGGAACAAACCTTGGTTAAGTATGTAGAACTTTATAAGATATTACTATAGCAGTTCAAAGCATTTAGCATAGAACAAATTCCATATGAAAATAACTCGTCTGCCGACTCATTAGCCAAACTTACATGAACCAAAGTGATGAATCAAATGAAGGAAGTACCAACAGGGTATCAGGTAGAGCTAAGCATAATTGAATCAAACCAAATAATGGTCCTAACCCGAGCCCAGCAGGAAGTAGTTCGAGAGCCTCAAGACCAGGAAATAGCGGAAAATCGAGAATAGTTCCTTGTTGAACCCACGCTTCAGCAAATCGAGGAGAACAACTGGATGACTCCCATCAAACAATTCTTGCTAAAAAGACCTCTACCCAGAATAGGAACGAAACCCAAAAAATAAGGTATTAGGCTCCATACTACTCCTTCTTTGATGTCACATTATACAAGAGAGGGTACTCAACCCCTTATATTAGGTGTGTTTCCAAAGAAGAGGTGGTACGGGTCATAAGGGAAGTACACGAGGGCTAGTGCATGGATCATTCAAGAGGGACTAAGTTCATGGAGAAAGTATTGAGGCACAGTTATTACTAGCCCATGGCGCTTCAGGATGCGAAGGACTTCGTAAGAATACGTGACGATGCCAACGATTCAGAAGTATCCCCAGATAGCCATCCCACGAGCTCATCCCGTTTACTAGTCCGTGGTCGTTCGACATATGAGGCATAGATTTGATAGGTCCACTTCCTAAGTCAAAGGGAAGGACGGAGTATACTATAGTGGCAATAGACTACTTGACCATGTGGGTAGATGCAGAACCCTTAGCCACGATCACATTGAATACAACACGTATGATTACAAAAACCTCATACAAACGCTTTAAAATAAAAAAATAAAATATGATGAGTTGCAAGGAACAAGAGAAAATAACAAATATAACTTAGATTCAAAATAAGAGCCAGTCATGATCTTCTTTGATGATATGGCCTGCGGAAGCTTAGAGTAGGGCATGGATGAGAATGATTCGTAAGTAAGAGCAAGAGGTGGGTCATTCAATCCAGTGATGACAATAGATGAGCGACCGACGGTAGTACGTCCATAAGTGATAGGAGGGTCATGGTTAGCGCCTACCCAAACATCACCGTAGTGTTGTAGATCAAACTTATAATTCACATGATTATATAGAATGGTTAGATTAAACCCCGACCAAAAGTGCTTAAAGAACGTCAATTGCACGCTTTAAACCATCTCTGTTGCGACCTTCCCTACCTTCATATCGTAAAGTTTCTCCTACAAGGAAGCCTTATTCATCCTACCTTGAGCAATAACTTCAGGGTCTATGTGAGCTTCATACTCTAGGGTGAATATTCTATTCTCAAGGGCATTCACACGTTCCATAGCCATCCTCCTAGTCCATTTTATCTCACTAAAAGTTGGTCCCTAGTTTTCGTAGTAGTTTTAGAAAAAGGACCGAAGACTTCCTATGTAGTAGAAACATAAGGTGAAGTGCGGTCTCCAAAAATTCCCAATTCCTTCTTTTAATGATCCTCTAACTCGGTAAATTTAGCCTCACAATAGTTTTTCAAATCACTCTTTCGTTTAAGAACATCACCGGATCAGCACCTGGAGGAGGCACGGGGGAGACACCTTGTCTAGTAATAACACCTAGGGTAAAGGCTGCAAAGGACGCATTTTTTGGCACTATTCCGCTTTGTCATCTAATTCTTCAACTTTACGTTCCAAAGATTATATTTCATCCTTGCATACGACCTTATATACACTCTTGGCATCTTTCAATAAACCTTCCAATTATGCGACTCTAGCAAAAGCAGAATTAAGCTTCTTTTTTAAAAATGGCTACCTTTAAGTCTTGATCAAAATAAGAGGGTCGAAAGTCAAATGAGCCCATACAAAGCAAAATTAAAGAGAAATACAATTAAGTGAAGTAAATACAAGAAACTCACAAAATTAACAAAGAAATCTTAATTCACATAACAGATATACAACTACAAAGATAATGTCCAACAATGTAAATTTACAAAATCATTTTCTAACGCAAGTTCTAACAATACTACTCAAAGACACAAGCCATAGTAGCTAAAGGTGGGGCTGTATTGACGAGAAAAGTCTTTCGGGTGTCATAAAAAGTGCCTACCCAATGATCCATTAGCCCATCCTTGGCCACCTTTATACCCACAATGTTATGTAGAAAACTTAGAATAAGCATAGGGTAAAAATACTCCAAAAAGTCAATGGCACACTGTTGGAAAGCCTGCCCGTCATACTGTTAACTTTTTCTCATCTAAGTTTTTATAAGAAGGAGGTGACCCTATTCTGCGCTTCACTCAAAGAATCCTCAGGCTCATAAATTTTGAGTGCACCCTCCTTCCTTCTGTTTCCAAAATATCAATTAGCCGAGCCTTAGTATTCTTGATATTTCTAACAAAGCTTCCAAGGGAATCAGTCTTCTATCCTTCCCCTCACAGATAAGAAAGCATTCTAAAATCTACCATCTTCTTTAGCTCAATTAACAAAAAAGGATTCATACTCATAGAAGGAGAACCAAATTCGAATGGGATCCCTCCACCATTCTCCCTTCTTTAGTACCCTCCTTTTCCTTAATCTGGTGGGAAACTGAGCGAATGGATCTTCTGCAGTTTTATCTAATTTCTTTATCTCCACTTTGTAAATAGTCCCATAAAGTTTCTCCCTATATTTCAATGACTGATGCATCTCATCTAACTTTAGCTTAGCAGCATTAAGCCTAGTACGCAATGTGGTGTTAAGTCGATGTTGGCGGTTCAACGCACTTTTTTGCTTCCTTGAGCTCCATACCAACCTTCTTTAAGTATTTCTCAATTCTTTCGTTAGCGAGTAAGATGGAAATTCTTTTCTTCAGTTACCGCAGCAGGAATTTTCACTTCAAACTCGGTCATTCCTTTGTCATCAGGGCCATAAGCGAGGAGGGTAGAAGGAATATTGGATTCAAGGCCTTCGTTAAACTCCGATGAAAGCCAATGAAGATAACCTAGTGGATAGTGATTAAAATCCCGACTCAATGAAAATCTAAATACAAAGGGTGAAATCAAATAAAAACATCTATTATTATTAAATACATCGATTCAACGTACCCATGTACAAAAAGAAAATGACATGATAATAAAGATAAACATAATTTAATCCTTATGTAAGTTCTCCAGTCTACACCTAAACCGCTCAAGGTGAGGGTTATCAAGTGGAAAAGAGCCACTTTCTAGGGTGCATTGCCATCAACGCAATACAAAGTCACTAAGGGCTTCCATTCCTTTGACTATTTGATCAATCCTAAAAGGTATCCCTTTGGTCTCATCCCTAAGTGTTGTAAAGAGTCATCTAGTTCTTTCTCATGCCTAGTGATAGCCGCAACACTAAGATCGAGTGATCTAGGGTTTGAATTTGGAGCCTGACCATGCTTTCCTTTAGAAGTTTAGCAAATAAAAATTCTTCAGAAGACTAAAACAAACAAACAAAGCGATATTGACAACGTGATCATTTATAAATGATAGCAAAATAAAACGACTACAAAGAAAGTCAACATGGCAATGACAAATCAACCTTCATTACACAAAAAGGGGTTCTAAAGTTCATATATAAAAATTAAACGTCTACATGAGGATTTGAGGTAAACTCAATATCCTTAGACCCATCAGCATCCCTGAACACCTCGCCTTCCTAGGTCCTCTCATCCGCACTCTGCCACTGAGAAGCAGAAGGAGAGGCGTTCTCCGTAGAGATTTCTTCTTTCCAGTAGGCTCGGTAGGAGGTATAAGCCTTGCTAACCATGGTTGGGTCCCCTAAGAAGTCAAGCTTGACCTCTTCCTTAAAATGACATCGAGCTAAGGCATATAGTTTGTATGATATGATGGAAGTTCTCTCCTTATGTCATTCCTACTCCATTGCTAGCTCCTTCGCCTTCAATTCACGATCTTTCTAGGCCAAGGCATCCGGCGCAGATTTGGCTTCCCATTTAGCCCTCTTTCAATAAAAATCGAAATATTCTTTATCTTAGCCTTTTCAAAAATAATATAGGCCTTTTGAATGCAACTTTTGCCCTTTCAAAAGCAGTTGAAGTAAGATCTACTTTTAGTTTAGCAACCTGATTAAGAGCAACAGCCTGCTCACCTTTCCACTTCTACACGATAAGTTGAAAAAAGGAAAACAATAGCGGGTAAGCGATAGTTAAATAAGCTACAAAAAATCCTTACGTAAGACCAAGGCTTATCCATCTTGGACATAAGCACAAAAGGTGAGAGCTCAGAAGTGGAAATGGGAGGAGAGAAGGAGAAGACTAGGCAATACAAGACAATGTACCCAGTGCAGTCCTCCCGTCCTACTCAACTAGGTCAGATATGACACCCTCAGGTAGAGGAAAATATCGGGTGCTGAGGCTAGGGATGATTTATGGAGAGGATATAGAAAGAGCCATTGAAGTACAAATAGGAGGAACTATTGGAGGAAAGGGGGAGAGGAAGAGGTTAACTTGTTGGATCCCCGATCAGAATCTTTATTTGCATCAAGCTTTCACTTTTGGACCTTCTTCTTCGGTGGCTTGCTAAGAAGCACTTTTTCAACGCTTCATCATCCATTTCACCTGTATATAAAAGGAATTCAAGATCAAAAGAAGTTACCATGAAGGCCATAAACGTAAAAATGACAAATATTATATCTATTGTTAGCAAATTATACTCTTGGGCATTTGGGAAAGCTTAAAAAGTACATGAGAGATTTGTTATTTGGGAACAAAAATCCATGCTTTGCCACTCGTTATTAAAAAATTGATTAAATTTTCCTCTCCTCCATACCTAATTTTAAAATATGATCTCTACGTGACTCATATGACTTGGTGTCATCTTTACAAAAAACGACCTGAGTAGGATGTTGACGAAAATAAGAAGGAAAATTATCAGAGTTCTAAATAAAGAAGTATACGTCGACCTATTTTTGAGTCCTTCAAGGGGCTATCTTTGTAGCATGGGCGGGAAAAAACTGGCATCACCCTTTAAATGACTTTTATTAATGTTAAACAAAAACTGTAACTCAGTACAAGAAAAGTTATAACCATTCTCCATATAGAGAATGAAGGTGGCGATCACTAGGACTATGAAAGAGGGGTGAGATGGACAAGATCAATGGTGGTAAAACATTGTCAGAGAATTTGATTTGGGGGAAGATAGAGCACATATCGTATATATTCGGAAATACGAAAGGTAAACTCATTGGTGGGATTGTTAATTCGCTCATGAGTTCCGGAACCCTAACTTCATAACCTATAAACCCAAACTGATTTAGGATACCCTTAACATCTTCCAAACGAGTAATTTTAGAGGGCGAAAACAAACAAAAAGAAGAAGAAAAGACCATTTCAAAGATCACAAGGACAATTTCAAAATAAAAAAGGGAAGAAGCGTTAAAATAAAGAGATCTAACAGAAAATAAGATCCTTTATTAGATTAAAAAGAAAATACGAACCACGGAATAGAATCGAGTTAGTAGATAAATATTTCCTCGCCTCTTTTCTTTCTTTTTCATTATTGAATAAAAGATTAAAAACCAAGTAGAAGAAGAGAAAAAAATATGTATGTACCTCAATTTTACTAACGACACAATCGAAACGATGAGGAAATTCATGAAACATTGATCAATTAATAGCAAGCAATAATGAGTATTAAGATCGAGATAGTATCATCTAGAAAAATGGAGAGGGTGATTTAACAAAAATTCAGAGAGTTGGCCATTGAGTGAATGACACATGTCATGCAACTTGGGATTTATGATCCCAGGTAAGATAGGTTCAAGATCATATGGTCCTTTTCTATCAGATAGGAAGGACTGTTGCACAAAATGTACTTCTCAGTAATTGCCCCATAGATCCTATATCTATCTATACGAAGAAGAAATCATGTTAGGAAGGAGATTTCTATTTATACAAATGGTACTTCAAACCTTAATTTCAAGTCAATTTCCTTCCTTGACCTTCATGCATACAAACACCACTATACTCGCACCTTCAACCGGCAATATCTCCTCATCACTCAATGAAATCGCATGTTGCTTGCTCTGTTCAACTCCACTTCACATGCTCTACCTCCCCAACACCATCATATTCAACTCAATGGCCCAAAGTAAAGTGGCATGGACAAGTCATATATAAGAACCCTAGACACACGATTCATAATCGACCACCATAGTTCACCAAAACATCACCCCGTGCATCTCTTGCCTCCACCAAGCCAACGCCATCCTCCATCCCTTTCATCGCTAACTACAACATTAGAAAATTGAAACCCTAGCTGATGCTGACAAATGTCAAACATGGTGAAACAAAATTGCACGACCTAAATTGAGTGTGGATTTGTAGATCTTGTTACCACGAGTTCAATTAATCTAGTTTGGTGATTTTTTATTGCTCAGGTCATTTGTTTTTCATTTTTAAGTGGAAGAGGCAAATTTAGTGATTTTTCGTTGCTCGGGTCATTTGATTTTGATTTTTAAGTGGATGAAGCCATAGATTAGGTTTACTAAAAAATGATAAAATGAGAAAAAAAATGAAGAAAAGCATATGAATTTGGTTGGTTTTATAAACAAAACAATTTTCTTTACTTCAAACTCAAGTTAGCCAAGAGTTTCAAGCCATACCTCACATCATAATTAAATCACTACAAATTTATGTTGAAAATATTGAATCTAATTTGATTTTTAAAAGTTCTGAGAAGAGAGTTTTGCGATAGTCCACTACACAATATCCCGTTCACTACAAACTACAAGCGATGGAGATAAAAATCCAATCCATGACATGATAAGACATCAATAATATAATACATAGATTATTTTATTCTATGAAATTTCAAAAACACCATCATTTGCCGTAAAATATGTCGAACACAAATTTAAATATTTTCCAGATTAAAAATTGTGCAAAAATCCTATAAAGTAGAATAAAAATACATCATTAGTAATCAAGTCATTTTTCTTAATAATTAATTTTTTGTTATTTATTCGAACTATTTATTATTGTAAATAAATTTACAAAATGAATTCACCGTTACTATTTATTAATTCAAAGGAGTTAAATAAGGCTATTAAATCCATTTAATTAATATTTAATTCACAGTTCAAATATAACCCTATATTTGAATCCAAGTTATTACATTTAAAAAACCAATTATTCAAATATTTAAACATAATTAAATATTCAAATTTAAAACGATAAATTTTAGGATGTTACATGTCAAGATCATGAAATGCGAAATGACTAGAAAGTCTTTTCTCTATTTTTGGAAAGATAGGAAAAATGAAGAGAGAAGCGATAGGCTATGGAGAACAAATAAGAATGAAAACCAAGTCCATACCCATCTATGCTCGTTGCAGACTTACAGGGCAAGTGTCACACTGATATTCTTCAAAGACTGGTCGAAGGATGCACAAAACCCTTATAACCGCCTTCACAAATAAAGTCCAAACAAAGAGAGAAGAAGTCCAAGTGACTCAGGTGACACTGCACAAAAGAAGTCCAAAATTTCAACTAACCATTAGAAACTACAGTTAGTTACTCAATCGAAGTCTTTGAACTACCGCCAAGAATGGCTACAAAGTGTGAAAGCTGTGCGTATCAAAATTGGCCACAAATAACCACTTATGGGAGGGCACTAATATCTAGTCACAGATCTCATATAGTATCTAATGTAGAGAATATAATATAAAGAACAAAAAAACTGATAATGAAAACAAGTAAAAGAGACAAGATTTATAGTGGTTCGGCTACCTCTGGCCTACGTCCAATCTAGAATAATCCTTTTTTATTATATTGTAGTTTGTTTACAGTAACAACTTGAAATCCAAGAATAAAATTGATAGAGTGCAGCCTAGGTTTAAGATAAAGAGAAGCAGAAAGAAGATCGTTTGTCTAACGCCATGCTTTCTATATTTATAGGGCAAAACATGCACAGATCGGGCTGAAATTTCGATAGAAGAACCTCCAGGCCATGACTAGGCCATCCAAGAATTCCCATACCCATTGGGGCCCACAACAGGGGTCGCTACCGATCCCTATTTTGGTTTTCAAACGGGGTGTGATCACTTTGGGGGGTTCTCCGTGATGTTGGCTACTTACCTTCTAAACTTCGTTTCATTTTTACTTATGGTTTGTGAGATATCACGTTTTCCATGAAGTGGTGCTGCATATAATCTTATTTCAACCGATCCCTTTGGAAGGATAGGAGCCAATCCCACCAAACTCCTCCACATGACATGCAGTCCCTAAGGGAGTTTCTCCATGTTATATTATGTATAGCCTTTAAGTTTCAAGCCAATTGGATTATTGGAACTCGAGTTATCGATCGATCTTTGTTGCAGTATGGTGCGAAGGTTTATTATAGTCGATCCCTATGGAGGGATAGGGGTCGATCCCTTCAGCTTGCTACAAATGATATGCAATCTTTATGGAGTATTCCACATATTGTATTTAGCTTGTGCTTTAAGTTTCATATCAATTGGGTGAGTAGAACTTGATTTATTGCTTGATTTTTTGCTTCAACATGGGTTGCTTGCTGATTCTTGCCAATCTCTACCAAGGGAAGAGTGATAATGTAACAACCCGCATAATTATCGGTGGTATATTTAAATATTTTATTTAAATATGACGTCGTTTGTCGGATTATGGTCCGAAAAGCTACTTTCTACAAACGGCCGAATTGGGACTCGAAACCATTTCCATTGATTCCAAAATGTCGTTTGCGATCTTTTTGAGTATAATCTTTGATATGTTTGGAGTAAGTTTAATTTTGCTACTTTTTCTATTGGGTTTAGGGTTTGGGTTCAGCCCACTAGCTTAACTAATACCCTAACTCAGCCCTCTCCTCTCCATTCTCTCATTCCACTCTTCTAAACTCAAGCTCCAACTGAAAATGGTGGAAGGGAAAGGGAAATAGAAATTGCAAACCCTAGTTCTTCTTGCTAGCTCATATTCTTGCTCCAAAATCAAAGAGAAGCAATAGGTAAGCTTCATCTTCATCTTCTCCATCTCTTCTCCTCTTCAATTTCAGTAATTTCCTAACCCTAACTTAGGAAATACTTGCTTTGATTTTAGATTGAAGCTTGTAATGTTGAAGTGGAGTGTAGTTGGTTGATTCCTTGCATTTGTGCTTCTTCATCTTCTTTGTTTTATGTAAAAAGGGTGAGTTTTGAACTCACATCTACTTCTCGTGATTTCATGGGTGTTGGGTATGAATTCCTAACAGGTATGCATGTGCCATTGCTTTGGATTTAGAAAGAATTTGCATTTCATTGAAATAGGGCAGGAAGTGCAAAATCATCAGGTTCGGCCGACCGAGCCCTGTAGCCGGTCGACCGAACTGCTTCCCCGAGCCATATTTTGTTTCCTGCATCTGGCCGGCCGACCGAGCCCTGTAGTCCGGTCGACCGACCTGCTCTGTTCTGCCTATTTTGCCTATTTTGCATATTTGATTTGTTTTCCAAATTTTATCGATTCAAGTTGCTTCTTAGTGGTTGTTATTGCCTCTTTGACTTTGATAACTTATTTTTGACTTCATCCACGGGTTTTTATAAAATAATCTTTCTAATCATATTAAAAGCTCGTTTCTCCAATTTATAAATTCTATTTAAAAACACGCACAATTTCGCACTTCGAGCGAAGTGGAAGGGTGATTAAATGGTTGGGCAAAACCGGACCATGAATCTGTGTGTTTATCCTTCTGATTAATCCCCGACCTATTCAATTGATCGTTTTGGCCTTCGGGTTTGGTTTATCGATGATATGAGATAAACTTTGTACTACTTTGAGTGTGAAAGTAACTGACGGATAGTAAACTGTTTAGTGCGAACGAGTGGTTATGGGATGCACGTTAACACTTTTCGGATTCCTTTTCGAGAGTTGTGACACATTCTGCCAGTTAGTGGTGTCCAGTACTGGGTCTCACCACTACGGCTTGTCGCCCTATAGTATCGCTTTCTATGTTGGTCGTTATGAGCCGCATGGGTGATATTGGGTTTGTTGCCTTTAGTATCTCTTTTGGAGTTGGTCCTTTGCCCTGACTCAAGAGATATTGGAGTGGTTTCTTCACCACCGCTCAAGAGATATTGGAGTGGTTTCTTCACCACCGCTCAAGAGATATTGGAGTGGTTTCTTCATCACCGCTCAAGAGATATCGGAGTGGTTTCTTCACCACCGCTCATGATGTTTCATTTATATGTATATTCCCTAGGTATTGCTTTTCTGTATTGGTTCTTTGGAGCCACACGAAATATAGCGTTTACCTTGTGGAACTCGTATTTATCGGTATTTGTTATTTGCCCTTTGGCTTGCTTTGGGATATTCTTATCCTTTGTTTATCTATGTTGCCGATGATATGAGGCTTGTTTTATTATGTTCATCTTTTGTTAGATGATTGTGTTATCTCCCTTAGAGATATTTGTTATACCATATGATCTTGCAGGTTCATTATCGTTCATTTTATCTAACTAATTTGTTTAGCTAGACTGACCTGTGTATTTTATACTCGGGTCAGACCGAGATGTTTCAGGTTAGGTGCTTTTGGACTTGGCCTCTTTTGCTTCCGTACGGACTATTCCGCTAGTTTCTTTTGTCTTAGCTTTTGTGTAGTCCTTATCTGTTGTAACTCTGATATGTATTCTTGTGAACTCGTTTGTATATTGTAGTTTGCTATACCACTTGACATGTATTATTTTGTATACTCTGCTTTGTATCAGTATATGTGTGTATATGATGGTTTGCTGTTCTGTGATGTATATTGCATTTGAGTTGTTATATTCTATTCTGATAGATCCTCTAGCCACCTATGGTTTTGTTTTAAGTATTCATTGGATACGTCGATCTGCTTGGTAAGGCAATTGTCGATGTATTTAATAGATAATTAGAGCAAGGCCATAGATGGCCGCTCCTAAACAGCCTTATTCTCCGTGTTAGCAGACGGTATTATCTATTAATACTCTTTGCTAGCGTGGGTATAGAGGTGGGGCGTCGCAGCTTGGTGTCAGAGCGAGGTTCAAAACAAAATATGATAAACACAGAATATACACACATATTACGATACATCAAAGTGTAATAAGTGATACAAATCCTTGAATCATCGTGTCTCTCTCTATTCCTTCTTTGTCTTTGATGTTAGATAGAATTTGGGAATACATCTAGGAATGTATTTTATTCCGTAGTATTCCGTAATGAAATATCTACCTTGAGATTAATCTTTATCTTCTTTAACTTTCAGCTTATGGCTGGAAGAGGTAGAGGACGACGTTCGGATGCTGGGCAATCTAGTGGCTCACATCCGGATGGCGTTTATATGTCAGCCGATCAGTTTATGGAGTTGTTTAGGAACATTCAGCCTCCAGCTCCTACTCGTGTATCTCCTCCACGCAAGTCTACCTTTGCACGCCTGTGCAGTGATTTTTCTCATCTTGGAGGAAGGCCGTTTAAAGGCTCCGTGTCTGTTCTTGAAGTCCAAGCTTGGGTTCGCACGTGGGAACGTATCTTCTCTAGAATGGATATTTCTGATCATGATAGAGTTCTGGTAACTTCTAGCTTATTGCAAGAGCGTGCCCTTGATTGGTACGAGCTTCTTGTAGCCGAAATTGATGAGTCTGCTCTTTCTTGGACTCGGTTTCGGGAGCGATTCAAACTCAAGTTCGTTCCTGAATCTGAGAAAGCTTTGTTGTCCCGGCGCTTTCTTGGATTAAAGCAAGGGGAGTCTTCCGTTTCTGAATATGTTGCATCTTTCGAGGCCTTATCTAAGTATGGTCTTGAATTCATTAGCACTTCTTATAAGAAGAATTTGAAGTTTGTTTCTGGTCTTAAGAAATATCTTAAGAAGTCTTTGTTGCTCCAGCTTAAACTTTCTTTTGAGGAGTTGGCTGATTCTGCGCTTCATCTCGAGACCGTCGAGAAGGAGTGTGATAGTGGTAATGAGGTTGAGGTTCGTAAGAACCCCAACAAAAAGCAGTCTCCCTTGGATGAGCGGGAATTTTCCCTTCCAAGAAGAAAAAGCCCGTTGAATCTGATTTTCAGTCTCTGTCTGCTGGAACACCTTCCATTCGGAAGTGTTTCAATTGTGGTTCTCCTGATCATATGATTCGAGAGTGTCCTAAGCCTCTCTTCTGCCGCTATTGCAAGAAGGAAGGTCATCGTAGTTCCACTTGTCCCATTGCTCCAAATAATTCTCCAGCTGGCAAGTTAAATAAAGCTGGTGCTTTTGGAGGTTCTTCTCAGGGATAAGGTATGTCTCTATCTATTTCGGAAGGTTTCTATTTTCTTGGTGATTTCGATTCCAATTTGATGGCATCATTTTATTCTTTAGCACTCATGATGAGGAAGGTGTTGTTTCTCTAATTCTTGTAGTTGAGAGTTTTCCGGTATTTTTGGTCTTGTCTTATGGTTATTACCTAAGCAATCTTTTGAGTAGTGTTAAGGTCTTTTTAACTCGACCTTACCACCGGTTTTTATTTGGCTACGAGTTGCGGAAGTTAGGATTCCACTTACTACATTCCGCACTCGTTGTGATTCTTATGAATGATTTGTTATGTCATTCAGTTGTCTAGCTCATTTCATCCATTTTATGAATCGAGTATTCTGCGAATATCTCGATGATTCCATTTTAGTATTTTATTGGTTTTGGATGGAAATTAGCAATTTAAAATTTTTGCAAATCTTTTTCATAAGAGTTATTTATAAGTATAAATGGAATTTTGTTCTTAAATGAAAAAAGTGAATTTTTAAAAGTTTTTAGAAACATGTTTATCTTATAAAAGATGGTTTTGTGATTGTAGTGCCCATTGAGTGCTTTAAGAATTCTGGTCGATGCGCTTGATCAACGTTATCGATAGGAATCTCCTAAACGCTTTGATGAGACAATTTGACACAATAAATTGATTTGAAATAAGAAATATTTTCTCGAAATATGATTTCATGAAGGTAATTGAAATTTTGAAGCTTTAGCTTTTTGGTAAAGAATTTTATTTGAAAGTTTTAGCTTTTAAGAAAGTAGATTATTTGAAAGGACACTTTTCCGATACTCTTATCTTGGGATTCCCGAAGGGAACCAAGATTTTATCTTTTTACCAATACTAGTCATGTTGGTTTGAATGCCGTTCTCTTGCAAAAGAAAACGTGCTATCACTTGTGCTTCTAAATCATTAAAGCCGATAGAGACTAGGTATGCCACTCATGATCTAGTGCTCACGGCTATTGTTTTCGCTCTTTATATTTGGCATCATTATTTTTGGGAAAGGAATTTTGTTCTCCTCACCAATCATAATTTTTGAATGTTTAATTTCTCATAAGGAACTTAGTGTTGGCTCGAGTTCCTTGCATATTATGATCTTGATATTATTTTTATTCCCGAAAAGGGGAATCGTGTTGCCAATGCATTTAGTTGTAAGCAACGAGTGATTGTTTCTTTGTGGATGTCCGAATGGAATGATCTTGTTTACCAAGTTCATCGGACGTTTTGTTGCACTTCTTTTGTTGAGCTTTGGATCATTTGACGTATTGTTGTACCACGTCAGTGTTCCGAATTATTTTGAGCTTAGGAATCCATAGAGTTCTTTGAGCAAGCAAGTTCAGGCTTATCTTTTCGTGCACTTTAGGGTGAACTTCTTATTCTGTTATTCTTATATGTTGATATGTTTTGGTTGTTACTCTTTATTTTCTTCTTAAGAATTGCGAGGACGCAATTTCTTTAAGGAGGGGAGTCTGTAACAACCCGCATATTTATCGGTGGTATATTTAAATATTTTATTTAAATATGACGTCGTTTGTCGGATTATGGTCCGAAAAGCTACTTTCTACGAACGGCCGAATTGGGACTCGAAACCATTTCCATTGAGTCCAAAATGTTGTTTGCGATCTTTTTGAGTATAATCTTTGATATGTTTGGAGTAAGTTGAATTTTGCTACTTTTTCTATTGGGTTTAGGGTTTGGGTTTAGCCCACTAGCTTAACTAATACCCTAACTCAGCCCTCTCCTCTCCATTCTCTCATTCCACTCTTCTAAACTCAGGCTCCAACTGAAAATGGTGGAAGGGAAAGGGAAATAGAAATTGCAAACCCTAGTTCTTCTTGTTAGCTCATATTCTTGCTCCAAAATCAAAGAGAAGCAATAGGTAAGCTTCATCTTCATCTTCTCCATCTCTTCTCCTCTTCAATTTCAGTAATTTCCTAACCCTAACTTAGGAAATACTTGCTTTGATTTTAGATTGAAGCTTGTAATGTTGAAGTGGAGTGTAGTTGGTTCATTCCTTGCATTTGTGCTTCTTCATCTTCTTTGGTTTGTGTAAAAAGGGTGAGTTTTGAACTCACATCTACTTCTCATGATTTCATGGGTGTTGGGTATGAATTCCTAACAAGTATGCATGTGCCATTGCTTTGGATTTAGAAAGAATTTGCATTTCATCGAAATAGGGCAGGAAGTGCAAAATCATCAGGTTCGGCCGACCGAGCGCTGTAGCCGGTCGACCGACCTGCTGCCCCGAGCCATATTTTGTTTCCTGCATCTGGCCGGCCGACCGAGCCGTGTAGTCCGGTCGACCGACCTGCTCTGTTCTGCCTGTTTTGCCTATTTTGCATATTTGATTTGTTTTCCAAATTTTATCGATTCAAGTTGCTTCTTAGTGGTTGTTATTGCCTCTTTGACTTTGATAACTTATTTTTGACTTCATCCACGGGTTTTTATAAAATAATCTTTCTAATCATATTAAAAGCTCGTTTCTCCAATTTATAAATTCTATTTAAAAACACGCACAATTTCGCACTTCGAGCGAAGTGGAAGGGTGATTAAACGGTTGGGCAAAACACGGACCATGAATCTGTGCGTTTATCCTTCTGATTAATCCCCGACCTATTCAATTGAACGTTTTGACCTTCGGGTTTGGTTTATCGATGATATGAGATAAACTTTGTACTGCTTTGAGTGTGAAAGTAACTGACGGATAGTAAACCGTTTAGTGCGAACGAGTGGTTATGGGACGCACGTTAACACTTTTTGGATTCCTTTTCGAGAGTTTTGACACATTCCGCCAGTTAGTGGTGTCTAGTACTGGGTCTCACCACTACGGCTTGTCGCCCTATAGTATCGCTTTCTATGTTGGTCGTTATGAGCCGCATGGGTGATATTGGGTTTGTTGCCTTTAATATCTCTTTTGGAGTTGGTCCTTTGCCCTGACTCAAGAGATATTAGAGTGGTTTCTTCACCACCGCTCAAGAGATATTGGAGTGGTTTCTTCACCACCGCTCAAGAGATATCGGAGTGGTTTCTTCACCACCGCTCATGATGTTTCATTTGTATGTATATTCCCTAGGTATTGCTTTTCTGTATTGGTTCTTTGGAGCCACACGAAATATAGCGTTTACCTTGTGGAACTCGTATTTATCGGTATTTGTTATTTGCCCTTTGGCTTGCTTTGGGATATTCTTATCCTTTGTTTATCTATGTTGCCGATGATATGAGGCTTGTTTTATTATGTTCATCTTTTGTTAGATGATTGTGTTATCTCCCTTAGAGATATTTGTTATACCATATGATCTTGCAGGTTCATTATCGTTCATTTTATCTAACTAATTTGTTTAGCTAGACTGACCTGTGTATTTTATACTCGGGTCAGACCGAGATGTTTCAGGTTAGGTGCTTTTGGACTTAGCCTCTTTTGCTTCCGTACGGACTATTCCGCTAGTTTCTTTTGTCTTAGCTTTTGTGTAGTCCTTATCTGTTGTAACTCTGATATGTATTCTTGTGAACTCGTCTGTATATTGTAGTTTGCTATACCACTTGACATGTATTATTTTGTATACTCTGCTTTATATCAGTATATGTGTGTATATGATGGTTTGCTGTTCTGTGATGTATATTGCATTTGAGTTGTTATATTCTATTCTGATAGATCCTCTAGCCACCTATAGTTTTGTTTTAAGTATTCATTGGATACGTCGATCTGCTTGGTAAGGCAATTGTCGATGTATTTAATAGATAATTAGAGCAAGGCCATAGATGGCCGCTCCTAAACAGCCTTATTCTCCGTGTTAGCAGACGGTATTATCTATTAATACTCTTTGCTAGCGTGGGTATAGAGGTGGGGCGTCGCAGCTTGGTATCAGAGCGAGGTTCAGAACAAAATATGATAAACACAGAATAGACACACATATTACGATACATCAAAGTGTAATAAGTGATACAAATCCTTGAATCATCGTGTCTCTCTCTATTCCTTCTTTGTCTTTGATGTTAGATAGAATTTGGGAATACATCTAGGAATGTATTTTATTTCGTAGTATTCCGTAATGAAATATCTACCTTGAGATTAATCTTTATCTTCTTTAACTTTCAGCTTATGGCTGGAAGAGGTAGAGGACGACGTTCGGATGCTGGGCAATCTAGTGGCTCACATCCGGATGGCGTTTATATGTCAGCCGATCAGTTTATGGAGTTGTTTAGGAGCATTCAGCCTCCAGCTCCTACTCGTGTATCTCCTCCACGCAAGTCTACCTTTGCACGCCTGTGCAGTGATTTTTCTCATCTTGGAGGAAGGCCGTTTAAAGGCTCCGTGTCTGTTCTTGAAGTCCAAGCTTGGGTTCACACGTGGGAACGTATCTTCTCTAGAATGGATATTTCTGATCATGATAGAGTTCTGGTAACTTCTAGCTTATTGCAAGAGCGTGCCCTTGATTGGTACGAGCTTCTTGTAGCCGAAATTGATGAGTCTTCTCTTTCTTGGACTCGGTTTCGGGAGCGATTCAAACTCAAGTTCGTTCCTGAATCTGAGAAAGCTTTGTTGTCCCGGCGCTTTCTTGGATTAAAGCAAGGGGAGTCTTCCGTTTCTGAATATGTTGCATCTTTCGAGGCCTTATCTAAGTATGGTCTTGAATTCATTAGCACTTCTTATAAGAAGAATTTGAAGTTTGTTTCTGGTCTTAAGAAATATCTTAAGAAGTCTTTGTTGCTCCAGCTTAAACTTTCTTTTGAGGAGTTGGCTGATTCTGCGCTTCATCTCGATACCGTCGAGAAGGAGTGTGATAGTGGTAATGAGGTTGAGGTTCGTAAGAACCCCAACAAAAAGCAGTCTCCCTTGGATGAGCGGGAATTTTCCCTTCCAAGAAGAAAAAGCCCGTTGAATCTGATTTTCAGTCTCTGTCTGCTGGAACACCTTCCATTCGGAAGTGTTTCAATTGTGGTTCTCCTGATCATATGATTCGAGAGTGTCCTAAGCCTCTCTTCTGCCGCTATTGCAAGAAGGAAGGTCATCGTAGTTCCACTTGTCCCATTGCTCCAAATAATTCTCCAGCTGGCAAGTTAAATAAAGCTGGTGCTTTTGGAGGTTCTTCTCAGGGATAAGGTATGTCTCTATCTATTTCGGAAGGTTTCTATTTTCTTGGTGATTTCGATTCCAATTTGATGGCATCATTTTATTCTTTAGCACTCATGATGAGGAAGGTGTTGTTTCTCTAATTCTTGTAGTTGAGAGTTTTCCGGTATTTTTGGTCTTGTCTTATGGTTATTACCTAAGCAATCTTTTGAGTAGTGTTAAGGTCTTTTTAACTCGACCTTACCACCGGTTTTTATTTGGCTACGAGTTGCGGAAGTTAGGATTCCACTTACTACATTCCGCACTCGTTGTGATTCTTATGAATGATTTGTTATGTCATTCAGTTGTCTAGCTCATTTCATCCATTTTATGAATCGAGTATTCTGCGAATATCTCGATGATTCCATTTTAGTATTTTATTGGTTTTGGATGGAAATTAGCAATTTAAAATTTTTGCAAATCTTTTTCATAAGAGTTATTTATAAGTATAAATGGAATTTTGTTCTTAAATGAAAAAAGTGAATTTTTAAAAGTTTTTAGAAACATGTTTATCTTATAAAAGATGGTTTTGTGATTGTATTGCCCATTGAGTGCTTTAAGAATTCTGGTCGATGCGCTTGATCAATGTTATCGATAGGAATTTCCTAAACGCTTTGATGAGACAATTTGACACAATAAATTGATTTGAAATAAGAAATATTTTCTCGAAATATGATTTCATGAAGGTAATTGAAATTTTGAAGCTTTAGCTTTTTGGTAAAGAATTTTATTTGAAAGTTTTAGCTTTTAAGAAAGTAGATTATTTGAAAGGACACTTTTCTGATACTCTTATCTTGGGATTCCCGAAGGGAACCAAGATTTTATCTTTTTACCAATACTAGTCATGTTGGTTTGAATGCCGTTCTCTTGCAAAAGAAAACGTGCTATCACTTGTGCTTCTAAATCATTAAAGCCGATAGAGACTAGGTATGCCACTCATGATCTAGTGCTCACGGCTATTGTTTTCGCTCTTTATATTTGGCATCATTATTTTTGGGAAAGGAATTTTGTTCTCCTCACCAATCATAATTTTTGAATGTTTAATTTCTCATAAGGAACTTAGTGTTGGCTCGAGTTCCTTGCATATTATGATCTTGATATTATTTTTATTCCCGAAAAGGGAATCGTGTTGCCAATGCATTTAGTTGTAAGCAACGAGTGATTGTTTCTTTGTTGATGTCCGAATGGAATGATCTTGTTTACCAAGTTCATCGGACGTTTTGTTGCACTTCTTTTGTTGAGCTTTGGATCATTTGACGTATTGTTGTACCACGTCAGTGTTCCGAATTATTTTGAGCTTAGGAATCCATAGAGTTCTTTGAGCAAGCAAGTTCAGGCTTATCTTTTCGTGCACTTTAGGGTGAACTTCTTATTCTGTTATTCTTATATGTTGATATGTTTTGGTTGTTACTCTTTATTTTCTTCTTAAGAATTGCGAGGACGCAATTTCTTTAAGGAGGGGAGTCTGTAACAACCCGCATATTTATCGGTGGTATATTTAAATATTTTATTTAAATATGACGTCGTTTGTCGGATTATGGTCCGAAAAGCTACTTTCTACGAACGGCCGAATTGGGACTCGAAACCATTTCCATTGAGTCCAAAATGTTGTTTGCGATCTTTTTGAGTATAATCTTTGATATGTTTGGAGTAAGTTGAATTTTGCTACTTTTTCTATTGGGTTTAGGGTTTGGGTTTAGCCCACTAGCTTAACTAATACCCTAACTCAGCCCTCTCCTCTCCATTCTCTCATTCCACTCTTCTAAACTCAGGCTCCAACTGAAAATGGTGGAAGGGAAAGGGAAATAGAAATTGCAAACCCTAGTTCTTCTTGTTAGCTCATATTCTTGCTCCAAAATCAAAGAGAAGCAATAGGTAAGCTTCATCTTCATCTTCTCCATCTCTTCTCCTCTTCAATTTCAGTAATTTCCTAACCCTAACTTAGGAAATACTTGCTTTGATTTTAGATTGAAGCTTGTAATGTTGAAGTGGAGTGTAGTTGGTTCATTCCTTGCATTTGTGCTTCTTCATCTTCTTTGTTTTGTGTAAAAAGGGTGAGTTTTGAACTCACATCTACTTCTCATGATTTCATGGGTGTTGGGTATGAATTCCTAACAAGTATGCATGTGCCATTGCTTTGGATTTAGAAAGAATTTGCATTTCATCGAAATAGGGCAGGAAGTGCAAAATCATCAGGTTCGGCCGACCGAGCGCTGTAGCCGGTCGACCGACCTGCTGCCCTGAGCCATATTTTGTTTCCTGCATCTGGCCGGCCGACCGAGCCGTGTAGTCCGGTCGACCGACCTGCTCTGTTCTGCCTGTTTTGCCTATTTTGCATATTTGATTTGTTTTCCAAATTTTATCGATTCAAGTTGCTTCTTAGTGGTTGTTATTGCCTCTTTGACTTTGATAACTTATTTTTGACTTCATCCACGGGTTTTTATAAAATAATCTTTCTAATCATATTAAAAGCTCGTTTCTCCAAATTATAAATTCTATTTAAAAACACGCACAATTTCGCACTTCGAGCGAAGTGGAAGGGTGATTAAATGGTTGGGCAAAACACGGACCATGAATCTGTGCGTTTATCCTTCTGATTAATTCCCGACCTATTCAATTGAACGTTTTGACCTTCGGGTTTGGTTTATCGATGATATGAGATAAACTTTGTACTACTTTGAGTGTGAAAGTAACTGACGCATAGTAAACCGTTTAGTGCGAACGAGTGGTTATGGGACGCACGTTAACACTTTTTGGATTCCTTTTCGAGAGTTGTGACACATTCCGCCAGTTAGTGGTGTCTAGTACTGGGTCTCACCACTACGGCTTGTCGCCCTATAGTATCGCTTTCTATGTTGGTCGTTATGAGCCGCATGGGTGATATTGGGTTTGTTGCCTTTAATATCTCTTTTGGAGTTGGTCCTTTGCCCTGACTCAAGAGATATTAGAGTGGTTTCTTCACCACCGCTCAAGAGATATTAGAGTGGTTTCTTCACCACCGCTCAAGAGATATCGGAGTGGTTTCTTCACCACCGCTCATGATGTTTCATTTGTATGTATATTCCCTAGGTATTGCTTTTCTGTATTGGTTCTTTGGAGCCACACGAAATATAGCGTTTACCTTGTGGAACTCGTATTTATCGGTATTTGTTATTTGCCCTTTGGCTTGCTTTGGGATATTCTTATCCTTTGTTTATCTATGTTGCCGATGATATGAGGCTTGTTTTATTATGTTCATCTTTTGTTAGATGATTGTGTTATCTCCCTTAGAGATATTTGTTATACTATATGATCTTGCAGGTTCATTATCGTTCATTTTATCTAACTGATTTGTTTAGCTAGACTGACCCGTGTATTTTATACTCGGGTCAGACCGAGATGTTTCAGGTTAGGTGCTTTTGGACTTATCCTCTTTTGCTTCCGTACGGACTATTCCGCTAGTTTCTTTTGTCTTAGCTTTTGTGTAGTCCTTATCTGTTGTAACTCTGATATGTATTCTTGTGAACTCGTCTGTATATTGTGGTTTGCTATACCACTTGACATGTATTATTTTGTATACTCTGCTTTGTATCAGTATATGTGTGTATATGATGGTTTACTGTTCTGTGATGTATATTGCATTTGAGTTGTTATATTCTGTTCTGATAGATCCTCTAGCCACCTGTGGTTTTGTTTTAAGTATTCATTGGATATGTCGTTCTGCTTGGTAAGGCAATTGTCGATGTAATAGATAATTAAAGCAAGTCCATAGATGGTCACTCCTAAACAGCCTTATTCTCCGTGTTAGCAGACGGTATTATCTATTAATACTCTTTGCTAGCGTGGGTATAGAGGTGGGGCGTCACAGCTTGGTCTCAGAGCGAGGTTCAGAACAAAATATGATAAACACAGAATAGACACACATATTACGATACATCAAAGTGTAATAAGTGATACAAATCCTTGAATCATCGTGTCTCTCTCTATTCCTTCTTTGTCTTTGATGTTAGATAGAATTTGGGAATACATCTAGGAATGTATTTTATTCCGTAGTATTCCGTAATGAAATATCTACCTTGAGATTAATCTTTATCTTCTTTAACTTTCAGCTTATGGCTGGAAGAGGCAGAGGACGACGTTCGGATGCTGGGCAATCTAGTGGCTCACATCCGGATAGCGTTTATATGTCAGCCGATCAGTTTATGGAGTTATTTAGGAGCATTCAGCCTCCAGTTCCTACTCGTGTATCTCCTCTACGCAAGTCTACCTTTGCACGCCTGTGCAGTGATTTTTCTCATCTTGGAGGAAGGCCGTTTAAAGGCTCCGTGTCTGTTCTTGAAGTCCCAGCTTGGGTTCGCACGTGCGAACGTATCTTCTCTAGAATGGATATTTCTGATCATGATAGAGTTCTGGTAACTTCTAGATTATTGCAAGAGCATGCCCTCGATTGGTACGAGCTTCTTGTAGCCGAAATTGATGAGTCTGCTCTTTCTTGGACTCAGTTTCGGGAGCGATTCGAACTCAAGTTCGTTCCTGATTCTGAGAAAGCTTTGTTGTCACGGCGCTTTCTTGAATTAAAGCAAGGGGATTCTTCCGTTTCTGAATGTGTTACATCTTTCGAGGCCTTATCTAAGTATGGTGTTGAATTCATTAGCACTTCTTATAAGAAGAATTTGAAGTTTGTTTCTGGTCTTAAGAAATATCTTAAGAAGTCTTTGTTGCTCCAGCTTAAACTTTCTTTTGAGGAGTTGGTTGATTCTGCGCTTCATCTCGAGACCGTCGAGAAGGAGTGTGATAGTGGTAATGAGGTTGAGGTTCGTAAGAACCCCAACAAAAAGCAGTCTCCCTTGGATGAGCGGGAATTTTTCCCTTCCAAGAAGAAAAAGCCCGTTGAATCTGATTTTCAGTCTCTGTCTGCTGGAACACCTTCCATTCGGAAGTGTTTCAATTGTGGTTCTCCTGATCATATGATTCGAGAGTGTCCTAAGCCTCTCTTATGCCGCTATTGCAAGAAGGAAGGTCATCGTAGTTCCACTTGTCCCATTGCTCCAAATAATTCTCCAGCTGGCAAGTTAAATACAGCTGGTGCTTTTGGAGGTTCTTCTCAGGGATAAGGTATGTCTCTATCTATTTCGGAAAGTTTCTATTTTCTTGGTGATTTCGATTCCAATTTGATGGCATCATTTTATTCTTTAGCCCTCATGATAAGGAAGGTGTTGTTTCTCTAATTCTTGTAGTTGAGAGTTTTCCGGTATTTTTGGTCTTGTCTTATGGTTATTACCTAAGCAATCTTTTGAGTAGTGTTAAGGTCTTTTTAACTCGACCTTACCACCGGTTTTTATCTGGCTACGAGTTGCGGAAGTTAGGATTCCACTTACTACATTCCGCACTCGTTGTGATTCTTATGAATGATTTGTTATGTCATTCAGTTGTCTAGCTCATTTCATCCATTTTATGAATCGAGTATTCTGCGAATATCTCGATGATTCCATTTTAGTATTTTATTGGTTTTGGATGGAAATTAGCAATTTAAAATTTTTGCAAATCTTTTTCATAAGAGTTATTTATAAGTATAAATGGAATTGTGTTCTTAAACGAACAAAGTGAATTTTTAAAAGTTTTTAGAAACATGTTTATCTTATAAAAGATGGTTTGGTGATTGTATTGCCCATTGAGTGCTTTAAGAATTCTGGTCGATGCGCTTGATCAACGTTATCGATAGGAATCTCCTAAACGCTTTGATGAGACAATTTGACACAATAAATTGATTTGATATAAGAAAATTTTTCTCGAAATATGATTTCATGAAGGTAATTGAAATTTTGAAGCTTTAGCTTTTTGGTAAAGAATTTTATTTGAAAGTTTTAGCTTTTAAGAAAGTAGATTATTTGAAAGGACTCTTTTCCGGTACTCTTATCTTGGGATTCCCGAAGGGAACCAAGATTTTATCTTTTTACCAATACTAGTCGTGTTGGTTTGAATGCCGTTCTCTTGCAAAAGAAAACGTGCTATCACTTTTGCTTCTAAATCATTAAAGCCGATAGAGACTAGGTATGCCACTCATGATCTAGTGCTCACGGCTATTGTTTTCGCTCTTTATATTTGGCATCATTATTTTTGGGAAAGGAATTTTGTTCTCCTCACCAATCATAATTTTTGAATGTTTAATTTCTCATAAGGAACTTAGTGTTGGCTCGAGTTCCTTGCATATTATGATCTTGATATTATTTTTATTCCCGAAAAGGGGAATCGTGTTGCCAATGCATTTAGTTGTAAGCAACAAGTGATTGTTTCTTTGTTGATGTCTGAGTGGAATGATCTTTTTTACCAAGTTCATCGGACGTTTTATTGCACTTCTTTTGTTGAGCTTTGGATCATTTGACGTATTGTTGTACCACGTCAGTGTTCCGAATTATTTTGAGCTTTGGAATCCATAGAATTCTTTGAGCAAGCAAGTTCAGGCTTATCTTTTCGTGCACTTTAGGGTGAACTTCTTATTCTGTTATTCTTATATGTTGATATGTTTTGGTTGTTACTCTTTATTTTCTTCTTAAGAATTGCGAGGACGCAATTTCTTTAAGGAGGGGAGTCTGTAACAACCCGCATATTTATCGGTGGTATATTTAATTATTTTATTTAAATATGACGTCGTTTGTCGGATTATGGTCCGAAAAGCTACTTTCTACAAACGGCCGAATTGGGACTCGAAACCATTTCCATTGAGTCCAAAATGTCGTTTGCGATCTTTTTGAGTATAATCTTTGATATGTTTGGAGTAAGTTGAATTTTGCTACTTTTTCTATTGGGTTTAGGGTTTGGGTTCAGCCCACTAGCTTAACTAATACCCTAACTCAGCCCTCTCCTCTCCATTCTCTCATTCCACTCTTCTAAACTCAGGCTCCAACTGAAAATGGTGGAAGGGAAAGGGAAATAGAAATTGCAAACCCTAGTTCTTCTTACTAGCTCATATTCTTGCTCCAAAATCAAAGAGAAGCAATAGGAAAGCTACATCTTCATCTTCTCCATCTCTTCTCCACTTCAATTTCAGTAATTTCCTAACCCTAACTTAGAAAATACTTGCTTTGATTTTAGATTGAAGCTTGTAATGTTGAAGTGGAGTGTAGTTGGTTGATTCCTTGCATTTGTGCTTCTTCATCTTCTTTGTTTTGTGTAAAAAGGGTGAGTTTTGAACTCACATCTACTTCTCATGATTTCATGGGTGTTTGGTATGAATTCCTAACAAGTATGCATGTGCCATTGCTTTGGATTTAGAAAGAATTTGCATTTCATTGAAATAGGGCGGGAAGTGCAAAATCATCAGGTTCGGCCGACCGAGCACTGTAGCCGGTCGACCGACCTGCTGCCCCGAGCCATATTTTGTTTCCTGCATCTGGCCGGTCGACCGAGCCCTGTAGTCCGGTCGACCGACCTGCTCTGTTCTGCCTGTTTTGCCTATTTTGCATATTTGATTTGTTTTTCAAATTTTATCGATTCAAGTTGCTTCTTAGTGGTTGTTATTGCCTCTTTGACTTTGATAACTTATTTTTGACTTCATCCACGGGTTTTTACAAAATAATCTTTCTAATCATATTAAAAGCTCGTTTCTTCAATTTATAAATTCTATTTAAAAACACGCACAATTTCGCACTTCGAGCGAAGTGGAAGGGTGATTAAATGGTTGGGCAAAACACGGACCATGAATCTGTGCGTTTATCCTTCTGATTAATCCCCGACCTATTCAATTGATCGTTTTGACCTTCGGGTTTGGTTTATCGATGATATGAGATAAACTTTGTACTACTTTGAGTGTGAAAGTAACTGACGGATAGTAAACCGTTTAGTGCGAACGAGTGGTTATGGGACGCACGTTAACACTTTTCGGATTCCTTTTCGAGAGTTGTGACACATTCCGCCAGTTAGTGGAGTCCAGTACTGGGTCTCACCACTACGGCTTGTCGCCCTATAGTATCGCTTTCTATGTTGGTCGTTATGAGCCGCATGGGTGATATTGGGTTTGTTGCCTTTAATGTCTCTTTTGGAGTTGGTCCTTTGCCCTGACTCAAGAGATATTGGAGTGGTTTCTTCACCACCGCTCAAGAGATATTGGAGTGGTTTCTTCACCACCGCTCAAGAGATATTGGAGTGGTTTCATCACCACTGCTCAAGAGATATCGGAGTGGTTTCTTCACCACCGCTCATGATGTTTCATTTATATGTATATTCCCTAGGTATTGCTTTTCTGTATTGGTTCTTTGGAGCCACACGAAATATAGCGTTTACCTTGTGGAACTCGTATTTATCGGTATTTGTTATTTGCCCTTTGGCTTGCTTTGGGATATTCTTATCCTTTGTTTATCTATGTTGCCGATGATATGAGGCTTGTTTTATTATGTTCATCTTTTGTTAGATGATCGTGTTATCTCCCTTAGAGATATTTGTTATACTATATGATCTTGCAGGTTCATTATTGTTCATTTTATCTAACTGATTTGTTTAGCTAGACTGACCCGTGTGTTTTATACTCGGGTCAGACCGAGATGTTTCAGGTTAGGCGCTTTTGGACTTAGCCTCTTTTGCTTCCGTACGGACTATTCCGCTAGTTTCTTTTGTCTTAGCTTTTGTGTAGTCCTTATCTGTTGTAACTCTGATATGTATTCTTGTGAACTCGTCCGTATATTGTGGTTTGCTATACCACTTGACATGTATTATTTTGTATACTCTGCTTTGTATCAGTATATGTGTGTATATGATGGTTTACTGTTCTGTGATGTATATTGCATTTGAGTTGTTATATTCTGTTCTGATAGATCCTCTAGCCACCTGTGGTTATGTTTTAAGTATTCATTGGATATGTCGATCTGCTTGGTAAGGCAATTGTCGATGTATTTAATAGATAATTAAAGCAAGGCCATAGATGGTCGCTCCTAAACAGCCTTATTCTCCGTGTTAGCAGACGGTATTATCTATTAATACTCTTTGCTAGCGTGGGTATAGAGGTGGGGCGTCACAGCTTGGTATCAGAGTGAGGTTCAGAACAAAATATGATAAACACAGAATAGACACACATATTACGATATATCAAAGTGTAATAAGTGATACAAATCCTTGAATCATCGTGTCTCTCTCTATTCCTTCTTTGTCTTTGATGTTAGATAGAATTTGGGAATACATCTAGGAATGTATTTTATTCCGTAGTATTCCGTAATGAAATATCTACCTTGAGATTAATCTTTATCTTCTTTAACTTTCAGCTTATGGCTGGAAGAGGCAGAGGACGACGTTCGGATGCTGGGCAATCTAGTGGCTCACATCCGGATGGCGTTTATATGTCAGCCGATCAGTTTATGGAGTTATTTAGGAGCATTCAGCCTCCAGCTCCTACTCGTGTATCTCCTCCGTGCAAGTCTACCTTTGCACGCCTGTGCAGTGATTTTTCTCATCTTGGAGGAAGGCCGTTTAAAGGCTCCGTGTGTGTTCTTGAAGTCCAAGCTTGGGTTCGCACGTGCGAACGTATCTTCTCTGGAATGGATATTTCTGATCATGATAGAGTTCTGGTAACATCTAGCTTATTGCAAGAGCATGCCCTTGATTGGTACGAGCTTCTTGTAGCCGAAATTGATGAGTCTGCTCTTTCTTGGACTCTGTTTCGGGAGCGATTCGAACTCAAGTTCGTTCATGAATCTGAGAAAGCTTTGTTGTCCCGGCGCTTTCTTGAATTAAAGAAAGGGGAGTCTTCCGTTTCTGAATATGTTGCATCTTTCGAGGCCTTATCTAAGTATGGTCTTGAATTCATTAGCACTTCTTATAAGAAGAATTTGAAGTTTGTTTCTGATCTTAAGAAATATCTTAAGAAGTCTTCGTTGCTCCAGCTTAAACTTTCTTTTGAGGAGTTGGTTGATTCTGTGCTTCATCTCGAGACCGTCGAGAAGGAGTGTGATAGTGGTAATGAGGTTAAGGTTCGTAAGAACCCCAACAAAAAGCAGTCTCCCTTGGATGAGCGGGAATTTTCCCTTCCAAGAAGAAAAAGCCCGTTGAATCTGATTTTCAGTCTCTGTCTGCTGGAACACCTTCCATTCGGAAGTGTTTCAATTGTGGTTCTCCTGATCATATGATTCGAGAGTGTCCTAAGCCTCTCTTCTGCCGCTATTGCAAGAAGGAAGGTCATCGTAGTTCCACTTGTCCCATTGCTCCAAATAATTCTCCAGCTGGCAAGTTAAATACAGCTGGTGCTTTTGGAGGTTCTTCTCAGGGATAAGGTATGTCTCTATCTATTTCGGAAGGTTTCTATTTTCTTGGTGATTTCGATTCCAATTTGATGGCATCATTTTATTCTTTAGCACTCATGATGAGGAAGGTGCTGTTTCTCTAATTCTTGTAGTTGAGAGTTTTCCGGTATTTTTGGTCTTGTCTTATGGTTATTACCTAAGCAATCTTTTGAGTAGTGTTAAGGTCTTTTTAACTCGACCTTACCATCGGTTTTTATTTGGCTACGAGTTGCGGAAGTTAGGATTCCACTTACTACATTCCGCACTCGTTGTGATTCTTATGAATGATTTGTTATGTCATTCAGTTGTCTAGCTCATTTCATCCATTTTATGAATCGAGTATTCTGCGAATATCTCGATGATTCCATTTTAGTATTTTATTGGTTTTGGATGGAAATTAGCAATTTAAAATTTTTGCAAATCTTTTTCATAAGAGTTATTTATAAGTATAAATGGAATTTTGTTCTTAAATGAAAAAAGTGAATTTTTAAAAGTTTTTAGAAACATGTTTATCTTATAAAAGATGGTTTTGTGATTGTATTGCCTATTGAGTGCTTTAAGAATTCTGGTCGATGCGCTTGATCAACGTTATCGATAGGAATCTCCTAAACGCTTTGATGAGACAATTTGACACAATAAATTGATTTGAAATAAGAAATATTTTCTCGAAATATGATTTCATGAAGGTAATTGAAATTTTGAAGCTTTAGCTTTTTGGTAAAGAATTTTATTTGAAAGTTTTAGCTTTTAAGAAAGTAGATTATTTGAAAGGACTCTTTTCCGATACTCTTATCTTGGGATTCCCGAAGGGAACCAAGATTTTATCTTTTTACCAATACTAGTCGTGTTGGTTTGAATGCCGTTCTCTTGCAAAAGAAAACGTGCTATCACTTGTGCTTCTAAATCATTAAAGCCGATAGAGACTAGGTATGCCATTCATGATCTAGTGCTCACGGCTATTGTTTTCGCTCTTTATATTTGGCATCATTATTTTTGGGAAAGGAATTTTGTTCTCCTCACCAATCATAATTTTTGAATGTTTAATTTCTCATAAGGAACTTAGTGTTGGCTCGAGTTCCTTGCATATTATGATCTTGATATTATTTTTGTTCCCGAAAAGGGGAATCCTGTTGCCAATGCATTTAGTTGTAAGCAACAAGTGATTGTTTCTTTGTCGATGTCCGAATGGAATATTCTTTTTTACCAAGTTCATCGGACGTTTTGTTGCACTTCTTTTGTTGAGCTTTGGATCATTTGACGTATTGTTGTACCACGTCAGTGTTTCGAATTATTTTGAGCTTAGGAATCCATAGAATTCTTTGAGCAAGCAAGTTCAGGCTTATCTTTTCGTGCACTTTAGGGTGAACTTCTTATTCTGTTATTCTTATATGTTGATATGTTTTGGTTGTTACTCTTTATTTTCTTCTTAAGAATTGCGAGGACGTAATTTCTTTAAGGAGGGGAGTCTGTAACAACCCGCATATTTATCGGTGGTATATTTAAATATTTTATTTAAATATGACGTCGTTTGTCGGATTATGGTCCGAAAAGCTACTTTCTACAAACGGACGAATTGGGACTCGAAACCATTTCCATTGAGTCCAAAATGTCGTTTGCGATCTTTTTGAGTATAATCTTTGATATGTTTGGAGTAAGTTGAATTTTGCTACTTTTTCTATTGGGTTTAGGGTTTGGGTTCAGCCCACTAGCTTAACTAATACCCCAACTCAGCCCTCTCCTCTCCATTCTCTCATTCCACTCTTCTAAACTCAAGCTCCAACTGAAAATGGTGGAAGGGAAAGGGAAATAGAAATTGCAAACCCTAGTTCTTCTTGCTAGCTCATATTCTTGCTCCAAAATCAAAGAGAAGCAATAAGTAAGCTTCATCTTCATCTTCTCCATCTCTTCTCCTCTTCAATTTCAGTAATTTCCTAACCCTAACTTAGGAAATACTTGCTTTGATTTTAGATTGAAGCTTGTAATGTTGAAGTGGAGTGTAGTTGGTTGATTCCTTGCATTTGTGCTTCTTCATCTTCTTTGTTTTGTGTAAAAAGGGTGAGTTTTGAACTCACATATACTTCTCGTAATTTCATGGGTGTTGGGTATGAATTCCTAACAGGTATGCATGTGCCATTGCTTTGGATTTAGAAAGAATTTGCATTTCATTGAAATAGGGCAGGAAGTGCAAAATCATCAGGTTCGGCCGACCGAGCCCTGTAGCCGGTCGACCAACCTGCTGCCCCGAGCCATATTTTGTTTCCTGCATCTGGCCGGCCGACCAAGCCGTGTAGTCCGGTCGACCGACCTGCTCTGTTCTGCCTGTTTTGCCTATTTTGCATATTTGATTTGTTTTCCAAGTTTTATCGATTCAAGTTGCTTCTTAGTGGTTGTTATTGCCTCTTTGACTTTGATAACTTATTTTTGACTTCATCCACGGGTTTTTATAAAATAATCTTTCTAATCATATTAAAAGCTCGTTTCTCCAATTTATAAATTCTATTTAAAAACACGCACAATTTCGCACTTCGAGCGAAGTGGAAGGGTGATTAAATGGTTGGGCAAAACACGGACCATGAATCTGTGCGTTTATCCTTCTGATTAATCCCCGACCTATTCAATTGATCGTTTTGACCTTCGGGTTTGGTTTATCGATGATATGAGATAAACTTTGTACTGCTTTGAGTGTGAAAGTAACTGACGGATAGTAAACCGTTTAGTTCGAACGAGTGGTTATGGGACGCACGTTAACACTTTTCGGATTCCTTTTCGAGAGTTGTGACACATTCTGCCAGTTAGTGGTGTCCAGTACTGGGTCTCACCACTACAGCTTATCGCCCTATAGTATCGCTTTCTATGTTGGTCGTTATGAGCCGCATGGGTGATATTGGGTTTGTTGCCTTTAATATCGCTTTTGGAGTTGATCCTTTGCCCTGACTCAAGAGATATTGGAGTGGTTTCTTCACCACCGCTCAAGAGATATTGGAGTGGTTTCTTCACCACCGCTCAAGAGATATCGGAGTGGTTTCTTCACCACCGCTCATGATGTTTCATTTATATGTATATTCCCTAGGTATTGCTTTTCTGTATTGGTTCTTTGGAGCCGCACGAAATATAGCGTTTACCTTGTGGAACTCGTATTTATGGGTATTTGTTATTTGCCCTTTGGCTTGCTTTGGGATATTCTTATCCTTTGTTTATCTATGTTGCCGATGATATGAGGCTTGTTTTATTATGTTCATCTTTTGTTAGATGATTGTGTTATCTCCCTTAGAGATATTTGTTATACTATATGATCTTGCAGGTTCATTATCGTTCAGTTTATCTAACTGATTTGTTTAGCTAGACTGACCCGTGTATTTTATACTCGGGTCAGACCGAGATGTTTCAGGTTAGGTGCTTTTGGACTTAGCCTCTTTTGCTTCCGTACAGACTATTCCGCTAGTTTCTTTTGTCTTAGCTTTTGTGTAGTCCTTATCTGTTGTAACTCTGATATGTATTCTTGTGAACTCGTCTGTATATTGTGGTTTGCTATACCACTTGACATGATTATTTTGTATGCTCTGCTTTGTATCAGTATATGTGTGCATATGATGGTTTACTGTTCTGTGATGTATATTGCATTTGAGTTGTTATATTCCGTTCTGATAGATCCTCTAGCCACCTATGGTTTGTTTTAAGTATTCATTGGATATGTCGATCAGCTAGGTAAGGCAATTGTCGATGTATTTAATAGATAATTAAAGCAAGGCCATAGATGGTCGCTCCTAAACAGCCTTATTCTCCGTGTTAGCAGACGGTATTATCTATTAATACTCTTTGCTAGCGTGGGTATAGAGGTGGGGCGTCACAGATAATCCCTCTGACTTCATCCTTTTATGGTGCGATCCCTAGGGTAGGCTCCCTAGGATCCCCATATCTTGCTCACCAAATTTCATATGTATTGGACTTGTGGATCTTGAGATATTTATTTGTTTTTTATGGAAATGCACTTGCTCCTTGAAACATACCGATCCTTATGAAAGAAGTTGATTATCATCGATCCCTTCTATGTGTTTAACCATATTCCATATCTACAAATCTATCAATTCCATCCAATGTCCACTTCATGTTATTATCTATACTTGATTTCTTGTCTCCACAATCATCGCCTTGGGTAATTGGGCTTGATAATCGTGAAGTTTGTTGGGTTGTATCCGTCTATATACTGCCTTGGCAAAATGTGGATTAACACTTTGCCTCCTAAAACATGCCTTGCGATAGGAAGGTGTGTCTTGAATTTTCATAAATCCAAAATCCATAACCCATTGGCAGCCAAATTTTCCAATCCAAGATCAAATCCAAATCCACGGTTTCTCCAGATTATTTTTATCTGAATCCGCGTCCATCCAAAGCCAAATCCATTGCCGTTCGAAACTGATATCCAATTCCATAACCTCTCTAGGTTGTTATCCTAATCCAAATCCTCGATCTCACCGAATCTTTGCTGATTACAATCCGTACTCTTAGATCCAAGTACACCGATCCATCACATTCTAGCGAAGTGACCTACCCTATGCTAGGCATAGTCTATACCTGACGACCTTGATCTCTCTGGATCCTTGCCGAGCACAATCCATACTAGACGACCTGAGTAGGTCGATCCATCATGTTCAAGCAAAGCGACCTATCCCTTGGCAGGCATAGTCCATACCTAATGACTTATTGGGTTTTATTCTTCGACCTCTATAACTAATTGAGGACTTAGTCGATGATGCATGAGTCTGTTTCGTTATGTTCGTCTAACAAAAAGACCCACACCTCACGCTTGTTATCCCATCTCTTTGGATAGGACCACAGTCGTGACCTATGTTATCTATTACATTAATCCAAATTTAAGCATTCCTAATTCCATTTGCCGAAATATAATACAAGGGTCCACCAATAAAACAGAGTTCAAATAAAACTACAAAAACAAGAGTTCAAAGCAAATAAGTAGGAAAATAACAATTTTATCAAACGCAAGCACTACGGTTTATCGTCATCTTAGAGCATGCCTAGGGACCATCCTCGATCTTGTATAGGTGTAAGTGACTTAGCCATCTGACTGTGAAGTTCGTTACTTATTCCATGCCATCCCGATCAATTGATGACAAGTTGATGATGATACCTCGATCCAGTGCCATTTTCATTTGAGGTGAATGGTGGCTGCTCCTGCTTCAACGCCATAGCATGAGTCCTTACGTATTACTTTAACTTACCATTCCTCACGTGTTCCTCAATGATATCCTTCAAATTCCTGTAGTAATTTCTATTATGCTCATCCAACTCATGGAATAGACATCGTTTTCTTGATGTCCGTTTAAGTTCGGTGGGTTCCCTCCTTGTCGGCCTTCGATATGGAAGGCGTCCTTGAGTATCTAGATATTCCCATTCCAGGATTTTATTCAATTCCGAGTAAGAAGATAATTTGGTTCCTTCCCTTTGCCACTTCGATCCATCAAAGCTATTGTCTATGTTTCATTTACCCCTGTCCTTTCTGGAGCTTTCACCGGACAGTTTTCCACCCCGTATTGAACGGTTTTCCACCCCGTACCGTATTAACTTCCGTTGCCTCTCTATCAGCTTTTGCATCTTCTTGTCACAAAAACTATTCTGCTTTATGTTAGAATTCCCCGAGATCTTTCGGTGGATCCCGTATCAGTGATATCTTTAAATCTGAATTATCTACAACTCCTGACACTACCACCATCAAAAACATCGATGGATTTGGTCGGTCCACCAAAACAACTATCGCATTGAACCCAGTTAAGAAATTCTTAAGTGATTCTCCTTGCCACTGCTTTACTAATGTCAATGTCATCACATTCTTGGGTCTTGTAATAAGAGCACAAAACTGCTTCATAAATCTTTCGACCAATTTCGTCGATGTGCTAATCGAACCGCTCTCCAACTATCTGAACCATAGCCCAGCTACATCCGTTAAATATGGGAGATGCATCGTGCCAAGACTTATTCCAATGCCCCTAACACTTCCATGTGCCATATATACCTTATCATATGTATAGTTCGATCTAACTTTCCATCATAAACTTTCAGTGTTGGTAATTTGAATTCTGTTGGATTCCTAGCATTCTTGATATTAGGAGTGAATGAACTTCTATTTACATCCTCCAGATCCTTGTTCACCAATCCACTATGCATAGCGCACCTGATCATCTCTGCAAACCTGTCATTGTCATCCATTAGTAGTCTCCTATCATCATTCATAAACTACCCCCCGAGTCTATGGGGAAACTCTGGAACATACTCCTCCGAATGAGCATTCAAATTCAGATTTGCACCAAGCTCCATGGGATCAACCGTAGGTCCTCCAACATTGAGATCAACTAGATCCGAGAGCATGCCCCTAGCCTTTGGGGATCGTGCCGATCCCTCTGAAATGAACAATGTTGATCCTTCTAAGATGGCCGGGGACTATCCCCGGCTGCTCTGTCCCATTCCTTTGTCCACTAGCCCTAATTCCATATTCTTGGTTCTGATTTCCAGTGATTCCTGTCGCCTCAACTCCTTGGTCCATAGCTCTAGTAGTCCCTATCATTCCAACTCCTTGGCTTTGCATTCCAGTAGCTTCTATGGCTCCAACCTATCTTATTTGTCGAAGTAAATTCTGCATTATCTCCTCTTGTGCTTTCAGCCTCTGCTCCTACATAGCGTTCACCATTGTTTCCATCTCCTCCCTGTGATGTAGGCGGAGGGTTGATTAGCTCCAGCTCTTGAGGAAGCCTCTTGATTCCCTTTATGATGGCTCCTATCCTTTACCTTTCTTCTTGTAGATTACTTCGTCGTTGCTTTAAATCCAAGCTCTAGATCTTTTCCCAAATCTAAACCCGAATTCCAAATTCGTGAAGGCTAGCTTTCTCAGTGAAAGAACCAAAATGTTTGCGTCAAAATTGGTCACCAACACCCAATTATGTGAAAGCTCCAATATCCAGTCACAGATCTTAGGTGGTACCTAATGTAGAGAATATATTATGAAGAACAAACAAAATAAAAATGCAAGCTAGTAAAAATAAACAAGATTTACAATGGTTTGGCTAACTCTGGCCTATGTCCACTCCAGAATAATCTTTTTTATTATACTACAGTTTGTTTATAGTTACAATTTGAAATCCAAGAATAAAATTAAAAGAGTGTAGGCTAGATTCAAGGTAAAGAGAAGCAGAAAGAAGATCCTTATTTTGATGCCATGCCTACTGTATCTATAGGGGAAGACATGTATAGAGCGGGTTGAAATTTTGGCATAAGAATCTCCGGGCCATGACGAAGCCACCCAAGAATTCTCAGGCCCATTAGGGCATACAATAGGGATAGGTAATACTCCCTATTTTATAGTCCAAATGGGGTATGATCCCTTTGGGGGGTTTCCCATGTTGTTAGCTACTTGCTAGCTAAATTTCATGCCATTTTGACTTACGATTTATGAGATATCATGTTTTCCATGAAGTGGTGTTACAAATATTTTGATTTCAGATGATCCCATTAGAGGGATAAGAGCCAATCCTCTCCCTCCAAACTCCTCCAAATGACACGTGATCCGTAAGGAAGCTTCTCCATGTTAGATTATGTATAACCTCCATGTTTCAAGCCAATTGGATTAGTAGAACTCGAGTTATCGATCAATCTTTTTTTGCAACATGATGCGGAGGCTGATTATAACCGTTCCAAATGGAGGGATAAGGATCGATCCCTCCAACTTGCTCCAAATGAAGTGCGATCCATATGGGGTGTTCCACATGTTGTAGTTAGCTTGTGCTCTAAATTTTGTGTTAATTGAATGAGTAGAACTTAAGTTATTGCTTGATCTTTGCTTTAACAAGAGTTGCTTGTTGATTCTTGTCGATCCCTACCAAGGGAAGAGTTTCGATCCCACTAGTTTCATCCTTTTGAGGTGTGATTCCTAGGTTAGGCTCCCTAGGGTCCCCATATCTTGCTCACAAAATTTCATATGTATTGGACTTGTGAACTTGAGATATTAATTGTGTAACGATCCAGATTTTTCGACGGTTAATTATGAATATTTAAATGGTTTTAAATATTGGATTTGAAATTGTAATTGAGTTAGAAAGTTTTTAAAAATGAAATTTCAAACGATTTCGCAAGTTTTTAAAATCATAAATTTAATTGACGCATTAAAATAGTGATCCGAGACACAGTCACTGAATTTGACGAAACCAGTTCCATTGGATCTGTAATAGTGTATTTTTATTGAGTTTCAAGTTTCGTAGTGTTTGGAGTTATCGTTTGGCCGTACGGGTTAGAAATGCATTGAAAGTAATATCCAAAATTCAAAATAATAATTAGGTTCAAAAATCTATCTTCTACATACGATCGAATTAGGACTTGAAACCTTTTCCATTATGTTCGGAATAGGGGTATAATATTATGAACACCACGCGGCATGCCTCAATAGGAGGTCAAGATTTCACGGCATGTGATTAGAGATATTTTGAAAATAATAATAATAAAAGTAAAATCAATGAACAGTTGAGCCATCCTATCCATCAGCCGACTTTCTCACCACAGAAAATCGTATCACCTTGAAGAAAGAAAGGGATAGAAAAGAGAAAAGAAAGAGAAGAAACAACATCAGAATCTCAACAGCGGAACGAATAAATTATATTAATAACATAAATATTACATAGTTTACAACCATTAGCAGAGTTACACAGATTACATATCACATACTAGACAGTTATAAACACCTGTCTTGTTATACAACTCAATACAGTACAAGGAAAACTACTCAGAGAAACCAACACAGCGGAATTCTATATATCTACACGCAGAAGCCTCCTGCTTCATTGCTCCTCCACAATTCGTCAAAGCCAACCTGAATCCCTTGGCTACTCGTAAAAATTTGAGTACCCAAGAGTTTAAGAAAACAGAAGATAAACTCCGGGTCAGACATGGGTCTGGTGTGAGTAACAGGTTAAGGTTTCTTAACTTTCAAAAACCTTTTGAAAAGAAAGGTATCACGTAAGACTTCCCACACATAAACATGGAAAAGTTTTTATCTTACGCTAACCAAAACATTTGATAGGAAATCCACTGTTATTATAATAGGTCTAGGGTTTTCAAGTAAATATGAAATAGCCGAAATTGTTACAAGATTAAATTCCAGCTACTAGCCACAAAAGTGGGTAATACAATCAAATCCGATGGCATTTATTGGATTTTGGATTCCATATAATGGCAGGGCTACCGGGGTACCTCCCGTCACAGTACGTGGCCTAGATCAACGTACCGAGGATCACTCCCAATCCCCTGCAACACAAGGCCGGAATCATCCCTAACTTGACAGTCCCGAACAAGACAACCCCGACAATTGGAGCTCACAACTGTCCACACAGCCGAAATAAAAGGGACCTCTAGACAGGGGAAAATCTCATCCTGCTAAGGCATGACCTACTTAGCCTTGCTGCACCTCCCCTGTTTTAGCCATTCCCGGTTGATGAGGCTTGAGGCTATGATTACCTTTAATTAAAACACATCACTTAGAATGCTCATCGTCCACCTGACGATGTTCTGAAAGCATTCAATCCATACAAGTTCATTCCGGGTTCAAACGAAAACGAAGGCATTATCTCGTTACACTCATTTTGGAATCACCCTCAGAGTTAACGACGATAAGCCTTGCACTCTGAATCTTCATCTTCATTTGAGATTCACGACATATCGTTAATTTGGATCGATGTGGCTTTCGGATATCCAAATATGGAAACCCGATCCCAGTCTCATCAAAATCAAAAACGTGTCTTTTAAGGCCAAGTAGTTTTAAAATTTAAATCAATTCAATTATCTATATACACAGAGATAGATAACTCACAAATCACAATAGATAAACAACATTATCATTAAATAAACAGATGATCCACATTATCATTACAAACAAATAATCCATACTATCATCAAAATAGATAATCTATATTGTCAACACAATGTAACCAAAGCATTCATATCACACAACATCACTAATCTCATATCTGAGATCACTAACCATTCAAGGCAATCAACATCATCCATTCATACATAAGCAAAGATTTACTTAATCGCAATATAATTAATTTAAAGTGAATTAAATTAATTACTTCATCTTTAAAAATCTTGCTTACATAACCATTTAATTGATTACAAATCAATTATTAATCATTCAAATTAATCACCTTAATTAATCACCCTTGATTAATTATCCTTAATTACATTCAAGTAATTATCCTTCACAAATTAATTATCCTTAACCAAAATCAGTAATTAACCTTTAATTACTTCAATTAATTAATTAATTACAATTAATTACATTAATCCTTAATTAATTACATTAATTAATTACTTATCATTGATTAATTAATCTTGATTAGTTAACTTTAATTACATCATTATTTATACTAATTAATGATCCCTAATTACATTTTAATTAATTACTTTATTTAAATTAATTACGTTAAGTAATTAATCCATAATTATTAATCACTCCAAATTAATCTCATTCAGTAATTAACTAACCTTAATTTCTTCATTAAAATAAATTAATTGTTCCTTAATTAGTTTCTTAATTAATCCCTTGATTAATTACAAAGTAATTATACTCCAGATTACTTCCATTCTTGAATCATCTTCAATTAATTACATCCTATAATTAACAATCAATTACTTCACTAAGTAATTCCAATCCATTAATTACACTAAGTAATTATCATCAAATCATTCAGTGTTTAAAATTAATTAAACTTAATTAATCAATTTGGACAATCACATTAAACCAAATTAATTACATTAATTAATTAATTTCTTAATTACTTTCATTAAGTGATTACACATAAACAATTCACAAATGATTATCATTAAATTAATTAATCTAATTAATTATTAAAAATTAACCACATTAATTAATTGTTGAATAATCCTGGTTAATGACCTTCATTAACCATTAACAATTTATTCAATTATTTCCTTAAGTAATTAACTTAGAAACCATTGTTAATCACAAATTAATTATCTTCAATTATTCATTAATTAAAATCTAATTATTTAATTAATTAAGTGTTAAGTATAACTTAATTAATCCTTAATTATTTAATTAATTAAACTTGATTATAATTTAATTACTTAATTAATGAATCTTCAATCATTAGTTAATAATGTAATTAATGATATTAATTACAAATCGATTAACCCTTAATCTTATTAATCCCTAATCAATTAATTGATTAAAATAACTAATTATTCCTTAATTACTTCATTAATTTAATAAATTTCAAAACATTAAATCTTAATTTAATTTTAAGATAAAAACATTTATTAATTATGACTAATTTGTCATTAATAAATACATTTGAAATAAATCTACTTAAACTTTTCTTTCAAATTTCATTTTTAATTTAAGATTTAAAAATGAATATAAATTGACTTTAAACAAAGCGTAAAGACAATTCAAAACTCGTAATTCACATGTTAAAGTAATATTCACTTCATAATGAAGATCAAAAGAAATTTAAAACCAAATTTATGTTTAAATTCTAACCATAATTAAAAAATTCACTTTAATATTCAATTTGTTTAAACCATTTTAAATTTGAAAACTTCTTTTTATTGCAAAATTGGAATGCATATTAAATTTTTGATTCCAGATAAATCTTTAGATTCAAAAACCTATTTACAAATTAAATCTTCATTTTAAAAATTCAGCTTCTTAAACATTTCTAAAGTTGTTAAATCAATTAAAATTTAAAAGCTTCCTTTTATTTGAAAACTGAGATTTAAACTTAACTCCAGCTTGAAAAGTCTAGATTTAAAACTTATCTTAAACTTTATTTTTCATTTTAAACTCAGCTTTTAAATTTTATTTAAAATTTAAAAACTGATCATCAGGTTTCTGTTGAAACCTGTAAAATTAACTAACCAGAGACACAACCTATATGCTTTGAGTCTACAACCCACCTTCCCCGAGTAAATCACCCTACTGCTTCGAGCAACTCACAAAATCTACTCAAGCGAAAACCATCATCACCAAACTTCATCCGAAAACAGGGCCGTGCACATGCACGTTGCCGACCATCATCTCTGATCATCAGAGATGATCGTCCCACGTCCAAAACCACTCCATCACCTCAACGTGATCATCAGATCGAACTCAAATTCGAGTACCAATTTCCAAACCTGGAAACACAATCAGGTTACCCCTTCAAAACCTGTCAACACCACAATCTCGCCGCTCCGACCACCTGAAGGTCAGCAACTTCGGCCTCGACTTCAACCACGAATTAACTACCAATTCCTAAAAACTTACTGCACTCGATCAACTATACTAACCGTAATGATCGATTCTTCAAACCCATTAAAAACTAGGCTTTAAAAAGAATTCTCAAAGCTACACCTTGCACAATGATTTCCATCACCAACAATGATTTTTCGTAGCAACACCTAACCCTCCTCTATCACCTAGAAGAACCCCGAGTCCTCACGATGCATAGATCACCAGAAATTTCAAATAATCCCATTTCAGTTCAATACCAAACTGCACCCTTATCCTATTCCTAAAAATCCCGATTCTTGATTTAAAAATCATGTTTTTGTTAATGCTTTTAATTTATAAAACTGGATTTGCAAATTAAAAGGTTTAAGTATTACTTAATTTTGGCATGCACAGAGTTGTTTTTGGTTTACAGAGACAACAAGCTAATTTTTAACTTACTTAATTTTTTAAAAACTTAACCTATGTTAAAGCAAACAATATTTGTTTGTGAATTAGATCATATCATAACAAGGTCAAGAGGTAAGGATTTTACAAAAAAATTTGAGCCTGAAAACAAGACAGAACAGAATACAGCATGCATACAAATAATATCTACTTCAAACATTTACTTATAAACACATACCATACTTATTCATTTCAACATGTAAGCATGCAACCAGTTTTTAAACTTTAAATTTAAGAAAAAAGGTTACTCACAATTTTTAGAAGAAGGCAGAGCTTCCATTTGAAATGCCTTTGAACTTTAAAACCGCATTTCCCCTTAGATTTAAAACTTGAGTGCTTCCCAGATTTTGAAAACACCTTTATTTTGATACTATTAAAACTGCAGTTGATTTTGTCTGATTTATAACTTCTTGCATGCTTCCAGACTGCAGAGAAAAATAATGCAGGCTACAGAATTGAAGAGGTGCTACAGGGGTTTGAAATTTGCAGGTTTGTTTGCAGAACCCATTTTCCAGATTTTATAAAAATGCAGGTTTGCTTTTTGAAGATGATTACTGACTTTTGATAATGAGGAGTTTTGAATTTGTATTGAACATGATTTCTGGATTTGTATTGCTTTAGTTTTCAGGTGGCATGCCGAACAAATTTCCAGATTACAGAAAAATGCAGATTTGGAATTTGCAGGTTTTTGATATAAGGAATTTTACTGATGCATGAGAAAGGTTGAAGTTTTCTTTGATTAGGAAATGAGAAAAAGAAACAAGAGTGAAAAATGTTTACTTATATAGGCATATTTTTAGATTTTATAAAATAAAAGAAAATTAAAAAAAAATGTGACACTTGTATAAATTTGAACATTTGTCAATTTAGTATGTTTATCTTTTAACATTTGTTATATGATGCTTAGGAAATCAACACTTGTCCCTTTAAAAGTAATTTATATTTTAATTTAAATGTTAATATAATAGTTATGCCTAACTAATTTTTTAATTAGTATTTAATATGTATATAAATTTATAAAAGAAATAAAAACAAATTATGCTTACAAATAAAAGCTCATGCATATAAAAATCAAAACAATTAAAAAAATCTATACTTTGGATTTTAAATTCAAATCAAATTCAAAATCTAATATCAAGTTATAAATACAAATTAAATTTGAAATAATAATGCTATTTTTATTCAAAGTCTAATTGTAAAAACAATACAATATTAATATTGTTTTTTTAGAAATAACTCATTATCAATTTAAAATAATTATAAAAGAAATTATTTCTTTATTAATAAATTACCTATGTTATTAAGTTATATTTTAAAAAGAAAATAAAACAAACCTTTTTGTTAATTAATTTTAAATTTAAAACTTAAGCCAAAATCATTTTAAATATTTAAACATCTTCCTTAACAATTTAAAATCATGTACTTATTTATTAAATAGTTTTGAAAAACTTATTATTAAATTAAATCAAAATTTCTAAATTATTAATATATACATTATAATTTTAAATCAAGATTAATTTATTAAATTTAAACCAAGATTATTTATTCAATATCTTTGAAAAGCTGTATACAAATTTCCAAATTAATAAAATTATTAGAATTAGAAAATATGCTTTATTTATTAAATTTTAAAACAAAGCTAATCTATTTACAATATAAACCATATATTTATATTACAAATAGAAACCAATTTATTAGCTGTAAAAGATAAAATCTACCAATTTAATATTTATTAAAAAAGATTATTAAATCAATCTGAATTATTGTGAACAAAATTATCAATATCAATTTAATTTTTAATATAGATTATTAAATTGATATTGTCAAAAATTCCAGGATGTTACAATCCTTCCCCCTTAAAAGAATTTCGTCCCCAAAATTTAAAAAAAGGTAATTTAATAATCTCATTAAAGATTTAATTTTAAAACACAAGCATATATCAAACATATGCCAACCACCATAACAACCAATTCATCCAATCAAACAAATCTTACTATCCAGACAAAATTCTGGATAGAATTTCCTCAACTTTCCCCAAGTATAAACACCGGGATACTCGCTTTACAGAATTCAAACAATCAACACTACTAAGCTTCAGAACTCCTACTCAAATAGATCTACAAAATAAGATAGGATATCAGACTACAGACGAGTCTGACTCAATAATCAAAACTCCCGAACTGCTGGTTCCAAAACCAAAGATAGATCGTACACGTATTCCCTTAGAGTTGCGTGAAACTCATCGAATCCCAGTTATCCAAACTGCCAATTCAATCATAAAGATCAATCACTTATTCTCACAAGAACACAGAAAAGATCCAAAACATTTCAGGGCTAGCTTCCCAGCTTTACCCAATCTTGTAGCTCCTTTTTTGATCGGAGAAAACTTATCCAAATCAAATCTCCGACTTCAGAATTCAAATTCCTCCGTCTCTTATCCACAAAAATCTCGAGACGATCCTGAGTTGCCTACATCCTTACTGATTAGCTCAACCCTCGCTGATGCCTCTAAAACAAACTAGACTAATCAAATCAACAAAATGATCCCCTCAAGATCAACCAAGATCAAGAACACAAAATCTACTCCTCAAATATCAAAAGAAAACAACTTGTGACGACCGCTCATGACTCCCGCATCAAAACAATGGAATAGTGCGCTGAAAGGCGTGCCAGGTAGCCATGGACGATAGTCAGGGTAAAATAAAACAGCAAACTCTGTCGTACAACTCACAGCGCATGGATAAAATACAATAGAGAAATATATAGTGAAGCCCCATAACAGAAAAATCATCATATAAGCATCGTAGTAGTTTTATACAAACGTATGAATCATCCATACATCCAAGCCTCACTACATAACACTCAATCAGATACAACAGCGGAACACCCAGTACATATAGTAAGAAAACTAATATGCAAAGCCTCCTGCTCGTCTTCGTCATTCTCAGCGTAGATCTCTAAGAACAGCACCTGTCACCTGCTACCTAGTCTGCTCATCCCAACATGGATGAACAGCCCAAGGTAATAAGAGGAGACATAAAACCTTGAGTCAGACAAAGTCTTAGTGAGCAGTAAATCAACTATCAAACATACCAAAAGAGCATAAAGGATAAAGGAATATGAACCAAACCATCCCACTCCACCTCTTTCTACAGTGATAGCCCCCAGATACACACCAAAGAGAAGTAAGCATAACATAGCAGATAATTAAGGTAAAGCAATAATCACTCGAGTCAAGGGCGATGTTATCCAAATACAAACCCCCAAGGCCTAAACCAAGATCAGATAAGCACCTAGAAAATACCGCTCTTGAGACCGAATGATGATACAACCAAACGTCCAAACATCCATGACTCTGGCTATCACTGTTATCCTTACTTCGATTTTACCGTTGATTGAATGACCATCCGTCAAGGGCTAATGGTAACCCCGGTTCCAGACATAACTCCGCACACTGCCTTGTGCCTAGGACTTATCTACTTTGCCCAGAGTACTCGACTACCTACCTGTAGTCTTTTGGTTGTCCCGACTACCTACCTGTAGTCGTTATGGGCACCCCATGTACTCTTGCTTTTGAGCATGCTAGAACCTTCAACAACGATGAGATCCAAGCCTCCTAGTCATCCTCCTTGACGACTATCCTCATACTAGCTCAAGCTACCTCTCGAGCAATCCATTATCAACCAACTCGAACCATCCCTCGAGTTATCAACATGCTTGGAATGATCCCTGCCTGGATTACGCCAAGTCTACATCACATCATACTTCGCTTTATTACACCATAGCAAAGTCTCAACTCAACAACATGGTTTGCCTCATCGCATCATGGCAAAGTTCCATCTCAACATCATTCAATCCATACATATGAGCTTCCACATCCGCCACATATGCCTTTAGCAGCTTTCACCATTCAACAGCCTCTTCTGTAGCTTTTGAATCATCTTTGACCATACTTGTCCAAATCTATCAACTAGATAGCTCATTCACAACAATTAATCAAGGCAAACATTAATCCAAACAAATAAGTATTCAATCAAGATCTAATTAGGCATTCATAACTACAATGGCAATTTCGTAAATAAATGAGCATAGAACTAACATACATGAATCATGGGTTTTTAGCATAGATCTAGCAAATATAAAACATGGGTTTTGTTTCTATAACTTAATAAATGAGCTTGCATAGGTAAACATCTTCCCAAACAATGGATCTATACTTGGATCTAAGGAAAATGCACAAAATCACTATCTACAACACTCCAACAAACTACCAATCCAATATACTCCTTTGGGTCCGCGTGAGAGATAACTACCACTCACCAAATCACCCAAACACCTCAAAAACTAATCACTACAGATCTGGACAGCGAAGATCAAGGCTTGATCCGGCAATATCTCGCTTCAATCGATGAAATCTAGCTCGAACGGATGAAGATCTTCAACTTTGGCTCTTGGATCTTCGATCTTGATCTTCGATCTTGGATGGATGTTAGAACTAGATTGGAATGGAGAAAAGAAGATGAAGAAATGTTGTAGTCGAGTTTCCAAAATGGCAGCACTTCGTCGCTTCAAAAACCGGTGCCAAAAAGTGAGCCAAACCCCCCTATTTATAGGCTGAATCAACCTTAGATCGCCCAAGGTCTTAACTCGGAGTTCGCTATTAGGTCGTTACCGACCTAAAAAGACTCCGACCTAACATAGGTCGCTGCCGACCTATGCCCTTCTACGACCTAAAACACACGTGCCTTAACCATCCCACCGACCTAACGGCTTATCCCTAGTGCCGACCTAAAGACTTAAACAGGTCTCCGACCTATCGATATAACTCGTAGCTCCTTAAGCCGGTATCCCCCCTTAACGTGTTATCCCGGTGACTTTGCTAGCTCGGCATCTCCACTAAGCCGATCACCACTAAGTCGGTCAACCCCTTAACTCGGCCATAACTCTAAACCATTAGCTCTTAGGTCGGTCACTCCCCTTAGGTCGGTCCAATCCTTAACCTGTTAACTCCTATAGCTCGGCCACTTCCTTAGGTTGGTCATACGAGCTAACCCTTAATTCGTACACAACTCATCCCATGGCTCGAACAAGACTCAGGCTAGAGACAACATAACCAATCCTTCGACCTGTAAATTCTACAATATATCAACACGTAAAATACGGGTCGTTACATTCTCTCCCCCTTAGGAATTTCGCCCCCGAAATTCCAAGCAAACAACAGCAATCAAAGATAATCCGCATGCCTACCATCCATAGCAATCAACAAACCATGCATCCAATTCTAGCCTAGCATGCAGAATTCTAAGGCTTAGAACAAGCTACAAATTCATGAGATGTCACGACACTTTAGGGCCATACCTCGAAGAGTCCGGGATGAGCTGCCTTCATCCTCTCTTCCTCTTCCCACGTACAGTCGTTAACATCATCACTCCATTGTACCTTGAGCAACGTAATCGTCTTCCTCCTAAGCTGTTTCGTATCGGTTTCAACAATACGAAGCGGCTTACGAGGTTTCGTACCCACTGGATCAACCTCCAAATCTTCACAGCTATCAGCAGAAACCACTGTAGTTGGATCATGCACAAACTTCCATAGATAAGATACATGAAAAACATTGTGCACACCCGCCATCTTTTCCGGTAACTTTAATCTATAAGCGAGCTTTCCAATTCGCTCTATAATCGGGAATGGTCCAACAAATCTCGGAGTTAACTTTCCTTTCTTTCCGAATCTAATAGCACTCTTTAATGGAGAAATCTTCACAAAAACCATCTCACCTACGTCGAATTCCAAATCCTTACGACGATTATCGGCATAACTTTTCTGACGATCTTGGGCTGCTTTCATTCGTTGCCGAATGATCTCTATACAATCCGAAGTCTGTCGAATCATCTCTGGCCCAAGTATCAGCTTTTCTCCAGTTTCCAACCAACATGTCGGAGAGTTACACGGTCTTCCATATAATGCCTCATATGGTGCCATACCAATGCTCGACTGATAACTGTTGTTATATGCAAATTCCACCAAATGAAGGTGATCTTCCCATGATCCTCCGAAGTCCAAAACACAAGCTCTGAGAAGATCTTCCAAAACTCGGTTAACTCTCTCAGTTTGACCATCTGTTTGAGGGTGATAAGCTGTACTCAAACACAACTCAGTTCCCAAAACTTCGTGGAAGCTCTTCCAAAATCTACTAGTGAACAATGGGTCTCGATCGCTCACTATACTCTTCGGAATACCATGGAATCGAACTATCCACTTAACATACAACTCAGCCAACTTCGATGCAGTCCTAGTTGATCGAACAGGAATGAACCTTGCACTCTTGGTCAAACGATCTACTATGACCCAAATCCCTTCATTTCCCGCCCTTGTCCTAGGTAGACCATCGATAAAATCCATCGACACTTGCTCCCACTTCCATGTAGGAACCTCTAATGGCTGAAGTAATCCACTGGGCTTCTTCTGCTCAGCTTTCACTAACTGACAGTTCATACACTTGGAAATAAAATTTCCAACATCTTTCTTCATGCCTTCCCAGTAGTAAGTTCTCTTCATATCCCGATACATCTTATTTCCACCTGGATGAATTGTCAACTTAGAGTGATGACCTTCCCTCAGAACTTCATCTCTCAATCCATTAATGTCGGGAACAACCAATCGTCCTTGCTTCCGAAGCCAACCCTCTCGATCGACCTCAAATCCCTTATTCTTCTCTGGGTCCAATCCGGATTCCAAATCTTGGATAATCTTAACAAGCCTATCATCTCTCTTTTGGTTCTCGCCAATCCTTTCCACAAGAGTAGGTCTTATCGACAAGTTTGCCAACATTTCAGGTTCCAACTCACATCTGGGCCTGAAATCAAATCCAGCCAAATACTCAAGGTTCTTCCATTCCGAAAACATGGCTCCCAAACCTGCATGTCTTCGACTTAACGCATCAGCCACCGCGTTACCTTTTCCCGGAGTATAGGCTATACCAAAATCATAAGATGCTAAGAACTCTAGCCATCTTTGCTGTCGAAGATTCAAATCCTTTTGGGAGAACAGATACTTCAACGACTTATGATCTGTAAATAACTCAAATCTAACTCCCAATAGATAGTGTCTCCATATCTTCAAAGCAAACACAATCGCCGCTAACTCCAAATCATGAGTCGGATAATTCCTTTCATGCGGCTTCAGTTGTCGACTAGCATACGCAACAACTTTATCCTTCTACATTAGCACTGCTCCAAGTCCAGTGCCACATGCATCGGCGTAAACCACCATCTCTTCATTCCCACTTGGAATAGTCAAAACAGGAGCACTTGTCAGTCGCTCTTTCAGGGTTACGAAAGCTTGCTCACACTTATCATCCCATCTGAACACTTGGTTCTTCTTCGTCAATCCTGTCAACGGTGCAGCTATCTTGGAAAAGTCTTTGATAAACCGACGATAATATCCTGCTAATCCAAGAAAACTCCTCATATCAGATGCATTCTTAGGTCTAACCCAATCCTGGATTGCTGCCACCTTAGCGGGATCAACCGCTATTCCATTTCCCGAGATAACATGGCCTAAGAACCTCACTTCACTCTTCCAGAAGCGACACTTCGAAAACTTAGCCTTCAGCTGATGTTTCCGTAAGATCCCCAAAACAATCCTCAAGTGTGTCTTGTGCTCTTCCTCAGTTCTGGAATAAATCAGAATATCATCCACGAACACAAGTACGAACTTATTCAACTGATCTCTGAACACTCTATTCATAAGATCCACAAAATATGCTGGTGCGTTAATCAATCCAAACGGCATTACCAGCCACTCATAAAAACCGGATGGTGTCCTGAAAGCAGTCTTCGGCACACTATCCTTAGCCACTCTCAACTGGTGAAATCCCGTTGCCAAATCCATCTGAGAAAACACCTTGGCCTCGTGAAGCTGATCAAACAAGTCATCTATTCTCGGCAATGGATACTTATTCTTCTTAGTCAACTTATTCAGCTCACGATAATCCACACACAACCTCAACGATCCATCCGCTTTGGTTGCGAACACAACTGGTGCACCCCATTCGGACACACTTCTCCGAATGAATCCTTTCTGCAAAAGGTCTTCAACCTGCACCCTCAACTCTAGCTGCTCCCTAGGCGCCATCCGCCTAAGAGGCATCACAACAGGTCTGGCTCCCTCAACAAGATCGATACGAAACTCGATCTCCCTATGCGGCGGCAACCCTTTGACTTCGTCAAAGACATCCTCGAATCCATTCACAATAGGCACTGATGACAGTCCATCCCGTGGAACAACCAGCGAATACATGAAGCTCATGAAGACGCCTTCCTCATGCTTACATCGTATCACAACCTTTCGCCCTTCCACATTCCCGACTGTCACCTCAAGCCTCTCACAATCAATCCTTGCCGCATATTTCCTAAGCCAGTCCATACCCAAAATAATTCCGAACCCCGCAAAGTTCAGAACAAAGCAATCACAATCAAACGAGCAATCATGACTCGACACAATCAGACCACGGCATATCATACACAAACATGACGAACCCCTAACCGGATTAGTCACAACCAATGGCCTATCAACAATATCCGGTTTCAAACCTAACCGGCCTACCAAATCATTACAAACAAAAGAATGCGACGCTCCAGTATCAAACAACACTCTAACTGGAACACCACAGATAGAAAGAGTACCTTGAACCACCACACTCTTCCCCTTTTCTTCAGCAGTAGGGGCTTTTGAAGATGACGGCACAACTCCCAAAGCATAAGCTTGCACAATCTGCCTATCTTTCCTCGGCTCTGGGCAATCCTTCTTGATATGTCCCAGCTTATCACAGTTATAACATTTTCCCGGCACCTTGGGATTCTTACAATCTTTGTAAAGATGGCCCTTCTGTTGGCAGTTATAACAAGTCACTTCGCCTTTCGGCTTCTTCTGGCCATCCTTACCCTTCTGTTGCTGCTGCTTCCTCCTCTTGTTGCCACTCTGGTGTGGTTTAGATCCTTCCCTGGTTACAGAAACAACAGAACTTTCCTTAGGAAACAAACTCTCATGCCTGAGGGCTTTCTCCACAAGCTTCTCAAATGGATCGTCCAAATGATCCACCAACTGCCTCCCAAGATAAGCATCCAAACCAGTCACAAACTTCTCATTCTTCTGATAAGGAGAATCAATATACGATCTAGCATACTTGGACAAAGCTTCGAACTCAGAAATATACTCAAGAACTGGTCTCCCACCTTGCTTGAGCTCTACAAACCTCTTGAACAAAACAGACTTCTGAGCCGTAGAGATGAACTTGGCTTCAAATCTAACTTGGAATTGCTCCCAAGTGATCTCTTCTTCTGGAGTATCGATGGTGATAGAATTCCACCAATCAGCAGCTCTTCCCTGAAGCTGTCTCGATGCAAGCTTCCTCTTAGTTGCATCCTCAATCCCTAAGTCACCAAAGATTCTTCGACATGCATCAATCCATCTCTGCACCTCAATGGTCGACTCCGTCCCCAAGAAAGCTTTTCCTCCAAGAGCAGTATAATCCTTACAAAGCTTAGCAAAATCCACCGGCCTTGGAGCTTGGACTTGAACTCCCACATCCACTGATGATCCTGAAGCTGGTATCCTTCTCATGATCGAAGTCATCATCGCTTCGAACATAGTTCCATAATCAACAGCTCCTTCATTAGCACGGCTTTCCCTTGCAGCTGGTCTCCCTCTTCGACTCATCCTTAATATCTGTAATAAGAATGATTAGAACACCTTAAGAAACAACTGCATAAGGAGTTCAAATCCTTCTAAACTACTATATTATATATAGTAATCACCCATCAAAATACAATTACGTCTCTCATACGTACTACGTCAGCGAGCGTTGGCTAAAATCGATTAACCAAAGCTCTGATACCAAATGCGACGACCGCTCATGACTCCCGCATCAAAACAATGGAATAGTGCGCTGAAAGGCGTGCCAGGTAGCCATGGACGATAGTCAGGGTAAAATAAAACAGCAAACTCTATCGTACAACTCACAGCGCATGGATAAAATACAATAGAGAAATATATAGTGAAGCCCCATAACAGAAAAATCATCATATAAGCATCGTAGTAGTTTTATACAAACGTATGAATCATCCATACATCCAAGCCTCACTACATAACACTCAATCAGATACAACAGCGGAACACCCAGTACATATAGTAAGAAAACTAATATGCAAAGCCTCCTGCTCGTCTTCGTCATTCTCAGCGTAGATCTCTAAGAACAGCACCTGTCACCTGCTACCTAGTCTGCTCATCCCAACATGGATGAACAGCCCAAAGTAATAAGAGGAGACATAAAACCTTGAGTCAGACAAAGTCTTAGTGAGCAGTAAATCAACTATCAAACATACCAAAAGAGCATAAAGGATAAAGGAATATGAACCAAACCATCCCACTCCACCTCTTTCTACAGTGATAGCCCCCAGATACACACCAAAGAGAAGTAAGCATAACATAGCAGATAATTAAGGTAAAGCAATAATCACTCGAGTCAAGGGCGATGTTTTCCAAATACAAACCCCCAAGGCCTAAACCAAGATCAGATAAGCACCTAGAAAATACCGCTCTTGAGACCGAATGATGATACAACCAAACGTCCAAACATCCATGACTCTGGCTATCACTGTTATCCTTACTTCGATTTTACCGTTGATTGAATGACCATCCGTCAAGGGCTAATGGTAACCCCGGTTCCAGACATAACTCCGCACACTGCCTTGTGCCTAGGACTTATCTACTTTGCCCAGAGTACTCGACTACCTACCTGTAGTCTTTTGGTTGTCCCGACTACCTACCTGTAGTCGTTATGGGCACCCCATGTACTCTTGCTTTTGAGCATGCTAGAACCTTCAACAACGATGAGATCCAAGCCTCCTAGTCATCCTCCTTGACGACTATCCTCATACTAGCTCAAGCTACCTCTCGAGCAATCCATTATCAACCAACTCGAACCATCCCTCGAGTTATCAACATGCTTGGAATGATCCCTGCCTGGATTACGCCAAGTCTACATCACATCATACTTCGCTTTATTACACCATAGCAAAGTCTCAAATCAACAACATGGTTTGCCTCATCGCATCATGGCAAAGTTCCATCTCAACATCATTCAATCCATACATATGAGCTTCCACATCCGCCACATATGCCTTTAGCAGCTTTCACCATTCAACAGCCTCTTTTGTAGCTTTTGAATCATCTTTGACCATACTTGTCCAAATCTATCAACTAGATAGCTCATTCACAACAATTAATCAAGGCAAACATTAATCCAAACAAATAAGTATTCAATCAAGATCTAATTAGGCATTCATAACTACAATGGCAATTTCGTAAATAAATGAGCATAGAACTAACATACATGAATCATGGGTTTTTAGCATAGATCTAGCAAATATAAAACATGGGTTTTGTTTCTATAACTTAATAAATGAGCTTGCATAGGTAAACATCTTCACAAACAATGGATCTATACTTGGATCTAAGGAAAATGCACAAAATCACTATCTACAACACTCCAACAAACTACCAATCCAATATACTCCTTTAGGTCCGCGTGAGAGATAACTACCACTCACCAAATCACCCAAACACCTCAAAAACTAATCACTACAGATCTGGACAGCGAAGATCAAGGCTTGATCTGGCAATATCTCGCTTCAATCGATGAAATCTAGCTCGAACGGATGAAGATCTTCAACTTTGGCTCTTGGATCTTCGATCTTGATCTTCGATCTTGGATGGATGTTAGAACTAGATTGGAATGGAGAAAAGAAGATGAAGAAATGTTGTAGTCGAGTTCCCAAAATGGCAGCACTTCGTCGCTTCAAAAACCGGTGCCAAAAAGTGAGCCAAACCCCCGCTATTTATAGGCTGAATCAACCTTAGATCGCCCAAGGTCTTAACTCGGAGTTCGCTATTAGGTCGTTACCGACCTAAAAAGACTCCGACCTAACATAGGTCGCTGCCGACCTATGCCCTTCTACGACCTAAAACACACGTGCCTTAACCATCCCACCGACCTAACGGCTTATCCCTAGTGCCGACCTAAAGACTTAAACAGGTCTCCGACCTATCGATATAACTCGTAGCTCCTTAAGCCGGTATCCCCCCTTAACGTGTTATCCCGGTGACTTTGCTAGCTCGGCATCTCCACTAAGCCGATCACCACTAAGTCGGTCAACCCCTTAACTCGGCCATAACTCTAAACCATTAGCTCTTAGGTCGGTCACTCCCCTTAGGTCGGTCCAATCCTTAACCTGTTAACTCTTATAGCTCGGCCACTTCCTTAGGTTGGTCATACGAGCTAACCCTTAATTTGTACACAACTCATCCCATGGCTCGAACAAGACTCAGGCTAGAGACAGCATAACCAATCCTTCGACCTGTAAATTCTACAATATATCAACACGTAAAATACGGGTCGTTACACAACTTCTCCTATTCGGAAAAGAAAAGCAGATGCACTTCCAAACTGCTTCCGCTGCATAACTCTGATCCAAAGTAGATGAAAATGCTGAAGAAGAACACGAGCACAAACTAGACAACACATCCCAGAAATATGGTTCATCTGATCTATAAAGAAAATCTCAAAAGTTTCTCCAAAACCCTTAGCTGCTCCACCAACTCAATCTCTAGGAACCATCCTTCTACTAAGCTGAACCACCGGTAGCACTCCTGGAATTCTAGTCGATAAGGAAAATCAATCTCCAGATGCAGAAAAACCTCTGACTTCTGTGAAGACATCTGGAAAATCTCCAACAACCCAAGAGAATGCTCAACCATCGCAAGTCACTTTTACGATTTAATCCAGACCAAATATCAAAAGAAAAATGTTCTCCCTTTACCAAACAGAGCAGCTTACACTTAACTAGCCAATCCACCGAAGATACTGTCCACTATGCTGCTTCTGAATTCCACCTTCAGAAAACTGCTAAGCCAGAAGACTTCCTGCCGACACAAAGAACACTCCGAGCTGCACTGCTGACATAGATGCAAAAGACTTCCTAGTCCAAAGCTCTTCGAGAAACTCGGACCACAAAGTAAACTGAAACACCATGCTGAACACAGCCACAACATCGAAGCAGACTCACTTCCTTAAACTTGCTCCAAAGAAAACTTCTTCAGAAACATCCATAGTCACTGCATCTCATCACGCAGCTACTACTTCCTGAGGTATCAAGATACCATCACTCGCTACTGCCCAACCAACGGATCCAAATTCTACTCATCCAACTTCTAAAATAGACTCCGAACCTTAACAGGTTTCCTTCAGAGATTGATGAAATCCTAACATCACTACAAAGCTCACTCGAGACGGTATTAGGTCTAGAGTCTCGACAAATGCACTTCCAACTTCAAACTTCAAACTCCAACCAATGGTAGTCGTGTTACACACACCACTACCCCATCTACCTTTATCACTCATATTGGAAAACCCGAACAGGTAACCCAACAGATAGGTAGAAATAAATATATATATATATATATATATATATATATATATATTTAAAATTACAAATATGCTCTCTCAAGATAGACACCACTCCAGACCCTAGGTATTCACTCAACCTAATGCTCTGATACCAAATGAGACGACACGACTTTCTCACCATAGAAAACCGTATCACCTTGAAGAAAGAAAGGGATAGAAAAGAGAAAAGAAAGAGAAGAAAGAAGAAACAACATCAGAATCTCAACAGCGGAACGAATAAATTATATTAATAACATAAATATTACATAGTTTACAACCATTATCAGAGTTACACAGATTACATATCACATTCAAGACAGTTATAAACACCTGTCTAGTTATACAACTCAATACAGTATAAAGAAAACTACTCAGAGAAATCAACACAGCGGAATTCTATATATCTACACGCAGAAGCTTCCTGCTCCATTGCTCCTCCACAATTCGTCAAAGCCAACCTGAATCCCTTGGCTACTTGTAAAATTTTGAGTACCCAAGAGTTTAAGAAAACAGAAGATAAACTCCGGGTCAGACATGGGTCTAGTTTGAGTAACAGGTCAAGGTTGCTTAACTTTCAAAAACCTTTTGAAAAGAAAGGTATCACGTAAGACTTCCCACACATAAACATGGAAAAGTTTTTACCTTACGCTAACCAAAACATTTGATAGGAAATCTGGTGATATTATAATAGATCTAGGGTTTTCAAGTAAATATGAAATAGTCGAAATTGTTACATGATTAAATTCTAGCTACTAGCCACAAAAGTGGGTAATACAATAAAATCCGGCGGCACTTATTGGATTTTGGATTCCATACAATGGCAGAGCTACCGGGGTACCGCCCGTCACAGTACGTGGCCTAGATCAACGTACCGAGGATCACTCCCAATCCCCTGTAACACAAGGTTAGAACCATCCCTTACAAGACAGTCCCGAACAAGACAACCCCGACAGTTGGAGCTCACAACCGTCCACACAGCCGAAATAAAAGGGACCTCTATACAGGGGAAAATCTCGTCCTACTTGGGCATGACCCACTTAGCCTTGCTGCACCTCCCTTGTTTTAGCCATTCCTGGTTGATGAGGCTTGAGGCTACGATTACCTTTAATAAGAACACATCACTTAGAATGCTCATCGTCCACCTGACGATGTTCTCAAAGCATTCAATCCATACAAGTTCGTTCCGGGCTCGAACGAAACCGAAGGCATTATCTCGTTACACTCATTTTGGAATCACCCTCAGAGTTAACGACGATAACCCTTGCACTCTGAATCTTCATCTTCACTTGAGATTCACGACCTATCGTTAATTTGGATCGATGTGGTTTTCGGATATCCAAATATGGAAACCCGATCCCAGTCTCATCAAAATCCAAAACGTGTCTTTTAAGGCCAAGTTGTTTTAAAATTTAAATCAATTCAATTATCTATATACACACAGATATATAACTCACAAATCATAATAGATAATCAACATTATCTTTAAATAAACATATTATCCACATTATCATTATAAACAAATAGTCCATACTATCATCAAAATAGATAATCTATATTATCATCACAATGCAACCAAAGCATTCATATCACACAACATCACTAATCTCATATTTGAGATCACAAAACATTCAAGGCAATCAACATCATCCATTCATACATAAGCAAAGATTTACTTAATCACAATATAATTAATTTAAAGTGAATTAAATTAATTACTTTAATCTCTAATTAATTTAAAGTGAATTAAATTAATTACTTCATCTTTAAAAATCTTTCTTACATAACCATTTAATTGATTACAAATCAATTAATTAATAATTCAAATTAATCACTTTAATTAATCACCCTTAATTAATTATCCTTAATTACATTCAAGTAATTATTCTTCACAAATTAATTATCCTTAACCAAAAACAGTAATTAACCTTTAATTACTTCAATTAATTAATTAATTATAATTAATTACATTAATCCTTAATTAATTACATTAATTAATTACACCAATTAATTACTTATCATTGATTAATTAATCTTAATTAATCAACTTTAATTATATCATTAATTATACTAATTAATGATCTCTAATTGCATTTTAATTAATTACTTTATTTAAATTAATTACATTAAGTAATTAATCCATAATTATTAATCACTCCAGAATAATCTCATTCAGTAATTAACTAACCTTAATTTCTTCATTAAAATAAATTAATTGTTCCTTAATTGATTTCTTAATTAATCCCTTGATTAATTACAAAGTAATTATACTCCAAATTACTTCCATTCTTGGATCATCTTCAATTAACTACATCCTGTAATTACCAATCAATTACTTCACTAAGTAATTCCAATCCATTAATTACATTAACTAATTATCATCAAATCATTCAGTGTTTAAAAATTAATTAAACTTAATTAATCAATTTAAACAATCACATTAAACTAAATTAATTACGTTAAGTAATTAATTTCTTAATTACTTTCATTAAGTGATTGCACTTAAACAATTCACAAATGATTATCATTAAATTAATTAATCTAATTAATTATTAAAAATTAACCACATTAAATTAATTGTTGAATAATCCTGGTTAATGACCTTCATTAACCATTAACAATTTATTTAATTACTTCCTTAAGTTATTAACTTAGATTAACCATTGTTAATCACAAATTAATTATCTTTAATTATCCATTAATTAAAGTCTAATTATTTAATTAATTAAATGTTAACTGTAACTTAATTAATCCTTAATTATTTAATTAATTAACCTTGATTATAATTTGATTACTTAATTAATGAATCTTCAATCATTAGTTAATAATCTAATTAATGATCTTAATTACAAATTGATTAACCCTTAATCAATTATTTATTAATCCCTAATCAATTAATTAATTAAAGTAACTAATTATTCCTTAATTACTCCATTAATTTAATAAATTTCAAAACATTAAATCTTAATTTAATTTTAAGATAAAAACATTTATTAATTATGACTAATTTGTCATTAATAAATACATTTGAAATCAATCTACTTAAAACTTTTCTTTCAAATTTCATTTTTAATTTAAGATTTAAAAATGAATATAAATTGACTTTAAACAAAGCTTAAAGACAATTCAAAACTTTTAATTCACATGTTAAAGTAATATTCACTTCTTAAAGAAGATCAAAAGAAATTTAAAACCAAATTAATGTTTAAATTCAAACCATAGTTAAAAAATTCACTTTAATATTCAGTTTGTTTAAACCATTTTAAATTTGAAAACTTCTTTTTATTACAAAATTGGAATGCATATTAAATTTCTGATTGCAGATAAATCTTTAGATTTAAAAACCTATTTACAAATTAAATCTTCATTTTAAAAATTCAGCTTCTTAAACATTTCTAAAGTTGTTAAATCAATTCAAATTTAAAAGCTTCCTTTTATTTGAAAACTGAGATTTAAACTTAACTCTAGCTTGAAAAGTATAGATTTAAAACATATCTTAAACTTTATTTTTCATTTTAAACTCAGCTTTTAAATTTTATTTAAAATTTAAAAACCGATCATCTGGTTTCTGTTGAAACCTGTAAAAATTAACTAACCCGAGACACAACCTATACGCTTCGAGTCTACAACCCATCTTCCCCGTGTAAATCACCCTACTGCTTCGACAACTCACAAAATCAACTCGAGCAAAAACCATCATCACCAAACTTCATCAGAAAACAGGGCCGTGCACATGCACGTTGCCGACCATCATCTCCGATCATCAGAGATGATCGTCCCACATTTAAAAACTCTCCATCACCTCAACGTGATCATCAGGTCGAACTCAAATCCTCGAAATCAAATTCGAGTACCAATTTCCAAACCTGGAAACACAATCAGGTTCCCCCTTCAAAACCTGTTAATACCACAATCTCGCCGCTCCGACCACCTGAAGGTCAGTAACTCCGGCCTCGACTTCAACCACGAACCAACTACCAATTCCCATAAACTTACCGCACTCGATCAACTATACTAACCGTAATGATCGATTCTTCAAACCTATTAAAAACTAGGGTTTAAAAAGAATTCTCAAAGCTGCACCTTCCACAATGATTTCCATCACCAACAATGATTTTTCTAGCGACACCCAACCCTCCTCTATCACCTGGAAGAACCCCGAGTCCTCACCATTCATAGATCATCGGAAATTTCAATTAATCCCATTTTAGTTCAATACAAAACTGCACCCTTATCCTATTCCTAAAATTCCTAATTCTTGATTTAAAAATCATGTTTTTGTTAATGCTTTTGATTTATAAAACTGGATTTACAAATTAGAGGGTTTAAGTATTACTTAATTTGACATGCACAGAGTTGTTTTTGGTCTACAGAGACAACAAGCTAACTTTTAACTTACTTAATTTTTTTAAAAACTTAACCTATGTTAAAGCAAACAATATTTGTTTGTGAATTAGATCCTATCATAACTAGATCAATAGGTAAGGATTTTTAAAAAAAAATTAAGCTTGAAAACAAGACAGAACAGAATACATCATGCATACAAATAATATCTACTTCATACATTTACTTATAAACACATACCATACTTATTCATTTCAACTATAAGCATGCAAACAATTTTTAAACTTTAAATTAAAAAAAGGTTACTCACAATTTTTAGAAGAAGGCAGAGCTTCCATTTGAAATGCCTTTGAACTTTAAAACTGCATTTCCCCTTAGATTTAAAACTTGGGTGCTTCCCAGATTTTGAAAACACCTTTATTTTGATACTATTAAGACTGCAGTTGCTTTTGTCAGATTTATGACTGCTTGCATGCTTCCAGATTGCAGAGAAAAATGATGCAGGCTACATAATTGAAGAGGTGCTACAGGGATTTGAAATTCGCAGGTTTGTTTGCAGAACCCATTTTCCAGATTTTATAAAAATGCAGGTTTGCTTTTTGAAGATGATTACTGACTTTTGATAATGAGGAGTTTTGATTTTGTATTGAACATGATTTCTGGATTTTATTTCTTTAGTTTTCAGGTGGCATGTAGAACAAATTTCCAGATTACGGAAAAATGCAGATTTGGAATTTGCAGGTTTTCGATATGAGGAATTTTACTGATGCACGAGAAAGGTCGGTGTTTTCTTTTATTAGGAAATGAGAAAAAGAAACAAGAGTGATTTTTTTTTACTTATATAGGCATATTTTCAGATTTTATAAAATAAAAGAAAATTAAAACAAAATGTGACACTTGTATAAATTTCAACATTTGTCAATTTAGTATGTTTATCTTTTAACATTTGTTATATGATGCTTAGGAAATCAACACTTGTCCCTTTAAAAGTAATTTGTATTTTAATTTAAATGTTAATATAATAGTTACGCCTAATTAATTTGTTAATTAGTATTTAATATGTATATAAATTTATAAAAGAAGTAAAAACAAATTATGCTTACAAATGAAAGCTCATGCATATAAAAATCAAAACAATTAAAAAATCTATACTTTGAATTTTAAATTCAAATCGAATTCAAAATCTAATATCAAGTTCTAAATACAAATTAAATTTGAAATAACAATGTTATTTTTATTCAAAATCTAATTGTAAAAACAATACATTATTAGTATTGTTTTTTTTAGAAATAACTCATTATCGATTTAAAATAATTATAAAAGATATTATTTCTTTATTTATAAATTACCTATGTTATTAAGCTATATTTTAAAAAGAAAACAAAACAAACCTTTTTGTTAATTAATTTTAAATTTAAAACTTGAGAACAAAATCATTTTAAATATTTAAACATCTTCCTTAATAATTTAAAATCATATACTTATTTATTAAATAGTTTTGAAAAATTTATTATTAAATTAAATCAAAATTTCCAAATTATTAATATATACATTAGAATTTTAAATCAAGATTAATTTATTAAATTTAAACCAAGATTATTTATTCAATAACTTTGAAAAGCTTTATACAAATTTCCAAATTAATAAAAATATTAGAATTAGAAAATATGCTTTATTTATTAAATTTTAAAACAAAGCTAATCTATTTACAATATAAACCATATATTTATATTATAAATAGAAACCAATTTATTACCTGTAAAAGATAAAATCAACCAATTTAATATTTATTAAAGAAGGTTATTAAATCAATTTGAATTATTATTAACAAAATTATCAATATCAATTTAATTTTTAATATATAGTATTTAATTGATATTGTCAAAAAATTTGGGATGTTACATTAACTTAACCGAATTTTACCTAAAATCTCGAATTCAAGGGCGCTTCTTGCTTATACCACTTTCCTTGCCCGCGACAACAAATTGGGGAGGTGTCGAGCTTCGTTATGGAGAAGGTAGGATGGGTCACGACATTGGTGTGCGCGAGGACTAGACAAAGGCGCCCTAGTTTGGCGTGGCCGTGCATGTAGGCTGGTGGAAAATGCGACACTTGGAGGAGGCAAGGTATGGGCAAGAGGCGAACAATAGTGGGGTGCTCGATTTAAGATTGGGCATCGCATTTGGGGTTGTACGGAAGAAGGCATGTGAGCGACCACAAATTGATGAACTCCGATCGCATATTGACAATCGCAACAGGGCAGAGTGGGTTTGCCACTGTTCAATGTATTTTGGAGAAAGGGTGCAGACAAAGCTTGATGGGTATCGCAATGTAGGCATCGACGTGGGGTGAATGTTGGTGGTGGTTTCGTGATGTCATGTGGAATGGTGGACGAAATGTTGGAGGTGGAGCGGTGAAGGCGACGTTGTGCACGACAGCGATGGATGGCCGAACTCTAGTGTTGTGCGATCGAAGTACTAGACTCAACAAGCTCGACTTTTGAACAGCCTGGTTTTCTTTTCCCGCATAAGCATGATGGAAGTGGGTAGTCGTCCAGTCTAGGTAATGTGCTGTTAATAATTTCAATTAATTTAAATAATTTTATTTAATTAAAACGATCCTTATTTAAATTGTTTTAATATTTTAGATAATTACTTAAAAATATTTTAAAACAACAATTTATTATTCTTTAAAAATACTTACTCTATATATATATATATATATATAGGTTTGAAATGATCGTAATTTATTTTGTTAGTTCTCCCAAAATATGTAAACAGAGTTGTTAACAGATATGATTTTATAAGATAAATTTCGTAGACGAATTTTGGGAACTTAAAGGAAATTTCGAACATATTTAAATATGGAAACTTGGGAAATGAATTAAAGTTCATAAAAAGGAAGTTAGAATGAGCTGATATTTTAGGGAGTATAAATTGATTTTTGGAAATTTAAATGAAATGGATTAGTGAGTTCTGAAAATTTGAAAATCCGTTATAAATGAATTAAAGGATTTTTAAGTTAGTTGTAAAGAATTTGGAGAGATAGGAAACTAATAGAATTATTTTCCCAAGTATTTAAATAGAAGATTTTGGAAATATTTAGACAATGAGATGAGTTGTATAGGAATACTTTCCTAAGTGGAATTGTTTCTTGAAAGGTAACATTTAGCCTCAAGCCTCATCAACTGAGAATGACTAAAACAGGGGAGATGCAGCAACGCTAAGTGAGTCGCGCCCAATTAGCGTATGGTATCACTTTTCTAGATATCCTCGAATATATATATATATATACACGATATGGTTGTACATGATGTTAGCACCAAAATTGGTCACTAACACCCAAAGCAAGATTTGTATAGAGAGATTAATGAAGATAGAAAATTAAAATAGAGAAATGTATTGCCAAATTAATTGCAAAACTAGAACACTGGATTTATAGTGGTTCGGCGTAACTGCCTACGTCCACTTTGAGTTTAATCTTTATTTCTTTTTAAATAATTGAATATAGATACAATCCGTACACCAACAACTTGAATACAAGTTCTAACAGAAAAGCAACGAGTCTTGAAAATGGCAGAGTCTCCCCGGAGTTCACGAAAAAAGGTCCATTTTCACTGCGCCCCTGCCCCTCTATTTATAGGCGAAGATAAGTTGGACTTCCTTCATGGGCCCAAGAACAAGATATCTTGGCCCATAGTAGGTGACTCCTACGCACGGAGACTGGCATGCCGAACGAGACAGGCTGATCGAGAAATGCCGGTCGAGAAATGCCGATCCATCATGTCTGGTCGATTATCAAGTGACTCGAAGTAAACCCTTAGGAGACCCAAAGCAAATAGCAGGTTGACTCAAAGCGAGGTCATGCTGAACGCCTCTCTTTGTTATAGGCCTGATAACCTACCAACTTCTCTGGAATGCACCGAGCGATGTATGCCGAACGTTCCTCACCGAGTGACATGCACCGACCACCCAAGCCGAGCGACATGTGTCCGTGCTTCCTCGACCGAACCACCCATGTCGTGCCATCCATCCCCGAGCATCCAGACAGAACCGTGTCACTTTTAACATCACTGGCCGAACGGTGATTGCCGAACCACGTTGCCGAGCAAGGCTTTGCTAGGTGATATATGCACTGAGTTCTCAACAACACTTCTCGAGCGATGGCGTTCGAATGAAAGATGCCGAGCGATGTACTTAAGATAAACGACACGTACATGCCGAACGACACGTCCAGGCCGAACGGTCCACATCAGGCATGCTTTTGACACATGATCCTTCTTCGAAACCGAGCAGTGAATGGCCGAACCACTATGTATATAGGCCAGGCCATGCAACTAGGTAACATTTTCCCCACAAAGCGTATCATGAGAGTCATCATGATGCGCTTTGAACCAATCTAGGCTTTCTACTTTTCTCCACCTATCAAGTGGGATCTGATTCTCCATTATGCAATTATCTTTGTATGGGCAGGTTGATGTATACACGCCAAATCACTCATTCGACATATCCATTGTTGCTCAGCAAAATTATTCACCAAACCATTGAGTCATTTCGACCAGGTCCACTGGTTAACGCCTGTTCACCTCCTCTTCATCATATAAAAGCCAACACTTCTCTTCTTCTTCCCATTACTTTCACTTCAACTCTACAGGGCTTTTAATTACCTTTCTCCTAAACTTTAGCTACCTCTTCCTTTCGAAACCATATCCCCTGCCTTGCTACTTTAGAAACCCTTGAACCCGAGCGAAAACTGTCTTGAAGTCCCATAGTTTCACAAACTTCTGATTTCCTTTATAGTCCTTTCTTTAACTCACCCCCTTAGCTCGGAATCTTGTTTGAGGTCTGAGCACATAGGTACCTAGGTAGGAGTTAGTAGGAAGCAGTAAATAGAAAGACGAATTGGAGATAGGAGCGTGTTATAGGCTATGTGTTTGACTCGATTTTAATGGAAATGGAAGAAGTTATTAGGAGAAGTGGTCGTGGTTCTTACTTTGAAGTCGTGGACATAGAGCAGGAGAAAACTCGATGGTTCGTGGAAGTTAGTGCAAGCCTGTAGTATTCGGCTTACCATACGATCGAGCGAGGACGATCAATGACCTAATCATAGTGACGTTAGGTTGTTAGGTGTTTAACTCTAGGGAAGGTCGAAACTATGAAAAAGGAGTGCGGTTCAGCATACCAAACGAGGAAGTTTCTCGTATTATAAGCTGAGAATTCTCGAAGGGGAGCACGGTTTAGTAGAAAGTTAGGTTGGTTGGTAAATCCCTGTTGGGAGTAGTGCAAAGGAGGTAGAGGAAGGGGATGTCATTCAGTTTGGAGAGAGTACCGTTCAAGTATGTCATGTGCCAGTGAAAGTTTGATGAAGGGAGTCCGTTTGGTTGTTCGGAGAAGATATAAAGCGTGTGGGTCGCTCGGTGAGAGTGGTTTCTAGAGTCAGGGATAGTGTCCTGGTGCGGTTTGGTGTTGAGGGTGAGTGTATGGCATAACCAGTTAAGGGTTGTTCTATGGCCCGGTTAGAGACCACAAGGTGGGGTCGGTATACCGAGTGAGTGCGGTTTAGTCTACCCCTCGAAGATCGTTCGGTGAAGAGAGAGTGTCGGAAAAGAGTATGAGTGATTCGTTGGTGTCAGTCTAGTGAGTCGCTCAGCTTCAAGTCCTCGGGTTGGTGTTAATAATCATGACTGTATCCACTTAAGCACAACGCCTATCAACACTACATACCTCCATGCCTTACCACAGAACAACGAACAACGACAACAACATAGGCATACAAGCATATTGAACTAATTTTGAATGATAACTCCCCAATTCCAACAACTACAAACTTGAGTTCAACCCGATAAAAACAAATAATAGCCTTTAACATATAGTGTTAATGTCCGAGTCCATGACCAAAACTATCATTGGGCAGGCTCTCGGAGACAGTCAGCAATGACGGTCTTCGAAGAGACAACTCAATGCTTAATTACACTTCATCAGTGTTTAAGTCTTTTAATTCTTTCACACTCATACTTGAACGACTACACTAGTCCTCACACCACACGGGGGGAACATTTTTGTTGTTATGTCTAATATTGATTGTCTTTAAAGTCTAGTTCAAACAGGTCTTTATCCAAATTTCACACTCATTGAAGATGTCTAGAAAGTCAAGCTCCGCTGTAGTCTCAGATAAAATTGAGCCAAGTTCTCAACAAGAAGTAGTGGGAACTTCTAATCCATCGACAATTTCTGCACAGAATATCCCAAGATCAACGACTATTGACTTGGCTCCTGATGCCATATATAGAGCAATTATCCTAGACAATCCGGCTAATTCTCAAGCTTCGAGAATCAATGAAAACGTTCTTCGCTGACTATGCTCAATCCACAGAATTCCTTTTGATGATGTACTGGTTCCAGTAGGACAAGATCGTCCTCTCATTCCCCATGATGGATATATTGCCTTCAACAAATTCATGTGCTAGATCGGTAGCGTGCCACCATTCAACTCCTTCCTCCGTGATGTGTTGTAGTATATTGAGATCGCCCCGGCACAGTTACATCCCAATAGTCACACGTTCATATATGGCACGTGTATTCTTTTCATGAGCATTCTATTCAGGCTCCCTACTCCCGGTGATATCCGTTATATCTACCGTTTCAAGAGATGGTCCGACAGCCCATCTCTCATATTCCTTGAGCAACATAACAAGTGCCAAATCCTAACGGGCGCGTGGAGCAAATTTTCACAATATAAGAAGGAATGGTTTTACATGTGTTGTCCCCCGGCTTTGCGAGGAGATGTCTAGAAGGGAGTAAGTTTCTTTTCTGGATCAATATTTATATGCGGTAGAAAGTGCATCCTCTCTAAACCTTTTCTCGACTTTTACAGGTATCGGCTCCCGTCCCGAAGGCTCCGAGTACTCTGAGGCCGTCGAAGCTATTCGAGCTGTTCCCGCGGGAGACCGGGACATATCCATAATTTCCAATGAATTGCTCTCAAAATTTGTGTTTTTGGCGGATGGTCGCTGAATAAGTCTCCCATACAGTGCCACTACAACCAGACCTTCCTTGGACAAAGGCAAAAGGCAAGATGGGCCTTCGATGCCTTCGACACGTGGTTCCCTCAACACAACCGAGGAGGGCGAGATTGGAGAAACTGGGGTGTCAGAAGCACCGGGTAAGAGTGTAAGTCCTGCTCCGGAACTGGTGGTTGAGGCACATGGCACTGATGAACCGCCTCCCCCTTTAGGAAAAAGAAACTGGCTTATAAACCGAGGAAAAAGATAGTGGGCGGAACCTCAAAGGTCACAGTTACTCCAATGGAGAAAAGAGCCGTCTCCATAATACTTAGAGGGTTCACTGATAGGCTTATCCGACCTCACTATTCTCAACGACTTGCTCAATTATGGCTTCAACGATCCAGAATCCCAAAAACTCCATTCTCCCGCGAGAGGCGATGAAGGCGTTCAAGCCCATAATGTAACAACCCAGGGTTTTACACCAGTTAGTTATCGTCATTAGACAATTAAAAATTGCTAACAAATTGATATTGGAATTTTTAAACGGGTTGAAATTCTTTAGAAAATTTGTTAAAAGGGTATGGGCTTTATAAATAATCTTGGGCCATGTTTTAATTGGTGCTACGATAATTGTCTCAAGTATGTACCCGTTTCCCCTTTTCATTTTCATTCGTTCAGTAACCCTAAAACATACGAAAAGAAAGAAAAAATAATAATGGCGGCTTAATTTTTTTCTATCATTCAAATCAAAATTAGGGCTTGTGAAATTTGATGACGCCGCCAACTTTATCGATCGTCTTTGGAGATGGAATCAGCTGCAATTTGTATCGTTAGGTTCCGCCCACCAGAGATGGAATCAGCTGCAATTAGTATCCGTCAAATTTTAAAGAGGATTTTCAAGCGGTTATCCCGCAATGCTGATTTTGTTGTCTGTTTTTATGGTATTTTGAGAAGTGTATTTTCTTTGTCGAAGTTGTTACAGATGTTGCTGTTTTAATCACGTGTTTCAAAAATTGTTCCAAAATAAAAATTGTTTTCAATTTTTTTACAGTTTACGCTTTCAAAAGAATGGGGAAGCGATTTGACCGTTTCAGCAAAATCGAGGACTATGACCCCTTTCTTTTACTGATTCGCTTAATTCCGGACTTGTCCGTTTGAGAATGTAAATTATTACTTTTATAAAATAAATGAAATTGTTTTCAGAAGTTTTGCAGTTTGCGCTTTCAAAAGAATGAGGAAGCGATTTAAACGTTTCAGCAAAATCGAGGACTATGAACCCTTTCTTTTACTGATTCGCTTAATTCCGGACTTGTCCGTTTGAGAACGTAAAATGTTATTTAATTAAAATACAGAATTTTGCACTTTCAAGAAAACGATGAAGTGAATCAAACGATTTAGTAAAACACGTGGTATGGGACACGTGCGTTCGCTATTTCGGTTAATTTCGGACTCGTTAATTGAAATATTTGCCGTTTTGCTGATTTTGATGATTTTCGTGTGCTTTCGAGCCACTATGTTGGGCCTTCGGGTCATATGTTGGACCTTCGGGTCATATGTTGGACCTTCGGGTCATATGTTGGACCTTCGGGTCATATGTTGGACCTTCGGGTCAATACTAGTACTAGACCTTCGTGTCATTTGTTGGACATCGGGTCATTTGTTGGAAGCCAAAATTATGTTAATAGTACTTGGTAGGCTTCGGCCATTTGTTGACGCACGTGCGGCGTAGCTTGAAAACTCGCCATCTAATGGGATCGATCCAACCTTTTACGTTGATTTTCTAGATTATCTTAATTGATTCTAGATATTTATTGTTTCCAATTATCTGCAGGTAATTGGATATTTATTGATATGAGTTCTGATTATCATTTTTGATAATTGTATATTTGTTGTTTCTGATTATCGTTTTTGATAATCAGATATTTGTTGTTTCTGATTATCGTTGTTGATAATTAGATATTTGTTGTTTCTGATTATCGTTTTTGATAATCAGATATTTGTTGTTTTTTATTATCGTTTTTGATAATTGGATATTTGTTGATTCTGATTATCGTTTGAGGTAATTGGATATTTGTTGATTTGAGATTTGATTATCGTTTTTCATAATTAAATATTTGTTGATTTGAGATTTGATAATCGTTTTTGATAATTAAATATTTGATGATTTAAGATTTGATTATCGTTTTTGATAATTAGATATTTGTTGATTTGAGATTTCTGATTATCGTTTGAGATAATCGGATATATGTTGATTTGAGACTTCTGATTATCGTTTTTGATAATGGGATATTTGTTGATTTTGATTATCGTTTGAGATAATTGGATATTTGTTGATTTGAGATTTGATTATCGTTTTTGATAATTAAATATTTGTTGATTTGAGATTTGATTATCGTTTTTGATAATTAAATATTTGATGATTTAAGATTTGATTATCGCTTTTGATAATTAGATATTTGTTGATTTGAGATTTCTGATTATCGTTTGAGATAATCAGATATTTGTTGATTTGAGATTTCTGATTATCATTTTTGATAATTGGATATTTGTTGATTCTGATTATCGTTTGAGATAATTGGATATTTGTTGATTTGAGATTTGATTATCGTTTTTGATAATTAAATATTTGTTGATTTGATTATCGTTTATGATAATTAAATATTTGTTGATTTGAGATTTGATTATCGTTTTTGATAATTAGATATTTTTTGATTCTGATTATCATTTTTGATAATCGGATAATTGTTGTTTCTAATTATCGATTTTGATAATTGGATATTTGTTGATTCCGATTATCATTTAAGATAATTGGATATTTGTTGATTTGAGATTTGATTATCGTTTTTGATAATTAAATATTTGTTGATTTGATTATCATTTGTAATAATTAAATATTTGTTGATTTGAGATTTGATTATCGTTTTTGATAGTTAGATATTTGTTGATTTTGATTATCGTTTTTGATAATCGGATAATCGTTGTTTCTGATTATCGTTTTTTATAATTGGATATTTGTTGATTCTGATTATCATTTTTGATAATTGGTTATTTGTTGATTCTGATTATCATTTGTAATAATTAGATATTGGTTGATAACTAGATGTTTGTGGTTTTGTGATTAGTGATTTTGTGTTTCCTAATTATCTCTGTTGATAATTAGATTTTGCTGTTTGCTAATTATCGTATCGATAATTAGATATTGCTGTTTTGTGATTTCTGTATTCTAATTATTTAATTGATAATTGAACATTGCTGATAATTGCATTTATTCAGTTTTGTTATTTTTTGATTATCTACTTGATAATTAGATTTTTTTTGAGAATTTGTGAATTTCTTTTATGAAATTAAAAGATTTCTTTGGTGTTTATATTCTCGACTTTTATTTTTCTAGCTTAACCAGTTTATGCTAGAGAAATAATTGTTATTGACAACTTTAATTATGAAAATTGCGGGGACGCAATTTTTATAAGGAGGGGAGTCTGTAACAACTTGGGGTTTTTCACCAGTTAGTTATCGTCTTTAGACGATTAAAAATTGCTAACAAATTGATATTGGAATTTTTAAACGGGTTGAAATTCTTTTGAAAATTTGTTAAAAGGGTGGGCTTTATAAATAATCTTGGGCCATGCTTTAATTGGTGCTATGATAATTGCCTCAAGTATATACCCGTTCCCCCTTTTCATTTTCATTCGTTCAGTAACCCTAAAACAAACGAAAAGAAAGAAAGAAAAAAATAATGGCGGCTCATTTTTTTCCATCGTTCGAATCAAAATTAGGGCTTGTGAAATTTGATGAAGCCGCCGACTTTATCGATCGTGTCTGGAGATGGAATCGGCTGCAATTTGGATCGTTAGGTTCTTCGAATCTAAGATGAGTGATTTTAATTGTCACTCACATCTAGTTCTATCTCATGTTTGTAGGGTTTAAACTCTATGATTTTTGTTCGTATAAAACTGTGTGAATTTGTCACTTGCTTTTTCTTGGCCATTTGATTTTTTTAAAATGCTTTGACGATGTTTCTTGGTCGTCATGTAATTGTGAATTTGCTGATTCTTAGTTGACTTCGGTCACTATGATTTTGTTGACATTTGAACTTGTTTGATTCTTTGCCTTTGAATCGGCCACGACTTTGTTTTTGCGATGGTATTATCGGGTCATTTTAAATTCGAACTGCAGGGGACATTTTTCCTTGAACTGCAGTTGTTTGAATTCAAATATTTTGTTTTGAAAAAAAGCAATATATTCTATTTGTTACACTTGCTCGACTCATTTCAATGTTGCTAGCCTTTGCCTTTTTCTTCGGCACTGTTCCTCGTTCTTGATTGTGATACTTGTATTGCCCAGTTTTACAGTTGTGTACATGTTGCATTTTTGAGTGCACTGTTTGGTCTGATGCCCAATGTTGCCACCTCTGATCAGTTACATTTTTGCCATACTGTAGTTTGATCTTTGGTGTATTGTGTGATGCGAGTCTCTGTGCTTTGCATTCGAGTTGAGTTACCTTTGTTTCCAATTTATGGTATACATGATGCTTTGTTCTTTGTTTTATTGTTGCTGTGTCACTTGTGTACTGTGTCATTTATGTTGCTCTGGAGTGCTATTGTTCTTCTAGAGCTCGAGTTTTTGCTGTGTCCTTTGTGCTTGTTGCACTTGAGTTGTTTGGATCTAGAATGCTTATGCATGCTTCCCAGACTTTTGTTTGCTGCATTTTGTAATTGCTGATAGCATGTATATGTATACAAATTATTGCCAGTTGCCTCTCTTGGGTACTGATCCTCTATATCTTTTATTGTTGTGTGTTGTGGTGCCATATTGGTGGCCTCACCTTCATACTGCTGTGTTTATGTAGTTGTACTGGTGCCTTGGCCATGTGCTTGCTTTTGATGGACATTAATTGTGCACTATGCACTTGTGTGTCCTTGTTATCCCAACTGCCGTGTACAGGTTGCATGCAAAATTCAATTGTTGTCAACCTATATGTGACGATCCGGAATTTCTAGGAATTTAACTTTGAATAATTAATTGATTTTTAAAACTATTTAAAGGTTAATTTTAACTTGAATTCAATATATCGATATTTACTTGATAATTAAATCATTGAATTATATAGTTTAAATATTGAATTAATAATTGAAAATTTGGGTAAATGGTTGAATCTGAAAATTCTAAACCTGTTTAAATAATTTAAAGGCTTATAAAATTTATAATGATAATACTAGAGATAATAGAATGATTTGAATTTAATTTAAGGAGAATTTGTTCAGTTTCAATAATATATCGTTTAAATTGGAATTTAAAAATAGTCTTCCGAGGCACAGTCTCGGAATTCGACGAAACCAGTTCCATTGAATCCGTAATAGTTAGTTATTATCGGATTTCAATTTTCGAAGCAATCGGAGTTGTCGTTTGACCCTTGCAGCTCGAAACGCTTAGATTTATTTTAATCAATTTAATTTAAAATTGATCGTTTAATTCCGTAACTTGCACGTACGTTCAAATTAGCCTTCGTAACACGTTCCATTGAGTTCGAAACGTGGGTAAAACTCTGTAATCGCCTAGCGGCGTTTATTAATAAGAGCTCAAAAGTTTAATTAACGGGACGTTTTGAAGTTTTATAATATAATAAATTGTGACGTACATTTGTCAGAGATATTTTATTAACAAGAACGCGTATTCGAGAAGCCTCCCAAATTGATATTTATCGCCAGTGCCCTCTCTAACCTACACAAACAAATGGAACGCATCAAAAAAAAAAATGAAATAAGATCGAATTCAAAGGAATGCCGAAACCCTATTTCCCTTCCAATTCATCACCCAAATCCATATCGAAAGGAGGAGAGGGGGGTTGTCGAATTGGGTCGGTGGCCATAAACGCGAAGAAGGGGAGGTCGCGCAAGTTAAATTTCGGCATGGGTCTTGATCGAGCAGCGTCGCGGCGACACGAAGGGGAGGGGATTAGGGTGCGACGCAGTCATCGCGATGGTCCACACGCGCGATGAGTGGGTCGACAGTCAAGTGAGGTCGCGTTTGCTCCAGATGGCAAGGGGATGGGATCTGAAGCAGAGACTTGGGAAGCTGTTGCTAGGGTTGGACGTCTTGGGTTTTGAATTATGCAGTAGGTATATTTGTTTAATTTTTAATTTATTTTAGATTCAATATGTATATTTATAAAAAAAAGAAATGAGAAACAATTACAGTAGGGAATAATTTTTATTTTGTTATTTACTAAACAAATTATATTGTAATTTATATACATATATGTTTAAAACAGAAACATATATCAAATCAGGGTAAAATATTACTATATAGATTAAACATTTCTGTTTTATTTTGTTTAATGCATATAGATGTAGTTTTAAAAACAAAGGTATAGGAATTTTGTAAATGTTAAAGGTTTATATAAAATTAGGCTTTTGAAATCTATAGATTATTGTTTTATAGGTACAAGTAGTTTCAAAGGAAAATAAATATACATGAGTACCTATTTTCATTTACCAGTTGAATTTTAAAATAAAGGAGATCAATTTGTTTATTTACCAAAGAATATTTTATTAAAGGAAAATTAATTTAAGTATAAAAACTAACTAAGTAAATTTATCAAAAAGGAAATTAGTTAAAAAATTAAATTAATAGATGGAATAGGTTGTTCGTTTGTCTCAGATGTTAATAAAATATATAATGTTTCTACAAGGTCAAAAAAAATCATGAGGAACAAGCCAGATTGGGATGGATTGCAAACGGGAATCAAAGGTGAGTAAATATCACTCTGTTGGATTTCTATCTAAATTTAAATAGTTAAATTTAATAATTGATTGAATGATTGAATTGAATTGATGTGCATTGTGAGTTAATGATCTTTTGACTTTGGTTTTGGTTGGTTCCCGAGTAAATTGTTGATTAACTCGAAGTATCGGGGTTTTAAATTGTTTTAAACTTAAGTTAAAAATAAGAAAATGTTTTCATTATTAATAAGGGTTTAATGATTTGTGATTCAACAATTTAGAAGGGTAAATAAAATGGATAATTAATTAATTAAATTAATTTAAGATTTGGGTTAATTAATTTAGTAATTAAGGGTTTGATTTAATTAAGTATGGACTAAATTAATTACTTAAGTTTGATTAATTTGGAATAATCAATGGATGGTTTGAAGGGCAGTCACTTAATGTAATTAATAAAATATAATTACTTTGTGAAATTAATCAAGATATAAATTAAGATAATTAATAAAGATGTAATTAATTTATGAATGAAGTAAATAAGAGGATATTTAACTACAGATTGAGATTAATCGAGAATGATTAATACTGGGTTTGAATTAACGTAATAAATTTAGACTAGAACAAATCAAAACATAATCGGGAGTCATTAATTTGTGTAATCAACGATGTAATTAAAGATTGATTAATTAAGATGAAAAATGAAGGGATGATGAATTAATTGAATTGAAATTAATTAATACTGAAGAAAGGAATCTAAGAGAATGTGGTTAGAAATTCACTTAGAATCAATTGAATTAATTTATATATGATTAAGCATTGCTTATGAATGACTAAATGGTATTGGATACTTGAATGAGTTGATACCTCTAATATGAAATGTTGTACATTTCGTACGGATAAATTGGAATAAGATGATGTGAAACTCGAAGAGGCCGGGATCGGGTATTGGGAAATACCCGAAATCCACTTCGAATATTTTTATGGATTGATATGTGAAATCTATATGCTGGAGTGAAGTGATTTAATGGAATTGGACTATTTAATTTTAAGCTTTGGTACTTAGGAAATGGATGTGTGAAGTTAGTTATGTCTAAAACATATTGTGAACTTGTAAATTTGGTTTGAGTTACCCCGGGTTTTATATAAGTTGATTGCTTTGGTATTCCATGTTAGTTGGGTTTACTCACGTTGGTTTCCAGCCTGACCCGGGTGTTACTTTGGTGTAATGCTTGGGTCAGACCGAGTATTACAGATTTCCAGGTTAGGACGTTCTGGAGCTCAGGAGGCGAGTTGGAGGGCAGGACCGTATATAATATTTCCGTTGTATTTATGTCATCGTTGTCTGACATATAATAATTATAAAAATTCAGTGACTGTATATAATATGAAACTCCGATGTATTCAATTGTAATCGACAGATATAGTATTCTTTTGTAAACATCTATTATTTATTATTATAATTTATCCGCTGCGATTGTGAGATGTTTGGTGTTTCTGTTCTTCTTCTTTTATCTCTTTCTTTTTTTTCATAACTATCTGGAATTTTTGGGTCAGAAAATTTTGGGTCGTTACATTTGGTATCAGAGCCAGGTTTAGCGAGAACCTTGGCTCTGGTGGGGATTACTCATTTAATAGAGTCTGTAGTGCTCTAGAATGAGTCGAGTATATGTGTGTGTGTGTGTGTGTGTGTGTGTGTGTGTGTGTGTGTGTGTGTGTATATATATATATATGAGCGCGTACTTGTTATTTTCTTATATAAAGGTTTTAAATGATTTTATATAAATATATATTTTGATATATAAATTAATATTTCCTTCTAATAAATATTTAGGTGATTGGTTGTTAATTATTGGAATTCAAATTAAGGAATAATATAATACAACCAAACTGAAATTTAATAAAGATAAGTTTGAAATGGATTCAAACTGAAACTGAAGTTTAGAATTGGAATTAAATTAAGTAGGAACAAAAATACAACTAAATTAGAATTTAAGTGATTGAAAATGAAATTCTAAATCTAATCCCAGAATTTGAAAATTTGGTTTCAAAATAATGAGAAAAATAAATAAATAAGTATTATTTGGATAACTGGGACTTGTTGGAAACAATGGGTTATTGAAATTTGATTTGAATTTAAAACCCAGGGTGGTTTAAAATTGTAAAACATGGCTGGGAGGGCCCAGAAATAAATATGTATATATGTATGGATATACATGATATCAGAGATAATTAGAAATAAACTCTATGAGGTTGAGTTTCGATTTTTCCCTGAAATGTGATATAAAAACCCAAAGTGATATAAGTTTTGAACTTATAAAAGAGAAAGAATTTGAAGTTTGAAGTGGGAATTCAATTTGAGAATGAGTTTGACTGGATTAAGTAACTGAATTTAACTTGGGAGAAGTTAAATAAGTTTGAATGAACAACTTGGATGGAAGATTTTAAGATGAAATTGGAATTTAACTTGGAAAGTTAAATGGTTGATTTGAATTGGGAATTTGTGTGATCTCAAAACGGGTTTGAGATTTAAAGATTGAAATGGATGGACATTTAAAAACAAATTGGATGATACCATCCTATTGTTAATAAAAATATCTAAATTTAGAATGGTATTTTATAAATAAAATAAATTTGAATAATTGAATTGTAAAATAAACTTGTTTAAGAACCGATTTCAATTTGGAAGGTAAAATTGTATAATTAAAATTTTACAATAAAATTGTATTGAACTCTTATTTGAACCTTGAAATATATAAGTTGAGATAATTTAAAATGGAATTTTGAGAATTTAACTCGAATCTCTATAATTTGAGATAGTTTAAAATTCAAGATTGAATTGTATTAGCTCAAAATTGAATTTGTTTTGAAGTAATTGGATTGGTGATTGAAGATGTATAAGTTTAAAATTTTAAATGGGAAATTGGATTGGAGTAAATTGAAGTGATTTGGATTCTGAAATTAAATTGATAATAATTAAAATTGATTGAGATAATAGGAAATTATAATTAAAATTGAACAGGATTAAAGTCAACTTGAATTTGATTTAAATTGGGAAAGGAATCAAGATTGATTCAACTTGAATTGGGAATTAATCAAGTCCAATGAAATTTGGAGTTATTTAAGTTGAATTGTTGGGGAAGTGAACAGTTGACTCTTGATTATTTTCAAAATAAATTGTTTTCATATAAACTTAGTTTTCTAAGCTATTAAATATATACAACCTTTCTTTCTTAAAGCCAAATTGTTTTATATTTGTTTTACAATTATTTGGAGCTATTTAATCATTTTTCAACTGTTTCTTAAACTAATTACTATTTTTCAACTATTTCACAAACTAATTCCTATTTTACAACTATTTTGTAATTATTTAAAATTTCTGAAACTATTCAACTAATTTTCAACTATTTTACAATTAGTTAACTATTTTATAGTTATTTTGTAAACTAATAATTATTTTTCAACTGCTTATCTATTTTTAAAATTTTCAAGCTATTTCCTAAATATAAACTGGTCGGAGTTCAAACTGTTATTGGTAAAATACCCAACTGAGATGAGAATTGGAGTGATAATCCAAATGGGAACTAGGGTAAATGTGGATAAGTGAATGAAAATTTAAGCGAATGTGAATGGAAATGAAAATGATATTGGAAAGAGTAATCAAATTTGAATATTTGATTTTGAATAAATAAAGTTATATATCTTTGTTATATAAGAAAAATCTTTCCTTGTTAAATCTATTGTCGAAAGAAATGGATTGATGAAGGTGTTTGAAGTATAAAAGGAGTTTTATACAAGTTTGAAAAGATCAAAGTTTTAAAAATTATATATATCTGTATATATATATTGTAATGACCTGTAAATTTCGATAATTAAACTGGTTAATTTAATAAAATTTTTGTAATTAAATTTAATAAAAAAAACCTTTATAATTTATAATGAAGTGAGTGTTTAAAATGAAATGAAAATAATAGGGATATAGTAACGGTTGTAATTTACTATTTAATTGGTCTATTAATGTAGTTTCAACTGTTACATTTGGGTATTAAATTGAATATATGCAAATAAATGTATGGTAATGGAGTGAATTCAACATTATATAAGCAATTCAACATTATATAAGCAATTCTGATAATTAGTGGAAATAATAAACTTGAGTGTAATATAAAGTTAGTGACAACATTTATGCAAGTCACCTTTTTATTTAGGGCTGCTAAATTCAGAGTAGGAAGTCAATTACATTTAAATGTAGGTAAATGTTCATTAATGTGAGATAGGACTGTAACTGTAATGTGTGAATGTAAATGAAATGACATAAATGGAAATTTATATTTTATTCATAAGATGAAATAAAGGAATGAAACCAAGTTGAATAAATCGATTTAGGTTTTATTTATGATAAATGTATATATTTGGGAAATTCAATATAATTGAAATTAACAAGTTATTACAAAAGAAAGATGAAAATTGGAATATATATTTTTATAAGGAAAGATAAACAAATAATAACTAGGTTTATAAAGTGATAACAGTTTTAATAAAAGAGTAGGATTAAAGCATGGTAGTTATTGGAAAGTAATTAATTGAAATTTGGATGAATTGGGAATTTTTTATGTATTAGTATAAAAACCAATTATAATACTACCCATAAGAGGATAAGTTAATAGTCGATTCAATAACATGATTGAGAAATCAAATATATGGATTTATTGGGAATTTAAAACTTATACTTTTTTTGATAAAATACAGCGTTTTACACGCAATAAATTTTTTTCTACTTTTATTACATATTATATATATATATGTTCTTATTATTATTATTATTTCATATATCCACCTCTATTTTATCTTTCTATTTTTATTTTTTACAGTCATGTTTATTTATTAGATTTTTGCTAGTTTATATCTTTTATTTATGGCTTGGAAGAAACTAAAAGGGTATGCGTTATATTGTCTTAATTGCTTGCCTTTTTAATTGCCTACTCTTTATTTCTTTTTATTTATAAAACCTTGAAATTTAATATAAATTTTAACTTGATTTAATCATTTCCTAAAAGTCTAAATATAAAATTGGAAGTTTTGAAATTTTTACTTTGTTAAAAGACTACTCCAATTGGAATTTTAATAAAAATGAATTATGTATATTTTAAATACGAAGATTGTAAACAAGTTAAAATTTTAGTTAAGTAATAACTTTGTAAAATTTAGTGTTTTACAGACTGTTAAATTTCGCATTTATAAAGGGTACGCATTGTAATGGTATAAGTAATGTATAAGCGTATAAATTAAAAATGTTACTTTTGCATAAATTTTGGGCGTATTGTATTGCGTCAGTTTGGTGTATTTTAAAATGCATACTGCAATATCTATATGGATTAATAAATCAGTTAGTAGATTTTTATAGCAAAACGTTAGTTTTTCCACAGCTTTCATTGGTTTTAAATTGACGTAAAATCCTTGCTAAAATCACTTAGCCTATATAAAGAAAGAAACGCACACAATCATTAATTGAAGAAAAAGTTTAAAATGAACCAATCTATTAATCACTTGCCGTTTCTTCACCATAAATTTCACTCATCCCTCTTTATCAACGCACGGAAATTTCAAATTTTCTAGTTGCCGTTTCTTTCTTGTCTGCATTTATATCTTACCAAGATTTCGAAATTCTCTGTATATGTATACATCGTTTAGCCTAACAAATTTTTAACACGCGGCTATTATATTTAGTATAAAATATTTTAATGAAGTAGCATCCAAAGCTAATATCATTGCCGTTTCTTTTCAATTACCTGCCGTTTTCTTCACCTTTAATTTTGCTAGTTTTTCCTTTTTAATAAAACGCGAGAATTTGAAAATCTTATTTCTTGCCGTATCTATAATTCAATCAACAAAATCAATCACCAATGCGAGTGTCACGTACGCAGTAATTTCTTTTCTTTTATCAGCATTGCCTCCTTTAGAGTCATTTACTTCTTATTTAAAACTTTAAACGTGTTCAAGTGTTGCCTAGTATTCCTGACTATTCTTTGTGTAAATCAAAGCAACGGTTAAAGTTAATTCAAATTTATTCCTTCCTATAATCATTCACATTAAATCATGCATCTTTTTTTATTTTATAGAAATTTTAAATCCTTGCTGTTGTTTTGTATAAAAAATCACTCAGCCTATAAATAACACACGCAACCTATTAATTGAAAAAAAAGAAACGTTTGCAATCAATTTTTTGTATAACTGGAAATAAATCACGCAAGTTTCCCTATATTCATTCAAAATATCACGCACCCCTGCCTTTATAAATTCGTTCACAACCTCTGTTGCATAACATCTTATGCTCATTCATATTCGAGCAAGCTTCAGGTATGGCCTATGTTTATATTTTTCCTTCTTCCTCCTTTGCTTTCTTCTTCTTTATTTCCATTTTTCTCTCTTTTTTTTCATGCAAAGACTTAAAACTCCACCACCTTAGGCTATGACTCCTCCTTCACCACTATATCCCTGCCCTCCTCCTTTACCACTAATGTCAGCCTCTCCTCCAAATAAAATTGCACGAAAATTTTTCATAAACCGATAACTAAGGTTTTATGTCATCTAGCCATCCTTCAAGATTTTCAGTAGTGAATTTGACCAATTTATTTTAGAAATAAAATTTAAACTTTACCCAAAATATAATAGAGTAGAAAAAAAATATGAATAGAGGAGAAAGTATGCGTGTGGGTCATAAGTGTCCAAACTAGGTTGCAACAGTAGGTAGAGAAGGAAAATAATTAATAATAATAATTGAATTAGCAAATATAAGAATCGGCTGTAGGAGGGTTTTTGTACTAGTGAAGAAGTGTTCATATAATTTGTATTGTGAGTGTATATGTATTATCAAAGTTATGCGCATAAAATTCTTTTATGATGCCGAGAATTAGATTTAAATTATTAGTGTTTCCGCCACTTGTAGAAATAAAAAGGGGTGAAAGTAAGTAACGGGCAAATTTTTGAACCGAGCTTTGAGAACGTAGTATAACCGTGTGGTGGAGTAGTCGAGCCTATGGGGCGAATTTATTTCCATTCGTTCCCTTTTGTTTTGAGAATTTCGGGTTAAAAATTTTCATAGTTTTGATTTGTTCCCTTTTCAAAATATAAATCTAGTCGCAGCCTCTGCATCAGTTTGATTGTGCTTCTGTGCGTTTTCTTTTTTCCAAGTGTTACCATCGTTGGAAATCAAATTTTTCTGCAGCATTCAGGTGAGTATTTCTCACCAGACAAACATACCTATATATCCGTGATTTATCACAAGTGTATTTGTAAATTATTTATTAAATTTTATCTGCCTGTGATATAACGTATGATGTTAAACCTTATTTTAAATTGACACCTCATCAGTTGTTTATCTATTGTAATATTATTGCAGTTATACAATGTAATGCTTATTTACTGATTTAATCATCACTGTAAGTTCCCTGTAAATTTGAGATCGTTATAGGCTGAAATGATAGGCCTGAACGATAATCATTTATTCATTTATTTAATTGTTTAATTATTTATTTGTTAACTTGGGATTGCGGGTTTTAAATGATAGAACCCGGGATTTTGTAAATTGCGGATTGAAATGATATAAATCCGTATCACTTGACCTAGGCTAGAAAACTATATACAGACCCGTGGTTTATATAATATTTTTCGGAATGTTCAAAAATATTTTAAATGGGAATTCATAATATTCTGGTTCAAATGTATTTAAAGGATTTTTATAAAATTTATAATGATTTTTGAATAAGTCAAAACGTTAAGTAAATTTTTTTTTTGAATATAACTTATTTTGGGAAATTCTGAAATTTTGTAAAAGGTGAGTTTTAGTTAAGAAAATAATTGATAATAAGTTATATTTGGGAATTTAAAATTTGATTGTCAAGTTAATAATTTATTACAGCACTTAAATGCTGCCTTTTATAAATGAACTGTTTTGACTTACAGACTTTAGGTGGCATTTCATAAATGCTACGGAAACTGAATTTTCGGATTGTTTAAAATAAATGGAAATAATCTTTGGGGAAAAAGGCTTAAATTTTTGGAATTTAATATGTAATTAATAAAAAAATAATGAATTGACTTTAAATGGTTTTAAATGGAAGAATTTAACTTTTAAATGTGAGTTGAAAGGCAAATTAATTCCTAAATAAATTGAATAGATTTAAATGGTATTTTATAGTAAATAAAATGACTGATGTTTAAATAAATGATGGTTGAAATGATATTATGGTATTGAAATGTATTTTAAACTTATTTTGATTTTTAAAGTATAAATACCATTTCTAAAAGTTGTAACCACGGGTTATAATAACGTTTGGTTGTTAAAGAGACCGGGATCAGATATCTGGCATACTCTCTGTCGATATCGAAAACCACTTTAACAACTGTGTATGTGGTGGAGATTCCAGAATGAAGTAGGATGGTGATGATGTTTCCTTTGAGGTAAATACGTGGACCCGACTCCCGTGAGTTGGCATAAGGTGGCTAAAATAGGAGCGATTGACGGATTAATGAGGTAGCACCTCTAATCGGACGCACTTCTTCGTATGCCATTCTATTACTTTTGTGATTGTTTTGGTGCGCACCTTTGATTTGGGAGTGTTGTTCGAGGTGGGCGGCAGCTGCGCGCTACGCGTTTCCATCGGCCCGGAAGCGTAATTGGTATATCTGCCCAGGCATTGCCTAGTTGTGCCGTGTCGCCTACCATAGCGAGCCTTATACGATTTTGGTTTTGTACCATACCTATGGAGTGCCCTCTGACGACGCCCAGTACGGGGGAGATTACGGTACTGTATAGACTATGGGAATATATTATGTGTTAAGGGCTATATGGGTAACCCCTTAACGCTATTTAAAAGTAAGCTTATTTTACAAATAGACACTATTATAATAACGATGTATTACTACATAGTAAATAGTTTAACGGATCCTTAGAGGATGGGCGGTCCCAAGCATCCTTTAAGTCACTTGCCTTATATTACAGTACACTTGAATTAGCTTACACTATATAAGTATGTATGTCCTGACTCGAGTGTTTATGTTTTATTTTACGCTCGGGTCAGCCTGAGTTGCAGTTCAGTTTTCATCCCGGAGCTAGCATTTCTGTAGATCACTTTCAAGCTGCTGGCAAACTTCCTTTTCAGTTCTTTATCTAAAATTTTGAAATCGAGACTAGTGACATTTGGATTATTTACTGATGATTTAAAACTATATTTGGATTAAAGACTATGTAAATTTTATTTGATTGAGACTATTTATAGTGGCTTCATGAACCACTAAGTATTTTTAAATTCCGCTGCGAGTATTCTGATTCTGTGTTTGTGATTCTGTGATTAATTATTTACTGTATATATTGAGATTTGCCAAATTTTATTTACAACGCGATATTTTGAACAATTCAAGTCCGACATGTGCGGATGCGAATGGTTGAAAATATCGGGTCGTTACATTTGGTATCAGAGCTTTGGCTCTAGGCAAAACTTAGAATGTATGGTAAAATTGATTTACAGAATCACTTTCATTTGAGCTTGAATCTCTTCCTTTTCGAATTTTGGAACGTTCCCTGCGGTTTCGAAGTTCATTCGTGTCCCTCACTATTCATTTTCTTTCGATTCTGGAGTATCCCATAACTCCACTTCGGATGATCTTTATAGTGAATGTGCGGTCTCGCCAATATTCTAATAAAAGTGTGAAACTCCTTTACAACTAGCATTGATTCACCGGAGATTTATATTTATCCTCGATTTAGATGCTAGTATCTTTGGTTATTCTGAACTTTATTTCTTCAGATCGAATGTAGATTTACCCTAGAAAATCCACATCGATCTTATTCTTTAAGTCACGGTTGACCCGGTTAAGGTTACCCGCGATTTATATAAACTTATCTGGTTCCTTATTATGTTATTTAATCATCGGATCTTCTGATTCCAACTTATCTTTAAATCAAAATTCACTTTGATTTGAATCCATCAAATTTGAATCTCTATCCTTGTTTGAAAAATTTATTCCTATATTTGGGAAAAAATCTAATATTATATATATAAGTATAATTTTCAGAATTTAACTAGTTGTTTAGAGATAATAGTGTTTGATTTTATTTATGGTTTTGTAATCCATTGGTTTTGTCTTATATAAATAATTGAACTATAAACAATGGTTATAAAATAATTTGGAAACAAAAAAAAAATATATGAATTTAAAACCAGAATTTAAGAATTTAATTTCTGATAGTTTCAAACCTTGTGTTTAAAGTCTTAAAAGGATATATTATTATTTAAATTATTTTCGAATATAAATTTGTTTCCAAAGAATTTTAAAGTTTTAAAAATTAGTGCTCTTCTCTTTGTCGCTGGAAAATAATTTCGGTGATGACTACAACATCATCGACATTCATTTGCGAGTATCGAAGTAAAGAGACCACGTTGTAGTTTTGCTTCAAAAATTTAATTGATTTGAATTTCTAAATATGACTTAATTTATAATATATATAGATATATGATTTAAATTTGATTTGACATATGCTATATGTATGTATTTATTTATCTCTAAAGGGTTTGAAGTTAATTGGAAATTTAATTCATAAATTTATGTTAAAAGGTGATTCTAATGATAAAATAAAGTCAAATTTTGAATGAATATTTAAACTTGAATAATAGAATTGGAAATTTTTTACTTGTATAATTGCATGCCAATATAACTTACCTAAATCATTCAGAAATTAACTATGTAATTGGATAATGTACAATACAAAAGGATTTTGTAAATAAAATTTGAGTGGTTATAATAAAAGATATACACTTTAAGTTTCAGTTACAAAAAGACAAATAAAGGTAAATAGAAAAAAATAATAATTGAATAATATACAATATCAAATGGGGTTAAAGGAAATTTAGAAATAAATTGGAATATTTATAATAAATATAATCTACTTAATATGTGCGATAAGATATATTAAGTAGAATATATTTAATAATAATCTAGAATAAAGAAGAATTAAATTTGTTGAATAAAAGATGATTATTATAAATGACTATACAAATTTCTGATTTTAGAAAATAATTGGATAATAAGATAATTAATTTGGAAATAGTTAAGATTGATTTAACTTCAATAAAAATTAAATGAATTAAATCAATTATTGAATATTAATTAATTTAAATTAATTTATATAGTTTAAATAAATGATTCCATTTGAGTTTCAATTTAGTTTTCTTTCAGGGTGTTCTATTCTCCTACCTCCTTCCTTTTCGGGGACGAAAAGTTTTGAGTGGGGGAGAGTGTAATGACCTGTAAATTTCGATAATTAAACTGGTTAATTTAACAAGATTTTTGTAATTAAATTTAAGAAAAAAAACCTTTATAATTTATAATGAAGTGAGTGTTTAAAATGAAATGAAAATAATAGGGATATAGTAATGGTTGTAAGTTACTATTTAATTGGTCTATTAATGTAGTTTCAACTGTTACATTTGGGTATTAAATTGAATATATGCAAATAAATGTATGGTAATGGAGTGAATTCAACATTATATAAGAAATTCAACATTATATAAGCAATTCTGATAATTAGTGGAAATAATAAACTTGAGTGTAACATAAAGTTAGAGACAACATTTATGCAAGTCACCTTTTTATTCAGGGCTGCTAAATTCAGAGTGGGAAGTCAATTACATTTAAATGTAGGTAAATGTTCATTAATGTGAGATAGGACTGTAACTGTAATGTGTGAATGTAAATGAAATGACATAAATGGAAATTTATATTTTATTCATAAGATGAAATAAAGGAATGAAACCAAGTTGAATAAATTGATTTAGGTTTTATTTATGATAAATGTATATATTTGGGAAGTTCAATATAATTGAAATTAACAAGTTATTACAAAAGAAAGATGAAAATTGGAATATATATTTTTATAAGGAAAGATAAACAAATAATAACTAGGTTTATAAAGTGATAACATATTTAATAAAAGAGTAGGATTAAAGCATGGTAGTTATTGGAAAGTAATTAATTGAAATTTGGATGAATTGGGAATTTTTTATGTATTAGTATAAAATCCAATTTTAATATTACCCATAAGAGGATAAGTTAATAGTCGATTCAATAACATGATTGAGAAATCAAATATATGGATTTATTGGGAATTTAAAACTTATACTTTTTTTTGATAAAATACAGCGTTTTACACGCAATAAATTTTTTCTACTTTTATTACATATTATATATATATGTTCTTATTATTATTATTTCATATATCCACCTCTATTTTATCTTTCTATTTTTATTTTTGACAGTCATGTTTATTTATTAGATTTTTGCTAGTTTATATCTTTTATTTATGGCTTGGAAGAAACTAAAAGGGTATGCGTTATATTGTCTTAATTGCTTGCCTTTTTAATTGCCTACTCTTTATTTCTTGTTATTTATAAAACCTTGAAATTTAATATAAATTTTAACTTGATTTAATCATTTCCTAAAAGTCTAAATATAAAATTGGAAGTTTTGAAATTTTTACTTTGTTAAAAAACTACTCCAATTGGAATTTTAATAAAAATGAATTATGTATATTTTAAATATGAAGAATGTAAACAAGTTAAAATTTTACTTAAGTAATAACTTTGTAAAATTCAGTGTTTTACAGACTGTTAAATTTCGCATTTATAAAGGGTACGCATTGTAATGGTATAAGTAATGTATAAGCATATAAATTTAAAATGTTACTTTTGCATAAATTTTGGGCGTATTGTATTGCGTCAGTTTGGCATATTTTAAAATGCATACTGCAATATCTATATGGATTAATAAATCTGTTAGTAGATTTTTATAGCAAAACGTTACTTTTTCCACAGCTTTCATTGGTTTTAAATTGGCGTAAAATCCTTGCTAAAATCACTTAGCTTATATAAAGAAAGAAACGCACACAATCATTAATTGAAGAAAAAAGTTTAAAATGAACCAATCTATTAATCACTTGCCGTTTCTTCACCATAAATTTCACCCATCCCTCTTTATCAACGCACGGAAATTTCAAATTTTCTACTTGCCGTTTCTTTCTTGTCTGCATTTATATCTTACCCAGATTTCGAAATTCTCTGTATATGTATACATCTTTTAGCCTAACAAATTTTTAACACGCAGCTATTATATTTAGTATAAAATCTTTTAATGAAGTAGCATCCAAAGCTAATATCATTGTCGTTTCTTTTCAATTACCTGCCGTTTTCTTCACCTTTAATTTCGCTAGTTTTTCCTTTTTAATAAAACGCGAGAATTTGAAAATCTTATTTCTTGCCGTATCTATAATTCAATCAACAAAATCAATCACCAATGCGAGTGTCACGTACGCAGTAATTTCTTTTCGTTTATCAGCATTGCCTCCTTTAGAGTCATTTACTTCTTATTTAAAACTTTAAACGTGTTCAAGTGTTGTCTAGTATTCCTGTCTATTCTTTGTGTAAATCAAAGCAACCGTTAAAGTTAATTCAAATTTATTTCCTTCCTATAATCATTCACATTAAATCATGCAGCTTTTTTTATTTTATAGCAATTTTAAATCCTTGCTGTTGTTTTGTATAAAAAAATCACTTAGCCTATAAATAACGCACGCAACCTATTAATTGAAAAAAAAGAAACGTTTGCAATCAATTTTTTTGTATAACTGGAAATAAATCACGCAAGTTTCCCTATATTCATTCAAAATATCACGCACCCCTGCCTTTATAAATTCGTTCATAACCTCTGTTCATAACATCTTATCCTCATTCATATTCGAGCAAGCTTCAGGTATGGCCTATGTTTATATTTTTCCTTCTTCCTCCTTTGCTTTCTTCTTCTTTATTTCCATTTTTTTCTCTTTTTTTTTCACGCAAAGACTTAAAACTCCACCACCTTAGGCTATGACTCCTCCTTCACCACTATATCCCTACCCTCCTCCTTTACCACTAATGTCAGCCTCTCCTCCAAATAAAATTGCACAAAATTTTTTCATAAACTGATAACTAAGGTTTTATGTCATCTAGCCATCCTTCAAGATTTTCAGTAGTGAATTTGACCAAGTTATTTTAGAAATAAAATTTAAACTTTACCCAAAATATAATAGAGTAGAAAAAAAAATATGAATAGAGGAGAAAGTATGCGTGTGGGTCATAAGTGTCCAAACTAGGTTGCAACAGTAGGTAAGAAGGAAAATAATTAATAATAATAATTGAATAAGCAAATATAAGAATCGGCTGTAGGAGGGTTTTTGTACTAGTGAAGAAGTGTTCATATAATTTGTATTGTGAGTGTATATGTATTATCAACGTTATGTGCATAAAATTCTTTTATGATGCCGAGAATTAGATTTAAATTATTAGTTTTTCCGCCACTTGTAGAAATAAAAAGGGGTGAAAGTAAGTAACGGGCAAATTTTTGAACTGCGCTTTGAGAACGTAGTCTAACCGTGTGGTGGAGTAGTCGAGCCTATGGGGCGAATTTATTTCCATTCGTTCCCTTTTGTTTTGAGAATTTCGGGTTAAATATTTTCTTAGTTTTGATTCGTTCCCTTTTCAAAATATAAATCGGGTCGCAGCCTCTGCATCAGTTTGATCGTGCTTCTGTGCGTTTTCTTTTTTCCAAGCGTTACCATCGTTGGAAATCAAATTTTTCTGCAGCATTCAGGTGAGTATTTCTCACCAGACAAACATACCTATATATCCGTGATTTATCACAAGTGTATTTGTAAATCATTTATTAAATTTTATCTGCCTGTGATATAACGTATGATGTTAAACCTTATTTTAAATTGACACCTCATCAGTTGTTTATCTATTGTAATATTATTGCAGTTATACAATGTAATGCTTATTTACCGATTTAATCATCACTGTAAGTTCCCTGTAAATTTGAGATCGTTATAGGCTGAAATGATAGGCCTGAACGATAATCATTTGTTCATTTATTTAATTGTTTAATCTTTTATTTGTTAACTTGGGATTGCGGGTTTGAAATGATAGAACCCGGGATTTTGTAGATTGCGGATTGAAATGATATAAATCCGTATCACTTGACCTAGGCTAGAAAACTATATACAGACCCGTGGTTTATATAATATTTTTCTGAAATGTTTAAAAATATTTTAAATGGGAATTCATAATATTCTGGTTCAAATGTATTTAAAGGATTTTTATAAAATTTATAATGATTTTTGAATAAGTCAAAATGTTAAGTAAATTTTTTTTTGAATATAACTTATTTTGGGAAATTCTGAAATTTTGTAAAAGGTGAGTTTTAGTTAAGAAAATAATTGATAATAAGTTATATTTGGGAATTTAAAATTTGATTGTTAAGTTAATAATTTATTACAGCACTTAAATGCTGTCTTTTATAAATGAACTGTTTTGACTTACAGACTTTAGGTGGCATTTCATAAATGCTATGGAAACTGAATTTTCGGATTGTTTAAAATAAATGGAAATAATCTTTGGGGAAAAAGGCTTAAATTTTTGGAATTTAATATGTAATTAATAAAAAATAATGAATTGACTTTAAATGGTTTTAAATGGAAGAATTTAACTTTTAAATGTGAGTTGAAAGGCAAATTAATTCCTAAATAAATTGAATAGATTTAAATGGTATTTTATAGTAAATAAAATGACTGATGTTTAAATAAATGATGGTTGAAATGATATTATGGTATTGAAATGTATTTGAAACTTATTTTGATTTTTAAAGTATAAATACCATTTCTAAAAGTTGTAACCACGGGTTATAATAACGTTTGGTTGTTAAAGAGACCGGGATCGGATATCTGGCATACTCTCTGTCGATACCGAAAACCACTTTAACAACTATGTACGTGGTGGAGATTCCAGAATGAAGTAGGATGGTGGTGATGTTTCCTTTGAGGTAAATACGTGGACCCGACTCCCGTGAGTTGGCATAAGGTGGCTAAAACAGGAGCGATTGACGGATTAATGAGGTAGCACCTCTGATCGGACGCACTTCTTCGTATGCCATTCTATTACTTTTGTGATTGTTTTGGTGCGCACCTTTGATTTGGGAGTGTTGTTCGAGGTGGGCGGCAGCTGCGCGCTACGCGTTTCCATCGGTCCGGAAGCGTAATTGGTATATCTACCCTGGCATTGCCTAGTTGTGCCGTGTCACCTACCATAGCGAGCCTTATACGATTTTGGTTTTGTACCATACCTATGGAGTGCCCTCTGACGACGCCCAGTACGGGGGAGATTACGGTACTGTATAGACTATGGGAATATATTATGTGTTAAGGGCTATATGGGTAACCCCTTAACGCTATTTAAAAGTAGGTTTATTTTACAAATAGACACTATTATAATAGCGATGTATTACTACATAGTAAATAGTTTAACGGATCCTTAGAGGATGGGCGGTTCCAAGCATCCTTTAAGTCACTTGCCTTATATTACAGTACACTTGAATTAGCTTATGCTATATAAGTACGTATGTCCTGACTCGAGTGTTTATGTTTTATTTTACGCTCGGGTCAGCCTGAGTTGCAGTTCAGTTTTCATCCCTGAGCTAGGATTTCTGTAGATCGCTTTCAAGCTGCTGGCAAACTTCCTTTCCAGTTCTTTATCTAAAATTTTGAAATCGAGACTAGTGACATTTGGATTGTTTACTGATGATTTAAAACTATATTTGGATTAAAGACTATGTAAATTTTATTTGATTGAGACTATTTATAGTGGCTTCATGAACCACTTTGTATTTTTAAATTCCGCTGCGAGTATTCTGATTCTGTGTTTGTGATTCTGTGATTAATTATTTACTGTATATTTTGAGATTTGCCAAATTTTATTTACAACGCGGTATTTTGAACAATTCAAGTCCGACAAGTGCGTATGCGAATGGTTGAAAATATCGGGTCGTTACATATATATAAAGGATCTTATGAGGATTTTGGAAAAGGTTTTGAGAACCTTTGGATTTGGAAAGGCTTTTGATTTTTGGGTAAAATCAATATTAAATTTGGAAAGCCTAGTTTGAGAATTATCGATTTTGGGATAATCGATTTTGTGTAAAGGAGCTTTGTGTGACATCATACTAGGTGTATGATTTAAAGATACTATATGTGTATAGTATAAAATGTTTTGATGATGGCTCTGGGGAAAAAGGCTCTCCCTTGAAATGAACTTCTCAGGAGTGACACAAGGTGGTGCTGCCTTGAACCCCAAGGGGGATTCTAAAGTTGATCCTGTGAGGAGTCCGGACAAAACTAGTTCCTAAGGATTATTGGGTAGCGTAAGTCGATGGCGTTGATGCCTATAGAGGCATTTGGGTTATGCTGTAACGACAGTGTAACTCGATGTCGCTGCGATCTACTGTGGGGACCATAGTGAAAATCGTGTGGAGGATGAGTGTCAACGGTCTACACTTGATTTTGCCCAGAAGGCAACGCAACATCGGTAGACTGCGATCTATGGTCAAGTGGAGTGGAGAAGTTTCATTTTTGGCAGCGAAATTCGATGGCGCTGATGCCTACAGTTATATGGGTTTTTGCTGTGATAGCTACGTAACCCCAGTTGTAGCTGCGATCTGTTGTGGGTTCCATGGTGTAATCGTGGGGCGCGGAGGCCTACAGTTGTCTGTGGATTTTGTCGGGACGGCAACCTAACCATCGGGTTAACTGCGACCATGGATGGGGGTGATGATTTCCAGAGCATCCTCAGCAAAGATATTTCCTCTATTTTCAAAACTCGATTCCTATATTTTCAATAAAATTATTTTACAAATGTTTTTACTGGGTGTTGACAATGGGTTTACCAAGTACTTATAGATTTTCAGTCCTACGCCTGATCAACGTATGACTGAATTTCTGTGAGAACAAGGATGAACTGGTTGAGGCATCGAGTTATAAAAATATTTTTATTTAAAAGCTATTTTAAATAGTATTATCTAAATTTAAAGGCATTTTTTTAAATTTTTTTAAATAAAGGTGTTGGAATTGTGAAAGATGAAATAAATCTAAATTAGAAATATGGAAGACAAAATTTGAACTCAGGAAAAAAAATTTAATGAAGTGATTTTTGTAATTAATTTAGAAATTGGAAATAAGCTAATTGGTTAAATAGTTGTTTGATTGAGTATGTTAATAAAATTTAACTTGGGTAAACAAATGGTTGTAAATTAATAATGGAATTTGGTAGTGAATTAGAATTGTAAATAGAATTTAACTTAGATTTGATAATGAACTGAATAAGTGAAGATGCTATAAAATGTAAATAAAATAGAGTTGGATTGAAAATGCGATGGTTTGAATTACAAATAAAATCCAAAGGTGATTTGAATAATATTTAATGAAATTTGCAAGTAAATTAGATCTAAGAGAAGTGACTATAATAGAAATTGTTTAAGTTGCAAAATAAAACCCGAGTGAATGGACGGCCTCGTATTAATAAAATGAATTCGATAACGAATTAAGTAAGTAAATTAAAATTTTAAAATGAGTTAATCGAATTAAAAATAAAATAAATAGATGAAGTCTGATTAAATGAAAACTAAATCAAAGTTGTAATTGGAATTGGATTATCAGTCTGAACTTAAATTCAGTGGCATATATGCTTGGATATTAATTTGATAAATGGAGAAGGTGAAGTAAAATTTAAATTTAAATGGATGGGCTAACCGAATTTAATGGAATTTGATTAAATGAGAATCAAATAGAAGTAAACTTAAGTTTGATGTTGGAATAAATTAAAGTAAATTAACTTAAGTTTAAAATTTATGAAAGCTTGGCTTCGAATAAGAGTGAAAGCCCATTAAAATAAAAGCTTGGATTAAATTAAGTTTGGTAAATAGTTATTAATTTATAAGAATGGAATGTGCCAAGCTTAATAAATTGTTTTGCATGAATCTAATGTGGAAATAAAATGAAATGCAATGAATGGTTGATTAATAAATTAGAAATGAAACGGAATTGAATACAGAATGAGTTGAATTTAATTTAAGTAACTATAAACTACATGAATACTCTATTAAACGAATATCGTCGAAATTGCATAAAATGGTTGACATTCGGCGTAGATAAAAGTAATTAAAATTCTATGAGTTGATAGAGATTAAATAAAATTAATTCTGGATCATTTGAAGTGAATATGAGCTTGGTTGGATTAATAATCAATGGAATATAAGAAATTGAGTTGCAAACCATTGAAACTGAATGAAATGGCTTATAAATTGATTGAAAGCAATTGAATTAGCTTAAAAGTTATATAAATCACTTATGGAAAGCGTTTTGGTGCTTGTTGTTTGTGATATATGTGTTTAGCTATTAAATATAAGTGAAACGCTTGTGATTTGCTATTAAAGTAAATGAAATGCCGATAAATACTCTATATATGGCACTTACATATTTAAATTGAGTAAGTACAGGTACCCGAAGGCCGTTTGGCTGGATTTGGATTGCATTAATTGCTAAAATTAATAAGCTGCTTGCTTAAAATGCTAAATAAGGTACGCCTACGCAATAAAAATAGGAAATATGAACTGTTTTTTCTTTTTCCGACCGTGTGGGTCGATGTATACATATTTATATCTCTTGTCAAATTTCAAAAGCTCCTCCGTACAAGGGTGACTCTGCCAAAATTTTCCGAAAATTTTGGGAGTTAGAAATTTTTTGAACTTTTTTGCGAAAATTTGTGTTAAGCAATTAAACGATTTTAAATATGAAACTGAAATAGAGTAGTAAATGGAACTAATAAGACTCAATTATATATGGAAAATAAAAATTTAATATTCAAAATTGAAATAAGTTGAATTCATATGAAAACGGGAAAGACGAATTTGAATAGAAGTAAATATGAGAACCTATATGAGAGAATGTATAAAATGAATCGTAATGTTACAATTGGATATTATTGTCAAGTAAGATATGCGGGTATATAAAGGGGAAAAGAAAATTGGAATTGATTCCAAAAGATAAATATGAATTGCCCGACAAAAAGGTATGTATTTAAATTTCTGTATGAATTGGATTGGGTTTTTGATCAAGCAACTTGGCTTTCTGTTTTCTTTTTGGAATTTGGGAGCCCGTAGTGGCCTTTTGTAGTAGTACCGAGCTAGCCGCGCAAAGGAGACGCTGGCAAAAATTTTCGGGAATCTAGAGAGTTAGAAAATTTTTGAGAAAATTTTAATAATTCAAAAATTTGGTTTTAAACTGAAATTTAGATGATTGAGCAAAAAAGGGGTATAGTTTGGAACTATAGAAGGTTTTGGAAGTTGCTTAAGGTAATAGTGGGTCTTTAGTAAAGGATAGTTAGTAGGATGTTGAATTGCGAGTTTTGGGAAAGTAAACGGGTATTGGGCCATTCTTCCTAACTAGTAATTCGGGGACGAAATTCTTTTATGAGGGGAGTAATGTGACGACCCGGAATTTCTATCAATTTAATTTTGAATAGTTAATTGATTTTTAAAACTATTTAAAGGTTAATTTTAACTTGAATTCAATATATCAATATTTACTTGATAATTAAATCATTGAATTATATAGTTTAAATATTGAATTTAATAATTGAAAATTTGGGTAAATGGTTGAATCTGAAATTTCTAAACCTGTTTAAATAATTTGAAGGCTTATAAAATTTATAATGATAATACTAGAGATAATAGAATGATTTGAATTTAATTTAAGGAGAATTTGTTCAGTTTCAATAATATATCGTTTAAATTGGAATTTAAAAATAGCCTTCCGAGGCACAGTCTCGGAATTCGACGAAACCAGTTCCATTGGATCCGTAATAGTTAGTTATTATCGGATTTCAATTTTCGAAGCAATCGGGGTTGTCGTTTGACCCTGCCAGCTCAAAACGCTTAGATTTATTTTAATCGATTTAATTTAAAATTGATCGTTTAATTCCGTAACTTGCACGTACGTTCAAATTAGCCTTCGTAACACGTTCCATTGAGTTCGAAACGCAGGTAAAACTCTATAATCGCCTAGCGGCATTTACTAATAAGAGCTCAAAAGTTTAATTAACGGGACGTTTTGAAGTTTTATAATATAATAAATTATAACGTACATTTGTCAGAGATATTTTATTAACAAGAACACGTATTCGAGAAGCCTCCCTAATTGATATTTATCGCCAGTGCCCTCTCTAACCTACACAAACAAATGGAACGCATCAAAAAAAATGAAATAAGATCGGATTCAAAGGAATGCCGAAACCCTATTTCCCTTCCAATTCATCACCCAAATCCATATCGAGCGTCGTTCAAATCGAAAGGAGGAGAGGGGGGTGTCGAATTGGGTCGGTGGCCACGAACACGAAGAAGGGGTGGTCGTGCAAGTTAAATTTCGGCATGGGTCTTGATCGAGCAGCGTCATGGCGACACGAAGGGGGAGATTAGGGCGCGACGCAGTCATCGCGATGGTCCACGCGCGCGGCGAGTGGGTCGACAGTCAAATGAGGTCGCGTTCGCTCGAGATGGCAAGGGGATGGGATCTGAAGCAGAGACTTGGGAAGCTGTTGCTAGGGTTGGACGTCTTGGGTTTTGAATTATGCAGTAGGTATATTTGTTTTATTTTTAATTTATTTTAGATTCAATATGCATATTTATAAAAAAAGAAAGGAGAAACAATTACAGTAGGGAATAATTTTTATTTTGTTATTTACTAAACAAATTATATTGTAATTTATATACATATATGTTTAAAACAGAAACATATATCAAATCAAGGGAAAATATTACGATACAGATTAAACATTTATGTTTTATTTTGTTTAATGCATATAGATATAGTTTTAAAAACAAAGGTATAGGAATTTTGTAAATGTTAAAGGTTTATATAAAATTAGGCTTTTGAAATCTATAGATTATTGTTTTATAGGTACAAGTAGTTTCAAAGGAAAATAAATATACATGAGTACCTATTTTCATTTACCAGTTGAATTTTAAAATAAAGGAGATCAATTTGTTTAGTTACCAAAGAATATTTTATTAAAGGAAAATTAATTTAAGTATAAAAACTAACTAAGTAAATTTATCAAAAAGGAAATTAGTTAAAAAATTAAATTAATAGATGGAATAGGTTGTTCGTTTGTCTCAGATGTTAATAAAATATATAATGTTTCTACAAGGTCAAAAAAATCATGAGGAACAAGCTAGATTGGGATGGATTGCAAACGGGAATCGAAGGTGAGTAAATCTCACTCTGTTGGATTTCTATCTAAATTTAAATAGTTAAATTTAATAATTGGTTGAATGATTGAATTGAATTGATGTGTATTGTGAATTAATGATCTGTTGACTTTGGTTTTGGTTGGTTCCCGAGTAAATTGTTGATTAACTCGAAGTATCGGGGTTTTAAATTGTTTTAAACTTAAGTTAAAAATAAGAAAATGTTTTCATTATTAATAAGGGTTTAATGATTTGTGGTTCAACAATTTATAAGGGTAAATAAAATGGATAATTAATTAATTAAATTAATTTAAGATTTGGGTTAATTAATTTAGTAATTAAGGGTTTGAATTAATTAAGTATGGACTAAATTAATTACTTAAGTTTGATTAATTTGGAATAATCAATGGATGGTTTGAAGGGCAGTCACTTAATGTAATTAATAAAATATAATTACTTTGTGAAATTAATCAAGAGATAGATTAAGATAATTAATTAAGAAGTAATTAATTTATGAATGAAGTAAATAAGAGAATAATTAACTACAGATTGAGATTAATCGAGAATGATTAATACTGGGTTTGAATTAACGTAATAAATTTAGATTAGAACAAATCAAAACATAATCGGGAATCATTAATTTGTGTAATCAATGATGTAATTAAAGATTGATTAATTAAGATGAAAAATGAAGGGATGACGAATTAATTGAATTGAAATTAATTAATATTGAAGAAAGGAATCTAAGAGAATGTGGTTAGAAATTCACTTAGAATCAACTCAATTAATTTATATGTGATTAAGCATTGCTTATGAATGACTAAATGGTATTGGATACTTGAATGAGTTGATACCTCTAATATGAAATGTTGTACATTTCGTATGGATAAATTGGAATGAGATGATGTGAAACTCGAAGAGGCCGGGATCGGGTATTGGGAAATACCCGAAATCCACTTCGAATATTTTTATGGATTGATATGTGAAATCTATATGCTGGAGTGAAGTGATTTAAAGGAATTGGACTATTTAAATTTAAGCTTTGGCACTTAGGAAATGGATGTGTGAAGTTAGTATGTCTAAATCATATTGTGAACTTGTAAATTTGGTTTGAGTTACCCCGGGTTTTATATAAGTTGATTGCTTTGGTATTCCATGTTAGTTGGGTTTACTCACGCTGGTTTCCAGCCTGACCCGGGTGTTACTTTGGTGTAATGCTCGGGTCAGACCGAGTATTACAGATTTCCAGGTTAGGACGTTCTGGAGCTCAGGAGGCGAGTTGGAGGGCAGGACCGTATAGGGTATTTCCGCTGTATTTATATTATCGTTGTCTGAGATATAATAATTGTAAACATTCAGTGACTGTATATAATATGAAACTCTGATGTATTCAATTGTAATCGACAGATATAGTATTCTTTTGTAAACATCTATTATTTATTATTATAATTTATCCGCTGTGATAGTGAGACGTTTGGTGTTTCTGTTCTTCTTCTTCTATCTCTTTCTTCTTTTTCATAACTATCTGGAATTTTCGGGTCAGAAAATTTCGGGTCGTTACACTATGGCCTTTGTGCCTTTATGCTATCCATTCATATGTGCACTGATGCATTTTGTTTTCCATAGGTACTGAGTCAATTCTCATATGCACTGATGCATTTTGTTTTCCATAGGCACTGAGTCAATTCTCATGTGCACTGATGCATTTATTTTTGTTTGCACTATGATGGATCATCTCGGCTGTGACTTGGTCTTTGATGATTTCATTTGCGTTGCGTTGTTTGGTCTGGCCTTTCTTTGTTTCAGAGCTGTGCATATCTTCCTGTATGCTTGGTGTAGCGATCCTGACTTGACCTTCGAAAATCGGCACCGAATACGTTACCTATATTCGAATGCCGCAAATTCAAATGTCGAATCCGGCCCGCCGGAGCTTATAACAACATTAAGTAAATAACACAGCGGAATAAAAGAATAATACATTGATATACAGATTTGATACAATATCTGATACAGTAGATGATCCAATAGATATCAATATACATCAGAGATATGATACAATAAAATAGCAGCGGAAAAGAAAATAGATGACATCTAGCAGCGGAACAATATAACTCTAAGATAGTCTTCAAGGAAGAACTCCGAGAACTGCAACTCCATCTCCAAGAATCAATCCAGCAATAGCTCGAACCCCCAATAACGATTCACATAGCATAAGCAAGACTGGTGTGGTCCAAAGACTGAACTAACTCCAGATAATCTACTAAACCTAGCTATCTGAAAAACCCAACTCTAGACTGCTCGTGTAAAAAATAATGAGCACCCAGAGTTTAGGAAAGAAACAATAAACTCCGGATCAGTCGTGGGACTGGTGTGAGCAACAAAAAAACAGTTTATCTTTTATTCAAAATCAAAATAGAAGAATATTTTTAAAGTCAATTCGCAATGCTTTTAAAAATGAGACTACCATAAGACCTCCCGCCTCACACACAATGCAAACGCAGACTTGGAGGAGATTTCTTCTTATGTTAGTCAAAGATGCTTGATACGCATTAAAAAGAAACATTTGATATTATTACTAGTGCATAGTGTAGAACAAATCATTTCGAAAGTAGAATATAAATCTTAGCCAGCATAGGTACCATTATAGTATGCTTACTATAGCTACCATATTAAATGGCAGGTTCTACAACTAAAACCGTACAAATCTCGTATTGTTTCTTTGAATTTTCAACAAATGGTCAGGCCAAGGAACTTCCCATTGCCACATGAGAACGCCTCTGGAAGGACGTCCCCGAGAACCTAACCGGATCTCTGCCAACACAAGGCCGGGTTACCTTTCAAACTAGGTAACAACTGGCACGAGTATGCCATCCCCCGGTCCTTTGGGACCTTTATCCGAGAGCTCTCTAATCAACATCACACCATAATAATAAGTGTTTCAACATGAGTAAGCATCTGGGCTCCATACCATGATACCACCCTTTTCCAGAAGGAAATGCACATACCCTAAAGGTAGCTACCCCTCATAACCTTACCGCATCTTTCCTGTTTTGACCATTCCGGGGTGTGAGGCTCGACGAAGTCACGTCCACAAAAACACGCTTTATACAAAAGCCATGCTTTGGGTCAACAAATGATCTTAGAAATGATTACAAAGATAAACGATCAAATAAATGATCTTATCGCAAATGATCAACACAATGATCATTTCACAGCAACACTCAGCATGTCACATTACCAAATTGGGAATATATTGCTGATAATCTTCAACTATATAACCTCTGAGCTCGTACGTCTCAGAGAAGGGTGTTAAGCTAAGAGAATAAATTCTCCGCCACCAACAGAAATATATTTGAAAGAAATCGGCTTTATATCTCAATTTGTAATGTCAGACATACTATCCATACAAGTCTGTTCCGGGCTCGAACAGAACCGAAGGCACTTCCAAAGAATTCCTTGCAATCCGGATATTCACTAATCACGTTCAGACTTCCCATCACATATGGAGTCTCTGTACCGGGGACCAGTCGATGCAAAGACATTCGACGAGTTGTCCTTACATTTTCGAAAATATCCGGTCTTCACCACCGGTCTTCAATGCTATCCATAACGACATATCACATATTCGGAATGGGATATATGACACAAAGGTCCTCTCCCGGCTAAACCGAACAGTGAGCGCAGTATTTCAAAAACATATGGATATTGGGATTTCAATTAAGTCACAACTTAAAACCCAAAAACTTTCCTTTTCAAATGGTTTAAACCAATTACCATTTCAAATCTTTATATTACAAAATGATTTATTTCACAAAGATCAATTCATAGATTTTAAAACAATTTCCATTCCAATTGGATTAACTCATTAAATCCTTAAATCAAAGATTTAACTCATAGCTTTCAAAATTCGATTAACTTGTTGAATCTTTAAATCAAGATTCAACTTATAGCTTTCAAATCGTTTTCATAGATTCATTCATAGCCTTTCAAATACAATTTCAATTCAAGTTGGATTAACTCATTAAATCTTTAAATCAAAGATTTAACCCATAGCTTTCAAAATTCGATTAACTTGTTGAATCTTCAAATCAAAGATTCAACTTATAGCTTTTAAATCGTTTTCATAACTTGGAAATTTTCTTCATTTTCAAACTTGAAATTCTTTTTAACACAAATTGAACGTTCATTTCTCATGTGAAAGCTTTTAATATTTGAAACAAACAGTTTTCGTTTCAGAAAAATCCAATTATATTTGTACGAGTTAAAGTTCTTAATTTATATTCATATTCCCAAATTAATACATTTTAAAATGGTTCAACCCATATATAACTGGTATAACATCTTTAATCCCTAGTTTCAAATTATAGAATTCAGTTTCACACTTTGAATTTAAATTTGAATCAAATTATTTAAATTTCAAACTTTATCAAGTTATTCAAAATAAATTTCCATCTTTGAAATTACCTTTTTAATTGCTTTTCACTTTTAAACCCAATCCATTTCCAAAACATTTGAATTTAAATATTCAACTTCTAAAAATCATTCAAAATCTGTGACTTGATTGATTTCCTCGTGAAATCCATATTTGTGTGTGTAACAGTGTGGTCTAGGGGTTTTACACAGTAGTGCAATAGCATACAATCATCACAGATCAGAATACAGATACAGTTGATAAGCGATATAAACTATAACGCCCATCTTCATTCACAGATTACAGATATATCTATCACAGATAAGTAAATTACAGATCACAACATAAATCAGGATGTATCACAAAGCATCATATATCAGGGATATCAAACAATTCACATTCAGTAAAATCCAAACATTCATAAACAAGGTCAATTAATTGTCTGATAAATTTAAATCAGATAAGTCATCAATCGTAGTTAATTAACATAAATTAATTTCAAATCATTTGATTGATTATCCTTTAATCATTTATTAATTAAATTAATTAACCTTAAATTATTTAATAATTAACCTTTAATTATTCAATTATCCTTTAATTAATCTCCTTTAATTAATTCATTAATAAATAAATCAACCCTTAATTAATCACTCTTTAATAAATCATTCTTAATTAATTATTCTTAATTAATTATTCTTAATTACATATTAATTACTTATTCTATTATCTAAATTAAATTTATACATTTAAACTTATAATTACTAATTTAATCAATACAAATTATCAATTATCATTCCAATTATCTTAATGGTTAATGAATTTAATCCTTAATCTTTATTACTTAGAGTAAACTCATTTTTTTTCATCAATTATTAAATTTCCACTTTCAATATGTTTGAAAACATCTATTTCACTTTTCCTTGAACTTTCATTTTAAATTTCAAGTTTAAACGAACACTAATTGAACTTCAAATCTCTTTATAAAAAATAACTTAAAAAAAAACCTTTAAATTATTTAATTAAAGAAATTCTTTGTTTATGAAGGGATTTTAAATCATATTCCCTTAAATTTAGAATATTTAAACTTGCTTAAAATATTTAAATTTATAAACTTTCTTCACTTCAAAAATCTGGAATTTAAATATTTCTTTAGCCTCAGTTTAATTTGATTTCAATTTTAAGACCAACATTTTCTTTTTAAAACTGAGTACAGGTTACTCTGAACAAAGACAACCCGAGCCAAACACTCACGATTCCCGAGTCCAGCTTCGAGTTCCCCTATATCTTCATTTGCTTCGAGTTTTTCGTGAATCCCTTCGAGTTTGCCCTGATGCCAAGCCTTCTTCCCCAACTCTATAGAATTTACAGGCACGAACTATGTCGCGTGCATGTGCACGTTTCACCCACGTCACTCCAATGGTCGATGAGACGTCCAGCAAGTCGCGAACGATCTCCACGTCGAACCTGATCCACAAGCAACTCGAACAAGTCGTCATTCAAAATCGAGCATGGCTCGAGTCTTCGAACCCATCACCGCATCAACGAAATCGATTCGCAATTCCTTCTCCGGCCATCAAACGTCCAGCCCCTCCGGTCACGACCCCGCCATCCACCAAGCTTCTTTCTCCACCAGCGATGTGCAGCTCGATGCACGGTGGAAGACGCGGTGTTCAAAAGCTCGACCACCTAAAAAATTAGGTTTACAAATTTGATCCTTGCGCAGCCGTCTCCACCGTGAATAGTAAATTCATTCAACATTTTTCTGGTGATGCCTGAGTCTTCCTCCTCCTCCAAGAACAACCCCGACCATTCCCATCGCATCGATCACCTGAATTTGGACCAAACACCTTTTGCGTTCAACCCCCAATTTCTCGTACACCCCTGGCTTAAAAATCTTGAGAACTATACTAAAAATCATGATTCTTCATTACGAAACGGATTATATAAATGAATCCATAAATTATCCAAATCGAATTTGGTCATATTTTTAAATCTTACTGTGTTTTACCTTTCCCAGTAAACCTTTTCTTTTCCTTTTTTTTTCTTTTTTTTTCTTTTATTTTTAGATCTTGCAAATTCAAGCATTTATCGTCTGACATCAAATCTTAAAGAATTGTGGGAAAGATTTGAATTTCTAAATCAAGTTAAAGCCTGCAAATGCTTAACAGAGGTATACATATATACATGTATACCAGTATGCAAACATGTCTATAGCCTAATTCAACTATATTCGAGATGAATACATCTAGACAAACATACACATATATCATCACCACATAGATATCACATGCAGCAGTATCAAAAGATCTAAAGGTTGAGAGTTTGCTCACTTTGATAAGTTTTAGAAATAAACAGAGCTTGCTTTTCCATGTTGATACAGCTTTGATATTTGCAAACTGGAATCTCTTCTTTCCTATGTTTTTCTTTTATTTTTTTCTTTTGCTCAGTTTAAAATGAATGAAAACTGAAATGAAGTTATTTTGTGATGTGTTGAAATGTATATAAAAAGAAGTTTACTGGGTATAGAATATTATTTGTACACTTGAGAGCAGAGACTTTGAAGGCTAATATAATCTTTTTAGACCATATTTTGTGCTGCCAAAGGTGTAAGAATTTAATGCACAAGTCCTTTATGTTTTGTTTACAACTTGTTTTCGGCTGTATTTATTTTATTTGAGTTAAGTATATTTGTTGCTAGGTATGGAAGCATTAAATGTTTGCTTGACATCTTGCCTTCGTATCTACTTTATATCTTACCTTATCCTTGCATAAATTACTTACAGGCTACCTTCATATTTTACTTTGCCTTGCATACTATGTTTTTACTTTAGCCTTGTTTTGTTTTTGAATGATTTGTTTGTATTGTTACATACTTATCCGATTTTGCTGTGTCTTATTTTCCCTTCTCAGCCTCAACACTTCTACTTTATTTCTTTGTTTTGTTACTTTGACTATGCTAATTTGATTTCGGCTGGAGATATTAGTGGCTTGAAGATTTGTTTATTAACTTGTATTTATATTTTGAATTTATATTTTTTTTATCACTTTATATTTAAACTTTGTTTTGTCATTTCTTTTGTTCCACTGTCTTATTTTTATTCCTCTTTTATTTTAACTTAAATTGTTTACTTTACTTTAATATTTATTGTTTTATATTAAATTTATAAATTCAAATTATTATTAACCATCAATTGTAATACTTATTATTATCAATTATTATTAAACCATTCATTTACAATTCATATCTAATGTATATACATATACATATCTATATTTATTTTTATAACCATTTATTTAAGATTTTATTTCAAATCCAATTTAAATATACATATTCACATATATACAAATTGTCAAATCCATATGACTATATATATTTTCTAGTCGAATCGGGGAAACTCGCTTCCATTTAAATCAATTTATCTTACAATTTTATTCAAAAATTCATTCAATTATCAATTTAAATTAAATTAAAATCTAGGGTCGTTACAAACTTCCCCCCTTAAAAAGAATTTCGTCCTCGAAATTCGCCAAAGAGAGATAACGAAGATAGACGAAAGATAGAAGAACAATTCTCCATGTCAAACTAGATATCTATTCTGCATTTGGCTTATCAAATCAGAATATCAACAATAGATACAAGAAATTACAATAGAATTCCAAATTCGGTTTTAAACGAAATCGTTTTATCAATTCAATTCAAATTTATCCTCATATTCTACTAATCAATTTAACTCAAATTAAAATTTCCAATTCATTTAAAATTTCCTATTTAAAATTTCAAATTCGTATTCATTAAGGTTTAAATCGAAAAGCCGATAAGAAACCGATGAAGATACGAAGTAAAATTTCTTACAACGATACGTAGGGCCACCATCACACCGAAACTTCTTTCTGGAGCTATCACGAAGAAATCAAAAGAATTTGGATTCGAATCAAAGAAAATTGATAGAGAAAGATTGTTTTCGCTGTCGTTACAGAGCATCGACCATTTATAGTGATACTCCCCTGTCTCCTATCGCGTTCTCTTCTTGCACTCATACATACTATCGGTGAATAGTAAGAGAATTTACTGAGGCACTCAAACGGGTATCTTAGGGATTACTCATTCTAGGGATACTCCACCCTATCTCTAATGAGCTACTTAATGTGTTATACTCCTGAGCTAAAGTTTCAACCTTAGCTCTGATACCAATTGTAGCGATCCTGACTTGACCTTCGAAAATCGGCACCGAATACGTTACCTATATTCGAATGCCGCAAATTCAAATGTCGAATCCGGCCCGCCGGAGCTTATAACAACATTAAGTAAATAACACAGCGGAATAAAAGAATAATACATTGATATACAGATTTGATACAATATCTGATACAGTAGATGATCCAATAGATATCAATATACATCAGAGATATGATACAATAAAATAGCAGCGGAAAAGAAAATAGATGACATCTAGCAGCGGAACAATATAACTCTAAGATAGTCTTCAAGGAAGAACTCCGAGAACTGCAACTCCATCTCCAAGAATCAATCCAGCAATAGCTCAAACCCCCAATAACGATTCACCTAGCATAAGCAAGACTGGTGTGGTCCAAAGACTGAACTAACTCCAGATAATCTACTAAACCTAGCTATCTGAAAAACCCAACTCTAGACTGCTCGTGTAGAAAATAATGAGCACCCAGAGTTTAGGAAAGAAACAATAAACTCCGGATTAGTCGTGGGACTGGTATGAGCAACAAAAAAACAGTTTATCTTTTATTCAAAATCAAAATAGAAGAATATTTTTAAAGTCAATTCGCAATGCTTTTAAAAATGAGACTACCATAAGACCTCCCGCCACACACACAATGCAAACGCAGACTTGGAGGAGATTTCTTCTTATGTTAGTCAAAGATGCTTGATACGCATTAAAAAGAAACATTTGATATTATTACTAGTGCATAGTGTAGAACAAATCATTTCGAAAGTAGAATATAAATCTTAGCCAGCATAGGTACCATTATAGTATGCTTACTATAGCTACCATATTAAATGGCAGGTTCTACAACTAAAACCGTACAAATCTCGTATTGTTTCTTTGAATTTCCAACAAATGGTCAGGCCAAGGAACTTCCCATTGCCACATGAGAACGCCTCTGGAAGGACGTCCACGAGAACCTAACCGGATCTCTGCCAACACAAGGCCGGGTTACCTTTCAAACTAGGTAACAACTGACACGAGTATGCCATCCCCCGGTCCTTTGGGACCTTTATCCGAGAGCTCTCTAATCAACATCACACCATAATAATAAGTGTTTCAACATGAGTAAGCATCTGGGCTCCATACCATGATACCACCCTTTTCCAGAAGGAAATGCACATACCCTAAAGGGAGCTACCCCTCATAACCTTGCCGCATCTTTCCTGTTTTGACCATTCCGGGGTGTGAGACTCGACGAAGTCACGTCCACAAAAACACGCTTTATACAAAAGCCACGCTTTGGGTCAACAAATGATCATAGAAATGATCACAAAGATAAACGATCAAATAAATGATCTTATCGCAAATGATCAACACAATGATCATTTCACAGCAACACTTAGCATGTCACATTACCAAATTGGGAATATATTGCTGATAACCTTCAACTATATAACCTCTGAGCTCGTACGTCTCAGAGAAGGGTGTTAAGCTAAGAGAATAAATTCTCCGCCACCAATAGAAATATATTTGAAAGAAATCAGCTTTATATCTCAATTTGTAATGTCAGACATACTATCCATACAAGTCTGTTCCGGGCTCGAACAGAACCGAAGGCACTTCCAAAGAAGTCCTTGCAATCCGGATATTCACTAATCACGTTCGGACTTCCCATCACATATGGAGTCTCTATACCAGGGACCAGTCGATGCAAAGACATTCGACGAGTTGTCCTTACGTTTTCGAAAATATCCGGTCTTCACCACCGGTCTTCAATGCTATCCATAACGACATATCACATATTCGGAATGGGATATATGACACAAAGGTCCTCTCCCGGCTAAACCAAACAGTGAGCGCAGTATTTCAAAAACATATGGATATTGGGATTTCAATTAAGTCACAACTTAATACCCAAAAACTTTCCTTTTCAAATGGTTTAAACCAATTACCATTTCAAATCTTTATATTACAAAAAGATTTATTTCACAAAGATCAATTCATAGATTTTAAAACAATTTCCATTCCAATTGGATTAACTCATTAAATCTTTAAATCAAAGATTTAACTCATAGCTTTCAAAATTCGATTAACTTGTTGAATCTTTAAATCAAGATTCAACTTACAGCTTTCAAATCGTTTTCATTGATTCATTCATAGCCTTTCAAATACAATTTCAATTCAAGTTGGATTAACTCATTAAATCTTTAAATCAAAGATTTAACCCATAGCTTTCAAAATTCGATTAACTTGTTGAATCTTCAAATCAAAGATTCAACTTATAGCTTTTAAATCATTTTCATAACTTGGAAATTTTCTTCATTTTCAAACTTGAAATTCTTTTTAACACAAATTGAACGTTTATTTCTCATGTGAAAGCTTTTAATATTTGAAACAAATAGTTTTCGTTTCAGAAAAATCCAATTATATTTATACGAGTTAAAGTTCTTAATTTATATTCATATTCCCAAATTAATACATTTTAAAATGGTTTAACCCATATATAACTGGTATAACATCTTTAATCCCTAGTTTCAAATTATAGAATTCAGTTTCACACTTTGAATTTAAATTTAAATCAAATTATTTAAATTTCAAACTTTATCAAGTTATTCAAAATAAATTTCCATCTTTGAAATTCCCTTTTTAATTGCTTTTCACTTTTAAACCCAATCCATTTCCAAAACATTTGAATTTAAATATTCAACTTTTAAAATCATTCAAAATCTGTGACTTAATTGATTTCCTCGTGAAATCCATATTTGTGTGTGTAACAGTGTGATCTAGGGGTTTTACACAGTAGTGCAACAACATACAATCATCACAGATCAGAATACAGAAATATAGTTGATAAGCGATATAAACTATAACGCCCATCTTCATTCACAGATTACAGATATATCTATCACAGATAAGTAAATTACAGATCACAACATAAATCAGGATGTATCACAAAGCATCATATATCAGGGATATCAAACAATTCACATTCAGTAAAATCCAAACATTCATAAACAAGGTCAGTTAATTGTCTGATAAATTTAAATCAGATAAGTCATCAATCGTAGTTAATTAACATAAATTAATTTCAAATCATTTGATTGATTATCCTTTAATCATTTATTAATTAAATTAATTAACCTTAAATTATTTAATAATTAACCTTTAATTATTCAATTATCCTTTAATTAATCTCCTTTAATTAATTCATTAATAAATAAATCAACCCTTAATTAATCACTCTTTAATAAATCATTCTTAATTAATTATTCTTAATTAATTATTCTTAATTAATTATTCTTAATTACATATTAATTACTTATTCTATTATCTAAACTTAAATTTATACATTTAAACTTATAATTACTAATTTAATCAATACAAATTATCAATTATCATTCCAATTATCTTAATGGTTAATGAATTTAATCCTTAATCTTTATTGCTTAGAGTAAACTCATTTTTTTTCCTCATTGATTAAATTTCCACTTTCAATATGTTTGAGAACATCTATTTCACTTTTCCTTGAACTTTCATTTTAAATTTAAGTTTAAACGAACACTAATTGAACTTCAAATCTCTTTATAAAAAAAAACTTAAAAAAAAAACCTTTAAATTATTTAATTAAAGCAATTCTTTGTTTATGAAGGGATTTTAAATCATATTCCCTTAAATTTAGAATATTTAAACTTACTTAAAATATTTAAATTTATAAACTTTCTTCACTTCAAAAATCTGGAATTTAAATATTTCTTTAGCCTCAGTTTAATTTGATTTCAATTTTAAGACCAACATTTTTTTTTTAAAACTGAGTACAGGTTACTCTGAACAAAGACAACCCGAGCCAAACACTCACGATTCCCGTGTCCAGCTTCGAGTTCCCCTATATCTTCATTTGCTTCGAGTTTTTCGTGAATCCCTTCGAGTTTGCCCTGATGCCAAGCCTTCTTCCCCAACTCTGTAGAATTTACAGGCACGAACTATGTCGCGTGCATGTGCACGTTTCACCCACGTCACTCCGATGGTCGATGAGACGTCCAGCAAGTCGCGAACGATCTCCACGTCGAACCCTGATCCACAAGCAACTCGAACAAGTCGTCATTCAAAATCGAGCATGGCTCGAGTCTTCGAACCCATCACCGCATCAACGAAATCGATTCGCAATTCCTCCTCCGGCCATCAGACGTCCAGCCCCTCCGGTCACGACCCCGCCGTCCACCAAGCTTCTCTCTCCACCAGCGATGTGCAGCTCGATGCACGGTGGAAGACGCGGTGATCAAAAGCTCGACCACCTAAAAAATTAGGTTTACAAATTTGATCCTTACGCCGCCGTCTCCACCGTGAATAGTAAATTCATTCAACATTTTTCTGGTGATGCCTGAGTCTTCCTCCTCCTCCAAGAACAACCCCGACCATTCCCATCGCATCGATCACCAGAATTTGGACCAAACACCTTTTGCGTTCTACCCCCAAATTCTCGTACACCCTAGGCTTAAAAATCTTGAGAACTATACTAAAAATCATGATTCTTGATTACGAAACCGATTATATAAATGAATCCATAAATTATCCAAATCGAATTTGGTCGTATTTTTAAATCTTACTGTGTTTTACCTTTCCCAGTAAACCTTTTCTTTTCCTTTTTTTCTTTTTTTTTCTTTTATTTTTAGATCTTGCAAATTCAAGCATTTATCGTCTGACATCAAATCTTAAAGAATTGTGGGAAAGATTTGAATTTCTAAATCAAGTTAAAGCCTGCAAATGCTTAACAGCGGTATACATATATACCTGTATACCAGTATGCAAACATGTCTATAGCCTAATTCAACTATATTCGAGATGAATACATCTAGACAAACATACACATATATCATCACCACATAGATATCACATGCAGCAGTATCAAAAGATCTAAAGGTTGAGAGTTTGCTCACTTTGATAAGTTTTAGAAATAAACAGAGCTTGCTTTTCCATGTTGATACAGCTTTGATGTTTGCAAACTGGAATCTCTTCTTTCCTATGTTTTTCTTTTATTTTTTTCTTTTGCTCAGTTTAAAATGAATGAAAACTGAAATGAAGTTATTTTGTGATGTGTTGAAATGTATATAAAAAGAAGTTTACTGGGTATAGAATATTATTTGTACACTTGAGAGCAGAGACTTTGAAGGCTAATATAATCTTTTTAGACCATATTTTGTGCTGCCAAAGGTGTAAGCATTTAATGCACAAGTCCTTTATGTTTTGTTTACAACTTGTTTTCGGCTGTATTTATTGTAACGACCCAGATTTTTAATTAATTAAAATTTGAATATTTAATTTATTTTAAATATTTATTATTGAATTTATAAGTCGAATAAATTTTATTTCGAATAATTGGATTTAATTGAATAATTAAATCAATAATTTAATATGTGAAATTATGGAAATGATTGAAAATTGAGTTAAATATGATTGAAAATGATTTGTAAAATTTTATTTTATCATATTGGAATTAGAACGATATTTTAGAACTTTTAAAATCGAACTAAAAGTTTATCTGTGAAAATTGAATATTTTAATATTTAATCGACTAGTGAAATTAGTCAATTTTCGAACAGTCTCAGAATTGGATGAAACTAGTTCCATTGGATCCGTAATAATTAGTTATTATCGGATTTCAATTTTCGTGTCAATCGGAGTTATCGTTTGATCGTGGCAGCTCGAAACGCATCGAAATTATTTTAATTTTAATTCAGCGAGTTAAAATAGTCATTTTTCAAAAAGTCTCGGATTTCGACGAAACCAGTTTCATCGGATTCTTAATGTGATATTATTGTAAGGTTTCAAATTTCAAGTCAATCGGATTTACCGTTTGTCCGGTACAAATTAAAACGCCTAGAAAATCGTTTAAATCGGTTTAATTTAAATTGAACGTTTATTGCCATAACTCGCACAGATGTCCGAATTAGCTTTCGAAACCTATTCCATTGTGTCCGGAACGCGGGTTAAACCCTAAAAACGTTGGTTACGGCGCGTGAATCGGAGTTCGAAATTTCCGAAATGAATAGTGTTTCGTCGGTTCTCTATAAAAGGACCCTTTGCCTTCATTTTTGCTCAAAACCCTAATTGTTTAACCTAGCCGCCAGCAACTTCTTGAATGGCTGAGAAACAACCTTCTTCCCCCTCTCTTTTCTCCAAATCCATTAACAATTAGCCAAAGTTTTCAACTAGAGCATTGTAGAGGGGAGCGAGCTCGACGTATTCAACGGTGGAGATCGAGATTGGAGCTATGGATCAACGGCAAAATGGAGATGAAGGCAACGCGTTGCGTGCGCGTTTTCCAAGGAAGGAGGAGTCCGAGTTGGCCTATGCTCTGGCCGAGCATGGAGGTTTGGTCGGCCTTCGATGTGGTGTGCCTCGATCAACCTGGAACCGCTCGTAGATGGCTCGAATTTCAAACCCTAATATTAAGCTATGGGTTCATATGCGGCTAGTAGCCTGGAGGTAGCGTGAGCAGGGAAGAAAGAAAGCACGGCTATGATGGGGGGTGGGGGGTGATGGGTTGAACGGTGGATTTGCTGTAGGTTTAAAAAAAATATGATTAATGTTGTAAATTATTATAAAAATTTGTGTAAAACTTATAAAAATCATAACTTTTTCATACGAGGTTGAAAACGCGCGAAACCAATTGCGTTGGAATCGTATGGACGAGCACTACGCTATGGAATTGGATTGGAGTCGTTTAGAGTTAGTGAGAATTTTGGATAAAATTAAACGTCCGTTTAATTTTATTCGAAATAAATCCTAAAACGAAATTGAAATCAAGGTGAGAACTTCTCACTCTATCGAATAGTTTCGATTTTAATTTTTAATAGTTATATTTAAAATATTTGAATGCATGTTTGAATGATGATTGTTATCTATTGATTGTTAAAATAGACATTATGCGCCGTTAGTAAGCGGATGTTATTTATTAAAAACATATACCGCGAATATTTCATAAACGGTGAAATTGGTATTATATATAATAGCAATATATATATATTGGCATATGTATATATTGGAGTTATTGATTTCCCAGATTTTTTAGCGGATGAGACCCTATTGCGCCGTCTATTAAGCGGATAATATTTTAAATACCACATACCACGATAATTTCGTACTGGAGCGGAATTGGTATTGTGCTAATGTTTTTGGATGCAGGAAAACAGGTTGGAGGGATCCAATTGGATTCCTCAATAGTATTTATTTGATTTCAGATATTTTGATATTTGATGGACTATCATATCGATATATGATGTCGTTGTTGTCGTGATTGACTATTTGGTGTGTAGCATCATTGGACTAAGTTTTGGAATTTTAAAATGATTTTATAAAGTGATTTTTGAAAATATACTATATGTTTGGAATTGATTCGTTTTAAATAAATAAACGTATATATTTTAATGTTATAAAAATTATGATTTTTGAGAAATATAGTTAAAGGTTGATTTTTGAAAATATGGAGTTAATGATTTTATAAAATAGTTTAATCGGGATTTTTGAATCTATTATAAAAAGTTGAAAATATAGGATTTATAAAATTTGATTATTTTATAAATCAAAATAGTAAAATTATAAAGGAGTTTAAAGATGTTTTAAAAGAATAATAGTATAAATTGATTTATATAAGAATTTATAAATTGATAATTTGTAAATTAAAATATTTGAATTATAAAACGAGTTTTTATAAGTGTTAGAATGAATTGTGAATGAATTTCATAAATGAATGAAATTTATAGAATTATAAACGGTGAAGTTATAAATGGAATTTTATAAGCAGTAGGTTTATAAAATTTATAAAGTTATTAAAAGAATGGTTTTGGTTAAATAATTGAATCTTATAAGTTATAAGATTTATAATTATGAAGTTCAAAGGAACGATTTTTGGCAAACAAATAAATTATAAGTATTTGACTTATAATATGAATTTCTAGTATATCATGAGATATGAATTGAGATAGGTTAATAAAGGAGATGTATAAAAAGAAGTTGTTATAAAATAAATAGAAATAGAATTTATAAACATTGTTTTATAAATTCGCAAACAACTTATTTTGATAAGTAAATTGTTGAAACCTATTAATGGAGTTGTATTCACGTTTTAGACAGTGAATAATCCTTTAAGTTAAAAAGAATAGAAATGATGAAATTGGTTAACAAGTATATTCACGTTTTTGAATAGTGAATATTATGTTAAAGAAAATGTTTTAGATATGATGTTTTAAATAGAATTAAAACGATCTATCGATGTTTTTAAATGTGTTGAGATTCGAAACCATAGATTTCAACATTCATTGTTGAAATAGACGTTTTCGAGAAATAGAAGGAAATGGTGGACTATAACACTATTGTTATAGTAAATGATTTCCGAAAGGAAATGTTTTGTATAGTATTGGGATTTATATATCTATTTAAACTTTGAATCCCTATACTAGTGATTTTGGGACGTCGTAACGATGTTTTACGTAACATTTGTTTTGGCCCAAATAAATATGTTTAAGAGAATGATTTCCTTAAAGAATGAAATATATACTTAATCTCGATTTAAGTATATTGAATATTTTCCAAGTGTTGAAAATAAATGGATTGAGAATTACTTAATAAATAAGTATGGAAATGTTTTTCCAATGTGAAATGAAACGTTTAGAGAATTTATCTTTTTGAAGATAAATTGAAAATGAATAATTGAAGTCGTATATTCATAGATATTTTGGAATATAAATTCACTATGGAATTTATAAAAGAAAGTGGAATTCGTTTAAAAATAAATATTGATTTATTTTTGAGATATTGAAATTATATATCTTGTAAAGATATTTTTGGGAAATAAATAATTTGGAAAATTATTTGGAATCTGGTGATGTTGTGCATATCCATTGTTAGTTCAATAACCGACTATCAATATTTACCTTTGAAAGGTATTTGTTGTGATTTGTTGAATTTGAATGCTACACTTATTTTTATATTATTGCGCTTGTTATTCGGATTACCCATTCCGAATAGTGATACGACGTAATGGATAGCATTGAAGATCGGTGTTGAAGACCCGGTATTTGCGAGAGCGATAGGATGACCTGTCGATTGACTCTGCACCGAGTAGCTACGGTATTGAGTTCTCCATATGTGATGGGAAATCCGATCAGGATTGTGGATATCCGGATTGCAAGGACTTCTTTGTAAGTGCCTTCGGTTCTGTTCGAGCCCGGAACAGACTTGTATGGATTGTGTGTCTGACATTACAAATTGAGATGTAAAGCCGATTTCTTTCAAATATATTTCTGTTGGTGGTGGAGAATTTATTCTTTTAGCTTAACACCCTTCTCTGAGACGTACGAGCTCAGAGGTTATGTAGTTGAAGGTTATCAGCGATATATTCCCAATTTGGTAATGTGACATGCTGAGTGTTGCTGTGAAATGATCATTGTGTTGATTATTTGTGATAGGATCATTTATTTGATCGCCTATCTTGGTGATCATTTCTATGATCATTTGTTGACCTAAAGCATGGCATTTGAATAAAGTATGTTTTTGTGGACGTGACTTCGTCGAGCCTCACACCCCGAGAATGGTCAAAACAGGAAAGATGCAGCAAGGTTATGAGGGGTAGCGCCCTTTAGGATATGTGCATTTCCTTCTGGAAAAGGGTGGTATCATGGTATGGAGCCCAGATACTTACTCATGTTGAAAACACTTTATGATTGTGTGAATTGATTACGAGCGCTCGGTGAAAGGTCCCAAAGGACCGGGGGATGGCATATTCGGTCAGTTGTTACTCAGTTAGGGGTAACCTGGCCTTGTGTTGGTAGAGATCCGGTTTGGTTCTCGGGGACGTCCATCCAGAGGCGTTCTCATGTGGCAATGGGAAGTTCCTTGGCCTGATCATTCGTTGGAAATCCAATTCCCAATACGAAACCCTGTACGGTATTAGTTGTAGAACCTGCCATTTACTTATGGTGGTCACCACTGTTTAGATGGTAGCTATAGTAGGCATACGATAATGGTCGTATGTTGGCTAAGATTTATATTCTACCTTCGAAATATTTTCCTACACTATGCACTAGTAATAATATTAAATGTTCTTTTAAATGCGTATCAAGCATCTTTGACTATCATAAGGAGAAATCTCCTCCGATTCTGCATTTGCATTGTGTGTGTGTGCGGGAGGCCTTATGGTAGTCTCATTTTTAAAAGCATTGCGAATTGACTTTAAAAATATTCCTCTATTTTGATTTTTAAAGATAAATAAACTGTTTTGAGTTCTCACACCAGTCACATGACTGACTCGGAGTTTATTGTTTTCCTTCCTAAACTCTGGGTGCCCACCAATTTCCACGCGGGCAGTCAAAAGTTAAGGTTTATCAGGATATTCTGGATATTCTGGTGTTGCTGGATGCAAGATGGATGGCATGGCGTATTACTAGTATATAGTATTTCTTTTTCCGCTGTTTGTTGTTGTTTGTTGTTGTACACTCTGATGATGATGATGTAATGAAATGTGATGTAATGTAATAACTGATATAGTTCTTTGTTTAAAGATTATTCATTTATTTATTATATGTTGTTCCGCTGCGATTGTGAGATTCTGATATTGTTCTGTTGTTTTCTATTCCGTTCTATTTTCTATTTTCTTTTCTCTCCATTTCCTATCTTTTCTCTCTCCTTCTCCCTTTTTCCTGTTCTTAAACCATAACATTTCGGGTTTCTGGCCTTCGATTTCTCGGAAGTCGATAAAGTGAGTATCGATGTTGAATTTTCGAAAGTCGAAAATTTTCGGGACGTTACATTTGGTATTAGAGCATATGGTTAAGCGACAACCATGGCTCTGTCGGGTATTACTCATTAGAGATAGAGTCAGTAGTACTCTAGAATGAGTTTGAGTGTAATAATAGCTATGCGTGCGTATTTGTTAGTGAATATAAAATTGTTTTGTATGGTGTTGACTTATCGGTTGATTGTTTATAGATTCCAGTCGATGTAGTCTAGCTAACTATCGTAGATTGGGGTTTCTAAACTCTTAAACAAGATAAACCGACACGATATTGTTTTAAATTAGGTAAATGAAATAATTTTGCCTTGATTATATTTTATATATATAAAGGAATAATTTTTCAGAATTATTAAAGTGTATATAAGTTGATTGTTTAGTTGTTTGAATAATCTAAAAAAAAAAACATGTTGTAAAAGAATAATTGTATAAGCAAAAGAATTATAAGAATTGAATTATAATTAAAGTAATTTACAATTGTGAAATAAACTTATATATATATAAGAAGTGAAACTAATGAATATATTTATCAATATGAGTTGTAATAAAAATGAATTTAAAGTTAAATGGAAATTTACTTTAGAATTTGGAATCTGAATTGATTTATAAGTGGAAATTTAAGTTAAGTAAAACCAAGTGGTGTTTATAAAAAAAAATATAACTTAAGAGATGTTGAATGAAGTTGATATTGGTATCAAAGTAAATTATTAAAGTTAAGTGATAAATGTGAACTTGAGTTTGTAAAATGAAATTCAACTTTAGTAATTGAATTGAATGAATGGATTAAATGTTAATCAAATGAATGTAAATTAAGTTGATATGGAATAATTGAATGAATATAAGCAAAGGAATTTGGTTGCAATTAATATACATTGATTGTTATATGATTGTTAGTTGATTGTATATAATTCATTAAGAGTTAATGAAATTGGAAGCTAAAGTAATTGGAATTCAATTAGAAGTTAAGTGAATCTTAAATAGAATTGAATTTGATTTGGAAGTGAACCAACTTGAATATGAATTAGTGAATATAAACTAATTGAAAATGAATGTTAGTAAAATCCAATGTTAATGAATCAAAGGTGATTAAATTTGAAAACCATTTCATTGAATATTAATGAGAATATGAATGAATATTTATTGGTTATGATGATAGTTGGTTGATGGTTGAATATATATTGCTTTTATTGCATTTGCTATGTTGACATATATAGTTATTATGTTGCTATATGTTGTATATTGATACTATTGTCTATATACATGATTCTCATGTTGTTTGTTGAGTGATTAGTAGGTGCGGATCGCGTTTGCTTCGCATTTGGAGCTCGCTTTCGCGCTATATTAGCCGTATATGCTTGCTAATAAAATATAAGGTACATATCTCGTATTACATACCGTACTTTTATACTTTTTTCCCTGCGGGATGCCTCATTATTTGATGAGATGTATATTTGTGATATATATACTGTCATTTTTTTTTCGGATCGAGCCGCGCAAAGGAGACTATGGCGAATTTTTCCGAAAATTTAAGGCGTTAGAAAAATTTGAGAAAATTGGAAAATTTTGAAAACTTTAATTTTGATTTGAAGTTGAAAGTTAAACAATAGTAGTTGTTTTTGAAAAGATAAATAAGTATGATTTGAAAACTTAGTAAAGATTTTGTAAGAAGTTTAATTATGAATTTTTGGAAAGTTAATAGATTCTGTAACTTTTCTTACTTGTTAATTTCGAGGACGAAATTCTTTTAAGGGGGAAGATTGTAACAACCCAGAATTTTAATTAATTAAAATTTGAATATTTAATTTATTTTAAATATTTATTAGTGAATTTATAAGTCGAATAAATTTTATTTCGAATAATTGGATATAATTGAATAATTAAATCAATAATTTAATATGTGAAATTATGGAAATAATTGAAAATTGAGTTAAATATGATTGAAAATGATTTGTAAAATTTTATTTTATCATATTGGAGTTATAACGATATTTTAGAACTTTTAAAATCGAATTAAAAGTTTATCTGTGAAAATTGAATATTTTAATATTTAATCGACTAGTGAAATTAGTCAATTTTCGAACAGTCTCAGAATTGGACGAAACAAGTTCCATTGGATCCGTAATAATTAGTTATTATCGGATTTCAATTTTCGTGTCAATCGGAGTTATCGTTTGATCGTGGCAGCTCGAAACGCATCGAAATTATTTTAATTTTAATTCGGCGAGTTAAAATAGTCATTTTTCAAAAAGTCTCGAATTTCGACGAAACAAGTTTCATCGGATCCGTAATGTGATATTATTGTAAGGTTTCAAATTTCAAGTCAATCGGATTTACCGTTTGTCCGGTACAAATTAAAACGCCTAGAAAATCGTTTAAATCGGTTTAATTTAAATTGAACGTTTATTGCCATAACTCGCACAGATGTCCGAATTAGCTTTCGAAACCTGTTCCATTGTGTCCGGAACGCGGGGTAAACCCTAAAAACGCTGGTTACGGCGCGTGAATCGGAGTTCGAAATTTCCGGAATGAATAGTGTTTCGTCGGTTCTCTATAAAAGGACCCTTTGCCTTCATTTTTGCTCAAAACCCTAATTGTTTAACCTAGCCGCCAGTAACTTCTTGAATGGCTGAGAAACAACCTTCTTCCTCCTCTCTTTTCTCCAAATCCATTAACAATTAGCCAAAGTTTTCAACTAGAGAATAGTAGAGGGGAGCGAGCTCGACGTATTCAACGGTGGAGATCGAGATTGGAGCTATGGATCAACGGCAAAATGGAGATGAAGGCAACGCGTTGCGTGCGCGTTTTCCAAGGAAGGAGGAGGCCGATTTGGCCTATGCTCTGTCCGAGCATGGAGGTTGGGTCGGCCTTCGATGTGGTGTGCCTCGATCAACCTAGAACTGCTCGTAGATGGCTCAAATTTCAAACCCTAATATTAAGCTATGGGTTCATATGCGGCTAGTAGCCTGGAGGTAGCGTGAGTAGGGAAGAAAGAAAGCACGGCTATGATGGGGTGGGGGTGATGGATTGAACGGTGGATTTGCTGTAGGTTTAAAAAAAATATGATTAATGTTGTAAATTATTATAAAAATTTGTGTAAAACTTATAAAAATCATAACTTTTTCATACGAGGTCGAAAACGCACGAAACCAGTTGCGTTGGAATCGTATGGACGAGCACTACGCTATGGAATTGGATTGGAGTCGTTTAGATTTAGTGAGAATTTTGGATAAAATTAAACGTCCGTTTAATTTTATTCGAAATAAATCGCTAAAACGAAATTGAAATCAAGGTGAGAACTTCTCACTCAATCGAATAGATTCGATTTTAATTTTCAATAGTTATATTTAAAATATTTGAACGCATGTTTGAATGATGATTGTTATCTATTGATTGTTAAAATAGACATTATGCGCCGTTAGTAAGCGGATGTTATTTACTAAAAACATATACCGCGAATATTTCATAAACAGTGAAATTGGTATTATATATAATAGCAATATATATATATATATATATATATATATATATATATTGGCATATGTATATATTGGAGTTATTGATTTCCCGCATTTTTTAGCGGATGAGACCCTATTGCGCCGTCTATTAAGCGGATAATATTTTAAATCCCATATACCGCGATAATTTCGTACTGGAGCGGAATTGGTATTGTGCTAATGTTTTTGGATGCAGGAAAACAGGTTGGAGGGATCCAACTGGATTCCTCAACAGTATTTATTTGATTTCAGATATTTTGACATTTGATGGACTATCATATCGATATATGATGTCGTTGTTGTCGTGATTGACTATTTGGTGTGTAGCATCATTGGACTAAGTTTTGGAATTTTAAAATGATTTTATAAAGCGATTTTTGAAAATATACAACATGTTTGGAATTAATTCGTTTTAAATAAATAAACGTATAAATTTTAATGTTATAAAAATTATGATTTTTGAGAAATATAGTTAAAGGTTGATTTTTGAAAATATGGAGTTAATGATTTTATAAAATAGTTTAATCGGGATTTTTGAATCTATTATAAAAAGTTGAAAATATAGGATTTATAAAATTTGATTATTTTATAAATCAAAATAGTAAAATTATAAAGGGGTTTAAAGATGTTTTAAAAGAATAATAGTATAAATTGATTTATATAAGAATTTATAAATTGATAATTTGTAAATTAAAATATTTGAATTATAAAACGAGTTTTTATAAGTGTTAGAATGAATTGTGAATGAATTTCATAAATGAATGAAATTTATAGAATTATAAACGGTGAAGTTATAAATGGAATTTTATAAGCAGTAGGTTTATAAAATTTATAAAGTTATTAAAAGAATGGTTTTGGTTAAATAATTGAATCTTATAAGTTATAAGATTTATAATTATGAAGTTCAAAGGAACGATTTTTGGCAAACAAATAAATTATAAGTATTTGACTTATAGTATGAATTTCTAGTATATCATGAGATATGAATTGAGATAGGTTAATAAAGGAGATGTATAAAAGGAAGTTGTTATGAAATAAATAGAAATAGAATTTATAAACATTGTTTTATAAATTCGCAAACAACTTATTTTGATAAGTAAATTGTTGAAAACTATTAATGGAGTTATATTCACGTTTTAGACAGTGAATAATCCTTTAAGTTAAAAAGAATAGAAATGATGAAATTGGTTAACAAGTATATTCACGTTTTTGAATGGTGAATATTATGTTAAAGAAAATGTTTTAGATATGATGTTTTAAATAGAATTAAAATGATCTATCGATGTTTTTAAATGTGTTGAGATTCGAAACCATAGATTTCAACATTCATTGTTGAAATAGACGTTTTCGAGAAATAGAAGGAAATGGTGGACTATAACACTATTGTTATAGTAAATGATTTCCGAAAGGAAATGTTTTGTATAGTATTGGGATTTATATATCTATTTAAACTTTGAATCCCTATACTAGTGATTATGGGACGTCGTAACGATGTTTTACGCAACATTTGTTTTGGCCCAAATAAATATGTTTAAGAGAATGATTTCCTTAAAGAATGAAATATATACTTAATCTCGATTTAAGTATATTGAATATTTTCCAAGTGTTGAAAATAAAGGGATTGAGAATTACTTAATAAATAAGTATGGAAATGTTTTTCCAATGTGAAATGAAACGTTTAGAGAATTTATCTTTTTGAAGATAAATTGAAAATGAATAATTGAAGTCGTATATTCATAGATATTTTGGAATATAAATTCACTATGGAATTTATAAAAGAAAGTGGAATTCGTTTAAAAATAAATATTGATTTATTTTTGAGATATTGAAATTATATATCTTGTAAAGATATTTTTGGGAAATAAATAATTTGGAAAATTATTTGGAATCTGGTGATGTTGTGCATATCCATTGATAGTTCAATAACCGACTATCAATATTTACCTTTGAAAGGTATTTGTTGTGATTTGTTGAATTTGAATGCTACACTTATTTTTAAATTATTGCGCTCGTTATTCGGATTACCCATTCCGAATAGTGATACGACGTAATGGATAGCATTGAAGATCGGTGTTGAAGACCCGGTATTTGCGAGAGCGATAGGATGACCTGTCGATTGACTCTGCATCGAGTAGCTACGGTATTGAGTTCTCCATATGTGATGGGAAATCCGATCAGGATTGTGGATATCCGGATTGCAAGGACTTCTTTGTAAGTGCCTTCGGTTCTGTTCGAGCCCGGAACAGACTTGTATGGATTGTGTGTCTGACATTACAAATTGAGATGTAAAGCCGATTTCTTTCAAATATATTTCTGTTGGTGGCGGAGAATTTATTCTTTTAGCTTAACACCCTTCTCTGAGACGTACGAGCTCAGAGGTTATGTAGTTGAAGGTTATCAGCGATAAATTCCCAATTTGGTAATGTGACATGCTGAGTGTTGCTGTGAAATGATCATTGTGTTGATTATTTGTGATAGGATCATTTATTTGATCGTCTATCTTGGTGATCATTTCTATGATCATTTGTTGACCCAAAGCATGGCTTTTGAATAAAGTATGTTTTTGTGGACGTGACTTCGTCGAGCCTCAGACCCCGGGAATGATCAAAACAGGAAAGATGCAGCAAGGTTATGAGGGGTAGCGCCCTTTAGGATATGTGCATTTCCTTCTGGAAAAGGGTGGTATCATGGTATGGAGCCCAGATACTTACTCATGTTGAAAACACTTTATGATTGTGTGAATTGATTACGAGCGCTCGGTGAAAGGTCCCAAAGGACCGGGGGATGGCATATTCGGTCAGTTGTTACTCAGTTAGGGGTAACCCGGCCTTGTGTTGGTAGAGATCCGGTTTGGTTCTCGGAGACGTCCATCCAGAGGCGTTCTCATGTGGCAATGGGAAGTTACTTGGCCTGATCATTCGTTGGAAATCCAATTCCCAATACGAAACCCTGTACGGTATTAGTTGTAGAACCTGCCATTTACTTATGGTGGTCACCACTGTTTAGATGGTAGCTATAGTAGGCATACGATAATGGTCGTATGTTGGCTAAGATTTATATTCTACCTTCGAAATATTTTCCTACACTATGCACTAGTAATAATATCAAATGTTCTTTTAAATGCGTATCAAGCATCTTTGACTATCATAAGGAGAAATCTCCTCCGATTCTGCGTTTGCATTGTGTGTGTGTGCGGGAGGCCTTATGGTAGTCTCATTTTTAAAAGCATTGCGAATTGACTTTAAAAATATTCCTCTATTTTGATTTTTAAAGATAAATAAACTGTTTTGAGTTCTCACACCAGTCACATGACTGACTCGGAGTTTATTGTTTCCCTTCCTAAACTCTGGGTGCCCACCAATTTCCACACGGACAGTCAAGAGTTAAGGTTTATCAGGATATTCTGGATATTCTGGAGTTGCTGGATGCAAGATGGATGGCATGGCGTATTACTAGTATATAGTATTTCTTTTTCCGCTGTTTGTTGTTGTTTGTTGTTGTACACTCTGATGATGATGTAATGAAATGTGATGTAATGTAATCACTGTTATAGTTCTTTGTTTAAAGATTATTCATTTATTTATTATATGTTGTTCCGCTGCAATTGTGAGATTCTGATATTGTTCTGTTGTTTTCTATTCTGTTCTATTTTCTATTTTCTTTTCTCTCCATTTCCTATCTTTTCTCTCTCCTTCTCCCTTTTTCCTGTTCTTAAACCATAACATTTCGGGTTTCCGGCCTTCGATTTCTCGGCAGTCGATAAAGTGAGTATCGATGTTGAATTTTCGAATGTCGAAAATTTTCGGGACGTTACATTTATTTTATTTGAGTTAAGTATATTTGTTGCTAGGTATGGAAGCATTAAATGTTTGCTTGACTTCTTGCCTTCATATCTACTTTATATCTTACCTTATCCTTGCATAAATTACTTACAAGCTACCTCCATATTTTACTTTGCCTTGCATACTATGTTTTTACTTTAGCCTTGTTTTGTTTTTGAATGATTTGTTTGTATTGTTCCATACTTATCCTATTTTGCTGTGTCTTATTTTCCCTTCTCAGCCTCAACACTATACTTTATTTCTTTGTTTTGTTACTTTGACTATGCTAATTTGATTTCGGCTGGAGATATTAGTGGCTTGAAGATTTGTTTATTAACTTGTATTTATATTTTGAATTTATATTTTTTTTATCACTTTATATTTAAACTTTGTTTTGTCATTTCTTTTGTTCCATTGTCTTATTTTTATTCCTCTTTTATTTTAACTTAAATTGTTTACTTTACTTTAATATTTATTGTTTTATATTAAATTTATAAATTCAAATTATTATTAACCATCAATTGTAATACTTATTATTATCAATTATTATTAAACCATTCATTTACAATTCATATCTAATGTATATACATATACATCTCTATATTTATTTTTAAAACCATTTATTTAAGATTTTATTTCAAATCCAATTTAAATATATATATTCACATATATACAAATTGTCAAATCCATATGACTATATATATTTTCTAGTCGAATCGGGGAAACTCGCTTCCATTTAAATCAATTTATCTTACAATTTTATTCAAAAATTCATTTAATTATCAAATGAAATTAAATTAAAATCTAGGGTCGTTACAAATGGAGTCTCTGTTCGACCATGTTTATAGTATTTGGTCTGGACATTGTTGTATTGTGACTTGTACATTGAGTTGAATCCAGTTTAAATGCTCGGGTTTGACCTTGTGCTCGTGTTGTGATTTTATTTGTATTGCATTTGAGTTGAACCTGACTTTTCCTTGGGTTTGACCTTGTGCTCGTATGTGAACTTTCATTGGGCTTTTGTGTAATTTAGCACCGTAGTGGCAAGGCAGTGCATGCAAGCCTGTACTGCAGCCACACGGTATTGCTTTTATTGATATTCTATTGGCTTTTGAATTATTGATCTTTAGTGTATTTAATCACTGTAGTGGCGAGGCAGTACACGCATGCGTTTACTGCAGCCCTACCCGAATTGACGTTTTAATTGATATTTCAATTGTTTGAATTGTTTCGTGAGACAAATTCAATATTTTGAATCGTATTTTGATTTGGTTTAATTTGATGATTTTTTGTTATCTAATTATCTTTTTGATAATAAGATTATGAGTTTCTATTTATTTATTTAATAATTAGATTTTGGTTGTTAATTCCCGTTAGGCAATCCTGATGTTTTCAAAATTATCTTCATTGATAATCTTTTTATTTATCTTCGTTGATAATTTGAATTTGCTGATTTGTTGTTTAACACTGTTAAGTGTTATATTTATCGCTATCCAATTTCTTATTAAAGGATTGGATATACGAGATTTTTGTGACTGTCGTCTAATTGTTGTTTAATTATTATTGCTTCTGTGCATTAATAACTGAGTTTGAATTAGACTGAACCGTGTATTATTCTCTTTTGAATTTAATACTCGGGTCAGACCGAGTTATTACAGGTTGTAGATATCTTGCTTTGGGTTGCTGCTAGAGCTATGCAGTCTTTTCATATATTTTGGAGTAGTCGTGTCATAGTATATGAAGATATGTATTCATGTATATTATATATGATAATGTACTTGTATATGTAACTTCCAGTGTCGACAGTTGTAGTTGTATCATATGTACTGTATCACATGTATTGTAACTGACATCAGTTATATATATATGAGACTTTTGTTATCTGTGTTCCGCATTTAGTTTATCTGTGTTATTATTATATATATTATCCTAAACTATTATGAACCATCGTAGTTCGTTTTATACTGGAATTGGGTATGTCGATGGGAGTAAATAAATAAGAGATGAAAAAAAATATATACCACTCCTATCGAGATAACCAATGCTAGTGTAAGGCCTAACTAGGGATGGCCGCTCCTATCCAGCCTTATTCTTCGTAATAACAGACAGTATTTCCTTTAATACTCTTTGTTATTGTGAGCATAAAGGTGGGGCGTCACACATAATCAAGGAGAAAAAACTCCGATAAGTAAAGCTAAAGAAACTGGTCCGTCAGGGGGAAACACTAGGACACACACATTAACACTTTCACCTCACCTTGCACTTAAACTTCAGCCATCATGTTATTCTTGCTAACTCGTGCTCACTTAATTTTTATGCAAGTAATATGGGACACTCTCATGGATTCGACCGTCTTTGCGGCTCCTCTATTTTCCATTATTCCAGCCGGGATTCGGCATTCGGAAAATGCCAAGATAAAGACGATGACATCGATAGAGACTATCGCCCCCGAGATTCATCGTCTCGAAGGAAGACCTACAGTCACTCTTTATACCTTCACGATCCTCCCTCTTAACTAGAGCCAAGCAGGGAGAAATCTGCTCATAAGGGGTCCCAGTCTGAGACTCATGGCGACCAACACTCTGGTTCATCTAGTACCAAGCAATCACAGAACCTCACAAAAATCTATAGTCTCTAAACAAACTTCTTCTACTCCTGCACATGATCTGTCGATAGCGGAAAAGCTAACCGAGCTTAAGGCCATGTTCCCAAAAATATGTTTCGATGGTCTGAGGTTTCTTCCAGTGATCCACTATATTCTGGGAACGTTAAATAAAAAGCGATTGCTTGCAACAATGATGTCTACGTCCAACATAATCCATTTGTTCATTTGGTAGAAAAAGTTTCAAAGTCTCTATCGAACACCAGCATGAAATCGATCATCTGAAACTTGCAGCCATCCATGACAAAGACATTATTAAAGCCTAGGATGACGATTTTTCCTCATATAAGTCTCAGCTTAAAACTTCTCTGGAAAATACTAAAGACACAGCTGAGGCAGTTAATCGCCTAGAGGCCACACATAAGAAAGAGATCGATGAAGCGGTTCAACACCGTGGTGCCCTAGCTTTAGAAAATGACTCCGTTCAAAAGGAGAAAAATGCACTCGCTCAATGAGTCAACGAATTGGAAGAGCTACTCTCCAAAGAAAAAGAAGAAAAGACTGCCGCTCAAGAGGAGTCACAACGATATTGCGACGAGATTGTTGCCACTCGACTCCTAAAAATAAAACTCGATAAGGAGCTCCCCAAGGCTGAAGCGCTAAGGAACGAATCCATTGAGGAAGGCAAAAGAGTGGCGCTTTCGAAAATTGACTCTCGCCTCAAAGCGGCTGCCGAGGCTGGTAGGGGGGAGATTAAGTGCATGTTTGATCAGCTCATAGCCACGTATAATGCTCGAGTTCTCGCGCATCGTGACCTAACATTTCTTGGCGAGGGTTACCTAGAATCTTTGGCCGAAGCGTGGGACACTTTAATAAAAATCAAAAAGGTTGAGTCGGGAACCAAATAAGTTGACGAAGAAGCTTTAGTGTGAGGGAATGAGCCTTCAGACTTATCTACAGCGAATGCTCTTTATAGCAGACACTCCTCTTCGTCTAAAGGAAAGAATGACACTGCCGGTCTGTTCGGAACCGAGTCTCCAGTTCCTCCCCTATTCAGCCAAATCGTCGCCCGTCACTTGACCCCTTCGAGCAACATATTGGCTACGACCCAAAAGATCCTAACCTTGATATTCATGTTCTATCTCCCATTCCAATAGGTGAAACTCCCCAAACAGTTAAGAATTAGCCAGAAACTGGATTCTCAAAGTTCAAAGGTCCATCGTTTTCAACGAGTAGTTAATGTATTCTAACATTTATCTCTTGTGATCTCGTGCAGGCTATTCTGGTCCCAAGCCAACTCCAAGGAGCGATGTCGCCATAGAGAAGAAGGAGAAAACGGGAGAGGCAATTCAAATGGGAGACACTCCTGGACCTGACGCTCAAGTGACCGAGGCGCTTAACGAAGACAAAATGAAAATCCATTGCCCGTCGAAGAACACGATGAGGTTGAAATTACGGGCGCCTCTGGACACACTTCAAAATTGATCATGGAGCGGCAACTTATTGAAGAGAAGAAGAAGAAAGTTGAAATCAAGGTCGAGCCCCAAGTAGTGGAATTGGACGATCCTTTGAACAGACCTCTGAAGGTCATTCTCTCCGGTGGGACCAGGCCATTGGAAGATCCTCCTCCTTCCTCGGACACCACTTCCCTAAAAAGCAAGGAGTCCAAAAGAAAACGCTCAGGGGAGGAGTCGTCGGAGAAACCGAGGAAGGAGAAGAAGTCAAAGAAGTAGCTATCATGCCTCGTTCAACGAGAATCGGCGTGGATTATGTAATTATTTCTATTTATTTTTATCATCAATGTAAATAGACTTTTGACTCCGAATTTAGGATGAATTGTAGCGGAACTTTGTTTTGAGATTAGTGAATAAAACTTTGTTTCTTCGCTTTCGATGATTTTTGTTATTTAGCTTATTGTATAACTTGTAGCCGAAATTCAAAATCTTGTAAGTTACACAATCTCCAGTTTACTTCCATATGACTCGGAAATTTTTGGAATCGTAGATCCTCTAGTTCACGCTCTAAGGACATAGAATATTTTTAGTCCGCACTCCGGGGACATAGAAAATTTTAAGCCGTTTATAATCTAGTTCGCACTCTGGGGACTCAGAGTATTCCGGTCCGCACTTTGGGGACATAGAGATTTTTAAGTCGTTTATACTCTAGTCCGCACTCTGGGGACTCAGAGTACTCCAATCCGCACTTTGGGGACTTAGAGATTTTAAGTCGTTTATACTCTATTCCACACTCTGGGGACTTAGAGTATTATAATCCGCACTTTGGAGACTTAGAGGTTTTTAAGTCGTTTATATTCTAGTCCGAACTCTGGGGACTCAGAGTACTCCAGTCCGCATTTTGGAAACTTAGAGATTTTAAGTCGTTTATACTCTAGACTGCACTCTGGGGACTCAGAGTACTCCAGTCCGCACTCCGAGGACTCGGAGATTTTAAGTCGTTTATACTCTAGTCCGCACTCTAGAGACTTAGATTACTCCGGTCCGCACTTTGGGGACTTGGAGATTTTTGTGTCCTTTATACTCTAGTCCGCACTCTGGGGACTCTGGGTACTCTGGTCTGCACTCCGAGGACTTGGAGATTTTAGGTCATTTATACTCTAGTTCGCACTGTGGGAGACTCAGAATACTTTGGTCCGCACTTCGAGGACTCGAAAATTTTAAGTCGTTTAAACTCTAATCCGCACTTTAGGGACTTAGAGATTTTGAGTCGTTTATACTCTGGTTTGCACTCTGGGGACTCAGAGTACTTGGGTCCACACTTTGAGAACTTGGAGATTTTTAATTTTTTGTGCGCGTTCATACGCCAGACAGAATAATGTAACTTTAATTTTTTCCATAGAATTACAACACATGGAACATCAATAGTTCATGAAAATGATGGCTTCAAGCCTTTCTTAATGAAAACAAACTGAATTGTCTTATTATATGCCAAAAACTAATAATTAAAGAAATAAAATATACTGGAAATAATTGCAACTAAAATGCGAAGGAAATAGATTAAGTATAATAACGTCGCAGATTCTCATTATTCCATGCTCGAGGGATTGTCGCGCCATCAATGGTCACTAGCTTGAAAGTTCCCTCTCTAAGCCTCCGTTTATTTACGTAAGGACCTTCCCATGTGGGATTCATATACGATGGGATCGAAAAAAAACTGCTTCAAAATGAGATTGCCCACATCGAAGACTCTCGGTCGTACTTTTTCATTATAATATCGAGCGACTCGATGCATGTATGCAGCCGCCCTTAAATCAGTTTCTTCCTGTTTTTCATCAACAAAGTCCAGTGATTCCAGTAAGAGACCCCGATTCGTCTTAGGGTCATAATGAGTTACCCGATGTGAATGAACTTCAAGTTCCACGGGTATAATGGCTTCCGTGCCATATGCCAATGTGAATAGAGTGTGGCCAGTCGCGGACTTGTGGGTGGTTCTATAAGCCCAAAGTGATGTTGGAAACTTATCCACCCACTTTCCTCTAGCCTTTTCCCAACGTTTTTTCAATATGGATTTGATTATTTTGTTCATGGCTTCTACTTGTTCATTGGATTTTAGATGAGCAACTGCTGCAAATCTTTTCTTAATGCCACATTTTGACAACTTTATTTAAACTCCCTACTTTCGAACTGAGTTCCATCGTCCGTAATGATAGTTCACGGAAGGCCAAAACGTCATATAATATTTCGCACAATGAAACTAATGACCTTCTTGGTAGTAACTGTAGCTAAGGGCTCTGCTTCCACCCACTTGGTAAAGTAATCGACCGCAACTATTGCGTATTTTGCACCATCTTTGGATATAGGCAAGGAACCAATTATATCGATTCCCCATATTGCAAACGACCAAGGACTAACCATTTGTGTGAGTTCCGTTAGTGGAGCTCTTGGGATTTTCGTGTACTTTTCACACTTGTCACATCTTCTTACGTAGTCTGTAGCATCTCAATTTATAGTTGGCCAATCGTATCCGTAGCGGAGGGCCATTTTTGCTAGTGTTTGCCCCCCAGTATGGTCACCACATTCTTCTTCCTGAACTTCCTTCAGGACTCATTTTATCTCACCGTCGGAAATGCACCGGAGTAAGGGGACCGAGAATCCCTTTCGATACATTATTCAGTCCTGCATACATATCGCGATGCTTTACGAATGACTTGTCGTCTTTCGCTCTTTCTTTCGGGAAAGACCCCGTGCAACAGGTTTTGCTTGAATGTGGTTATCCATGACTCCTTCTCGATTTCTGTTTCTGACACGAAATCTACCTCTACCTCATTTATACTTGGAGCATATAAAATTTCGACGGGAACTAATCCCGTTTGCTGTGTATCACCAGTACTTGCGAATTTTGCCAATGAATCAGCTTCTTTGTTTTATTCACGCGGGACATGCCAAATATCGTAATATTCAAGGTCTGCCTATAGTTCATGAACCCGGGCAAGGTACGGAACAAGCCTCTTCCCCTTTGCTTGATAATCTCCCGGCACTTGGTACACCACCAATTATGAGTCACATAAAATTTCAACCGATTTCACTCCAAGTTCGCTCCTAAGTTTTAAGCCAGCAACCAATGCTTCATATTCGGCTACGTTACTTGTAGCTGGGAAATCAAGCTTCAAAGCATAACAAATTGATCGGTTTTCGAAAGTCACAAGAGTTATAATAGCCCTAGAACACCGGTTGTTGGATGCCCCATCGGTGTATAGTTTCAATCGAATAGAGGGAATAACATCGTCACTGTTTGGTTCGTCTGATATGGTAAATTCAGCGATGAAGTCCGCCAGCGCTTGCTCTTGTATGGCCCTCCGTGGCAGGTAGGTGATATTAAACTGACTCAACTAATATTACATTTTAACATCCTTTTAGAAGTTTCTGGTCATTGGAGAACCTACCGCAAGAGTTGATCGGTATAAACACTAATCGAGTGCGCTTGAAAGTACGGACGAAGCTTGCATGATGCAATCACCAAGTAGTAGGCTAGATTCTCAATTTTAGGATAGTTTCTTTCTGCCCCGTTAAACGTTTGCTGACATAGTACATCGGCTTTTGAACTCGTTCCTCCTCGCGAACGAAAGTCGTACTAATGGCATGTTGAGATATGACCAAGTATAACACTTCATGGTCTACTAGCTTTGACAGCACCGGGGGACTTTCCAAATGCCTTACCAGAGCTCAGAATGCATTCTCACAGTTGGGAGTCCATTCGAAATTTCTCTTTCCTTTCTTTAATACATCAGAAAAGGGAATACACTTATCTATCGCTCTGGATATGAATCGACTCAGCGTGGCCACTTTTCCATTTCGGCTTTTACTTTCTTTATAGTTTTGGCACTTATATATCTCAAATAGCCTGAATCTTTTCTGGGTTAGCTTCAATTCCCCGTGCATTAGTATTGAAACCCAAAAATTTCCCTAACGCAATGCCAATGGAACACTTCAGAGGATTGATTTTCATTCCGTAATATTTGAGTATATCAAACATTTCCGCCAAGTCTTGAATGTGGTCGTTTGACTACCGTGACTTCACGAGCATGTTACCCACATAGACTTCCATTGTTTTACCAATTTGGTCTTTAAACATCCGATTCACCAGATGTTGATAAGTTGCTTCCGCATTTTTCAATCTGAATGGCATCACTAAATAAAAATACAGCCCAACATCTGTGATGAAACTAGTGTGTTCTTGGTCTTGAATGTGCATCGAGATTTGATTATATCCCGAGTACCCATCCATAAATGACAATAACTCATGTCCTGCCGTTGAATCGACCACCTAGTCAATTTTGGGTAAAAGCAAACTATCCTTAGGGTATGCTTTGTATAGATCTGAATAATCCATGTAGGTTCTCCATTTTCCATTTTCTTTTCTCACTAGCACGGGGTTAGATACCCATTTAGGGTAGAGGGCATCGCGGATGAATCCATTAGCTTTGAGTTTGTTCACCTCCTCTTTGAGAGCAGCGGACCTCTCCAGATCCATGCCTCTCCTTTTTTGCTCGGGTCTATGTTGAACATATGACTAGCAATGGCGGAAGAAATCCCACACATATCAGAATGTTTCCAAGAAAAAACATCCAGATTCGCTCGGAGGAAATCAGTGAGATCCTCGGTCATCGAGAAGTTGAATTGTGATCCAATCTTAAGTTCTCGCGATGGGTCATCTCGGTTGACTGGAATGTCAATCGTTAGTTCAACCGATGCTGCTTTTGTCTCCTTGGGTTCCTCATCATTGTCTCTTGGATCTATGTCTCCATAGATCTAACAATGTTGCCCGAGCCAGCGGTCATGCAGTATTTGTCAATTTTCAGTGACTCGGGTGCAGATGGAGCTATCCACAACCTTTCCCTCCTCTCTTCGCTGGACCTCTCTCAACACAGCCAAATAACACGCATGACCAGTCACCCGATCGCCATGCACAACACCTACTCCTCTATTTGTCGGAAATTTCAAGGTTAAACACCAAGGGCCCAAAGCTGCCCTAAACTTTGCCAGGGCTGATCGACCCAAAAACACATTATATGGAGAATCGACATCCAAAACGATGAAGATAGGATTCACACCCTCCAACGTTCACGTTGTCCAATTTCAACTGGCTGTTCAATAAAACCCACTACATTAGTAGCTGCACCATTAAAGCCATCGATATGGGCTTTAGATGGTTTTAGATCCTTTGTCTTCATCTTCATCTGGTCATATGCTTTTTTGAAGATGATGTAACAGAACTTCCACAATCAATCAATATTATTTTCAAAAATGTTGGCCCGATCGTTGCGGAGAAGACCACCGGGTCAATGGTAGGAGCCTCCACCTGATTAGCATCTCTTCTCCTAAACACTATACCGTCCGTCATCGTTCGCTGCTATTAAGCCGGGGACCCATCTTCCATATTTGAACAACATTCAAAATCTGTATGCATTATGGAACTGGCATAACGCTCCATCTCCTGCCAATTCTTGTTTGTCGGGTGAGGCCCACTGACTATCGTGTTTATGATTAGTCTTCCCACAGTCCGAGCAGGTTCCTTAGGATGGCATGGAGGTTGCCCGCGACCAGGGTCTGACGCTCCTTGTCCGCCCTCACGTGAATTCTTAACAAACTCCTGTAACTTCTTCTATCGAATCATCTTTTCTACAGCACCATGGAGGTTCCTACAATCCTCGGTATTGTGCCCTTAAGTCTCATGGAAGTGGCAATACTTCCCAATCCGCTTTTGTTCCTCAGTGGACTCCTTTGGGCGTGGCTTTTGATACTGAAATGCATCGCAAGTCGATAGATAGATGTTTTCCAGAGACGAATTCAGAGGAGTGTATTCGTTGTAAGTCGGAATCCTTGGTTTCCACTTTCCTGCTTCCCTTTTATTTTCGAGATTTCCTCCTTCGGATCCTTCAGATTGCTCTGCCTTATTCTGGACATTAACCTGGACCTTCCTCGAGTTATCACTAGATTGTTTTACAGCGATGTTGCTCTTCACAGTCTCCTTGCCAGGCCCTGGTGCATTGTCTCGCCTCGTCCACCTGGCTTCCTCTCTTCTTATAAATTGTTACGCCTTTGAATAAAAACGTTCTAGTATAGTCGAAGGCTTTCCTGCCAGCCAATTGCCAAATTCCGAATCCGGATCTACTCCTCGCATTACAGCCATCAGAATGGCATGGTCATTTGGGTTGCTAACTTCAGTAGCCGCAATGTGAAATCTTTGTAAGCACTCTTTAACGACTCCCCTGGAGCATGAATCACACTAGAAAAGGACATCATGTCCTTGGGACAAGTGGCATGAATCCTTAACTGTTCCATAAATTTCGTCGCTAATTCATCAAAGTTGGAGATAGACCGTAGAGGAAGTCGGGTGAACCACATGGTGGCGATCCAGATAAAGTTATAATGAAGCATCTACACTTAGTTGCATCATTTTCTCTAGCTGAATCCATCATCCATTCATATCTCATCCATGCCGTCGAGGATCAGACTTCCCTTCGTAGGCTAGGATAGTTGCCATGTTAAACTTTCTAGGGTACTCGGCCTGTAGAATAGTATCTGTGAATGGAGTATGACTCCTGGATATGCCCTAATCATCATTAGTCAAGCCTTGATTTTCTCTCATCAGCTGTTTGACCATAGCCGATAGGTCTGGGGTTTGTATGGAAGATGGCAAGTTGGAATCTATCCTACGAGACCGTTCTGGTTGGTGTCTCCTCTGTTGGCGATGTACCAAATGTGTATACTAGGGACCGGCTTCATTAGGACCGTGGTAAGCCGGCTGTCTGGCTTCCACTTGTGCTCCAGATCCTAAGTTTTTCGTTCCAGCTTAGGCGTGATTTCCTTGGTGTAAGTGAGGGGCCATGGCCCTAGGTAGAGAACCTGGACCATCACTGGTTGGTCGGTCAGCAACACCTATTTGCGTTGTTTCAGTTCGACAGCGTCTACGCCTGGAAGGTTCATCAAACGAAGCAGAACTGTCGGATGAGGAGTAAGAAGCGGGGCTTCATCTCGCATTCCGATGCTGTTGTTGAGTAAGCTGAGTCATGAGGTTAGCGTTAGCTTGGATCTATTCGTTAGGTTGTCTCCTTCTTTCCATGAGTTCTCTCATCAGCTCAACTTTGTTCTAGTGACAACTTTCATCTAGTTTGGGCAGTGACAGTCCCTGCACCTGGATTAACTTGTTAATTGTTGGGTCCTACTTGTTGGACACTAGCAGTCTCATTGACGTCCGCGTTTTGAGAGGCTGATCTTGTACAAGGCTTCCCATTATAGAGTTATTGGTAGGAATTCTAAGTAGAATCAATGGACTTCCTGTGAATGACTTGGATCTTCTTCGGGGATTTCTTCAATCCAATAGCTACAAAGTAGGTCCTAATAACCTTAGAATGTGGTTCTTAGTGAAAGCGCTAAAATGTTAGCATCAAAATTGGTCACTAACACCTAAAGAAAGATTTGTGTAGAGAGATTAATGAAGATAGAAAATTAAAATAGAGGAATGTATGCCAAATTAACTGCAAAACTAGAACACCGGATTTATGATGGTTCGGCATAACTTCCTACATTAACTTTAAGTTTAATCTTTATTACTTTTTCAAATAATTGAATACAGATACAGTTTGTACACCAACAACTCGAATACAAGTTCTAACAGAAAAGTAATGAATCTTGAAAACAGCTGAGTCTCCCCAGAGTTCACGAAAAAGGTCCCTTTTTACTGCCCCCCGCCCCTCTATTTATAGGCGAAGATAGGATGGATTTCCTTCACGGGCCCAAGAACAAGGTATTTCGACCCATAGTTGGTGACTCCTATGCACCGAGCCAGGCATGCCGAACGAGACATGCCGATCGAGAAATGCCGGTCGAGAAATGATGATCCATCATGTTTGGTCTATTATCAAGTGACTCGAAGTAAACCCTCAGGAGACCCAAAGCAAATAGCGGGTTGACTCAAAGCAAGGTCATGCCAAGCACCTCACTTTATTGTAGGCCTGATAACCTACCAACTTCTCTGGATGCACCGAGCGATGTATGCCAAACGTTCCTCACCGAGCGACATGCGCCGACCACCCATGCCAAGCGACATTTGTCCGTGCTTCCTCGACTGAACCACCCATGCCGAGCCATCCTTCCTGGAGCATCCAGACCGAACCGTGTTACTTTTAACTTCACTGGCCCGAATGGTGATTGCAGAACGATATTGCCGAGCGAGGCTTTGTCGGGCGACATATGCACTGAGTTCCCAACAACACTTCCCGAGCGATTGGGTTCGAATGAAAGATGTCGAGCAATGTACTTAGACCGAACAACACTTGCATGCCGGATGACACGTCCATGCCAAACGGTCCACAGCTGGGCCACTTTTTCCACGTGAACCCTCTTCGAAACCGAGCGGTGAACGACCGAACCTCTTTGTATATAGGCCGGGCCATGCAACCGGGTAACACATGAAAAGGGAGCGCTCGATTTTTATGGGTGGGAACACCCAGGGTGATAACATATTTGGTCAATCCAGGTTATGGGTAGGCCAGTTTTGTGTAGCATGGGATCCCGACGATGTCCTTGGTACATTTTCCTAGAGGTACATGTGATGGGCAGTAATCCAGTAACCCAGTCATTGTATGGGATCCATTCTCCAATACGAGCCGTTACGGTTTTGTTTGTAGAGCCTAGTATGATGGAATTTAGTTGATGTAACAATTTCGGCTATTTGAATAAGTATTTGTACTTAGACACTATTATAATATCAGATGATTTTGATATAATTTTTTTGGTTATTGTAAGGTAAAAACACATCGTGCTTATGTGTGACGCGGTCTTATTAAATACCTTTGTTTTTTTCAAAGGATTATGATATCTCTAGTAATTAAAATTGAGTGTGTTTTCACACGCTGATTTCCCAGATTAACTCGGGTGTTATTTTATTATAATACTCGGGTTAGACCGAGCATTACAGATTCAGGTTAGAATGCTATAGAGATCAGAAGACAAGCTGGATGACAGAGACGTATCTCCATACTTGGTTTTATTTCAGTTGTGTAAGGACAAGTTATTATAACTGTCCATTTTGATGTATTGAATTGTTGGACCCTGATGGTTATGTGTGTGTATATATATTTGTAACGACCTGGAAAATTCGATAATTAAATTGGGTAATTTAATAAGATTTTTGTAACTAAATTTAGAAAAAAAATCTTTATAACTTGTAATGAAGCGAATGTTAGAAATGAAATGTAGCATTAGTAATTTAAAAAAAAATTAATTATTGACAATTGGAGTGAGATTCCAATAATGAAATAGTGTAAATTGTTGCACTTAGTTATAAAATAGAAAATAAGTAAATAAGAGTAAGAATATTGAATCAATCAATGGAATGATATATCGATTAATAGTAACTGAATGTAAATTAATATAATAAGGTTTATGCAAGTTGAATAATAACTAATTTAGTGCAATACATATTAATTGAAACAATTGTAAGGTGATAAGTGATTGAAATGAGTGAATTGGGAAATAAATTCAAAAGTTATATTAATTGATGAAATAATTCGTAATAAATTGCAATTTGATAGAATCAATGCTAGATAAGTAATATAATAATTGTTAGTGATAATTAAGTATGAATGTGAGTAAATTTGGCAATATGATAATTATTTAACCATTCACTAAATTTATTGCTTTAGATCTAAATCAATTGCAACATTTGTTTGTTAATAATAGCATATAAGTGAAATTAAATGTTAGTGGCAACAATTATTACAAGTTACCGATATATTTTAATCCATTAAAGTGAATTGGAATTAACTGTAATAAATCTAAATAAATTATTACATTAATGTTAATTAAGGTAATATTTGGAAATAATGGTAACGTTATGCATAATAGAACAAGATGTTGAATTAAAGGAATGGAAATAAAGATTTATTAATGTAAAACTTAATAAATGGATAAACTAAAAGGTCAGGTGAAATATTGAAAATTGTTACAATTGGTTATGAGATTGAAATGTAAGAAACGAATGTAAATACTTAATTAGCTAATGGAATAATAATAACATAGTTAATGGTAATTAAATAAAAGCAGAAGTATTTAAGAATTGTAACATTTGCTGATAATAGGGAATTCATAAGTGTAATTAAAGTCATGGTAACACTTGTTATAAGTTACCTGTTTATTTGGTTTAATAATTAAAATGGGAATCAGTTAGAATTACATGAACCTTAATGTATACTAATTAGAATTTATGCAATAACTAAAGGTGTGAACGAAATAAATACAAACCAATGTTAATTGTAACTATGAGATGACAATTTAGTGGATAACATGATTTAAAAACCAGCTAAATGAATTTCTTGGGAATTTAAGTTTTAATTACGGGATAAATTGAAATTGAAATTAAATACTGTAAATTGGGAATTATTCAATGAGACATCGATGTAGAATTTTTTTTAAAGGATTCTTAATTTACCAAGTAATCCAAACCGATAAAATTTGTAAATAATTAAGGTTGAATTGTAAAATTGATTTAATTAACTTATTATTAATTTATTTAATTAACTAGAAAATAGCCATTTTGGCCACTGACTTGGATTTTGACAAAACCAGTTTCATCGTATCCGTAACGGTGAATTATTGTAGGATTTCAAGCTTCAAAACGATCGGGCTTGTTTGATCATATGGGCTTGAAATGCGTTGAAATCGATTAATTGAAATCAATTGAAATCAATTTGAAATAACTTGATTTGAGTGTAACTTCTTCCTACGATGTAATTTGGACTCGAAACTTGTTCCATCGCGTTTAAAATATTTTAAAACATCTATTTTGATATATGGGTTGAAACAATTCCGTTTCGGAGTCAGAACGAGCATTTCAGGCCATTTTATCATTGAACGACCATATTCAATCTGGTCCATCTATTCTATTTTAGCTTTGTCTATAAATACCCTGTTATAAACTCTAATTGTTCCTCGTTGTCATTTGTCTGTACGTACAATTCCTCCTCACCTCCTCGTTTCAACGGCAGACAATTCCAAATCCAATTGCAATTTAAAAACCAAATTGAAAATTCAATCTCCTCCAACCATAGCAAATTATATAAGGATTTGAAGCTCTCGACAAGCGCAACCTATATCTACAATTAATTTTTCAATTTGATGCATCTTTTATCCAAAAATTCAATTTGAACCTCAGCCGTCCATAGGCTAGGATTTCAATCCAACGGCGATTCGCGATGGTTTGACGATCGAGGGGCGGCGATTGAAGGGTGACGATGAGCAGCACCCATCGGTGTGGTTCGCTCTCGCTAAGGCAGTCATAATCATCTCGATTTTGGGCATTTATTATCGGCGGCGGAGGTTGTGTTTCGACGACCGGAATGCTTGATGCCGAGCCAAGGCGTGCTGTAACGACTCGCTATTTTGGAGTATTCGCATTCGCACATGTCGGACTTGAATAATTCAAAATACCGAATTGTTAATTTAAATTTGGCAAACTGAACATATACAGTAATAAATAATCACATATCACAGACAAAGAGTAATAAATGCAGCGAAAACAAAAGATAGTAGTTCATGAAGCTACTATATACATATCAGAGTTAAATAAGGTACAACAGAAGTTTCAAATACAATAGTCCAATACAAGAATCAAATACATCACTAGAATCAACTGAATATCTGAAAACTGGATAGATTGTCGGTTCTCCAAGCGAAGCTCCAACTCCAAAGGTGAGTCTCCAATACTGGTACACTCAGTCTGACCCAAGCGTAAAGCAAAACACAAAACACTCGAGTCAGGATTAACATTCTTATATCAATAAATTCAACTCAAGTGAAATAACAATTGAAATACAAGTGACTCAAAGGATGTTTGGGATAATCATCCTTTAAGGATCCGTTAAACTATCTACTATGTAGTAATATACGCTAAATAGATAATGCCTATAAGTAATATAAAGTATCAAAACAGTGTTAAGGCATTACCATTATCAACCTTAACACATTTATATAAGCGTCATAGACTATACAGCACTGTAAACTCCACCGTAAACTAGTGGGATATCACAGAGTACTCCATAGGTATAACACAAAACAAATCGTAATGGTCGGGTATAGGGATACATGTTTGACAAGGCACATGAGGCAATACCCAAGGTAGTGAAACTACCTTTTGCCTGATCGGGACTGGTGAGAACGCATCGCCGCAACGATCGCAACACCGTGAAACAACACTTCAAATTCAATGTTCGCACCAATCAATAACAAGTAATGAGTAGTTTACGAAGAAGTGTGTTCGCTCGAGGTAGCTAACCCCATTTGACCCGGCACGGCTCCAGTTTTAGTCATTTCCAATTTGACACAAGTGTCAAGGCTATCCATTATCGTTCTCTTTCTTCAATCATCACGTACGTCATTCCAACCACTTCATTCTGGATCATACTCCGCGTACAGTTATTAAAGTGATTTTTTGTTTAGACAGTGCGTATGTCCATAACCGATTCCGGTCTCTTTAATAACTTTCATAATTATTACACCGATTGGTCGTTTAATATTTTTCAAAACCAAATCAAATTCAATTTCAATTAGAATTTGTAAATAAACATTTCATTTGTCTTTCTAAAACAATTTCCATAATTTATGTTTCATAACTTCCAAATTTACCATTTCAAAATTCTATAATTAAATTTCAATTTTTATTTAAAATTATTCAAATATTGATTTAAATTCGTATATAAGTCTCATTCCGTAATCATTTAATTAAATTTAATTTAACGTTCAAATCAATTTAAATTCATTGACCGACTTCATTCAATATTCGTTAAGTTAATTGATCATTCAAAACAATTTGTATATAATTTCCAATTCATTAAATCAATTTGAGTTTTTCTATATCATATCATACTTCCAAATTTAATTCAATTAAATTCGTCAAATCAAGTTCTTTAATTTTCAAGTCTTATATTAATTTCAATAAATCACATTTTATTTCTTGTTGAAGAGATTCAATTTCACTTATTTACTTATTTAATTTAAACAAATTTCCAAAACTTAATTATTACATAACTCAATTTCACTTATCAAAGAAGTTCAATTTCACTTATCAAAGAATTCAATTTTATTTAATTATTAAATAATTCAATCTTATTAAAATATTAAATAATTTCAAAACTCAATTATTAAGTAATTTCAAAACTTAATTCAATCATTTCTTAAATTAAACAACGTTCTTTCATTAATTACTTTGTTAATATTTTGTTTCAGATTATTAAATATTAACATTTAAATTTCACTATAATTCACATTCCAACTTCATTTAAAACCCTTATTATTTTATTCAAATAAAATATTTATTTTATTTTTAAATCAAATTATTGACTAATCGGGTTTTTATTTAATTCTCTATCTTAAGTCAAAGTTTTATTTGGGTATTTATCAGTTCAACCCGATTCCATTTCAATTCAAAAATCAAAGCATAGCAAAGGGAACTTGAGTGTGACAACCGGGATGGTGTCAAAGTAAATAAACAAGCAATGGCAAACATCAATAACAACCCAATAATTTATTTGAAAAATCCTGAAATAATCCTATTAATTTACATTTTTGTTTATGCAAATTAATATAATTATTTCTAGAATCTACACTATCATTTCATGTAGATTAAGATTATTACACTTATTATTTCATGTAATTTTTACTTGATATCCATTATTCAATTTCATATTACATCAATTTATACAACGTACATTTAAATGGTTCAAGGTGTAATTAACCATATTTCCACGTGTCAAATAATTTAAACATTTAAAGGGGTCATATTATACAAATTATATCTAATCAAATTCAACACATATATCAATTTCAATTTGTTGGCCCCTACGTCAATTTCAATTGTAAATTATTTATCACTTCATATATTAACAATTTAACGTCCAATATCAACATCAAACAATCAATCATTTGTCAACCAAACTGGATTATTATCGTATAAATAACAGATAATGGTGTCAGATGTCACAGGTGAATTGATACAAGTAATAACATATATATAACAGTGTAAATAACTAACAGCCGCATATTTCAATTGCGTTTCACTTGAAATCAAATTTAATAAATAAAAGAACATTAATCGTGAGTGATTGCTCACCTTTTGAGGCTAGAGAGATTTTTCACTGAAATGAGCTATGAACTTCAAAGCAACACTAGACGGACATGATTCGATGAAGAAAACGGCACGACGGACAAAGCTGGAAGATAAGGAATTGACGAAATCAAATCAAAACTGGATCGATGATGATAAATGGTATAAGTGAATATATATATATATAACTATAAAATCATATTGCTTACAATAAACCAGTATACAAACTTGTACATTACTATGCTTATACCCAAAAGAAAAAACAATTTATATATTTAGATCTGACCGTACCCCATTATATGGAGACACAATATAAGGTTACAGCTAAATGTATATAATAGAACTATAGAAACCAAGATGTATCTGTGCGTTATTTAACAATGTAAATGCAGACTGCATTCCTAACAACATATATATGAACTATAAATAGACAAAACCATATAACAACTTGATAATAACATATATAATGCTTTTTGTAAGATAATATACTTGTAAACTGTAAACCTATAACATATTCGAATGGAAAAATGTATGTATAGCCTAAGTATATATAGTATAAGTATAAATATAATATTATAAACTTTAAGAATAAACAAATGCAGACATGTAATATAAATTAACAGTCAATATTCATTATAAAATACAACCTAGAAGTTCATATATAATCTTATAAAACCAGTGTATACAATAGACAAGTTTTGTATAATCTCGTATAAACTAAACTTACACATTAAAATCATATCAGTATTACACACATATGTTTTCCAAGAATACGTTTTATATTACACAACCCAATACACTCTGTATAATATACTTTAGCAATATAAATTATAAAATATGTCCATACTATTATACTATATAAATAAATATATATATATATATATCATATAGTAAACTAACATAATAAGATATACTTCCAGACTTGTATATTATAATCTACATCCCTTACCGCTTCTCTCAAAATATGATATGTCCCTAACCAATATACACAACAACAGCACATATAATCTAGCATATTATATACATATAGTTTTTTTTTTACCTTAATGCATATATTAACAAAAGAAGCACAACCAGCATGCAGGCCGCTGACATAGCGCAAAGAGTGGGTTCGAAGCTTGCCTCAGTGAGGAGTGAAGATGGAGGCTCGGCCTCGGAATTGGAGAGAGGGTCGGGAGGTGGCGCTGAAGCTCGACATGGGGAAGAGAACGGGTCGGTTGCGCCGGGGGCACGGGACGCGGTGACGCGGTGATGCGGTGACGATGGGCGGTCACGTGGCATGGATGATGGCTGCGCTCGGGTCGATGGTTTGGTGGGCCGTGAGTGGCTGAACATGCCGGGGTTTGGCGAGTCGGGGTGCACTCGGGTGGAGGAAGCAAGGAGAAGACGCGGTGGCCATCGGCTAAGCAATGGAGAGAAAGGGTGGTGGCTATCGTGGAAAAGTGGGTGGAGTCGTGGTCGATGATGAGGTCGGCATGGAGGATCGGCAGGGACGACCCAAACTCGATGTTCGATAAACAACATCAAATTCGCATCGCCGGAGCTTTTAACAACAATTAGATGAATATAAAACAGCGGAACAGAATCAATATCATAAATATCATCACAGTTACAACATCAACATAATATCCATACTGCAACAGAGTACATAATACATACACTACAACTCCAAATACAACATCATGATAATACAACAGTGAACATATATCCAAAAGTTCTCAAATGAGAGAGATGATAATGAACTCCCAAAAGCTAACACCTAAAATCTCCAATAGCTCCTAAGATATCTCCCAGATAAAAAGCTCCAAAATATTGCTCCTCCAAAATACAGAAACCTGCTACTAGGCTGCCCGTGTGGAAATAATGGGCATCCAGAGTTTAGGAAAGAAAACAATAAACTCCGGATCAGTCATGGGACTGGTATGAGTAAACAAAAACAGTTGCATTTAAATAAAACAAGATTTATAAAAGAATTTTCGGTATGCTTTTTAAAAAATGGAACTACCATAAGACCTCCCGCCACACACACAATGCAAGCGCAGAATTGGAGGAGATTTCTTCTTATGATAGTTAAATATGCTTGGTACGAGAAAAGAAATTCTTTGATATTATAACTAGTGCATAGTGAAGAAAATATTTCAAAAGTAGAATATTAATCTTAGCCAGCATAGGTATCATTATATTATGCCTACTATAGCTACCATATTAGATGGCATGTTCTACAACTAAAACCGTACAGGGTTTCGTATTGGGAATTGGATTTCCAACAAATGGTCAGGCCAAGGAACTTCCCATTGCCACATGAGAACGCCTCTGGAAGGACGTCCCCGAGAACCAAACCGGATCTCTGCCAACACAAGGCTGGGTTACCCCTAACTAGGTAACTACTGACACGAGTATGCCATCTCCCGGTTGTAACCAACCTTTAACCGGGGCCCCAGCAACAAATCATAAAGTAATATATATATATATATATCTGCGATATCAACATAAGTTAAGTATCTGGGCTCCATACTATGATACCACTTCTATCCAGAAGGAAATGCACATACCCTAAGGGGTGCTACCCCCAATAACCTTGCTGCATCTTTCCTGTTTTGACCATTTCGGGGTGTGAGGTCTGACGAAGTCACGTCCACAAAGCCATGCTTTATACAAAAGCTGTGCTTTGGGTCAACAAATGATCATAGAAATGATCACAAAGATAAACGATCAAACAAATGATCTTATTACAAATGATCAACACAATGATCATTTCACAGCAACACTCAGCATGTCACATTACCAAATTGGGAATATATCGCTGATAACCTTCAACTACATAACCTCTGAGCTCGTACGTCTCAGAGAAGGGTGTTACGCTAAGAGAATAAATTCGCCGCCACCAACAGAAATATATTTGAAAGAAATCGGCTTTATGTCTCAATTTGTAATGTCAGACATACTATCCATACAAGTCTGTTCCGTGCTTGAACAGAACCGAAGGCACTTCCAAAGAAGTCCTTGCAATCCGGATATCCGCAATCCTGATCGAATTCCCCATCACATATGGAGTACTCTATACCGGAGCAACTCGGTGCAGAGTCAATCGACAGGTCGTCCTATCGCTCTCGTAAATACCCGGTCTTCAACACAGGTCTTCAAATGCTATCCATAACATCGAATCACATATTCGAAATGGGTTATATGACACAAAGGTCCTTTCCCGGCTAATTCGAATAGTGATTGTCAAATTTTAAAACATGTGGATGTCATTCACAAATATTCACAGGTTCAATGTGGGTTTCAGATAACCAACTGAAATCCGATTCCCTGTCGCATCGAGGTTTAAATGTCGTTTTACGGGCAACAGGGTTTTCACATCAATACAGAATAAATCATAATCACAGTGCATCACATGGCAATTACATCATACAGAATTACAAACAGAACAGAGATGTCAATATAAGTTGACAACAATAGTTAATTATTTACCAATCAAAATGAATGGGATTTAATAAATTTAACTAAATAATTATCTCATCGATTATTTTAAATCAATGATTTATTATTCTTAGTGATAAATTAATCAATCCTGATCATCTTGATACATTGATTATTCCTTAATTAATTATGTTAATTAATCGCCAATAAAAAAAATTAACTTAATTTGTATGATTTACGAATCTTAATTATAAATTTATTTAAGTACTTAATTGATTATTAAATCAATTTTTTTTATTTCAAAGTTTAAATCATTCTAAATTTTAAAATCATTTACTAATACAAGTTATTCACCTTAATTATTATTTGAAAATCTGCTTTACACTTTTTTAAAAAATTAATTCATTGTTACATTGAAAATTTAAATGTAAACAAGCAAAAATTCTTATTTTAAATTTTCATTACTTACTCAAAGGATAAATAAAATTCTAAAAACATTGTAAAAATTTTTTTAACTTAAAATAAGTTTTAACTTAAAAAAAATCAACATTTGGTTACTTTGTATATGCCAAAAATCTACTTAATCATTTGTTAATTTGAAAATTTGGTTTGGGCTTAACCCAAAACAAAAACAAACCCGAGATCCCCCAACCCTTCATGCAACCCTTCTTCCCCTTTTTCTTTTATTTATTTCCTGTAGGTATTTTAAGACTTGAGTTCACTGCAGAATTTCCCAGACACCCAAACACGCCGTACACGTGCACAACCTCTCGCCAACGTTCTGGCCAACACCACCGACCTCGGCAAGTCACAAACCACGTCCCCACTCGAACTCAGGTTGACACACAAACTCGAGATCGAAAAAAAACCCATTCGCTCGACACTACTGCTTGAACTCACCGAACAAAATCCCCTCGCCGCCACGCCTCAGGCCACCAGAAAATCTAAAACTTTGGCCACGCCTTGACGACACACCAAGCCATCTTCACCCCAGTTATCGTGCGGCTCGATCGCATATTTGAGATGAACGCGCCCCTTCACTGACATGTCCAAATACTCCAATTAAAACCCTAATGTGACCTCGTATTGAAATCTCTCGCAATAAAAAAATTAATTGGTAATTTTCCCGAGATCCTTAATGTTTCAGCATGCTTTAACCCAAATTTCATCAATTTACGTTGAATCAATCATTGGTAAAAGGGAGAAGAGCAAAATTTGTTCAAAGGGAATCTGCTTCAGAAATATTTACATAAAAATCATCATCTTAATTTTAAAATCATAGCTTTGTATGCTTATTCGAGTTACATAATCAAATCACTATTTAAAATGGTTGAATTTATCACAAAAATTTGTTTTCGCTGCAAATTTTCAAGCTGCACAGACGTACTCTTCATGTTCAAGCTGGAAAAATTTTTTTAGCTCTTGGATGAGTTTTAAACAAACTTATTTGTTGAAAATAAATTTATATCAGAGATTTTGGAAAACGAAATCTATAGTTTTTTTATTCTTTTTCTTCTACTTGAACCCTGAAGTTTTAAGAAAACAGAGGTGCTTCAAAATTTAAAATCAAGCACTCAGGACCCACATATAAATATTCATGCACATCAAACATCAACACTGTGATTCAAAAGCAACATATATTAGTTACTGGACTTTAGCTTACAGGTTTACTCACTTGTATAATGGATGAGCAGAGACTATAATTGTTTTGCAACTGCAGTTTGAATTTCCCTCTGTTCTTCTTTCTTCAGTAATTTATTTTCAACTTTGAAATATAAAGTGATGCCTTTTTCTTTTTAATTTCAGATCTTTGCTAATATCGTTGAATGAATTAAAGAGGTAGGTTGATGTGTATTATATATAACAGATTGTGCATACTGCATATAGGTATAATACTTCTTTTTATATTGACTAACCTATGCTAGAAAGTAACGGCATTAAATGCAAGCATGTTAACAACAGTCTTTACTTTAGATTCTTGTTTGGCAGATCTTGATTATGGGCTAAGGTGATTCTTGTTTATGGGAGAGAGTCGATAGCATTTAATGCAAGTATGGTTGGTGAAGCTTCCATCCTGTATACTTACGGCATAGTGTTGTTTGATTTTTTTTTTAAGTACTAAAACTTGTTTCATAAATTTGTTTTATTTCATATTGAGGCTTGCATACTCTACTTCCCTGGTTTGTATATTCCTTCGTTTGTTTACATTGCTTAATTGAAAGTGTTTTGTTTTCTTATGTCTTCATATTGTTTACAGCAACTTGTTTGAATTATTTTGCTAAATATAGGAAAATTTGTTTTAGTTATTAATATTTAGTAACTTATGTGGTTTAATTACAATATTTGTTTTAATTCTATTAAAGTTTTTTTTAACTAAAAACACTAAATTTTGTTCATATTTTATTTCTTTATAACTTTTCAATTTAAATTTCAAAAAGTTCAAATACATTACTAAAATTTAAATTCAAAATTTTCGAGATGTTACAATATCCCCTCCTTAAGAAAATTTCGTCCTCGAAATTGGAAAAGAGAGAAACGTAAACAAAGAATAGACGAATTTATAAATAAGGAAATGACTTACAGATTAAACTGATATGTCAATTCTGCAGTTGGGATACGATTTCTTCATATTATCTTCGGTCTCCCAAGTACAGTCCTTTGGATCGCCACTCCATTGAACTTTGACCAGCCTCACAATCTTGTTTCTTAATCGCTTCTCATCACGATCAACAATTTTTATCGGTTCCCTTCTAACTGCCAAGTTGGGAGTGATTTCAAGATCCTGCTGAGCAGCTTCTTCAATAATATCATCTGGATCGTGCACATATTTTCGAAGATTAGAAATATGGAACACATCATGTACGCCAGACAAACAGCTGGGCAACTGCACTCTATATGCTAGAGAACCAATCCTTTCCAGGATAGGAAAAAGACCAATATAACGTGGTGCTAGCTTTCCAGTTTTCCCGAATCTCAACACATCCCGCATCGGAGATACTTTCAGAAATACAGAATCTCCAACTTGAAATTCCAAATTTCTCCTTCGACGGTCATAATAGCTCTTCTGACGTCTTTGGGCAGTTGATAACTTCTTTCGAATAAAGTCTACCTGCTCAGTGGCTTCTTTTATCATATCCGGTCCAAGAACAAGTCTGTCACCTGATTCGATCCAGCATGTAGGTGATCGACACAGACGACCATATAAAGCTTCGAAAGGAGTCATTTCTAAACTGGCCTGATAACTATTATTATATGAGAATTCAACCAGATGCAAATGGTCCTCCCAAGAACCACCAAAATCATGCACACAAGCACGCAGTAGGTCTTCTAAAATTCGATTGACCTTTTCAGTCTGTCCATCAGATTGTGGGTGATAAGCAGTACTGAAATTTAATTTCGTTCCCAATGCATCCTGAAATGCTTCCCAAAATCTACTAGTAAAGATCGGATCACGATCACTCACTATACTGTTGGGAATACCATGGAGGCGAACAATTTCCTTTATATATATACCTGCCAAGCTTGCTGCAGTACGAGTAGATTTAACTGGAATGAGATGAGCATTTTTGGTTAGACGATCCACAATAACCCAAATCGCTTCATTGCCTTTCTTGGTTGTGGCAATCTGTCGATGAAATCCATCGATACCTGATCCCACTTCCATTTCGGTACTTTCAAAGGTTGAAGTAAACCGACCACTTTCTTTTGGTCGCTCTTGATTTGCTGACAAGTAGCACAGCGACTAAAATAAATAGATATGTCTCTCTTCATCGTCTTCCACTAGAAGGTATACATTTTGTTGACTCCTGGATGGATGTTGAATTTGGACTTGTGGCATTCATCCAATACTTCACGTTTCAGTTCAGGAATGTCCGGAACACATAATCTGCCTTTCAACCTAATAACTCCACTATGATTTGTTTCAAAACTTGTATCTTCGCCTCGAAGAATTTTTCCATAAATACCCCGAAGAAATTTGTCTTCATGTTGCTTACTAGCGATTTTCTCAAGAAGAGCAGGAGTGATAACCAGATAAGCAAGAACAACATAACTTCTCCTCAAAGCGTCTGCAACTACATTGGCCTTTCCGGGTGTATACAGAATATCTAAGTCATACGATGCTAGAAATTCCAACCAACGTTGTTGTCGCAGATTCAGATCCTTTTCGGTGAAAAGATATTTCAAAGATTTATGGTCAGTGTATAATTCAAATTTTTCACCTAAAACAAAGAGAGTTTATTAGGTATATTTCTTTAGTCAAATTAGTTTCATAAATTGTTAGGAAAGCTGATAAGATTCTTACCCAGAAGATAGTGTCGACATATTTTCAAAGCGAAAACAACAGCCAAAAGTTCCAAATCGTGCGTCGGGTAGTTTTTCTCATGTGGACGTAATTGTCTACTCGCGTAGGCAACCACCTTTCCATTTTGCATTAATACCGCACCTACCCCTTCACCACATGCATCAGTATAGACAGATAAGCCTTGGTTCCCGTTAACAATAGTGAGAACAGGAGCAGTGGTCAATCTCTTTTTCAACTCTTGAAAAACTTCTTTACATTCTGGAGTCCAAATGAACTTTGCATTTTTCATTGTTAACTTAGTCAGCGGACTAGCTAACTTAGAAAAATCTTGAACGAATTTCCAGTAATAGCCTGCTAAACCCAAAAAGCTTCGAACTTCTCTTGGAGTAGTGGGTTGTTTCCAATCAAGAATAGCGGAAATTTTGCTAGGATCTACTGAAATTCCTTCTTCATTAACAATATGGCCAAGGAATTTGACTTCAATGACCCAGAAGTGGCATTTGGAAAATTTTGCATATAGAACATTTCTCCTCAAAATTTCTAAAACAATTCTAAGATGCTCAGCATGCTCTTCTTTAGTTTTGGAGAAAATTAAGATATCATCAATGAATACAAGCACAAATTTATTCAAAACTTCCCGAAACACACGAGTCATAAGATCTACGAAGTATGTTGGAGCATTGGTTAGCCCGAAAGGCATAACTAACCATTCATAGAACATATCAGGACCTCTGAAAGCGGTCAGATGTAAACAATCTTCGACGATTCGTAATTGATGGAATCCTTGGGCTAGATCCATCTTTGAAAAGAAACGAGCGCCGTGCAACTGATCAAATAAATCATCAATTCTGGGCAATGGAAATTTATTTTTGAGAGTTGGTTTATTTAGATCGCGGTAATCTACACACAATCTCAAAGATCCGTCTGATTTAGCAACAAATATGACGGCTGAGCCCCATTCAGAAACACTGGGTCGAATTAATCCTTTTGCTCGTAGTTCATCAGTTTGATGAACCAATTCAATCTTTTCCCGGGGTGCCATCCTGCGACTTGCGTGAACAACAGGACGAGTATTAGGTACAAGATTGATTCGGAATTCTATTTCTCGATGAGGAGGTAAAGATTTCACTTCTTCAAATACGTCGGAAAAATCCCGAACAACAGGTATAGACTGCAAAGTGGGTTCAAGATTTCCCAAAGTATACATCAACCTATATCTCCTTGGACTTGGATCCTCACAAGAGATTTCAATAAAATTTCCAAGGCTTGTTTTGATTAAAACAGTCCGATTAATACACTCCAAAATAGCTTCGTATCTCGATAACCAGTTCATACCGAGTAAGATTTCAAATTCATTAAATTCGAGGACAAAAAGGTTGATAGGAAATTTATAGCTAGCATATGAAATAGGGACTCTCTTACAATATGAACAAAGATTTGCGGGACCTCCAACCGGATTTTTCACGCAAATAAGATCGTTATCAAATTTAGTTTCAAGTCCTAATTCATTTACGGTTTGTTGGGAGATAAAGCTATGTGAAGCTCCTGTATCAAATAAAACTCTAACAGTTCTATTATTAATTGTAAGATTACCTTCCAAAACACTTTTCCCTTTATCAGCTTTTGAAGATGAGGGGTCCTTCTTTATCGTGTAAACTTTTGCCACCTGCGCTGGCTTCATCACTGGGCAATCTTTAACTAAATGTCCTGGTTTATGACAATTGTAGCATTCTTTAGCTGGCTTCTTCGGTTTTGGGCAGTCATTTGAATAGTGGCCTTTCTCTTTGCAGTTGTAACAAGTGTCATTTTCTGTTGTGCTTCCTTGAATGCTCCTCTTCTTCTCATTGCCTTGCCAAGGTTTCTTGCCTCCAAATTTTCGCTTTTTATAATTTTGACTACCTGAATTACCTTTCTCCATCGTTGCTTCTTGCACATCAAGAGTAGCGTATCTGTACCCCATATCTACTAAATCTGAAAAAGATTCTTTAACATGACCCGTCATTCTTCCATGATATTTCTGGTTCATACCACGGATAAACCTTTCATTTTTCTTAAGAGGTGTATTTAGCAATTCCGGGCCAAACCGAGATAGTTCGCTGAATTTATTTAAGTATTCTTCAAACGACAAACTTCCTTGTTTCAACTCCAGAAATTCCTGATACATTCTGGAAACTCCCACCGACGGCATGTAACGTTTCTCAAACACTTCCTTAAAACGATCCCAAGTAAATTCTTCCTCGGGTTCATCTATAATGATGGTTTCCCACCAAGCTGAAGCTTCTCCTTGGAGTTGCCAAGAAGCTATAAGTCTTTTCTGCTCATCCTGCAGTTTTAGCCCTTTAAAAATCTTTTCACACGATCTTACCCAAGCTTGAGCGTCAATAATTGACTCCTTGCCAATGAACGGTTTGCCACCAAGCTTTTCGAACTTCTTATATAAATCAGCCAAGTCCGGCTGCTGCTGAATTTCTATCACTGCTTTTGTGGCTGGGGGAATTTGATTAGGTGCTGCGGCATTGCCTTGACCCCTAGCTCTTCCTCTACGTCCACTCATTTTCACTATCTGAGATTAGTAAAAAAATTGATTTAGATATACAGACGAAATATCCTAAGGAATATCAGCAGTAAAAAGAAATAGACTAAGAAAATTTAAAGTTTCAGTCTTGGTTATACTCATTCTAGGTATACTTCACCCTATCTCTAATGAGCCATCTAATGTGTTATACTCCGTAGCTAAAGTTCTTACTCAACCAGTTGCTCCGATACCACTTGTGACGACCCAAACTTGATGTTCGATAAACAACATCAAATTCGCATCGCCGGAGCTTATAACAACAATTAGATGAATATAAAATAGCGGAACAGAATCGATATCATAAATATCATCACAGTTACAACATCAACATAATATCCATACTGCAACGGAGTACATAATACATACACTACAACTCCAAATACAACATCATGATAATACAACAGTGAACATATATCCAAAAGTTCTCAAATGAGAGAGATGATAACGAACTCCCAAAAGCTAACACCTGAAATCTCCAATAGCTCCTAAGATATCTCCCAGATAAAAAGCTCCAAAATATTGCTCCTCCAAAATACAGAAACCTGCTACTAGGTTGCCCGTGTGGAAATAATGGGCACCCAGAGTTTAGGAAAGAAAACAATAAACTCCGGATCAGTCATGGGACTGGTATGAGTAAACAAAAACAGTTGCATTTAAATAAAACAAGATTTATAAAAGAATTTTCGGTATGCTTTTTTAAAAATGGAACTACCATAAGACCTCCCGCCACACACACAATGCAAACACAGAATTGCAGGTGATTTCTTCTTATGATAGTTAAATATGCTTGGTACGAGAAAAGAAATTCTTTGATATTATAACTAGTGCATAGTGAAGAAAATATTTCAAAAGTAGAATATTAATCTTAGCCAGCATAGGTACCATTATATTATGCCTACTATAGCTACCATATTAGATGGCAGGTTCTACAACTAAAACCGTACAGGGTTTCGTAATGGGAATTGGATTTCCAACAAATGGTCAGGCCAAGGAACTTCCCATTGTCACATGAGAACGCCTCTGGAAGGACGTCCCCGAGAACCAAACCGGATCTCTGCCAACACAAGGCCGGGTTACCCTTAACTGGGTAACTACTGACATGAGTATGCCATCTCCCGGTTGTAACCAACCTTTAACCGGGGCCCCAGCAACAAATCACAAAGTAATATATATATATATATCTGCGATATCAACATAAGTTAAGTATCTGGGCTCCATACCATGATACCACTTCTATCCAGAAGGAAATGCACATACCCTAAGGGGTGCTACCCCCAATAACCTTGCTGCATCTTTCCTGTTTTGACCATTTCGGGGTGTGAGGTCCGACGAAGTCACGTCCACAAAGCCATGCTTTATACAAAAGCTGTGCGTTGGGTCAACAAATGATCATAGAAATGATCACAAAGATAAACGATCAAACAAATGATCTTATCACAAATGATCAACACAATGATCATTTCACAGCAACACTCAGCATGTCACATTACCAAATTGGAAATATATCGCTGATAACCTTCAACTACATAACATCTGAGCTCGTACGTCTCAGAGAAGGGTGTTAAGCTAAGAGAATAAATTCTCTGCCACCAACATAAATATATTTGAAAGAAATCGGCTTTATATCTCAATTTGTAATGCCAGACATACTATCCATACAAGTCTGTTCCGGGCTTGAACAGAACCGAAGGCACTTCCAAAGAAGTCCTTGCAATCCGAAAATCCACAATCCTGATCGGATTCCCCATCACATATGGAGAACTCTATACCGGAGCAACTCGGTGCAGAGTCAATCGACTTGTCATCCTATCGCTCTCGCAAATACCCGTTCTTTAACACCGGTCTTCAACTACTATCCATAACGTCGAATCACATATTCGAAATGGGTTATATGACACAAAGGTCCTTTCCCGGCTAATTCGAATAGTGAGTGTCAAATTTTAAAACATGTGGATGTCATTCACAAATATTCACAGGTTCGATGTGGGTTTCGGATAACCAACCGAAATCCGATTCCCTGTCGCATCGAGGTTTAAATGCCGTTTTACGGGCAACAGGGTTTTCACATCAATACAGAATAAATCATAATCACAGTGCATCACATGGCAATTACATCATACAGAATTACAAACAGAACAGAGATGTCAATATAAGTTGACAACAATAGTTAATTATTTACCAATCAAAATGAATGGGATTTAATAAATTTAACTAAATAATTATCTCATCGATTATTTTAAATCAATGATTTATTATTCTTAATGATAAATCAACCAATCTTGATCATCTTGATACATTGATTATTCCTTAATTAATTATGTTAATTAATCGCCAATAAAAAAAATTTAACTTAATTTGTCTGATTTACAAATCTTAATTATAAATTTATTTAAGTAATTAATTGACTATTAAATCAATTTTTTTTATTTCAAAGTTTAAATCATTCTAAATTTTAAAATCATTTACTAATACAAGTTATTCACCTTAATTATTATTTGAAAATCTGCTTTACACTTTTTAAAAAAATTAATTCATTGTTACATTGAAAATTTAAATGTAAACAAACAAAAATTCTTATTTTAAATTTTCATTACTTACTCAAAGGATAAATAAAATTCTAAAAACATTGTAAAAAAATTTTTAACTTAAAATAAGTTTTAACTTAACAAAATCAACATTTGGTTACTTTGTATATGCCAAAAATCTACTTAATCATTTGTTAATTTGAAAATTTGGTTTGGGCTTAACCCAAAACAAAAACAAACCCGAGACCCCCCAACCCTTCACGCATCCCTTCTTCCCCTTTTTCTTTTATTTATTTATTTCCTGTAGGTATTTTAAGACTTGAGTTCACTGCAGAATTTCCCTGACACCCAAACACGCCGTACACGTGCACAACCTCTCGCCAACGTTCTGGCGAACACCACCAACCTCGGCAAGTCACAAACCATGTCCCCACTCGAAACCGAACCTCAGGTTGACACACAAACTCCAGGTCGAAAAAAAAACCCATTCGCTCGACACTACTGCTCGAACTCACCGAACAAAATCCCCTCGCCGCCACGCCTCAGGCCACCAGAAAATCTAAAACTTCGGCCACGCCTTGACGTCACACCAAGCCATCTTCACCCCAGTTATCGTGCGGCTTGATCGCATATTTGAGATGAACGCGCCCCTTCACTGACATGTCCAAATACTCCAACTAAAACCCTAATGTGACCTCGTATTGAAATCTCTCGCAATAAAAAAATTAATTGGTAATTTTCCCGAGATCCTTAATGTTTCAGCATGCTTTAACCCAAATTTCATCAATTTACGTTGAATCAATCATTGGTAAAAGGGAGAAGAGCAAAATTTGTTCAAAGGGAATCTGCTTCAGAAATATTTACATAAAAATCATCATCTTAATTTTAAAAATCATAACTTTGTATGCTTATTCGAGTTACATCATCAAATCACTATTTTAAAATGGTTGAATTTATCACAAAAATTTGTTTTCACTGCAAATTTTCAAGCTGCACAGACATACTCTTCATGTTCAAGCTGGAAACAAAATTTTAGCTCATGGATGAGTTTTAAACAAACTTATTTGTTGAAAATAAATTTATATCAGAGATTTTGGAAAATGAAATCTATAGTTTTTTTTCTTTTTCTTCTACTTGAACCCTGAAGTTTCAAGAAAACAGAGGTGCTTCAAAATTTAAAATCAAGCACTCAGGACCCACATATAAATATTCATGCACATCAAACATCAACACTGTGATTCAAAAGCAACACATATTAGTTACTGGACTTTAGCTTACAGGTTTACTCACTTGTATAATGGATGAGCAGAGACTATAATTGTTTTGCAACTGCAGTTTGAATTTCCCTCTGTTCTTCTTTCTTCAGTAATTTATTTTCAACTTTGAAATATAAAGTGATGCCTTTTTCTTTTTAATTTCAGATCTTTGCTAATATTGTTGAATGAATTAAAGAGGTAGGTTGATGTGTATTATATATAACAGATTGTGCATACTGCATATAGGTATAATACTTCTTTTTATATTGACTAACCTATGCTAGAAAGTAACAGCATTAAATGCAAGCATGTTAACAACAGTCTTTACTTTAGATTCTTTTTTGGCAGATCTTGTTTATGGGCTGAGGTGATTCTTGTTTATGGGAGAGAGTAGATAGCATTTAATGCAAGTATGGTTGGTGAAGCTTCCATCCTGTATACTTACGGCATAGTGTTGTTTGATTTTTTTTTTATAAGTACTAAAACTTGTTTCATAAATTTGTTTTATTTCATATTGAGGCTTGCATACTCTACTTCCCCGGTTTGTATATTCCTTCATTTGTTTACATTGCTTAATTGAAAGTGTTTTGTTTTCTTATGTCTTCATATTGTTTACAGCAACTTGTTTTAATTATTTTGCTAAATATAGGAAAAGTTGTTTTAGTTATTAACATTTAGTAACTTATGTGGTTTAATTACAATATTTGTTTTAATTCTGTTAAAGTTTTTTTTTTAACTAAAAACACTAAATTTTGTTCATATTTTATTTCTTTATAACTTTTCAATTTAAATTTCAAAAAGTTCAAATACATTACTAAAATTTAAATTCAAAATTTTCGGGATGTTACAGACATGCTTCACGCGGTATGCTGAAAGGATGCAAGGAGGGGAGAAGAGGCTCGAATGAAGGAGACAGCAAAAGCTTTTTATTTTCCTTTCATTCTCTTGCAGATGGCATATATTTATTTCTTTTTCAAAGAATGAATTTTCTAGAGGAAGAAACGCATGTGAATTATGGAAACTAGCACATTACATCACATGTTGGGAATAGAAAGGGTCAAAAGTTGAAATGATAATTGCTTATGGCTATTCATTATCTCATAGAACAACGAAAGGACATGGGTCCAAATACGAAACCGATCCGTTAAGCGTTTTGAAAATTTCTCCGCAAATCGAATTTTGAATTCAACAATTAAATATACCATAAAGATCAACACGACGTGACGATCAAAAGGGTATATTGATATCGGTGGTACGATTGAATTATAAAAATTCAAAATTTTCTACTAGCGGAAAATGCAACAAAAACGTAGAAAAATAAGATCGACGGAGCTAACGAAGTCTGCATTTGGAAAAACGAAAAATGACGTCTTGCTCAGAAGATGGTTTAGAATTTTTCTATGTAAAAATATTCTGGTTTCGAAAACATTTTATTTTCATCAATTCCAAACTGATTAAATTGAAATAAAATTACACACGAAAATAAACTTTCATATTTTCGGATGAAAATTTACCAAATGCTATGTTTAACTAGACGAATTTCAAATATTAAATTTTTATTAAAAGTTTTATTATTTAAAATTTCGCAAAAATTTAATAAATCACATTATTAAAATAGTTAAAATTTACGGGTCGTTACACTCTTCCCCACTCAAAACTTTTCGTCCCCGAAAAGGAAGGAGGTAGGAGAATAGAAACAAACAGAAGAAAATAGACTAGAAAAGAAATAAACAATTTATTCAAAATCGTGTAAAATTTCAATTTAAATTAATTAATATTCAATAATTGATTTTAATCCATTTGATTTCGCTTAAGTTAAATCAATCTTCACTATTCTAAATTGATTATCTTATCATACAGTTATCTTTAATTAGCAATTTCTAAAATTATAAATTTGAATAGTCATTTATTAAACTCATATTTATTTGACAAATTTCATTCTTTTTCATTCCAAATTATTATTAAATTTATTCCACTTAATATACTTTATCTCATATATTAAGCATATATTATAACTACTCAAATTCATTTAAAATTTCTTTTAACATCATTTTAAACTGTATATTATTCAACTACATAGTTAACTTCTGAATGATTAAGTTAAGTTATATTGGAATGCAATTGAGTATTATACCAGCAAAGTTTCTAATTCAATTATTTCAATTTTAACTATTCATTCAAAATTTTGGCTTCAATTATAATTGAAATCATCCTTTAAGAAAATTTAAGAATTAAATTTCCGATTATCTTCAAACAATTTAGAGATAACATACACACATACACATAATATATCAAATCAAATTTAAAATTTTCAATATATATTGTAAATCAAGTTATGATTAGAAATTCAAATCAATTTATTTTTTCAAACAAAAGTGTAGTTGGGCTACAGAATAGTCTCTCCACTTCGAAACTCGAAAATGAATGTCGATGATGTGGCCGCCATCACCGAGATTATTTTCCTGCGATAAAAGAGAAGAACACAAATTTAACATTTAAAATTCTTTGAAAACCATTTTTTCTGTTTCTGAAAATATTTTATATATTATACACTTTAAAACTTTCAAGTCAAAGTTTTAAATCACCGAAAATTAAATTCTCTAATTCTAATATAAATCCATTTCAGCTACTAATTAAAATTTTAAACCATGTTCTATAATTTCATTTATTTATCATATTGGAATAGTCAATGGTTTAAAAATCAAATATTATTATTTCTGACAACAAATTCATTAACAATTTAATTTCTAAGAAATTTTATACTTATATGTAATATAATCATACAAAATTATTTTATTTACCACATTTGAAAACAATATTGTGTCATTTTGTTATGTTTAAGTGTTTTGGAAATCCTATCGATAACGTGGATCAGACGAATCAATCAAAAATCCAAATCAACATCAACAACTCAAAAAACACAATATATAAAACATTTTAAATATAGATTTACAAATACACTTCCTCGCTTGACGATACAAGGATGGATTTCAAAGTAAGGATAAGTATTCAAGTTTGATGGACTCGAATTAAAGAGAATTCTAATTCGTAGACAAGTTCGAAGGAAAAGATAAGATGATTCAATAACAGAATTGAGAGATGGATAACTTATTTAATCTACGGGCAACCATCCGGGTCAACCGTGACTTTAAGAATTAGATCGATGTGGAATTCTGAGGCAAATCCACATCTGATCCCAAGAGATAGAATTCGGGATATCAAGAGATATTAGCATTTAAACCGAGGATATATAAATCTCCGGTGGATCGATGCTATTGCAAATGAGTTTTATCCCTTTACAATTCATATGAATGTTGGTGAGACCGCCAATCCATTATAAAGATCATTCGAAGTGGAGTTATAGTATACTCCAGAATTAAAAGAAGACAAATAGTGAGGGATATGAATGGATTTTAGAACCGCAAGGAATGTTCCAAAATTCAAAGGAATCAAGTCAAAAGGAAGAGATTCAAACTCGAATGAAAGTGATTCTGTAGATGCATTTACCCTATATGCCGAGTTTTTCCTAGAGCTACCAAAGCTCTGATACCAACTGTAACGACTCGCTATTTTGGACTATTCGCATTTGCACACGTCTGACTTGAATAATTCAAAATACCGAATTGCTAATTTAAATTTGGCAAACTGAACATATACAGCAAGAAATAATCACATATCACAGACACAGAGTAATAAATGCAGCGGAAACAAAAGATAGTAGTTCATGAAGCTACTATATACATATCGGAGTTAAATAAGGTACAACAGAAGTCTCAAATACAATAGTCCAATGCAAGAATCAAATACATCACAAGAATCAACTGAATATCTGAAAACTGGATAGATTGTCGGATCTCCAAGCGAAGCTGCAACTCAAAAGGTGAGTCTCAAATACTGGTACACTCAGTCTGACCCAAGCGTAAAGCAAAACACAAAACACTCGAGTCAGGATTAACATTCTTATATCAATAAATTCAACTTAAGTGAAATAACAATTGAAATACAAGTGACTCAAAGGATGTTTGGGATAATCATCCTTTAAGGATCCGTTAAACTATCTACTACGTAGTAATATACGCTAAATAGATAATGCCTATCAGTAATATAAAGTATCAAAATAGTGTTAAGGTGTTACCATTATCAACCTTAACACATTTATATAAGCGTCATAGACTATACAGCACTGTAAACTCCACCGTAAACTAGTGGGATATCAGGGAGTACTCCATAGGTATAACACAAAACAAATCGTAGCGGTCGCGTACAGGGATACAAGTTTGACAAGGCACATGAGGCAATACCCAAGGTAGTGAAACTACCTTTTGGCTGATCCGGACTGGTGAGAACGCATCGCTGTAACGATCGCAACACCGCGAAACAACACTTCAAATTCAATGGTGCGCACCAATCAATAACAAGTAATGTGTAGTTTACGAAGAAGTGTGTTCGCTCGAGGTAGCTAACCCCATTTGGCCCGGCATGGCTCCTGTTTTAGTTATTTCCAATTTGACACAAGTGTCAAGGCTATCCATTATCGTTCTCTTTCTTCAATCATCACGTACGTCATTCCAACCACTTTATTCTGTATCGCACTCCGCGTATAGTTATTAAAGTGGTTTTCGGTTTAGGCGGTGAGTATGTCCCTAACCGATTCTGGTCTCTTTAATAACTTTCTAATTATTACACCCATTGGTCGTTTAATATATTTCAAAAACCAAACCAATTTCAATTTCAATTAGAATTTGTAAACCAACATTTCATTTGTCTTTCTAAAACAATTTCCATAATTTACGTTTCATAACTTCCAAATTTACCATTTCAAAATTCTATTATTAAATTTCAATTTTTATTTAAAACTATTCAAATATTGATTTAAATTCGTATATAAGTCTCATTCCGTAATCATTTAAATAAATTTAATTTAACATTCAAATCAGTTTAAATTCATCAATCGACTTCATTCAATATTCGTTAAGTTAATTTATCATTCAAAACAATTTCTATATAATTTCCAATTCATTAAATCAATTTAAGTTTTCCAATATCATATCATACTTTCAAATTTAATTCAATTAAATTCTTCAAATCAAATTCTTTAAGTTTCAAATCTTATATTAATCTCAATAAATCACATTTTATTTCTTGTTGAAGAAATTCGATTTCACTTATTTAATTATTTTATTTAAACAAATTTCCAAAACTTAATTATTACAGAACTCAATTTCACTTATTAAAGAAGTTCAATTTCACTTATCAAAGCATTCAATTTTATTTAATTATTAAATAATTCAATCTTATTAAATTATTAAATAATTTCAAAACTCAATTATCAAATAATTTCAAAACTTAATTATTAAATAATTTCAAAACTTAGTTCAATCATTTCTTAAATTAAACAACATTCTTTCATCAATTACTTTGTTAATATTTTGTTTCAGATTATTAAATATTAACATTTAAATTTCACTAGAATTCAAATTCCAACTTCATTTAAAACCCTTATTGTTTTATTCAAATAAAATCTTTATTTTATTTTCAAACCAATTATTTCCCAATCGGGTTTTTATTTAATTCTCTATCTTAAGTCAAAGTTTTATTTGGGTATTTATCATTTCAACCCGATTCCATTTCAATTCAAAAATCAAAGCATAGCAAAGGGAACTTGTAGTGTGATAACCGGGATGGTGTCAAAGTAAATAAACAAGCAATGTCAAACATCAATAATAACCCAATAATTTATTTGAATAATCTCAAAATAATCGTATTAATTTACATTTGTTGTCTATGCAAATTAATATAATTATTTCTAGAATCTACACTATCATTTCATGTAGATTAAAGATTATTACACTTATTATTTCATGTAATTTTCACCTGATATCCATTATTTGATTTCATATTATATTAATTTATACAACGCACATTTAAATGGTTCAAGGTGTAATTAACCATATTTCTACGTGCCAAATAATTTAAACATTTAAATGGGTCATATTATACAAATTATATCTAATCAAATTCAACACATATATCAATTTCAAATTGTTAACTCCTACGTCAATTTCTATTGTAAATTATTTATCACTTCATACATTAACAATTTAACGTCCAATATCAACATCAATCAATCATTTATCAACCAAACTGGATTATCATCGTATAAATAACAGATAATGGTGTCAGATGTCACAGGTGAACTGATACAAGTAATAACATATATATAACAGTGTAAATAACTAACAACCGCATATTTCAATTGTCATTTCACTTGAAATCAAATTTAATAAATAAAAGAACATTAATCGTGAGTGATTGCTCATCTTTCGAGGCTAGAGATATTTGTCCCTAAAATGAGCTACGAACTTCAAAGCAACGCTTGACGGACATGATTCGATGAAGAAAACGGCACGACGGACAAAGCTAGAAGTTAAGGAATTGACGAAATCAAATTAAAACTGGATCGATGATGACAAATGGTATAGGTGAATATATATATATATATATATATATATATATATATATATATATATATATATATAACACTATATATAACTATAAAATCATATTGCTAATTCAAACATATCTTTTACAATAAACCTATATACAAACTTGTACATTACTACGCTTATACCCAAAAGAAATAAAACAATTTATATATTTAAATCTTACCGTACCCCATTATATGCAGACACGATATAAGGTTATAGCTAAATGTACATAATAGAACTACAGAAACCAAGATGTATCTATGCGTTATTTAACAATGCAAATGTAGACTACATTCCTAACAACATATATGTGAACTATAAATAGACAAAACCATATAACAACTTGATAATATCATATATAATGCTTTTTGTAAGATAATATACTTGTAAACTGTAAACCTATAACATATTAGAATGGAGAAATGTATGTATAGCCTAAACATGTATAGTATAAGTATAAATATAATATTATAAACTTTAAGAATAAACAAATGCAGGCACATAATATAAATTAACAGTTAATATTCATTATAAATTACAATCTAGAAGTTCAAATATAATCTTATAAAACCAGTGTATACAATAGACAAGTTTTGTATAAACTCGTACAAACTAAACTTACACATTAAAATCATATCAGTATTACACACATATGTTTTCCAGGAATACGTTTTATATTACACAACCCAATATACTCTGTATAATATACTTTATCAATATAAATAATAAAATATGTCCATACTATTATACTATATAAATAAATAAATATATATCATACAGTAAACTAACATAATAAGATATACTTCAAGACTTGTATATTATAACCTACATCCCTTACTGCTTCTCTCAAAATATGATCTGTCCCTAACCAATATACACAATAATAGCACATATAATCTAACATATTATATACATATAGTTTTTTTTATCTTAATGCATATATTAACAAAAGAAGCACGGCTAGCATGCGGGCTGCCGACATGGCGCAAAGAGTGGGTTCAAAGCATGTTGCAGAGAGGAGTGAAGATGAAGGCTTGGCCTCGGAATTGGAGAGAGGGTTGGGAGGTGGTGCTGAAGCTCGACATGGGGAAGAGAACGGGTCGGTTGCGCCGGGGGAATGTGACACGGTGACGATGGGTGGTCATGTGGCATGGATGATAGCTGCGCTCGGGTCGATGGTTTGGTGGGCCGTGAGTGGCTGAATGTGTCGGGGTTTGGCGAGACGGGGTGAGCTTGGGTGGAGGAAGCAAGGAGAAGACGTGGTGGCCATCGGCTAAGCAATGGAGAGAAGGGGTGGTGGCTGTCGTGGAAAAGTGGGTGGAGTAGTGGTCGATGAAGAGGTCGGCATGGTGGATCGGCAGAGACATGCTTCACACGGTATGCTGAAAGGTTGCAAGGAGGGGAGAAGAGGCTCGAATGATGGAGACATCAAAAGCTTTTTATTTTCCTTTCATTCTCTTGCAGATGGCATATATTTATTTCTTTTTCAAAGAATGAATTTGCTAGGGGAAGAAACGCATGTGAATTATGGGAACTAGCACATTACATTGAATGTTGGGAATAGAATGGGTCAAAAGTTGAAAATGATAATTGATTATGGCTATTCGTTATCTCATAGAACAATGAAAGGACACGGTTCCAAATATGAAACCGATCCGCCAGGCGTTTTGGAAATTTCTCCGCATATCGGATTTTGAATTCAATAATTAAATATACCGTAAAGATCAGAATGACCAGACAATCAAAATGGTATATTGATATCAGTAGTACGATTAAATTATAAAAATTTGAATTTTTCTACTGGTGGAAAATGCAACAAAAATGTAGAAAAATATGATCGACGGAGCTAACGAAGTCCGCATTTGGAAAACCGAAAAGTGATGTCTTGCTCAGAAGATGATAAAGAATTTTCTATGTAAAAATATTCAGGTTTCGAAAATATTTTATTTTCATCAATTCCTAACTGATTAAATTGAAATAAAATTACACACGAAAATAAACTTTCATATTTTCGGATGAAAATTTACCAGTTGCTATGTTTAACTAGACGCATTTCAAATATTAAATTTTTATTTCAAAATTTTATTATTTAAAATTTCTCAAAAATTTAGCAAATCGCATTATTGAAATAGTTAAAATTTACGGGACGTTACACGTGCGGCTGTAGGCGAGGGAGGCTCGGGCGTGGATGGATCCGGTGGTCGTGCCACGTAGGGGCGGCGAAGATTGGAAGTAGGGTTCGGTAGTGGCGGCCCTGTTCGATCGCGTATTAGAGAATGGCTAGGGTTCGCACGTTCATACGGTAATGACGTAGCTCTTCGGTGAGGGTTTTATGATGCAAAATGGATCTTCTTCTATCGTTGATCGGAGATTTGTTTTTTTATTTTATTCATTGAATTCTAATTTAACAATGTTAAAATCTTAATAACTTTTGCATACGAGGTTCGTTTCATGTGCGATTTTCTCCGCTAGGTTCGTATTGGAATTCCGGACACTTTGGCACTACTTTGGACTAATTACGAGACTGTTCAATTTTTTGGGTTTAAATTGGATTTAAATTCAATTTGAATTCAAAGGTGAGTGTTTTAACCCACTCACAACTTCTAAAATTTCTTATGTTTGTTAAATTAATTTTTGATGTGATTAGAAATTTATTTATGACTGTTTGGCATAATTTTAATCATCATCTCGGTTAAATTGAATTTATTGAATTAAATTGTTATTTAATTTATTATTGCATATAAACTGCAAGTTAAATTGTTATTTAATTTATTATTGGATATAAAATGCCAGTAAATACTTGTTATTTATTATTTGTTATATATTGATGTTATTGTTTGAATTGGATGATGATTGTGATAAATGGTTGATGATTGATATTGGATGAATGGATGTCTACTTTATATTGTTATAAACTGCAAGTAGTTATGCATTTTTATTATTTCTGGATTGTGGTTTGAAATGATATATAACCGTATTTCTGTTTTAAATTATGGATTGAAATGATAAATACCCGTATCATTTAACCATAGGATAGAAAATTATATACAGACACCGTGGTCTATATATATAAAAATAATTTGAACTTGATTTATGGTTTTGGAAAGAAATATATGGTTTAATAAATATTAATCTTTGATATTGTATAAATATTATTTCATATATATATATATAGTTAAATTCTTGAATTTAAGCTATGTATAACTTTGTTTAATAAGAATAAGTTTAATAATGGAGTTTGATTATTTTATATTATATGGTTAAGTACCTGTTTAGGATACTGTATATATAGAGTTTTAATGACTTATATAAAAATTAAGTTGGAAGATAAAAATGAAATTGGTTTGAATGGAATTATTTGAGAATTATACTCGAATAAATTTGATTTGAAATTTAAATAAAATTGAGATTTTAAAGGGTATGATTCTTATAACTTGATTTTGTTTAAAGTGATTTAAATGAATATAAAGTTGATTTAAATGAATATATCAAGTTAAATAAATTTAAAGAATATCTAGTTATGTGAAGTTAAAAGTTTTCTTAAATGATATTGGATTTATTATGTAAACATTCCAAATCTAAATAATAATAATTGAATTTGATGTATATGGGATTATCAAAGAATTAGTTTTGAAATGGTGGAATATTCAAAGCTTTGAAATATATGGAAATTAAAATGGTTTATTTGGGGATTCAAATCTATATTTGGAACAGATTTGTGAAATTAAAGAAGATAATTTATTATATAAAGTAATTTAATATTAAACCATTTAAATATTGGAAGTTATGTTTCAAAGTTATGGGTTTCAAGGTATTATGATTTGAAAATGCTACGATTTTGGGAAAAGGATATATTTGAAATAAAAATGATATTATATTGATTTGGGTTTTATAAAAATGATATCATATTGATTCGGTTTATAAAGCGGAAATCATATCGTATTTGTACGGTGTTGAAAGGGATATATTCTGGTTTTGAAGTATAAGTTATTTTGAAATGACCATGGTGTTATAATAACGTTTGGTTGTTAAAGAGACCGTGATCGGAAGTTGTCATACTCTCTGCCAACTGCGAAAACCACTTTAACAACCGTGCATGCGGTGGAGATTCCAAAATGAAGTAGGATGGTGGCGGCATTTCCTTTGAGGTAAATACGTGGACCCGACTCCCGTGAGTTGGCATAAGGTGGCTAAAAAAGGAGCGATTGACGGGATAAGAAGGTACCATCACTTCGATATTATACTCTGACTTTGGATTGATTCGGTGGCCACCTTTGATTTTTTATTTAGGGTGTGGCTGAGGTGGGCGGTAGCTGCGCGCTACGCGTTACCACCGGCCCGGAAGCGTAATTGGTATATCTATCTGGCATTGCCTAGTTGTGCCGTGTCACCTACCCTAGCACGCTTTGTATGAGTTTGGTTTTCTCCCGTGGCGCGTGGAGTATTTAGGGTAGTCTCTCGGTCTGGAGATGCATTGATGCTAGATGGACTACTGGGACTATTCCGTGTTAAGGGCTATATGGGTAACCCCTTAATGCTATTAGAAAGTAAGTTTATTTTACTATAGACATTATTATAATAGCGAAATATTACAACATAGTAAATAGTTTAACGGATCCTTAGGAGATGTAAATCTCGAGCATCTCTTAAGTTACTGTACTCATGGTAGACACTGGATATGAGATGTCAAATCCTGCAAAAATATCTGACGCCGTTCCACTCATTTTTTTACCGTTGATTTAACTTATATAAGATCTTTTAGTTCTGACTCGAGTGTTTTGCCTTTTCAATTCGCTCGGGTCAGTCTGAGCATTTCAGGATTCGAAGACTTTATTTTAGAGGACGAAGACGAAGATTTGTATTACTATTATTTATTATATTCCACTACATCACATTGTTCCGCTGCATTGTTATTGATTATTCTTTGTATGTGTAACTCTGATATGTATTGTATAAGTATAATCTAAAGTTTTGTAAAACAGCTACGTGAACTATATATTTGATTATTATATTTTATCGTTCTGCTGCAAGATTCTTTTTTGTTCTTTTCTTTCTCTGCCTTTTCTTATTTACCCCATAACAATCCGCCCTTCTGTATAGTTTAAGTCTAACGTGTGTGGTTTATCATCGATTTAAAGCATACAAAAAGCCGGGATGTTACATCTGGTATCAGAGCTTTGGTTTAGTGATAAACCTTAGCTTTGTAGGGTCTGACTCTTTATCAATAGGGTAGTAATACCCTATGATGAGTCGTTGAGTGTATATATATGAGGGAGCGTATTTGTTTGTGTTATAAAAAGTTTTATATTGTGTTAATTTGTTCCGCTTTGTATTTATAAATTCTGGTTGATGCATAGGACGCTATGACATCAATATGGATTTCTAAACACTTACAGGACAGACCGTCACAATATTTGTTTTGAATATACGTGAATGAAATAATTTTTCCTATTATCTTTTCTATATATAAAGTAAAATTTTATAAATGATATATATATTTGGTTGAAATATATTGATTGTTAGGTAGTGAAATTTATAAATATTGATTGGAAAATAAATTGAAAGTGAAATAGATGAGAATAAACTGGAAATTTAGAACTTAAGTTCTGGGGTATTGGAAATTTCTTTCAAAGGATTTTGGAATATAATTATATTATTTAGAAGTATTTTTTGATATAAATATTTCAATATGATTTGAAAGAATTGTTTCGAAGAAACTTTGGAAAGTGATAAGTCTGTACTCCCCTCTCTCTCGCTGGAAAATAATTTCGGTGATGAGTGCATGCATCATCGACGTTTATTTTCGAGTTTCGAAGTCAAAAAGCCACTGTAGTAATTTTACTACAGATTTATTTTGATAAACGAATATAAATTTTAAATTGCTTTAAATATAATTGGATATATAAGCTGTAAGTATATACATTTATCTATTATTTTAAAATGATTTGAAATTTACCATGGTATTAGTTCTTAAGTATCCATTAATCAATAGTTTCAATTATTGTAGTGAAATGGAATGTACCTAATTAATAATTGGAGCCTTTAATTAAAATAAGAGATTTAATGCTAGGTTATGAATGAAATTAAAAGAAACTTGAAATGTGTAACTTATAAGACAAAGGATATTATTATTGAACATTAAATTAATTAAAGGAAATAGAACAAACTTGTATAACTTTCGATTACATCCTTGAAAACATATATATGACTTACCGATTATAAAAGCTGAGTGTTAATAAGAAAACGTAATAGGAAATTTTACAAGTAAACCTAAAAGTAATTAAAGTATTCAATACATTCTGTAATAGGCAAGGATTTATTTGTTGTAGTTGTTATAAACTTAAGTATAATTGAAAATATTACCGATTTAATATAATAGAAAGGTAAGTATTATAAATAAATGATTATAAACCTTAGTAAATGAATTAACATGCAAAGAAATTGAATTAAACGTGAATATTATAAATAAATGAATATTAATAAATGAAATTATGTAATAATTAATAAATGATGGCATTAATAAATGAAATAAGATTTGTAAGTAATAAACGAAAATAAATGAAATAAACATTGAACCAATGAATAGAAGTAAAAAGTTGTAAGAAGTAAATGTAAAATAAAATAAATAAATCAGTATATGGATAAAAAGGAAATCAAACAACAAATGTATGAAATGAAATTAATAAGAATGAAATTGATCTATTGTTTGAAATTGTTGTTTGTTTAGTTATGGTTGTTTGGTCAAGGATACTCTAAAATTGTTTGGATGTATGAATAATCTATTTAGTTTCATCTAAGACAGTTGAGTAAATGGTGCACTTAGTAGTTTATTTTTCATTCTATACAATTTAAAGCTTTGAACCAAAACAACTGTTTGTTTTGTTTGATAGGAATGGATAATTTATGTGTGTTGATTTTATATGATGGTTGTATACTTTGTTGCAAGTGATTGTTGTATATATTGATTTGTTTGTTAGTGGTTGAACAACTTTAAATATTTCATTTTATATAATTATTAACTCTTTTGGATTATATAAGTGAAATACAGGTTATGGAAGCAACTGCTACTGCTTTTGGTTTCATAAAATAAGCGTTAATTGCCCGACAAATAGGTACGTTTACGGATAACGGTTTATAGTGTTATTATATTATTTTCCCGTGTTGGGATATACATTATTTTGGAAAATATATGTTATATATTGTTATATTTGATATTATATTTTCTCTCGAGGCTCTCTATACAAAGGAGACTCTGTCGAAATTTTCTGTAAATTTTGGACCTAGAAATTTTTTGAAAATGTTTTCCAAACTTTATTAATTTGAGTATAAAAGAATTTTTGGTTGTAAATTTGTATATTTTATTTAAAATAATTAATTTTGTAAATTTTTTTTGTTTATAAGTTAATATTTTGAATAAAATGTATTGTTTATTTAATTCTATCTTTTCCCTTCCTTTTCCTTTTCGAGGACGAAAAGTTTTGAGTGGGGGAGAGTGTAACGACCCGTAAAATTCGATAATTAAATTGGATAATTTAATAAGATTTTTGTAACTAAATTAAAAAAAAACTTTATAATTTGTAATGAAGCGAATGATATAAATGAAATATAGCATTGGTAATTTAAAAAAAATTAATTATTGACAATTGGAGTGAAATCGCAATAATGAAATAGTGTAAATTGTTGCACTTGGTTATAAAATAGAAAATAAGTAAATAAGAGTAAGAGTATTAAATCAACCATTGGAATGATATATTGATTAATAGTAACTGAATGTAAATTAATATAATAAGGTTTATGCAAGTTGAATAATAACTAATTTAATGCAATACCTATTAATTGAAACAATTGTAAGGTTATAACTGATTGAAATTAGTGAATTGGGAAATAAATTCAAAAGTTATATTAATTGATGAAATAATATGTAATAAATTGCAATTTGATAGAATCATTGCTAGATAAGTAATTATAATAATTGTTAGTGATAATTAAGTATGAATATGAGTAAATTTGGCAATAGTGATAAATATTTACCCATTCATTAAATTTATTGCATTAGATCTAAATCAATTGCAACATTTGTTTGTTAATAATAGCTTATAGGTGAAATTAAACGTTAGTGGCAGCAATTATTATAAGTTACCGGTATATTTTAATTTATTAAAGTGAATTGGAATTAATTGCAATAAATCTAAATAAATTACTACGTTAATGTTAATTAAGGTAATATTTGAAAATAATGTTAACGTTATGCATAATAGAACAAGTTGTTGATTTAAAGGAATGGAAATAAAGATTTATTAATGTAAACTTAATAAATGGATAAATTAAAATGAAAGGTCAGGCGAAATATTGAAAATTGTTATAATTGGTTATGAGATTGAAATGTAAGAAACGAATGTAAATACTTAATTAGCTAATGGAATAATAATAACATAGTTAATGGTAATTAAATAAAAGCAGAAATATATAAGAATAGTGTAACTGCCCAAGATTTTTACAAGCGCTGTATTCTTTTATTTATGAAACCTTGGGATTTATTATAATATAAATCTTTAATTTGATTAAATCATTTCCCAAAATTTAAATAAAAGACAAGGATTTTGAAATTTCAACTTTGGTTAAAGATAACTCTAATTGGAATGTTAAAATTTTAATTTCTAAATCTTTTATATAGGAATTATATATGTACAAGATTTACTGTGAGGATGTTTACCTATATTGGTAATAACATTTTGTCCCTTTTTGGTTCTTTTTAAAATGAATTATATATATTAAAATTAAGTAATAAATTTCTTAGAAAATGGTAAATAAATCCGAAGACTATAAAAAAATGTTATCTTTAGTTAAGTAATTACTTTCACAATTTACAGTGTATTAATAAACTGTTGAATTACACGTTTAAAGGGCGCGTTAATTGATGGGATAAATAACGTATAAGAAAGAGTATGAAATTTAAATCCATTATTTTCGTTATATTTGGGCATAAAGTATTGCATCTGTTGTATGCATTTTAAATATATTTACTTTCCTTCTGATTTAATATAAGCGTTACCCACAAATTTATAACCGTTCACATTCTAATTATAGTCTTTGTCCTAAATCAATTGTCGTGCACGTTTAAAGGAGGAAATTCACCGTGCCTTGCCATTACTTCCATTTATTTAAGAATGTATATATTTTTTTGACTCTTCCAAAGTGCTATTAATTTCTTTTAAAACTGGATTGAAATCACCGGGAGTTTCCACTTTCCTTTGCGTGAATAATTAACAATTGTTAATTCATAGACATTTCAAAATAATAAATATATTTATATTTTGTAAAAGAATTTAATCTTATTTGTTTACCATTTTGTTTCTTATTTAGTAAGAAATAAATAAAATGTTAGATTGGATAGTGGATAGTGGATAAATAAGCTTTACAAAAGGCATGTTTTAAATTTACGTTTATACACGTTTTGTTTCATTGGGGGTGTAAATAGTACGTATGTAATAAAATACTCTTTAGCATATACGAGTAGCAAATGAATAAAAACGTGTAAATCTAAATGCGGGAGCACTTTTGATTTAAATCTGCGTCTAGAGTGCGCGTTCTTAAATAATAAATAAATTAATTATAGCCGTTCAATGTATAGTACCCTGAATACACGTGCAAACGTTACACTTCCCATTTTCTTCATTTGTTTTAAATTTGGTATAAAACTTTGAATAAAATAACGTTCAAATCTTCATTTATTTCTTACCTATCTTTCATCCCAATCAACGCAAGTTTTAAATCACGTATATTTTTCCAATTCCATTTCTGGTAAAAGCCGTTTCTTTTCTGATAGATTCCTTTCTCACTATACCATTTTTCAACACATCTTCTTTGGATAATAAAGCACGTTCAAAATTTTCCTTTTACCGTCCCTAAAGAAATTTATATCTTGCTGTTACTTTTGCGTAATCCACGCAAATCTCCACTGATACTCACTGAAATATGAGTTTCCAAATCTTTCTTGCCTAAATCAACGCATAGCTCATTGATAAATATCAGTCACGAACACTTTTTCTTTACCTCATCTTTTGGACTTCGTCTCCTAGCTTGTGTGGAGCTTCAGGTAATGGCAGTTATTTTCTTTCTTCTTCCTTTTATTTTATTTTATTTTTCTTTTTCTTTATTTTCTTTTACTTCACTCGGCTGCTCCACCTGAAGCTTTGAAATTCCATTTTCATTCTCCACCTTTTGCAAACTTTATGCCTAACAGTATCTTACTTTGTGAACTCGCGTGCATATAAAAAAAAGGAATCAATTTGCATAAGCACGGTGGAAAATGTAGGCGGGTTATAGGCTGGATTTCATAAATTTTCAACGTGAATACGTTGCATGTGAATAGGATATAGGCATGAGCCAGCTTATTGTTTTTTGTATCTAGCACGTTATAATATTTGGTTTTAATTTAAGAAAGAAAAATAGTAATAACGTGCATAAATGGCAGAGAATAATAGTTGCGTGTTCAAAATTTTAAACCAAAGTTTCATCACCTTTTGCATTGTTGGAAAAAATAAGTGTGCGTGCACCACTTTTTGATCACAGACTTTATAACTAAATTTCCCACTGTTCACTCTTTAGCATTCATATAATTCAAATAGAAATTTAGGCCGAGCTTTGAGAATGGGGTCAAGTCTTGGGTGGAGTGGTCGAGAAATTGTGGCAATCATCCTTTTATTTTAATCTCGTTCCAATTGTTATTTAAAATTTTGATCGTTTTGAATTTCGTGTAATTAGTTATTCGATTATCCTGTTCAAGATCTGAATCGGATTGGCTCATCTTTCAATCATTGATCGTGCCTTCTATACGCTATTTTGTTGTCGTAACCGTAGTTACGAATTAAAATCTTCAGCTTCGTAAAGTTGATTATTCTCACCTGGCAAACATACTTATATATTTGTAAATTTAATAACAAGTGTAATTGTAAAATAGTTATATTTAATTTTATTTGTCCGTGATATGAACTTATGATGTTAAAACCCATTATTGAATTGACACATCATCAGTTATATTATCTACTGTTAAATGCATACGGTTATTTATTTATTTATTGTTAAATGCATGCTGTTATTTATTTATTTAATTATTTACTTTTACCAAACTGCAAGTTTCCTGTAGAGTAGAAATCATCACAGGCTGAAATGATAGGCCTAAACGATATTTGTTTATTCATTTATTTATTTAGTTTATTTTATTCTTGGGATTGCGGGTTCGAAATGACAGAACCCAGATTTATTTTGTAAATTATGGATTGAAATGATATATTATCCGTATCACTTGACCTAAGTTAGAAAATATTATACAGACCCATGGTTATATTTATATATATATATTTTATGGAAATATTAGATATTTTTGTAACGACCTGGAAATTTCGATCCTGAAAATTCCAAATAGTTAGTGAAAAGAAGAAAGAGATAGAAGAGGAACAGAAAAGAAACACACAATCTCATATTCGCAGCGGAAAAAAATATATATGTAAACTTCTTTAAAGAAAATAAAACCAATTATGTATAAATAAAGCTTATATATATATATAACATATTACATTTTGTAAGTAATAATTCTACTTTAAAATCTATGTATATCTAAATTTAAATTATCACATTTATTTTTTCAGTCTATTAATCAACATTTTTAATCATTAAATTCAGTTACCTTATCAATTACAGATATTCTAAAATTTCAGGTTATCACATTCCTCCCCCCTTAGAATCTTTTCGTCCTCGAAAAGGAACGAAGCCAGAATTTATTAAAATGCTTATTATTAGAAAAATTATTCTTTGAAGCACTTTTAAAACACTTTTAAAATCTACATAATATTATAAAATGGTTTTATAAAAATACCTTTTATAACTCGATGTTTCAACAAGTCCATCCTTGTTCTCATAGAAATTCGGTTATGGTCATAATTTGGGTCACCGTGATATCTTTGGGAAACTGGAGTGTATCGGACTTTAGGAATGAGCGCGTGAGTAGCTGGTGGAGCTCAGGGCGGGGTTGCGTGATTTCTGGTGGCCGGTAGATGGGTTCGAGGGTGTTTTCAGGCAACAGGCTTATTATCGGGGTCGACTTTTTTGCTCGATCTTGATTTTTAGTATGTATCGGAGATCAACTGGTGGGAATTGTACTTAGTAGTGATCGTTGATACGTTCGAAGCATCAGCGGCAATCAGAGATGCCTGGAACGATGGTGCAAGTGCACGACGTAGCTGTGTGTCAGTGATTGGGAAGTGAGGTTGAAGCTTGAGGATTGACTCAGGTTATTCTTGAATTTTCGTGGGATTGTCTCGAAGATGGGTTGCACGCGAGTGAATAGGGTTGGATTGAAGTAAATTATTTTGGGTTCGGTAACGTTTGAGGCCAGAAGTTTGTAGTAAAGATAATCAAGTTTTAAACTGGTTCTTAAACAAATTTCTTAAAAAAGAAAATATGTGTTATTAAAATGATTGATTTATTTAAAAGTTATGTAATTTATTTTACCTTAAATTTGATTAAGATAAGTTATAAGTTTATTTAAAACTTTATCAATAATGTGAATTAGTGGGAATTAAGGGAAATGAATGTTTATCTTTAATTTAACTTAACGTCTTAAGTTAAGCTTTCAATTTATGATAAATAAATTTCAAGACTATTTGATACTTAGAAAGTAACTGAGATTTTGTTGGTGAAATTAATTATAAGTTAAATCATTTAATGAGGTTAATATGGATTAATTAATAAATGTTGGAAATAAAAAGGTAATTATTACTTAGTAAATAATTGGAGAATAGTAATGATTGTAATTAATTTAAACCTAGCTTTCTATCCAAACTCCTAAGCGACCGCATAAGAAAATTTTCATCTTTGCTGAGAGTAGATTACTTTCTAATCTATTCCCTTCTTCATCTACACTTAAATCCCAAAACTCCCAATTTTATTTTCTAGTCAATTTGAGTTGCAAGGGTGAACGGAAACTCGTATGGTGAGACGGTTCCGTCATCGAATTTGAGGTGAAGGCAAGGTGAATGGGGAGGAAGAACTCATCTTGGAGGTGCGTGATGTTTGGTAAGCGACGAATTAATGGCGACAGAGGGAGTTACCGGCATGATGGTAGCAGTCGTAATAGCAGCGGCAAGAGTAGGTTGGGACAGATGGGCATGGCAGCATAGTGATCGAAGATTTGGTTCCTTCTACAACAATCTGGTGAGTAATACTCACGAATTTCTAAAATTTTTCACATCTTCATAACAGTAATAAGTCTTGATAAATTTGGATGATTGCTGAGTTTTGGAATAGGTATTGTTAAGACGCCGAGCCTAAGATTAAATTCTGTTGATTTTGTTTTCTGGAACCTTTATGAAATGCGAAGTTTGTAGCAAAAACGTGGCTTGCATAAATTTTATATTTTGTTAACTGTGAAAAAAAAGCTATGCTGGAAATCCATCAGTGAGTGAACTATTGGATAAGGGAACAAACTGGCTTAGATTGTTTGAGTTACATGTGTTTATAACTATTTCTCGCAATTATAGACTTGGTGAATTTTATTTAGTAAGCTCCAAGCATTTCTATTCTCTAGCTTTCATTCTTTTGTCCATTGTCCTTTTTGTTTCCCCAGCTGCAGCTTCATCATTTCAAAATCTAGTGTATGAAAGCACATTTGTAATACTGATAATATCATATGTCCATTATTATGCATAAGGAAATGAATTTAGTATAAGCCTGTATAAGGTGATTTGAGATAAATGTGATATGTTTGGTGGTTTCCAGATTGCAGTAATTAATGAAAAAGAAAAGCGTACCCTTGTTTCCAGATGTCTTTAGGCATTCGTTTGTTTCTATTTGATAAGAAAGCAATAGTGCTAAGTCTACCTTGTTTGGGCCTGTAATGTAATATTATACTTGTGTTTTAGGTATGCTGCGATGGAAATTATCGTTATATGTTCTACTTTTAGCATGTATGAAGGATTCATTTACTTCTTTCTCCTTTTCTTTTTAGATTATGGATAATTTTTATTTCATTTCACTATCCATTTCATGTTTACTTGAGATGGATATGAACTGTAATGCGGTCATCTATAACAAACATAATAAACTAGATGCGGGGAACATAATTTCCTGTAAGTGCTTAGTTTGATTGAATTATATGATTACGTGCATCTGGCTCTCACCCAAGTAGTCATTCAGATGATGAAAGGCCAATGCCAAATATAACTAAATTAATGATATTAAATTTTATCAGGGTGTATGCTTGAAATTGTAAGAATTTTCTAATATTCAATTTATTTGTTTCAAGGTCTGTCTGTGTAGATGTTCATATGGTAAATGTAGGGACTAACAGTTTATAAATTGTTTTAACTTTATTTAAGTTTAATTAACAACTGCCACATGATATATATATGCAAATAAACCGTGCCTTGATGAAGTATGACAACTTGCATGAATGTTGGGGACTGTCCTGAAACTTATCCGAGTGCGTGAGTGATGAGGTACCAATGCTTATGTTGATGTATAAAATAAATGTAGGTGTGTTGTGTTTGCATGAATTAAGAAAGTAAATATAAACCATGTGACAGAGAGAATTAATGCAATGTCTGTACTACGAGTTTATATAAGATGGATTTAATAAGTTGTGTATGTTCTTTGTAAGTGGAGATTAGACAAGTTTCTGGTAAAAGTAATGATCAAACCTCTAAGGCAAGTAAAATTTTAAAATAAGTCTCCAGTAAACATTTTCAAACAAAGTATTGTCCCAGTTCATAAATTCCTAGACGTTTCCTAATATTTTAGGAAGTGCTTAAGACTTTGTAATAAACTTAATTAAAAAAACAAGAGTCTGTAAGCATCTCATTCTAATCAGAGATTTTCAAAAGAAAAAAGGAGGGCTTGAGCATTTTCTCTTCAAACCTAGAATTTGTTACTGCATGCAAATGTGAGACATGTTAAATTGTATCTATCCAATGTTGTTTAAAATTGCTGTAACTCTGATATATCGATGTAAAATTGATAGATACAGTTTTCTTTGGTATAATTATTATTATTGATATTATATTTTATCCGCTGTGAATGTGAGATTATGTGTTTCTTTCTGTTCTTCTTCTATCTCTTTTCTTCTTTTCTCCAACTATCTGGAATTTTCGGGATCAGAATTTCCGGGTCGTTTCAATTTTTTTTAATTTTTTTTTAAAATGTTATAATACTTGTTAAAAGTGAATTAAAAAGATTATTACAGTTGGTATAGTGATATTTTACAAGTTAAGTATGTAAATAAATAAATGTTAAAAATATAAAGTATAAGTTTATCTTGTAAATTTTGATGTAAAAATAAACGGAATTTAAGTTAAGGAAAAGATATGAAAATTTGGTATAACTTGAACATAAAGCGAATTAATGAAGGTCAAGTTTTTATGAATTAATAGGTAACTTGGGAAATATGGAAGTTAAAATATAACTTGATTTAGATGTTAGTTTAAAATAAAGGTAAGTTCAGAAATAAATTGGAAATTTAGCTTATTTTGAAACGGTAACTAAACTTAACTGTTAAGAAAATTCATAGAAAATTTTACACTTGATAAGAAAGCATAAGAGGTAAGATATATATATTTGTAAATTTTACTTTATAAAAATATAATATATTGAGTAATTTAAATGGCTATTTCAAGGTGGAAATTTTGGATTTTTTAAGTAAAATTGTTTGAATAAAGGTTTAAATTCTGCTGAAATTATATTGAAGTCTAAATTTTAATTTACTTAAATTATTGGAAGGATATTTTCGCATTTGGCAAAGAGCTGAATGATGATGCAGATAAACTAAGGCTAAACCTTCTCACCTTTAAACTGTTTAAAATAAAGTATTTCGATTGAAATATAAACTATTTTTAAAGGTTTATAACCACGGGTAATAATGACATTGGTTGTTAAGGAGATCGGGATCAGATATAGGCATACTCTCTGTCGATACCGAAAACCACTTTGACAACCGTGTACGCGGTGGAGATTCCAGAGTGAAGTAGGATGGTGGTGACATTCCTTTGAGGTAAGTACATGGACCCGACTCCCGTGAGTTGACATAAGGTGGCTAAAACAGGAGCGGTCGACAGATTAATGATGTAGCACCTCTGATCGGACGCACTTCTTTGTATGTCATTCTATTACTTTTGTGATTGTTTGGTGCGCACCTTTGATTTGGGAGTGTTATTCGAGGTGGGCGGTAGCTGCGCGCTACGCGCCACCATATGTCTGGAAGCGTAATTGGTATATCTACCCTGGCATTGCCTAGTTGTGCCGTGTCACCTATCATAACGAGCCTTGTACGAGTTTGTTTTCTCCCTAGCCCATGGAGTACTTAGAGTAGTCTCTCGATTTAGAGATGCGCTGATACTGGATGGACTACTGGGACTATTATGTGGTAAGGGCTATATGGGTAACCTCTTAACGCTATTTAAAAGTAAGCTTATTTTACTAATAGACGCTATTGTAATAGCGAAATATTACTACATAGTAAATAGTTTAACGGATCCTTAGAGGATGGGCGGTCCCAAGCATCCTTTAAGTTACTTGTACTTTATTACAGTTCACTTGAATTAGCTTACACTGTATAAGTATGTATGTCCTGACTCGAGTGTTATGTTTTATTTTACGCTCGGTCAGCCCGAGTTTCAGTTCAGACTTCACCTCCGGAGCTAGGACTTCAGCAGATCATCTCTTTTCAAGCTTCCGTCAAGTTTTTGTTCAGTCCTTATTTTAGCCTTTGTAATCAAGACAATTTATGATTGAGAGTTTCTGTGGAGATTTCAAAGTATATTTAGTTTCAAGACTTTGTACTTTTTACTTATTTTGAGACTATTGATAGTGGCTTCATGAACCACTAAGTTAATTTTAAATTTCACTGTGAGTATTCTGATTTCTGTATTTGTGATTCGGTGATTTGATTTCATTTGCTCCTACTTTATTTACAATCTATTGTTTTGAACTATTCAAGCTTGACATGTTTTAACTTATTGTCGAATTTGAAGAGTGTAAAATAGTGGGTCGTTACAGTTGGTATCAAAGCTTAGGTTTAACCATAGCCTGAGGAGAAAAAACTCATTAGAGAAAGGGTAGAAATACCCTAGAATGAGTGAAGTCAAATCTTCGAATCCTTTCCGTGAGAGAGAACGTATTTTAAAGTATAAAATGATTTTAAAAGGTTTTTCAAAGAAGTATTTTGATATAAAGTTTTTCTTGTTTTTACTTTCCGTGATGATATCCATTCGACTCGAGTAGTCAAATGAGCACATGTATATATAATTTTTATATTATAATACCTATTTACACATCAATAATTAGAAATATACACAATTAATTGTGTATATTTCTAATTACTGATGTGTAAATAGGTAATATAATATAAAAATTATATATACATGTGCTCTCTTTTCCCGATGTATTTGGTGAAGTCATCTCTCTACCTCCGAAGCGGGAAATTGATTTCTGTATCGATCTCATTCCTAGAGCACAACCTGTGGTTCTTCCACCCAGAATAATGGCACCGCGGGAGAAGATCGAATTAAGGAAACAGATTCAAGACTTGTCCTTCAAAGGTCTGATCAGACCTAGCTTCTCGGAATGGGGAGCAGCTTTTAGCGCCAAAATTGGTCTCCAATACCCTTAGAAAGATTGTGTAGAGAGATTAATGAAGAAAACAAATTAAAACAGAGGAGAGTGCATAAATTAAAGTGCAAAAAGTAAGAACACCGGATTTATAGTGGTTCGGCGTAATAGCCTACATCCACTTTGAAGTTGATCTTTATTTCTTTCCTTGATACTTGATAACAGATACAATATGTTTCTAAGTATTTGAATACAATTGCAAAGTAAAAGAAATAAGTCTTGAATGAGTCTTGAAAATGGCAGAGTCTCCTCAGTGTTCTCTGAAATCTGATCTCTTTTTCTGTGCCCCTGCCTCCCTATTTATAGACGATAGTGGGTTGGACTTCCCTGGTGGGCCAGGTGGCTGAATAGCTCGGTCCAAGTAGCGTAAGTACTATGCGCCGAACCAGAGAGGCCGAACGAGGTATGCCGAGCCTTCCTCTTTATATCGAACGAGGTATGCCGAGTCTTCCTTTTCGTGCCGAATGAGGTATGCTGAGCCTTCCTCTTTGTGCCGAACAAGGTATGCCGTTGAGTGAGGGATGTAGGTTGAATGACGCTGGGATGCCGAACAACTTGGGAATGTCGAATGTTCCTTGGAGGACGAACATTCATGGATGCCGAACGATCTTATGCCGAACGATCGCATGTCGAGCGTCCTCCTTTGGCCGAACGGTATTCAATACCGAGTGCTTCTTGATGCCGAACGCGACCCTATGCCGAACGATCGTTTGTATGTCGGACGCCCTTTGATCGAGCGTTTACTTCAGCCGAATGTTCACATCGGCCGAACGTTCACTCTGGCCGGGCGTGCTCTGGATGCCGGGTGTCCTTCGAATGCTGAACACACTTTACACCGAGTACTCCTTAGAGGCCGAACGTTTACTTTGGCCGAACGTTCTTGGGTATCCGAGTACCCTTTGGATGCCGAACCTTCCTGGGAGGCCGAGCAGTGGTCAAGCCAAGTACTAAGTTGCCTGGTCAATCCCTTGGGAAACACTTGCCCCCCAAAGTGTGTTACGTGACCGAACGTGATACACTTTGATCAAACCTTGGTCATCATCCTTGTTTCAAAGATCTCTTGGCCGAACGCAGTAGGGAAGGACGGGCGTAGTAGGAAAAAGCCGAACGATATACATTACCTTGTGTGACTTTGTATGCCGATCAATCGAGCCGAACGAGACAAGTGCTGGAAGATCCAAGTTGGCGCAAGCCGAACGAACTTAGGTGGTCGACCGATATTGTTTTGACCGGTAGAGCCGGTCAAAACCTCTTCGGCTTTCCTCTTCCCCCTATAAAACCCGTCTCCTTCTTCTTCCTCCTCTTTTCTTTACTTTGCTTCCACCACTGCAATTTCAAAATACCCCTGCCATTTGACTCTTCGTACTTCTCAGCCCTTTCTAACGTTCGATCCACGAATTAGGTAAAATCCCTTCATTTAACTTCTTTCCCAGATAAGTTTCGAACAATTGGCTTAGGCTAGAATGGAGGTTGTACGGGCTATGCGGGTGGCTAATCCAAACCTTGATTTGGATATTCCCATGGCCGAGCAACTTGAGGCAGGGAGGAGTGGTGAGGGATGATCACCTCATAGGGTTTGTGTTGTTTGGGAGAGACGTTGTAGTTCGGCATAATTTTCCTGTGCCGAACCAGGTGGAAGAAGGAATATGGGAGGAGTGCCGCGCGTTGGAGGATGCTGAGTGTTGTTACGACCGAAAGGGAGTTTGGCCGAACGATTGCTTTGCCGAACGTCAATTTGGCCGAACGGACAGTACCGAACCATGGCAATGCCGGACAACCATAAATGTCGAACCAATCGTGCCGAGCGATATTAGCCGAACAATACATAAGTGCCGAACATACTCTACCGGCCGAACATGACTTAAGCCGAACAAACATAGATGCCAAACTGACCATGCCGAACCAAACATAACTGCCGAACATAACTTAGGCCAGACAAACATAGATGTCGAGCCAAAAATAACTGCCGAATATAGCTTAGGCCGGACAATCATAGATGCCGAACCAAACATAAATGCCGAATATACTTGACATGCCGATTATACATAAATACCGGACCTATCTTCATGCCGAACATAGTTAGTATGCCGAGCATAATTAGGTGCCGAGCACACATAAATGCCGGACATATACAAATGCCGAACATACTCTCTTTGCCCAATTTCATAACTGGTCTTTACTTGGCATAATCGGATAATTACCTCTAGTGTCTTACTGCAGTCGTTATTCAGAATGCTTTCGGAGACGATCAACGATGACGGTTTTCGGAGGCGATGTTTTTAGGCTTGACGTTATATTAAATGCTTATGCACGATTGATTGCACTAGTTCACACACCACTCGGGGGAGGGGGGGTTATCTGCGATGTTAATTCTAACGTCGATCATTTTTCGAGTATAGTTCACACAGGTGCTTGGTTGGGTCTGCTATTTATTCAAGATGTCCAAAAGATCTAGTTCTGCTACACTTTCCCACAATCCTGGACCGTCTTCTAAGCGAACGCCCCCCGACACAACTGACCCGTCAGCTTCTCCCGCTCATGACTGGGCTCCCGATACTTTGAAATCGTCGATTTTACTGGATGACCCAGTTGACTCACAGGCTTCGAGAGTCACTGAGGCCGCTCTTAAGCGGATATGTTCTATTCATGGCATTCCGTTTGCTGACGTGCTCGTTCCGTCGGGGCATGACCGCCCACATCTGTCCCCAGTGGGTTATACGGCGTGTAGCAAGTTCATGTGCTGGGTTGGTAGCGTGCCACCTTTAGATCTATTCCTTCGCGACGTGCTGCAGTATCTGGACGTCGCCCCGTCTCAACTTCATCCAAATGGTCACGCTTTCATTTATGGCACGTACATGCTTTTCATGGCCGTCTTCTCCAGGCCTCCAACTCTCGGCGATATAAGGTACATCCATATGACCAAGAAACGGGGAGAAAGCCCCTCTTACATGTTTCTTGAGCCACATCGGAAGTGCCAACTTTTCACTAGCGCGTGGAGTAGCAAATTCGCCCTGTACAAACAGGAGTGGTTTTACGTGCGCTGCCCCCAAGGCATTGCGAGGCGGTGGTTTGAAGGAAGTAAGTCTTTTCTCTGAGTTGATGTCCGTTCCCGATTGAGGTTGAACTTCTCCTAACTGATTGTTCTATTTTTTCACATCTCGTCCCCCGTCCCGAGGGCCGGGGGTACTCCGATGCTGTCGACGCCATTAGAGCTCTTCCTGCTGAAGAGCGAGATATCCGAGCCCTCATTTCTGATGAGTCACTATCGAAGTTCGACTTGCTAGCCCCTGGCCGCCGGGTTAGTCTTCCAGAGGGCGTATCGCTTCCCAAGTCCGTGTCCGCCAGAGGGAAAAAATTGCCTAAATCATCCGTTCGCCCTTCTCTTGAAGCACCGGAAGAAGGGGAAATTCTAGGCGAGCCACCTAAAAAGCGAGGTGATGATTTAGGTCCTGCAGCTGGAGTTCATGATATCGAAACGTCATCTTCCCCTTCGAAGGGGAGAAAGGAGCTGGCGCGCAAGTTGAAGAAAGAGAAGGTTGGTGGGACTTCCAAAGCTACGCCTGTTCAGCCAGAGAAAGAGGCTTCTTCACAGCGCGTTGGAAGTTCTCTGAAAGGCTTATCGAACCTCTCCATTCCCGACGATTTGCTCAACTATGATTTCGATGACCCGGAGCTGTTTAAGTTTCGCTCACCCGTCAGGGGTGATGCGGGCGTCCTGGCCCCGATCCAAGGGGAAAAAACTCTTGTTAGCAAAGCCACTGGTCCGTCGGGGGGTAGCACTAGGACACACATAGACACATGCATTTCACTTTGCACCTACTTTTCTTTCACCATTCTGCTCTCTCGCTAATTCGCTATTGTTTGATTGCAGGTGACATGGGGCGCTCTCACGGATACGACCGCCTTCGCGGTTCGTCGACTTTACGCCAGTCTGGTTGGGACTCGGGCCTCGGAAAGCGCCGAGACAGAGACAGCGACAGCGACCGAGATTATCATGGCCGGGACTCGTCATCACGGAAGAAAGCTTATTATCAGCCCGAACACCGCCAGGAGACCTCTTCTTATCAGGAGCGAAGCAAAGACAAACGTGGCCATAAGAGGTCGCATTATGATGCTCCCCGGGACCAACACTCTGACTCTTCTTCTACCTGGCACTCCCGAGATTCTCATAGGAAGGGCGAACTTTCAAAGCCATCTCCTCCCGCTCCCGTAACAGACCCCATAGTGTCGGAGAGATTGAACGAACTTAATGCTAAGTTTCCGAAGATTTGTTTCGATGGGTTAAAGTTCCTCCCGGCGATTCATCTCTATTCCTGGAGATGTCAAACAAAATGCTATCGCCTGTACCAATGACGTCTATGTGCAACATGACGCGTTCGTCCATCTGGCTGAGAAACTTTCTGAAGTCTCCATGGAGCGCCAGCACGAAATCGATCGTCTAAAACTCGAGGCCATCCATGACAGGGATATCATTAAGGCCAAGGACGAAGAGCTGGCTACTTACAAGTCCGAGCTTGATGCTGCTCGTCTGAATGCTAAAGATACCGCCGAGGCAGTCTCTCGGCTTGAATTGACTCATAAGAAAGAGCTCGATGAAGCGGTTCAACGGTGTGGGGCATTAGCCTTGGAGAAAGACTCCGTTCAGAAGGAGCGAGATGTGCTTAATAGGCGAGTTAAGGAGCTCGAGGAGCAACTCAATAAGGAGAAGGAAGAGAAAGTGGCTGCCCAGGTTGAGGCACAACACTATTGTGATGAGATCGTCGCCACCCGGCTCTTAAAGGGGAAACTTGAAGACGATCTCTCCAAAATCGAGGCACTAAGGAATGAGGCCCGTGAGGAAGGTAAAAGGGCAGCAACTGTCGACATCGACTCTCGCCTCGAGCCGGCCAGGGAAGAAGGCAGGGAGGAGATAAAGACCGAATTCGACCCGCTCATCGCTGAGTTCAATGCCCGAGTTCTCATGCATCGAGATCTAACTTTTCTGGGCGACGGCTACCTTGAGTCATTGGCCGAGGCATGGGAGACCCTGATTCAGATCAGGAAGGTTGAGAGCGGCGCCGATGAGGTCGACGACGAAGCATTGATAAAAGAATTCCTGAGGGGGAAGGAGCCTTCAGATTTATCGGCGGCTAAAGCCCTCTACAGCAAAGGTTCTCCCTCCAGGAAAGGGAAAGGGGTGGCTACCGACTCTTCCGGCATCGTGCCCCCAGTTCGCATGCCTACTCAATCGGCCAGTCGGCCAATACTTGACCCCTCGAGCAGCACGTTGGCTATGACCCGGAAGCCCCCGGGCTTGGCATTCATGTTTTATCTCCCATCCCGGAGGGTGAGACCCCCATGATGACTGAGAACCCACCGGCATATGGTGAGTAACCTCTGTGCTACACAAAGATCTTTCTCATTCCCCCAGAAATTGTTGGGTTCTAACACTTGTTCTTTTTTTTTCGTGATTTCTGCGCAGGCTGTTCTGACCCCGAGCCCACTCCGAGGAGCGATGTCGCCAAGGAGGTGGAGAAAAAGGCGAGTGACGCTACTCAAGCTGGCGGGGATCCTGGTCCAGATGCTCAAGTAATCGGGGCGCTTGATGAAGGAAAATCCGAATCTTCCTCGGAGAGTTTTGAAATAGAAATCACAGGCGCCTCTGAGCACACATCCGAGTTGAGCATGAAGGAACAAATCGAGAAAGAGAAAAGAGATACGACCTCAGTCAAGGTCGAGCCGCGTGGAGTGGACCTGGACGATCCTTTGAAAAACCCATTGAAGGTCATTCTTCCTGGCAAGTCCCAGCCCATGGATGTTCCCCCTACGTCTTCGGTCGTCACCCCTCCATCAGGGAAGGATTCCAAAAGTAAGCGCTCTGGGAAGGAACCATCCGGGAAGAGGTCAAAGAAACACAAGAAATGACCGTCGTCCCCGTTCAACGAGAACTAGTTTAAGTCATGTACTAATTTTTGTAGACTGTGTAAATAGGCTGTTGGCTCCGGATTTCGGAGCGTTTTTGTAACGGGAAGCTTTTTGTGAATAAAATTTGATCTTCACTTTTGTCTTCTCAAAAGACTTTTATTATTCAATTTCTTTTATGGTTGTGATTGAAATCTGAATTGTTATGGGTAACTTAGACTTCTTGGTTCGTCTTTACATAGCTTGGGAGCTTCCCTGGATTTGATCGATCTCCACTTGGTGCTTCAAGCACTTAGAACATTTCATAGCCCGTATGTTGGGGACTTGACATATCCAAGTCATTTGCGTCGTAGTTCCTATTAAAGGAACTCGGAGGTCTGAACTGCTTGTAATTAAGTCTATACACCGGACTTCGAGTACTCCAGTCCGTGCTCCGGGGACTTGGAGATTTCGAGTCATTTGTATTCGAGTCCGCACTCTGGGGACTTAGAGTACTCCAGTCCGTGCTCTGGGGATTTGGAGGTTTCAAATCGTTTATACTCGAGTCCGCACTGTGGGGACTTAGAGTACTCCAGTCCGCGCTCTGGGGACTTGGAGATTTTTTGTTGTTTATACTAGAGTCGCACTCTGGGGACTTAGAGTACTCCAATCCGCGCTACGGGGACTTGGAGATTTAGAATCGTTTATACTCGAGTCCGCACTCCGGGGACTTAGAGTACTCCAGTCCGCACTCCGGGGACTTGGAGATTTTTGTCGTTTACACTCGAGTCCGCACTCTGGGGACTTAGAGTACTCCAGTCCGCACTTCGTTGACTTGGATATTTTGAATCGTTTATACTCGAGTCCGCACTCCAGGGATTTAGAGTACTCCAGTCCGCACTCCGGGGACTTGGAGATTTTTGTCGTTTATACTCGAGTCCGCACTCCGGGGACTTAGAGTACTCCAGCCGCACTTCGGGGACTTGGAGATTTTTGTCCTATATACTCGAGTCCGCACTCCGGGGACATAGAGTACTCTAGTCCGCACTCCGGGGACTTGGAGATTTTTGTCGTTTATACTCGAGTCCGCACTCAGGGGACTTAGAGTACTCCAGTCCGCACTCCGGGGACTTGGAGATTTTGAATCGTTTATACTCCAGTCCGCACTCCGGGGACTTAGAGTACTCCAGTCCGCACTCCGGGGACTTGGAGATTTTTGTCGTTTATACTCGAGTCCGCACTCCGGGGACTTGGAGATTTTTGTCGTTTATACTCGAGTCCGCACTCTGGGGACTTAGAGTGCTCCAGTCCGTACTCCGGGGACTTGGAGATTTTTGTCGTTTATACTCGAGTCCGCACTCCGGGGACTTAGAGTACTCCAGTCCATACTCCGGGGACTTGGAGATTTTGAATCGTTTATACTCGAGTCCGCACTTCGGGGACTTAGAGTACTCCAGTCCGCACTCCGGGGACTTGGAGATTTTTGTCGTTTATACTCGAGTCTGCACTCCGGGGACTTAGAGTACTCCGCTCCGCACTCCGAGGACTTGGAGATTTTGAATCGTTTATACTCGAGTCCGCACTCCGGGGACTTAGAGTACTCCAGTCCGCACTCCAGGGACTTGGAGATTTTTTGTCGTTTATTATAAGCGTTCGTACGATAGCCAGGATATCATAATTTTTAATTGCGCGTCATAGGAATATCATACGAAGAGACATTGGTCATTCATGGAAAAGATTGCTTCAAGCCTTTATTGATGAAAATAAGCTAGATTATCTTATTACATGCCAAGAAGAAAGCATACTGGAAATAAATGCAACTACCGCATAAAGGAAATAGACTAAGTGTAATAACGCCGCAAATGCTCGCTGTTCCATGCTCGGGGGAGTGTCGCACCATCGACGGTCGTTAGCTTGAAAGTTCCTTCTCCAAGCCTCCGTTCGATGATGTATGGACCTTCCCATGCGGGATTCATGTGCGAAGGGGTTGGAAAGACTCGTTTCAAAACGAGATCTCCCACACTAAAGGTTCTTGGCTGGACTTTTCCATTATAATATTTAGCGACTCGGTGTCTGTATGAGGCTGCTCTCAAATCAGCTTCTTCGCGTTTCTCATCAATGAAGTCTAATGATTCCAATAGGAGATCCTGGTTTGACGCAGGATCGTAATAGGTTACCCGGTGTGATGGAACTTCAAGTTCTACGGGTATGATGGCTTCCGTGCCGTGCGCCATTGCGAATGGTGTGTGGCCAGTCACGGTCTTGTGGGTAGTTCTATAGGCCCAAAGCGCTGTTGGGAGTTCATCCACCCACTTGCCTCTAGCCTTTTCCAAACGCTTCTTCAATATGGACTTGATGATTTTATTGACGGCTTCTACCTGCCCATTCGCCTTCGGGTGAGCAACTGCTGCGAACCTTTTCTCAATGCCATACCTCTGACAGAACTCTTTGAATTCCTTGCTTTCGAATTGAGTTCCGTTGTCTATTATGATGGTCCGTGGGAGGCCAAAACGACATATGATATTTCGTACAACGAAATTAATGACTTTCTTGGTGGTGATTGTGGCCATTGACTCTGCTTCCGCCCACTTGGTGAAATAATCGACTGCCACTATTGCATATTTCGCGCCTCCTTTGGCTATGGGCAGAGATCCAATTAGGTCGATTCCCCACATTGCAAATGGCCAGGGACTAACCATTTGTGTGAGTTCCGTTGGCGGAGCTCTCGGAATCTTTGCATATATCTGGCATTTGTCGCATCTTCTCGCATAGTCTGCAGCATCCCGATTTACAGTCGGCCAATAATATCCATAGCGGAGGATTTTCCTCGCCAAAGTTTGCCCCCCGGTATGATCACCACATTCTCCCTCATGGACTTCTTCCAACACCCGTTTTACCTCGACATGGGCCACGCACCGGAGTAAGGGGGTCGAGAATCCCCTCCGATACATTATCCCGTCTTGCATTACATAACGCGAAGCCTTACGAAGGACTTGGCGTCTTTCGCTTCTTTTCTCAGGTAAGTCTCCGTATAGCAAGTATTGTTTGATCGCGGTCAGCCATGATCCCCTTTCGAGTTCGGTCTCCAAGACGAGATCTATCTCCATCATGTCTATACTTGGAGCAAGCAGAGTCTCGACAGGGAACAATCCCATCTGCTGTGCATCGCCAGTACTCGCGAATTTAGCCAACGAGTCGGCCTCCCTGTTCTATTCGCGCGGGACATGCGAAATGTCATTATATTCCAGGTTTACTAGTAGCTCCCGGACCCGAGCAAGGTAAGGAGCCAGTCTCTGTCTTTTCGCTTGGTAGTCTCCCCGTACCTGATATACCACCAGCTGTGAGTCGCAGAAGATTTCGATGGACTTTACCCTCAGTTCATTGGCAAGTCTTAAGCCAGCAATCAGTGCTTCGTATTCGGCTTCGTTATTTGTCGCTGTAAATTCGAGCATCAAAGCATAGCAAATCGATCGGTTTTCGGGAGTTACCAGAACTATCCCAGCTCCCGACCAACGGTCGTTAGATTCCCCGTCAGTGAACATCTTCCATCGGACAGGAGGGATTACTTTGTGATTTTCACTCGGTTCATCCGGAATGGTGAACTCAGCAACGAAGTCAGCTAATGCCTGCCCTTGGGTGGTCCTTAGCGGCAGGTAGGTGATATCAAACTGGCTTAACTCGATGTTCCACTTTAGCATCCTACCAGAAGTTTTCGGTCGTTAGAGTACCTGTCGCAAGGGTTGGTCAGTGTAAACACTGATTGAGTGCGCCTGAAAGTAGGGACGAAGCTTGCGTGATGCAATCACCAGGCAATAGGCAAGTTTCTCGATCTTTGGATAATTCTTTTCTGCCCCCGTCAGTCGTTTACTAACATAGTACACCGGCCTTTGAACCTTGTCTTCTTCGCGAACTAGGGCTGTACTGATAGCTTGTTGAGACACAGCCAAATATACGTACAACGTCTCGTGGTCTACTGGTTTTGACAACACTGGAGGACTTTCCAAGTGCCTTACCAGGGCTCGGAATGCTTCCTCGCAGTCAGTCGTCCATTCGAAGTTTCTCTTTCCTTTCTTTATGACATCGAAGAAAGGAACACACTTATCTGTGGCTCTGGATATGAATCGACTGAGCGCAGCTACTTTTCCGTTCAAGCTCTGTACCTGTTTTATGGTTCTAGGTGCCTGTATATCTCGGATGGCCTGGATCTTTGCCGGGTTAGCTTCAATTCCTCGTGCATTCACAATGAAACCCAAGAACTTTCCCGACGCTACGCCGAAAGAACACTTCAGGGGGTTGATTTTCATTTCGAAGAGCCTCAGTATATCGAACATTTCCGCCAAGTCTCGAATGTGGTCGTTTGACTGCCGTGACTTCACAAGCATGTCATCCACATAGACTTCCATTGTTTTCCCAATCTGATCTTTGAACATTCGATTTACCAGATGCTGGTAAGTTGCTCCAGCGTTCTTCAGTCCGAAGGGCATCACTACATAGCAGTATAACCCAACATTTGTGACAAAGCTGGTGTGTTCTTGGTCTGGGATGTGCTCGGAATTTGGTTGTATCCAGAGTATGCATCCATAAATGACAATAACTCATGCCCTGCCGTTGAATCGACCAGTTGATCAATTCGTGGTAGCGGGAAGCTATCCTTCGGGCATGCTTTGTTTAAATCAGAATAGTCAACGCAGGTTCTCCATTTCCCGTTTGCTTTCTTTACCAACACAGGGTGGGGCACCCATTCCGGGTAGAGGGCGTCGCGGACAAACCCATTGGCTTTGAGTTTATCCACCTCCTCTATGAGAGCTGTAGACCTCTCCGGGTCCATGCCTCTCCTTTTTTGCTTCACAGGTACGTGTTTCGGGTCTATATTCAACATATGGCTCGCAATTGCAGGGGAAATCCCACGCATATCAGAGTGTGTCCAGGCGAAGACATCAAGATTTGCTCGGAGGAAATCAGATAAATTCTCTTCCATTAGGGGATCGAGCTGTGACCCAATTTTAAGAACTCGTGTCGGGTCGTTGTGGCTAACTGGAATATCAATTGTTAGTTCGGCCGGTGCTGCGTCTGGTTCCCTGGGTTCCCCTTTGTCATCTCTCGGATCTATGTCTCCAACGATCCGAGAATGTCGCCCGAGCCAGGGCTCGGGCGCTAATTGTCAATCATCATAATTCGAGATGCGGACGATGCTGTCCGTAGTCTTCCCCTTTTCTCTGCGCTGGGCCTCTCTTAGCTCAGCCACGTAACATGCACGTCCGGTTGCTTGGTCTCCATGCACTACGCCAACTCCTTTGTCCGTCGGGAATTTCAGTGCGAGACACCACGGGGCCAAGGCTGCCCTGAAATCTGCGAGGGCTGGTCATCCCAAAAACACGTTGTATGGTGAATCAAGATCCAGCACTATGAATGGTAGGATTCGCACTCTCCTGCGTTCCCCTTGTCCCAGTTCAACTGGTAACTCCACATATCCTACTGCGTCTGTGGCTGCGCCGTTAAAGCCATGGATTCGGGCTTTAGATGGCTTCAAATCCTTAGTCTCTAGCTTCATTTGGTCATACGCTTTCTTGAAGATGATGTTAACGGAACTTCCGCAATCAATTAGGATTCTCCTTACGAATGCCGGTCCGATGGTTGCGGATATGACCAATGGATCGATAGTGGGAGCTTCGTGCATCGTGCATTGCTCATCGATGGCGTCTCTATTCCTGAATACAATATCGTCGTGCATCGTGCATTGCTGCTTTGCGGGAGTTCCATCCTCCACATTTGAACAACACTCATGCTCTGCATGTCTCAAGGAATTAGCATATCGCTCCATTTCCTGCCAATTTTTATCCGCAGGATGAGGTCCACCAGCAATTGTGTTAATAATCAATCTTCCCACAGTTCGAGTAGGTTGCTCTGGTTGGTGTAGAGCTGGGCCACGTCCGGGGTCTGAAGTCTCTTGTCTTCTTCTGGCGTATCTTTGACGAATTCCTGCAGCTTCTTCTGCCTAATCAATTTCTCAATAGCGTCATGGAGATGTCTGCATTCGTCTGTGTTGTGCCCATAAGACTCGTGAAAGTGACAATACTTTCCAGTGCGCTTTTGCTCCTCTGTTGATTCCTTAGGGCGTGGTTTTCTGTATTGAAAAGTGTTGCAGGTCGATAAGTAGATGTTTTCAAGAGACGCATTCAGTGGAGTGTATTCGTTGTAGGTTGGGATCCTTGACTTCCATCTCCCCGTTTCCTTCTTCTTTCCAGGATTTCCACTTCCAGTTCCCTTAGACTGCCCGGGCTTATTTTGGACGCTGGCCTGAGTCTTTCCAGGGTTATCGTCGGTTGCTTTCATGGCGATGTTGCCCTTTACAGACTCCTGAACGGACCCTGGTGCCTTGTCCTTTCTTATCCACCGAGCTTCTTCCCTCCTTATGAACTGGTGGGCTTTCGAATAGAAACGTTCCAACGTAGCTGGTGGCTTTCCCGCCAACCAATCTCAAAATTCAGAGTCTGGATCCACTCCACGCATTACTGCCATCAAAATCGCGTGGTCGTTTGGATTGCTCACTTCAGTAGCGGCAACATGAAATCTCTGCAAGTATGCTTTCAGTGATTCTCCAAGAGCTTGGGTCACGCTTGATAAGGACATCACATCCTTGGGTCGAGTGGCGTGTATCCTGAATTGTTCTATGAATTTCCTTGCTAATTCGTCGAAGTTTGAGATTGACCGTGGAGGAAGTCGAGTGAACCACATGGCGGAAATTCCGGACAGAGTTATTGGAAGGCACCTGCACTTAGTTGCGTCGTTGGCCCTTGCTGAATCCATCATCCATCCTTACCTCATTACATGTTGTCTAGGGTCAGTTTTTCCTTCATAGGCGGGTATGGTGGGCATGTTAAATTTCCTTGGGCATTCAGCCTGTAGAATGGTATCTTTGAAGGGAGTGTGACTCTTAGACATTCCCCAATCTTCATTAGTCAAACCTTGATTCTCTCTCATCAACTGCCTGACCATAACTGTCAAATCCAGGGTTTGTATGGTAGGAGGAAGGTTGGGTTCCGCTCCACGGGCTTGATTTCTAGTAGAGCGATCAGTGGCACCAGCTTGGTCATCTTCATCCTTGCGGCGTCTACGCCTGGGAGGTTCATCAGCTGAAGTTGAGCTATCATCTTCAGAGTAGGGGACAGGGCTACCTCCAGCATTCTGATGCTGCTGTTGAGCAAGTTGGGTCATGAGGTCAGCATTAACTTGCATTTGCTCAGCGAGTTACCTTCTGCTTTCCGTAAGTTCTTTTATCAAGTCATTCAATTCTGCTCGTGAAACAGCTTCCGCTTGGTTTTGGCTGGAGGGACCCGTTCCTCGAATTGCTTGTTGATCGTTAGGTCCAAGTTGTTGAACACTAGCGGTTTCACGGGCATCTACATTTTGGGAGGTCGATCTTGTTCGTGGCCTTCCCATGGTAGAGTCGTTGGTTGTAACTCTGAGTAGAATCAACAGATGCCTTATGGATAATTACGGATCTTCTTCGGGGGATTTATGCAATCCAGTAACTACAAAGTAGATCCTAATAGCCTGAGAATTCAGTTCTCAGCGAAAGCACCAAAATGTTAGCGCCAAAATTGGTCACCAACACCCTTAGAAAGATTGTGTAGAGAGATTAATGAAGAAAACAAATTAAAACAGAGGAGAGTGCATAAATTAAAGTGCAGAAAGTAAGAACACCGGATTTATAGTGGTTCGGCGTAATAGCCTACGCCCACTTTGAAGTTGATCTTTATTTCTTTCCTTGATACTTGATAACAGATACAATCTGTTTCTAAGTATTTGAATACAATTGCAAAGTAAAAGAAATAAGTCTTGAACGAGTCTTGAAAATGGCAGAGTCTCCTCAGTGTTCTCTGAAATCTGATCTCTTTTTCTGTGCCCCTGCCTCCCTATTTATAGACGATAGTGGGTTGGACTTCCCTGGTGGGCCAGGTGGCTGAATAGCTCGGTCCAAGTAGCGTAAGTACTATGCGCCGAACCAGAGAGGCCGAACGAGGTATGCCGAGCCTTCCTCTTTATATCGAACGAGGTATGCCGAGCCTTCCTTTTCGTGTCGAACGAGGTATGCTGAGCCTTCCTCTTTGTGCCGAACAAGGTATGCCATTGAGTGAGGGATGTAGGTTGAATGAGGCTAGGATGCCGAACAACTTGGGAATGTCGAATGTTCCTTGTAGGACAAACGTTCATGGATGCTGAACGATCTTATGCCGAACGATCGCATGTCGAGCGTCCTCCTTTGGCCGAACGGTATTCAATACCGAGTGTTTCTTGATGCCGAACGCGACCCTATGTCGAACGATCGTTTGTATGCCGGACTCCCTTTGACCGAGCATTTACTTCAGCCGAATGTTCACTTCGGCCGAACGTTCACTCTCGCCGGGCGTGCCCTGGATGCCGGGTGTCCTTCGAATGCTGAGCACACTTTACATCGAGTACTCCTTAGAGGCCGAACGTTTACTTTGGCCGAACGTTCTTGGGTAGCCGAGTACCCTTTGGATGCCGAACCTTCCTGGGAGGCCGAGCAGTGGTCAAGCCGAGTACTAAGTTGCCTGGTCAATCCCTTGGGAAACAGCAGCTGTAGTTTTCGTTACAAAATCTAATGGTTCTCTCCGGACGTGTGTTGATTATAGGGAGATGAACAAGCTCACTATGAAAAACAGATATCCTGTGCCCCGCATCAATGATATGTTTGATCAGCTCTATGGAGCGACTGTTTTCTCTCAGCTTGATCTAGCCACCGGTTTCCACCAACTCAGAGTTGCTGAGGAGAACATTCCCAAAATTGCTTTCCGTACTGAAAATTGCTTCTTTGAATGGCTAGTTATGCCTTTTGGTTTGACTAACGCCCCTGCCTTCTTCATTGACTTGATGAATCGTGTCTTACGCGATGTGATCAACAAATTTTTTTTAGTCTTCATTGATGATATCCTTGTGCTCTCTAAGTCTGAGAAAGAACATAAATCCCACTTAAGCTTCGTTTTGGGGACCCTTAGAAGTCACCAGTTAATAGCTAAATTCTCTAAATGTCATTCCTGGGAAAAGGAACTCCGATTCCTCGGACATATTATCTCTAGTGAAGGAGTTTCTGATGATCCAGTCAAGGTCGCTGCGATCAATGATTGGGAAGAACCTAAGACTCCGACCGATATTCGCAATTTTCTGGGCCTTGCCGGTTACTATCGAAGGTTTATCGAGAACTTCGATCGGATTTCTGCGCCTCTCACTGCTCTAACTCGAAAGAATGCTATGTTTATTTGGAGCGATAAGTGTAAAGCGGCATTCCAAGAGTTAAAGAATAAGCTTACTTCACCAGTGCTTACCGTCCCGAATGGAAATGAGATATTAACGGTATTCACTGATGCTTGTCGAGAGGGTTTGGGAGTAGTATTATTGCAAGATGGGAAGGTGATTTCCTATTCTAGTCGTCAACTGAAGACACATGAAGCCAACTATGCTGCTCATGATTTAGAATTGCTGGCTGTTGTTTTTGCATTGAAGCTTTGGAGACATCATCTCTTGGGGGCTAAGTTTGACATCTTCACCGATCATCAGTCTTTGAAATATATCTTCACCCAGAAAGATTTGAATTAGAGATAAGTTCGGTGGCTCGAGTTTCTTGCTTCTTACGATCTCAACATCAACTATACTCTTGGGAAAGCTAATGTGGTGGCTGATGCGTTGAGTAGAAAGAAGTCCTTATTGTGTCAGCTTATTGTTTCTTCTCCTCTTTTGGACCATACCCAGGCTAGGCAGGATGAGGATGTGAGGCTCAGAAGTATGAAGGAGAATGTTCGTAGCAGAGGTGGTGTAATTCTGATGGCAGTGGAGCTCAGATTGATGATGAAGGGATTTTGAGAATTAATAAAAGGATTTGTGTCCCAAATGTTGATGGTCTGAGGCAGGAGTTACTTCGGGAACACCATCAATCCAAACTTTCCATTCATCCTAGTGTAGCGAAGATGTATCAGGATTTAAAGAAGCTTTATTGGTGGAAGGGTATGAAGCGTGATGTCTCAATCTTTGTGAGTAGGTGTGCGACTTGTCAGCAAGTCAAGGCGGACCATCAGAAGACCCCAGGTTAGTTGCAGCCTCTGGAGATTCCAAATTGGAAGTGGGAGCAAGTTTCTATGGATTTCATCGATGGTTTACCGAGATCTAGGAGGGGAAATGAGAGCATTTGGGTTGTCGTCGATAGACTGACCAAGTCCACTCATTTTATTCCAGTCAAGTCTACCCGTACGACTTCGAGCTTATCTGAGATTTATATGAGAGAGGTTGTTCGTCTCCATGGTGTTCCCCTTAGCATTGTTTGCGATAGAGACCCTATATTTACTAGTCAATTTTGGAAATCTTTCCAAGAATCCCTGGGTTCTCGCCTGAATCTGAGCACCGCTTACCACCCACAGACCGACGGTCAAACGGAAAGGGTGAATCAGATTCTAGAGGATCTTCTCCGTGCTTGTATTTTGGATTATGGAGGATCTTGGGAGGATCATCTCCATCTTATGGAATTCACCTATAACAATAGTTATCAGGTATAAATTCCCGTCCTCTGTTCTTATCTTATCTAAATCCTCTATCCGTCTTATTCTACCTTTTTCAGGCTAGTCTTGAGATGTCCCATTTTGCTGCTCTTTACGGGCAACCCTGCAGATTTCCATCCTGTTGGATTGAATCTGGTAATCGCTTATTTCTTGGTCCCGATATGATTTTAGAAGCTTCGAAGAAAGTCGAAGAGATTAAGAGAAGGTTAAGGATTTCTCAGGATAGGCAGAAGAAGTACGCTGATCGTCGTAGAAGAAGCTTGGAGTTCGCAGTCGGTGATTTGGTTTTTCTTAAGGTCTCTCCTTTAAGAAATGTGGTTCGGTTTGGGCATAGAGGGAAGCTTGCTCCTAGGTTCATCGGTCCATTCCTCATCTTGGAAAGGATTGGATCTCTTGCTTATCGATTGGATTTTCCCGAGAAATTTGCTGGAATACACAACGTATTCCATATATCCTACCTTCATCGCTGTCTTCATGATCCATCTCTTATTATCCAGCGTACTGCTTTTGATAGTTTGGACATCGAGCCTGACCTAACTATTGAAAGGAAGCCGCTTCGTGTAGTCGATCTAGGCATGAAACAGCTAAGAAGGAAATCTGTCCTCCTGCTTAAAGTGCAGTGAAGCACTGATGAACGGGATTGCACCTGGGAGACGGAGGAGAGCATTCGTGCTTCAAATCCGGAATTATTCATTTCAGGTACTTTGTTTTATCATCTTATCTTCCTTTGTTTTCCTTCTTTCTTTCCTTTTAGAGGACGAAAAGCTCTGAGTGGGGGAGAGTGTAACCGCCTAAGATTTTTACAAGCGTTGTATTCTTTTATTTATAAAACCTTAGGATTTATTATAATATAAATCTCTAATTTGATTAAATCATTTCCCAAAATTTAAATAAAAGACAAGGGTTTTGAAATTTCAACTTTAGTTAAAGATAACTCTAATTGGAAGGTTAAAATTTTAATTTCTAAATCTTTTATATAGGAATTATATATGTAGAAGATTTACTATGAGGATATTTACTTATATTGGTAATAACATTTATTTCCCTTTTTGGTTCTTTTTAAAATGAATTATATATATTAAAATTAAGTAATAAATTTCTTAGAAAATGGTAAATAAATCCCAAAACTGTAAACATATTCTATTTTTAGTTAAGTAATAACTTTCACAATTTACAGTGTATTAATAAACTGTTGAATTACACGTTTAAAGGGCGCGTTAATTGATGGGATAAATAACGTATAAGAAAACGTATGAAATTTAAATCTGTTATTTTCATTATATTTGGGCATAAAGTATTGCGACTGTTGTATGCATTTTAAATATATTTACTTTCCTTCTGATTTAATAGAAACGTTACCCACAAATTTATAACCGTTCACATTCTAATTATAGTCTTTGTCCTAAATCAATTGTCCTCCACGTTTAAAGGAGGAAATTCACCATGCGTTGCCATTACATCCATTTATTTAAAAATGTATATATATTTTTTTGACTCTTCCAAAGAGCTGTTAATTTCTTTTAAAACTAGATTGAAGTCACCGGGGGTTTCCACTTTCCTTTGCGTGAATAATTAAAAATTATTAATTCATAGACGTTTCAAAATAATAAATATATTTATGTTTTGTGAAAGAATTTAACCTTATTCCTTTACCATTTTGTTTCTTAGTTAGTAAGAAATAAATAAAATGTTAGATTGGATAGTAGATAGTGGATAAATAAGCTTTATAAAAGGCACGTTTTAAATTTACGTTTACACACGATTTGTTTCATTAGGGGTGTAAATAGTACGTATGTAATATGTTTCCCAGGGAATTGACAGGACAACTTAGTACTCGGCCTACCAAGGGCGTTCGGCCTATAGAAGGGTCGGCACCATAGCACTACAACTTAGTACTCGGCCTACCAAGGGCGTTCGGCCTATAGAAGGGTCGGCACCATAGCACTACAACTTAGTACTCGGCCTACCAAGGGCGTTCGGCCTGAAGATGGATCGGCAACATATTGGTTCGGCATCATGGCACGCTCGACATCTATAGAACGTTTGGCTTAAGACATTACTCGGCCAAAGATGGCGCTCGGCCAGGGACTTCGATCGGCCAAGAGCATCGTTCGGCCTAAGACATTGCTCGGCCAAAGATGGCGTTCGTCCAGAAACTTCGTTCGTCCAAGAGCATCATTTGGCCAAAGGCCTCGTTCGGTCAAGATGGTGTTCAAACATCAAGCTCCTCGTTCGGTTAAGACGGTGTTCAAACATCAAGCTCCTCGTTCGGTACCCAGACCGTTCGGCACCGAACCGTTCGGCAATCAAGGATGGTTCGGTATTCTCTCCAACACGCTCGATCCAAACACTGCTCGTCCTACTCTTCCCCACAATAGACGTGTCATTCGGCATGATGAAACCGGGTCGGTACTCGACCGTTCGGCACGCTCGGTTCGGCGTACCGGACTTGTCCTATTTGGACCGAGTTATTCAGCTGCCAGGCCCACCAGGGAAGTCCAACCCACCTTTGTCCATAAATAGAGGGGCAGGGGCATAGAAAAAAGGGAGAGATTATAGAGAACACTGGGGAGACTCTGCCATTTTCAAGACTCATTCTAGACTTATTTCGTTTACTTTGAAATTGTATTCTAGTAACTAAAAACGGATTGTATCTGTAATCACCCATCAAGGAAATCAACTTCAAAGTGGACGTAGGCAGTTACGCCGAACAACTATAAATTTGGTGTTCTTGTTCTCTGCATTTAAATTTACACTTTATTCTCTGTTTTAATTTACTTTCTTCATTACTCTCTCTACACAATCTTTCTAAGGGTGTTGGTGACCAATTTTGGCGCTAACATTTTGGTGCTTTCACTGAGAGTTGAATTCTCAGGCTATTAGGATCCACTTTGTAGCTACTGGATTGCATAAGTCCCCCGAAGGAGATCCATAATCATCCGTAGGCATTTGTTGATTCAACTCAGAGTTACTACCAATAACTCTACCATGGGAAGACCACGGACAAGATCAACCTCTCAAAATGCAGATGCCCACGAAACTGCTAGTGTGTAACAACTCGGGCCTAGCAATCAGCAAGATGCTCAAGGTGCAGGACCCTCCAACCAAAACCGAGCAGAAGTTGTTTCCCGAGCGGAATTCAATGACTTGATAAGAGAACTTAAGGAGAGTAGAGAGCAGCTTGCTGAGCAAATGCAAGTCAATGCTGACCTCATAACTCAGCTTACTCAGCAGCAGCATCAGAATGCTGGAGGTAGCCCTGTCACTTACTCTGAAGATGATAGTTCGACTTCAGCTGATGAACCGCCTAAGCGTAGACGCCGTAAGGATGAAAATGCACAAGCAGGTGCCACTGATCGATCTAGTAGAAATCAAGCCCGTGGAACGGAACCCCACTTCCCATCTTCTATACAAACCTCGAACTTGACAGCTATGATCAGCCAGTTGATGAGAGAGAATCAAGGCTTGACTAATGAAGATCAGGGAGTGTCGAAAAGCCATACTCCCTTCACGGACCCCATTCTACAGGCTGAATATCCGAGAAAGTTCAGCATGCCCACCATTCCAGCCTATGAAGGGAAAACTGACCCTAGATAGCATGTAATGAGGTATGGATGGATGATGGATTCAGCAAGAGCCAATGACGCAACCAAGTGCAGGTGATTCCCAATTACTCTATCCGGAATTTCCACCATGTGGTTTACTCGACTTCCTCCACGATCAATATCCAGCTTCGACGAATTAGCAATGAAATTCATAGAACAATTCAGGATACACACCACTTGTCCAAAGGACGTGACGTCCTTATCAAGTGTGACCTAAGCTCCAGGGGAGTCACTGAAAGCATACTTGCAGAGATTTCATGTCGCTGCTACCGAAGTGAGCAATCCTAACGACTACGCAATTTTGATGGCAGTGATGCGTGGAGTGGATCCCGATTCTGAATTCGGAGATTGGTTGGCGGAAAGCCCCCAGCCACATTGGAGAGTTTTTATTCGAAAGCTCATCAGTTCATAAGGAGGGAAGAAGCTCGGTGGACAAGGAAAGACAAGGCACCAGGGCCCGTTTAGGAATCTGTAAAGAGCAACGTCGCCGTGAAGACAACTGCAATAACCCTGGAAAGACTCAAGTCAGCGTCTAGAACAAGCCCGGGCAGTCTAAAGAATCCGAAGGTGGAAATCCCGGAAAGAAGAAGGAAATGGAAAGATGGAAGTCAAGAATCCAAACCTACAACGAATACACTCCACTGAGTGCATCTTTTGAGAACATCTACTTATCAACCTACAACAATTTTCAATACAGAAAACCACGCCCAAAGGAATCAACAGAGGAGCAGAAGCGGACTGGAAAGTATTACCGCTTTCACGAGTCTTATGGGCACAACACAGAGGAGTGCAGACATCTTCATGACGCTATTGAGAAATTGATTAGGCAGAAGAAGCTACAGGAATTTGTCAAAGACCCACAGGACGGAAGGCAAGAGACATTGGACCCTGGGAGAGGGTCAGCCCCACACCAACCAGAAAAACCTACCCGGACTGTGGTTAGATTGGTCATTAACACGATTGCTGGCGGACCTCACCCTACGGATAAGAATTGGCAGGAGATGGAACGATATGCTACCTCTCTGAGACATGCGGATTATGAGTGTTGTTCGAATGTGGAGGACGGAACTCCCGCAAAGCAGCAACGCAGGATGAATGACGACATCGTGTTTAGGAGCAGAGTTGCGGATAAGATAGAGGCCCCTACTATCGACCCAATGGTCATATTTGCGACCATCGGGCCAGCATTCGTAAAGAGAATTCTAATTGATTGCAGAAGTTCCGTTAACATAATCTTTCGGAAGGCATATGACCAAATGAAACTGGAAACCAAGGATTTGAAACCATCCAAAGCCAGGATCCGTGGCTTTAACGGCGCGGCAACTGATGCCATGGGATATGTGGAATTACCCGTCGAACTGGGGCAAGGTGAACGCAGGAGAGTGCGAATCCTACCATTCATAGTGCTGGATGTCGCTTCCCCATACAACGTGTTCCTAGGACGTCCAGCCCTGGCGGAATTCAGGGTAGCCATGGCCCCATGGTGTTTGACTTTAAAATTTCCCACAAAGGAGTAGGAGTAGTGCACGACGATCAGGCAGCCGGTCGTGCATGCTATGTGGCTGAGCTCAGAGAGGCGCAGCGTAGGGAGAAAGGAAAGGCTGTAGACAGCTCGGTCCGCATCCAAAACTCTGATGATTGACAACTAGCGTCCGAGCCCTGGCTCTGGCGACAATCTCGGATCCATAGGGACATAGATTCGAGAGATGATGATGGGGAACCCAGGGAAACAAATGCAGCACCGGCCGAACTGACCATTGACATCTCAGTTAGCTACAACGACCCATCACGAGTTCTTAAAATAGGATCACAGCTAGACCCCATAGCGGTTGAAAGCCTCATTGATTTCCTTTGAGCGAACCTTGATGTTTTTGCTTGGATACATTCTGATATGTGTGGGATTTCTCCTGCAATTGCGAGTCATATGTTGACCATAGACCCAAAACATGTCCCTGTGAAACAGAAAAGGAGGGGCATGGACCCAGAGAGGTCCGCAGCTCTCAAGGAGGAGGTGGACAAACTAAAAACCAACGGGTTCATCCGCGATGCCCTCTACCATGAATGGGTATTTAACCCGATGCTAGTAAAGAAAGCAAATGGAAAATGGAGAACTTGTGTCGATTACTCTGACTTAAACAAATCATGTCCGAAGGATAGCTTTCCATTACCAAGGATTGACCAACTGGTCGATTCAACAGTCGGACACGAGTTACTATCATTTATGGATGCATACTCTGGTTACAATCAAATTCCAATGCACATCCCGGACCTAGAACACACTAGCTTTGTCGCCAATGTCGGGTTGTATTGCTACGTAGTAATGCCCTTCGGATTAAAAAATGCAGGAGCAACTTATCAGCGTCTGGTAAATCGAATGTTCAAAGATCAGATTGGGAAAACAATGGAAGTCTATGTGGATGACATGCTTGTGAAGTTGCGGCAGTCGAACGACCGCATCCGAGACTTAGCAGAGATGTTCGATATACTCAGGCACTGCGGGATGAAGATCAATCCTCTGAAGTGTTCATTCGGCGTAGCTTCAGGAAAGTTCTTGGGTTTCATTGTGAACGCGTGAGGGATTGAGGCTAACCCGGAGAAGATCCAGGCTATCCGAGATATACAGGTACCCAGAACCATAAAGAAGGCGCAAAGCCTGAATGGAAAAGTGGCTGTGCTAAGTCGATTCATATCCATAACTACAGATAAGTGTATTCCCTTCTTCGATGTTATAAAGAAAGGAAAGAGAAACTTCAAATGGATGTCCGACTATGAGGAAGCATTTCGGACTCTGGTAAGGCACTTAGAAAGTTCCCCGGTACTATCGAAACCAGTAGAACACGAGACGTTGTACGTGTACTTGGCTATCTCCTAGCATGCCATCAGCACAGCCTTGGTCCGCGAGGAAGACTGAGTTCAAAAGCCAGTTTACTATGTTGGTAAATGCTTGACGGGGGCGGAAAGGAATTATCCAAAGATTGATAAACTCGCATATTGCTTGGTGATTGCGTCACGCAAGCTTCGTCCCTACTTTCATGCAAATTCAATCGGTGTGCACACTGACCAACCCTTGCGGCAAGTACTCCAACGACCGGAAACTTCCGAAAGGATATTAAAATGGAATATTGAGTTGAGCCAGTTTGACATTGCCTACCTGCCGCGAAGGGCCGTACAAGGACAAGCACTAGCTGACTTCATCGCTGAATTCACTCAGCCAGATGAACCGACCAGTCACAGGGTCATACCTCCCGTTCGATGGAAGATGTACACCGATGGGGCATATAACGACCATTGCTCGGGGGCAGGCATAATCATTGTAACTCCGGAAGACCGATCAATCTGCTATGCTTTGAAGCTTGAATTTGCAGCAACAAATAACGAAGCCGAATATGAAGCATTGATTGCTGGCTTAAGACTTGTTATCGAACTAGGAGTGAAGTCGATTGAAATCTTCTGCGATTCACAGCTGGTAGTATACCAGGTGCGGGGAGACTATCAAGCAAAGGGACAGAGACTGCCTCCTTACCTCGCTCGAGCTCGAGAGTTACTGGAAAGTCTCGAATGTTATGCCATCTCCCATGTCCCACGCGAACAGAATAGAGAAGCTGATTCATTAGCAAAGTTCGCAAGCACTGGAGATGCACAACAAATGGGATTGTTCCCTGTTGAGCCCCTGCTTGCTCCAAGTATAGACACGATGGAGATATATTTGGTGTTGGAAACCGAACTCGAAAAGGAATCGTGGTTGACCCCGATCAAACAGTACTTGCTACAAGGGGATTTGCCTGGAAAAAGGAGCGAAAGATGCCAAGTCCTTCGTAAGGCTTCGCGTTATGTAATACAGGATGAGATAATGTAACGTAGGGGATTCTCGAACCCCTTACTCTGGTGCGTAGCCCATGATGAGATAAAAGAGGTACTGAAAGAAGTCCATGAGGGAGAGTGTGGTGATCATACCGGGGTGCAAACATTGGCAAAGAAGATCCTCCGTTATGGATACTTTTGGCCAACCGTGAATCGTGACGCTGCATATTATGTGAGGAAATGTGACAAATGCCAGATATACGCGAAAATTCCAAGAGCTCGGCCGACGGAACTCACACAAATGGTTAGTCCCTGGCCGTTTGCATTGTGGGGAATTGACCTGATTGGTTCTTTACCCATAGCCAAAGGAGGCGCGAAATATGCAATAGTGGCAGTCGATTACTTTACCAAATGGGCGGAGGCAGAGCCTATGGCCACGATCACCACCAAGAAAGACATTAATTTCATTGTACGAAATATCATATGCCATTTTGGCCTCCCACGGACCATCATAACAGACAATGGAACTCAATTCAAAAGTAAGGAGTTCAAAGAATTTTGTCAGAAATGTGGCATTAAGAAAAGGTTTGCAGCAGTTGCACACCCAAAGGCAAATGGACAGGTGAAAGACATAAACAAAATAATCAAGTCCATATTAAAAAAGCGTTTGGAAAAGGCTAGAGGCAAGTGGGTAGATGAACTCTCGACGACGCTTTGGTCTTATAGAACTACCCACAAGACCGCGATTGGCCACACTCCATTCGCATTGGCTTATGGCACAGAAGCTGTCATATCCGTGGAACTTGAGGTTCCATCACATCGGGTAACTTATTACGACCCTGCAACGAACCAGGTTCTCTTACTGGAATCATTGGACTTTATTGATGAAAAACGCGAAGAAGCTGATTTGAGAGCGGCCTCATACAGACACCAAGTCGCTAGATATTATAATGGAAAAGTCCAACCAAGAACCTTTGATGTGGGAGTTCTCGTTTTGAAACGAGTCTTTCCAACTCCATTTCACATGACCCCCGCATGGGAAGGCCCATACGTCATCGAACGGAAGCTTGGAGAAGGTACTTTCAAGCTAGCGATCGTCGATGGTGCGACACTCCCCCGAGCATGGAACAGCGAGCACTTGCGGCGTTATTACACCTAATCTGTTTCCTTCATGCAATAATTGCATCTATTTCCGTTATGTTTTCATTCCTAGTTCTTGGCATGTAATAAAACAGTCTAGTGCTTTCATTGATAAAGGCTTGAAGCCATCTTTTTCATGAATGATTAATGTTTCTGCGTATGATAATCCTGTGACAAGCAATTACAATTATATTATTCTGGCTGGCGTACGAACGCTTAAAATAGTTAAAAAATCTCCAAGTCCTCGGAGTGCGGACTGGAGTACTCGAAGTCCCCGGATTGCGGACTCGAGTATAAACGAATAAAAATCTCCAAGTCCCCGGAGCGGGGACTGGAGTACTCGAAGTCCTCGGAGTGCGGACTCGAGTATAAATGAATAAAAATTTCTAAGTCCCCAGAGCGCGGACTGGAGTACTCTAAGTCCCGAAGTGCGGACTCAAGTATGAACGAATAAAAATCTCCAAATCCCCGGAGTGCGGACTGGAGTACTCTAAGTCCCCGGAGTAAGGACTCGAGTATAAACGAATAAAAAATCTCCAAGTCCCCGGAGTGCGGACTGGAGTACTCGAAGTCCCCGGAGTGTGGACTCGAGTATAAACGAATAAAAATCTCTAAGTCCCCGGAGTGCGGACTGGAGTACTCGAAGTCCCCGGAGTGCGGACTCGAGCATAAGCAAATAAAAAACTCTAAGTCCCCAGATTGCAGACTAGAGTACTCTAAGTCCTCGGAGTGCGGACTCAAGTATGAACGAATAAAAATCTCCAAGTCCCCGGAGTGCTGACTGGAATACTCAAAGTCCCCAGAGTGCGAACTCGAGTATAAACGAATAAAAAATCTCCAAGTCCTCGGAGTGCGGACTGGAGTACGCGAATTCCCCGGAGTGTGGACTCGAGTATAAACAAATACAAATCTCCAAGTCCCTAGAGTGCGGACTGGAGTAATCGAAGTCCTCGGAGTGCGGACTCGAGCATAGGCAAATTAAAAACTCTATGTCCCCAAAGTGCGGACTAGAGTAATCTAAGTCCCCGGAGCGTGGACTTAAGTATAAACGACTTCAAAATCTTCAAGTCTCCGGAGTGCGGACTGAAATACTCTAAGTCCCCAGAGCGCGAACTCGAGTATGAACAGTAAAGATTCTCCAAGTCCCCAGAATGCGGACTGGAATATATCAAAGTCACAAAGAAAACTGAATAATAAGAATCTTTGAAAAGACAGGAAAGGGAACTAAACTTTATTCAGGAAAAGTTTTCTGCTACAAGCACTCCAAAACTCGGAGCCAACGTTCTATCTACAAAAATTACAAAAATCATTACATGACTTAAACTGACTCTCGTTGAATGGAGACAGTAGCCATTTCTTGTGCCTCTTCGGCTTCTTCCCAGACGACTCTTCCCTAGAGCGTTTACCCTTGGAACCTTTCTTTGATGGAGGAGTAACTACTGAAGAAGTAGGGGGAACATCCAAGGGCTTGGACCTGCCGGGAAGGATGGCCTTCAATGGCTCGTTCAAGGGATCATCTAGGTCCACTTCACGCAGCTCAATCTTGACCGTGACTGTATCTCTCTTCTCTTTCTCGAGCCGCTCCTTCATGATCAATTCAGATGTATGCTCTTGGGCGCCTGTGACTTCTACTTTATAACCCCCATAGGAAGAATTGGATTTGCCTTCGTCAAGCGCCCCGATCACTTGAGCGTGTGGCCCAGGAACCTCACCAGCATGAGCACCCCCACCGGACTTTTCCATCTCCTTGGCGACATCACTCCTCGGAGTGGGATCGGGGTTGGAACAACCTACACAAAATCAGAAAATATGAGCATTAGAATGCGGTAGTACTTCACAAAGAATGACGATTTTCAAAATCTCAAGGTAGAAAGTTATCTACCAGGCCCTGGCAAACTCTCTGCCGTTAAAGGAGCTTCTCCCTCTGGGATAGGAGACAAAACATGAACGCCCAGGCCGGGGGCTTCCGGATCATAGCCAGTGTGCTGTTCAAAGGGATCAAGTGTCGACCGACTGGCCGGCTAGGAAAGCACGTGAACAGGAGACTCGGCGCCGGATGGGCTGGCGACAACTTCTTTCCCTTTCTTCGAGGGGGAGCCTTTGCAGTAAAGAGCCTTGGCCGCCGATAGGTCCGAAGGATCATTTCCGTTCAAAAATTCCTTTATCAAATCCTCCTCGTCAACCTCCTCGACACTGCGCTCGGCCTTCCTGATATGAATTAAAGTTTCCCACGCTTCGAACAACGATTCAAGATAGCCATCGCCCAAAAAAGTTAGGTCACGGTGCATGAGCACGTGGGCGTTGAATTCGGCAATGAGTTGTTCGAACGTAGTTTTGATCTCCTCTCTACCTTCCTCCCTGGCTACCTCAAGACGGGAATCGATATCCGTCAACGCCGTCCTCTTGCCCTCCTCACGGGCCTCAATCTTTAACTTCTCGACCCTGGAAAGTTCGCCCTCGAGTTGTTCTTTTAAAAGTCGGGTGTGACGATCTTGTCACAGTATCGCTGTGACTCTTCCTGGGCAGCCGTTTTCTCCTCCCTCTCTCTGTGGAGAAGCTCTTCAAGTTCCTTGACCCAAGCGCTAAGCGCATCCCTCTCCTTTTGAATGGAGTCCTTCTCCAAGGCCAAAGCCCCACATCGTTGAACAGCCTCGTCAAGCTCTTTCTTGTGAGTTGATTCTAAGCGAGTGACGGCCTTGGCAGTATCCCTAGCACTCCGGTGGGCGGCTTCGAGTTCAGATTTATAAGTGACGATTTCTTCATCCTGGGCCTTAATGATGTTTTTATCGTGGGTAGCCTCAAGTTTCAAATGGTCTATTTCATGCTGGCGCTCCACAGAGACTTCGGAGAGTTTCTCAGCTAGGTGGATGAACGCGTCATGTTGAACATAGACATCGTTGGTGCAGGCAATGGCGTTCTGCTTAACATCCCCAGGTATAGGATGAATCGCCGGAAGAAACTTCAACCCATCGAAGCAGATCTTGGGAAATGTAGCCTTGAGCTCGCTCAGTTCCTCTGATACTGTGGGATCCGATGCAGGAGCAAGAGGAGACGGCTTTGCAAGTTCGCCCCTTCTATGAGAATCTCGGGACTGTCAAGTGGAAGAAGAATCGGAGCGTTGATCTCGGGGGATATCAAACTGCGACCCCTTGTAACCAGGTTGATCCTAGCATTGCCCCGAATGAGAAGGGGGTGTCGATGATGGTTGGACTGGTAATACGGTTTCTTCCGAGATGATGTCCCGAGAATGACGGTCCCTACCACCATCACCATCTCTATTTCAACATCTCTCGGGACGCGAGTCCCGTCCGGACGGATGAAAAATAGAAGAACCACGGAAGCGATCGAATCCGTGCGAGCGTCCCATGTCACCTGCACGAAATTCAAATAACAGTGAATTAGCAAGGGGAGTTATATAAAAAATCTAACTAAGACTTGAGGTGCAAGTGTTCGTGTGTGTCCTAGTGTTTCCCCCCGACGGACCAGTAGCCTTGCCAATAGGGGTTTTCTCTCCTTGACTTTGGGATGGAATGCCCACATCGCCTCTGACGGGCGAATGGAATTTGAATGCCTCTGGATCGCCAAAGTCATAGTAAAGCAGATCATCGGGGATGGAGAGATTCGACAGGCCCTTTAAAGAACTTTCCACTCGCTGTGAAGAAGCCTCTTTCTCTACCGGGATGAGTGTAACTTTGGAAGTTCCGCCAACCTTCTCCTTCCTTGTCCTATACATCAACTTCTTTTTTCCCTTCGAAGGGGAAGATGACATCTCAATATCATGCACCTCGACCAGTGGATCCAGAGTGGGGCCCACATTCTCACCTTGTTTTTTAGGGGGCTCACCCTCTTTGATCTCCCCCTCCTCCTATGCACCGGGGGTGTGGCGTGATGACGATCCTGCCAACTTTTTCCCTTTACCAGCTTTGGGCTTAGGAGCGGAGACGCCCTCGGGATGACTCGCCCGATGACCTTCGGCTAACAGCCCGAACCTCGACAACGACTCATTCGAGATGAGAGTTTGAATATCTTGTTCTTCGGCAGGAAGAGCCCTGATAGCTTCAACAGCCTTAGAGTGACCACGGTCCTCAGGACGGGGACTGACATCTGGAAAGATAAAACAAGAGTTAGGAAAAGCATAGCACCGATAAAAACATGAGCACCATTCAAAGAAGAAGACTTACTTCCTTCGACCCATCTCCTCGCGAAGCCGGGAGGGCAGCGCACATAGAACCATTCCTGTTTGTACAGGGAAAACTTGCTCCACGCTCCGATTAAGATTTGGCACTTGTGATACGGTTTGAGGAACATGAAAAAGGGGCTATCCTTCCGCTTCTTGATCATGTAGATATATCTGATGTCGCTGGGAGTTGGAGATCTAGAGAAGACGGCCATGAAGAGGAGGTAATTCCCATATATGAACGCGTGTCCGTTGGGGTGTAGCTGCGATGGGGCGACGTCGATATGTTGCAACACATCCCGAAGAAACAAATTGAACGGAGGCACGCTGCCCACCCAGCACATAAATTTATTGCAGGCGGTGTATCCGTCTTGGGGCAGGTCTGGGCGATCACGGCCTGACGGAACCAACACGTCGGCGAAAGGGATTCCGTGAATCGAACATATTCGCCGGAGCGCGGCTTCGTTAGTCTTCGAAGCCTGTGAATCGATCGAATTATCCAGGAGGATCGTTGACTCTAGGGTATCAGGAGCAAAATCATGAGCGGGGGAGGTCGACGGATTAGAAGTGTTTGCGCCCCCTTGTTTGGAAGAAGGCCCGGGCCTGACTGAGATGGTGACGGAGCTGGATCTTTTAGACATCTTCAATAAATAGCGGATTTGACAAAATACCTGTGTAAACTATACTTGAAAAATGATCGATGTCACAATTAACAAGACGAATAATCCCCCTACGTGCTGTGTGAACTAGTGCAATCAATCGTGTATAAGCATTGAAAATTTTGAAGTTGCAAGGTAACTAAAATCAAACAAAGATTATAACCCTCGCCTTCGAAGACCGTCATCGCTGACCGTCTCCAAAAGCCCGCCATACGGCGATTACAGTTTCAAGTTCAGGGAGCGTTAGAGGGAGTTATCCGATTACGTCAAGTAAAGTTCATATTTATGGCTACTGGAAGTAGGAGGTTATTAGTTCAAATCGGTTCGATATGCTAGAATGTTAGAGTCATTTCCCTTGTTTTACGACCGTTCGACATGCTTTGTTCGGCACGATTGTTTGGCATTTATGTGTGGTTTGGTTATGCATTGTTCGGCACGTCTGTTCAGCATTGATGTGTGGTTCGTCTATGCACTGTTCGGCGTGTTTGGTTCGGCATTTATGTGTCGTTCGGTGTAAGGTTGTTCAGCCTTAATATGGCTCGGCATTGACGTTTGTTCGGCTAAGCTATCGCTCGGCGACGTTATCGTTTAGCCTACAACTCTCGTTCGTCCTAACTGCAGTTCGTACCGGTTAGCGCTCGTCAGAGCATCGTTCGGCCAAAATGCCATTCGGCCGAAACAACACTCAGCCTCCCCACTGTCTTATGCTACCTCCTTAACCTTCCATCCCATCGTTCGGCCTGTGGTGTTCCATGCCGAACCTAGGATAGGCCGAGCTTCAATGCTCGGCACGGTTCCTCTCCTCCACCTTTCTTTTTCCCAAACCTCGTTCGACACAAGAGAACCGCGTCGGACCACAGTATCTCTCCTAAACAACCGCTACGAGTGATCATCCCCGACCACTTCTCCCTACGTCACATCGTTTGGCCTTGGAAATATCCTAATCAAAGTTTGGGTCCTCCACCCACGTAGCCTTTTCGACTACATTTCTAATCTATGGACTTGATCGAGACCCTTTTTAATCAAGGAAAGGAGTTGGATGAAAGAATTTCACCTAGTTCGTGGATTGAGCTTTAGAAGGGATTGAGAGGTCTTTAGGTACTGATGACAGCGGTGATTCGAAAGTTCAAGGTTGCAGAAGTGAAAGTAGGAAAAAGGGAGGAAGAAGAAGGTGTCGGGTTTTATAAGGGAGGAGGAGAAGTTGAAGAGACTATGACCGGTTTTACCGGTCAAGGCGATATCATTCGGCTATCTCGGTTCGTTCGGCCTCGGCTAACATGGATCGTTCGGCACTCTTCTTCGGCTGGGTTGTTCGGCATATGAAATCGCTCGGTGAAACGTGGATCGTTCGGCCTTCGACACTATGTTCGGCCAAGAGAATCATACGACCCCAAGGGTGATGACCAAGGATTGAAGCAAAGCATGGAAGTTGAGTAATTCAAAGCGTATCACGTTCGGTCACGTAATACACTTTGAGGAGGCAAGTGTTTCCTAGGGAATTGACCGGACAACTTAGTACTCAGCCTACCAAGAGCATTTGGCCTATAGAAGGGTCGGCACCATAGCACTAAAACTTAGTACTCGGCCTACCAAGGGCGTTCGGCCTATAGAAGGGTCGGCACCATAGCACTACAACTTAGTACTCGGCATACCAATGGCGTTCGGCCGGAAGATGGATCGGAACCATATCGGTTCGGCATCATGGCATGCTTGGCATCTATAGAACGTTCGGCCTAAGACATTACTCGGCCAAAAATGGCGCTCGGCCAGGGACTTCGATCGGCCAAGAGCATCGTTTGGCCTAAGACATTGCTCGGCCAAAGATGGTGTTCGTCCATAAACTTCGTTCGGCCAAGAGCATCGTTTGGCCAAAGGCCTCGTTCGGTCAAGATGGTGTTCAAACATCAAGCTCCTCATTCGGTCAAGATGGTGTTCAAACATCAAGCTCCTCGTTCGGCACCCAGACTGTTCGGCACCAAATCGATCGGCAATCAAGGATGGTTCGACATTCTCTCCAGCATGCCCGGTCCAAACATTGCTTGGCCTACTCTTCTCCACAATAGACGTGTCATTCGGCATGAAGAAACTGGGTCGGTACTCAACCGTTCGGCACGCTCGGTTCGGCGTACAGGACTTGTCCTATTTGGACCGAGTTATTCAGCTGCCAGGCCCACCAGGGAAGTCCATCCCACCTTTGTCTATAAATAGAGTGGCATGGGCACAGAAAAAAGGAGAGATTTTAGAGAACACCGGGGAGACTCTACCATTTTCAAGACTCATTCCAAACTTATTTCTTTTACTTTGCAATTGTATTCTAGTAACTAAAAATGGATTGTATCTGTAATCACCCATCAAGGAAATCAATGGAAATCAACTTCAAAGTGGACGTAGGCAGTTACACCGAACCACTATAAATTTGGTGTTCTTGTTCTCTGCATTTAAATTTACACTCTATTCTCTGTTTTAATTTACTTTCTTCATTACTCACTCTACACAATCTTTCTAAGGGTGTTGGTGACCAATTTTGGCGCTAACATAATAAAATACTCTCTAGCATATACGAGTAGCAAACGAATAAAAAAGTGTAAATTTAAATGCGGGAGTATGTTTGATTTAAATCTTGTGTCTAGAGTGCGCGTTCTTAAATAATAAATTAATTAATTATAGCTGTTCAATGTATAGTACCCTGAATACACGTACAAACATTACACTTCCCATTTTCTTCATTTGTTATAAATTTGGTATAAAATTTTGAATAAAATAACGTTCAAATCTTCATTTATTTCTTACCTCTCTTTCATCCTAATCAACGCAAGTTTTAAATCGCGTATATTTTTCCAATTCCATTTCTGGTAAAAGTCGTTTCTTTTCTGATAGATTCCTTTCCCACTATACCATTTTTCAACACATCTTCTTTGGATAATAAATCACGTTCAAAATTTTCCTTTTACCGTCCCTAAAGCAATTTATATCTTACCATTACTTTTGCGTAATCCACGCAAATCTCCACTAAAATCAATACTCACTGAAATATGAGTTTCCAAATCTTTCTTGCCTAAATCAACGCATAGCTCATTTATAAATACCAGTCACGAACACTTTTTCTTTACTTCATCTTTTGGACTACGTCTCCTAGCTTGTGTGGAGCTTCAGGTAATGGAAGTTATTTTCTTTCTTCTTCCTTTTATTTTCTTTTTCTTTTTCTTTGTTTTCTTTTACTTCACTCGGCTGCTCCACCTGAAGCTTTGAAATTCCATTTTCATTCTCCACCTTTTGCAAACTTTATGCCTAACAGTATCTTACTTTGTGAACTCGCGTGCATATAAAATAAAAAAATAAAAAAAGGGAATCAATTTGCATAAGCACGGTGAAAAATGTAGGTGGGTTATAGGCTGGATTTCGTAAATTTTCAACGTGAATACGTTGCATGTGAATAGGATATAGGCATGAGGCACCTAAGTTTAGCTTATTGTTTTTTTTATCTAGCACGTTATGATATTTGGTTTTAATTTAAGAAAGAAAAATATTAATAACGTGCATAATTCGCCAAGAATAATAGTTGCCTGTTCAAAATTTTAAACCAAAGTTTCATCACCTTTTGCATCGTCGGAAAAAATAAGTGTGCGTGCACCACTTTTTGATCATAGATTTTATAACAAAATTTCCCACTGTTCACTCTTTAGCATTCATATAATTCAAATAGAAATTTGGGCCGGTCTTTGAGAATGGGGTCAAGTCTTGGGTGGAGTGGTCGAGAAATTGTGGCAATCATCCTTTTATTTTAATCTCGTTCCAGTTGTTATTTAAAATTTTGATCGTTTTGAATTTCACGTAATTAGTTATTCGTTTATCTTGTTCAAGATCTGAATCGGATTGGCTCATCTTCCAATCATTGATCGTGCCTTCTTTACGCTGTTTTGTTGTGGTTACCGTAGTTTCGAATTAAAATCTTCAGCTTCGTAAAGGTGAGTATTCTCACCCGACAAACATACTTATATATTTGTAAATTTAATAACAACTATAATTGTAAAATAATTATATTTAATTTTATTTGTCTGTGATATAAACTTATGATGTTAAAACCCATTATTGATTTGACACATCATCAGTTATATTATCTACTGTTAAATGCATACGGTTATTTATTGTTAAATGCATGCTGTTATTTATTTATTTAATTATTTACTTTTACCACACTGCAAGTTCCCTGTAGAATAGAAATCGTCAAGGCTGAAATGATAGGCCTGTACGATATTTATTTATTCATTTAGTTTATTTTATTCTTGGGATTGCGGGTTCGAAATGATAGAACCCGGATTTATTTTGTAAATTACGGATTGAAATGATATATTATCCGTTGACCTAGGTTAGAAAATATTATACAGACCTGTGGTTATATTTATATATACATATTTTCTGGAAATATTAGATATTTTTTTAATTTTTTTTTAAAATGTTATAATACTTGTTAAAAGTGAATTAAAAAGATTATTACAGTTGGTATAGTGATATTTTCCAAGTTAAATATGTAAATAAATAAATGTTAAAAATATAAAGTATAAGTTTATCTTGTAAATTTTGATGTAAAAATAAACGAAATTTAAGTTAAGGAAAAGATATGAAAATATGGTATAACTTGAACATAAAGCGAACTAATAAACGTTAAGTTTTTATGAATTAATAGGTAACTTGGGAAATATGGAAGTTAAAATATAACTGGATTTAGAGGTTGGTTTAAAATAAAGGTAAGTTCAGAAATAAATTGGAAATTTAGCTTATTTTGAAACGGTAACTAAACTTAATTGTTAAGAAAATTCATAGAAAATTTTACACTTGATAAGAAAGTATAAGAGGTTAGATATATATTTGTAAATTTTACTTTATAAAAATATAATATATTGAGTAATTTAAATGGCTATTTCAAGGTGGAAATTTTGGATTTTTTTTAAGTAAAATTGTTTGAATAAAGGTTTAAATTCTGCTGAAATTATATTGAAGTCTAAATTTTAATTTACTTAAATTATTGAAAGGATATTTCCGCATATAGCAAAGAGCTGAATGATGATGCAGATAAACTAAGGCTAAATCTTCTCACCTTTAAACAGTTTAAAATAAAGTATTTCGATTGAAATATAAACTATTTTTAAAGGTTTATAACCACGGGTAATAATAACATTGGTTGTTAAGGAGACCGGGATCGGATATGGGCATACTCTCTGTCGATACCGAAAACCACTTTGACAACCGTGTACACGATAGAGATTCCAGAGTGAAGTAGGATGGTGGTGACGTTCCTTTGAGGTAAATACGTGGACCCGACTCCCATGAGTTGGCATAAGGTGGCTAAAACAGGAGCGATCGACGGATTAATGAGGTAGCACCTTTGATCGAACGCACTTCTTCGTATGCCATTCTATTACTTTTGTGATTGTTTGGTGCGCACCTTTTATTTGGGAGAGTTGTTCGAGGTGGGCGGTAGCTGTGCGCTACCATCGGTCCAGAAGCGTAATTAGTATATCTACCCTGGCATTGCCTAGTTGTGCCGTGTCACCTACCGTAGCGAGCTTTGTACGAGTTTGTTTTCTCCCGTAGCCCGTGGAGTATTTAGGGTAGTCTCTTGATCTGGAGATGCGCTGATACTGGATGGACTACTGGGACTATTATGTGGTAAGGGTTATATGGGTAACCCCTTAACGCTATTTAAAAGTAAGTTTATTTTACTAATAGACACTATTATAATACCGAAATATTACTACATAGTAAATAGTTTAACGAATCCTTAGAGGATGGGCGGTCCCAAGCATCCTTTAAGTTACTTGTACTTCATTACAGTTCACTTGAATTAGCTTACACTGTATAAGTATGTATGTCCTGACTCGAGTGTTATGTTTTATTTTACGCTCGAGTCAGCCTGAGTTTCAGTTCAGACTTCACCTCCAGAGCTAGGACTTTAGCAGATCATCTCTTTTCAAGCTTCCGTCAAGTTTTTGTTCAGTCCTTATTTTAGCCTTTGTAATCAAGACAATTTATGATTGAGAGTTTCTGTGGAGATTTCAAAGTATATTTAGTTTCAAAACTTTGTACTTTATACTTATTTTGAGACTATTGATAGTGGCTTCATGAACCACTAAGTTAATTTTAAATTCCGCTGCGAGTATTCCGATTTGTTTGTTTGTGATTCTGTGATTTGATTTCATTTGCTCCTACTTTATTTACAATCTATTATTCAAGCTCGACATGTTTTAACTTATTGTCGAATTTGAATAGTGCAAAATAGTGGGTCGTTACAAATTGTAACATTTGCTTGATAATAGGGAATTCATAAGTGTAATTAAAGTCATGGTAACACTTGTTATAAGTTACATGTTTATTTGGTTTAATAATTAAAATGGGAATCAATTAGAATTAAATGAACCTCAATGTATATTAATGAGAATTTATGCAATAACTAAAGGTGTGAATGTAATAAATACAAACCAATGTTAATTGTAACTATGAGATGAAAATTTAGTGTATAACAGGATTTAAAAACCAAATAATTGAATTTCTTGGGAATTTAAGTTTTAATTACTGGATAAATGAAATTGAAATTAAATACTATAAATTGGGAATTATTCAATGATACATTGATGTAGAAATTTGTTTAAAGGATTCTAAATTACCAAGTAAGCCAAACCGATAAAATTTGTAAATAATTAAGGTTGAATTGTAAAATTGATTTAATTAAGTTATTATTAATTTATTTAATTAACTATAAAATAGCCATTTTGGCCACTGACTCGGATTTTGACGAAACCAGTTTCATCGGATCCATAACGGTGAATTACTGTAGGATTTCAAGTTTCATAACGATCGGGCTTGTTGTTTGATCCTATGGGCTTGAAACGCCTTGAAATCGATTAATTGAAATCAATTTGAAATAACTTGATTTGAGCATGACTTATTCATACGATGGTATTTGGACTCGAAACTTGTTCCATCGCGTTTATAGTATTTTAAAACTATTTTGATATATGGGTTGACCAAATTTCGTTTCGGAGTCAAAACGGGCTTTTCGGGCCAATTTATCGTTGAACGCGTATATTCAATCTGGTCCAAATATTCTATTTCAGCTTTGACTATAAATACCCTATCATAAACCCTAATTGTTCCTCGTTGTCATTTGTATGTACGCACAATTCCTTCTTACCTCCACATTTCAATGGCAGACAATTCCAAATCCAATTGCAATTCAAAAATCAAATTGAAAATTCAATCTCCTCAAACCATAGCAAATTATGTATGGATTTGAAGCTCTCAATGAGCACAACCTATATCTACAATTCGTTTTTTAATTCGATGCATCATTTGTCCAAAAATTCAAGTTGAACCTCATCCGTCCATAGGCTAGGGTTTCGATCCAACGACGGATTTGCGATGGTTTGACGGTAGGGGGTGGCAATTGAAGGGTGATGATGAGCAGCACCCATCGGTGTGGTTCGCTCGTGCTAAGGCGGTCAGAATCAGCTCGAGTTTGGGCGTTTATTACCGGCGGCGGTGGTCGTGTTCCGATGACCGGAATTCTCGAGTCGGAGCCTAGGCGTGCGGCTGTAGGCGAGGGAGGCTCTGGCGTGGATGGATTTGGTGGTCGTGTCACGTAGGGGCGGCGAAGATTGGAAAAAGGGTTCGATAGTGGCGGCGCTGTTCGATCACGTATTAGAGAATGGCTAGGGTTTGCTCGTTCACACGGTGATGACGTGGCTCTTCGGTGAGGGTTTTGTTTTTTTTCTTTTATTTATTTAATTTTAAGTTAATAATGTTTAAATCTTAATAACTTATGCATACGAGGTCCGTTTCACGCGCGGTTTTCTCCGCTAGGTTCGTATTGGAATTCTGGACACTTTAGCACTTCTTTGGTTGAATTATGAGATTGTTCAATTTTTTGGGTTTAAATTGGATTTAAATTCAATTTAAATTCAATAGGTGAGTGTTTTAACCCACTCACAACTTTTAAAATTTCTTATGTCCGTTAAATTAACTTTTGATGTGATTATAAATTTATTTATGACTGTTTGGCATATTTTTAATCGTCATCTCATTTTAATTGGATTTATTGAATTAAAATGATATTTAATCTATTATTGCATATAAACTGCCAGTTAAATTGTTATTTAATTTATTATTGAATATAAACTGCCAGTAAATACTTGTTATTTATTATCTTTTATATATTGATGTTATTGTTTGAATTGGATGATGATTGTGATAAATGGTTGATGATTGATATTGGATGAATGGATGTTGTACTTTATATTGTTATAAACTGCAAGTTGTTGTACATTTTTATTTATTTGGGGATTGCGGTTTGAAATGATATATAACCGTATTTATGTTTTAAATTACGGATTGAAATGATAAATATCCGTATCACTTGACCATAGGATAGAAAATTATATACAGACACCGTGGTCTATATATATAAAAATAATTTGAAAATTATTTCTATGGTTTTAGAAAGAAAATACGGTTTAATAAATATTAATTTTTGATATTATATAAATATTATTTTATATATATATATATAGTTAAATTCTTGAATTTAAGCTATGTATAACTTTGTTTAATAAAAATAAGTTTAATAATAGAGTTTGATTGTTTTATATTATATGGTTAAGTACCTGTTTAAGATATTGTATATATAGAGTTCTAATGACTTAAATAAAAACTAAGTTGGAAGATAAATATGAAATTGATTTGGATGGAATTATTTAAGAATTATACTCGAATAAGTTTGATTTGAAATTTAAATAAAACTGAGATTTCAAAGGGTATGATTCTTATAACTTGATTTGGTTTAGAGTGATTTAAATGAATATAAAGTTGATTTAAATGAATATATCAAGTTAAATAAATTGAAAGAATATCCAGTTATGTGAAATTAAAAGCTTTCTTAAATGATATTGGATTTATTACATAAACATTTCAAATCTAAATAATAGTAATTGAATTTGATGTATATGGGATTATCAAAGAATTAGTTTTGAAATGGTGGAACATTTAAAGCTTTGAAATATATGGAAATTGAAATGGTTTATTTGGGGATTCAAATCTGTATTTGGAATTGATTTTTGAAATTAAAGAAGCTAATTTATTATATAAAGTAATTTAATATTAAACCATTTAAGTATTGGAAGTTATGTTTCAAAGTTATGGGTTTTAAGGTATTATGATTTGAAAATGCTATGATTTTGGGAAAAAGATATATTTGAAATAAAAATGATATCATATTGATTTGGTTTTTAAAGCGGAAATGATATCATATTTGTATGGTTTTGAAAGGGATATTACATTCTGGTATTGAAGTATAAATAATTTTGAAATGACCGCGGTGCTATAATAACGTTTGGTTGTTAAAGAGACCAGGATAGAAAGTTGTCATACTCTGTGCTAACTCCGAAAACCACTTTAACAACCGTGCACATGGTGGAGATTCCAGAATGAAGTAGGATGGTGGAGGAATTTCCTTTGAGGTAAATACATGGACCCGCCTCCCGTGAGCTGGCATAAGGTGGCTAAAATATGAGCGATTGATTGGCTAAGAAGGTAGCACATTTTATCGGACACATCCCTTCGATATTATACTCTAATTTTGGATTGATTCGGTGGCCACCTTTGATTTTTTATTTGGAGGCGTGGCTCGAGGTAGGCGGTAGCTGCGCGCTACGCGTTACCACCGGCCCGGAAGCGTAATTGGTATATACTACCCTGGCATTGCCTAATTGTGCTGTTCCACCTACCCTAGCGCGCCTTGTGCCATTTTGGATTTCTCCCATAGCCCGTGGAGTATTTAGGGTAGTCTCCCGATCTGGAGATGCGCTGATACTGGATGGACTACTGGGACTATTACGTGTTAAGGGCTATATTGGTAACCCCTTAATGCTATTAAAAAGTAAGTTTATTTTACTATAGACATTATTATAATAGTGAAATATTACTATATAGTAAATAGTTTAACGGATTCTTAGGAGATGTGGACTCGAGCATCACCTAAATTACTGCACTCACGTTAGACACTGGATAGGAGATGTCAAGTGCCGTAAACATCTCTGATGCCGTTCCACTCATATTTTTACCGTTGATTTAACTTATATAAGATCTTTTAGTTCTGACACGAGTGTTTTGCCTTTTCAATTCGCTAGGGTCAATCTGAGCATTTCAGGATTCGAAGACTTTATCTTTGGAGGACGAAGACGAAGATTTGTATTACTATTATTTATTATATTCCACCACATCAAATTGTTCTGCTGCATTGCTATTGATTATTCTCTGGTATGTGTAACATTGATATGTATTGTATAAGTATAATCAAATGTTTTGTAAAACAACTTCATGAACTGTATATTTGATTATTATATTTTATCGTTCCGCTGCAAGATTCTGTTTTGTTCTTTTCTTTCTCTGCTTTTTGTTATTTACCCCATAACAATCCGCCCTTCTGTATGGTTTAAGTCTGACGTGTGTGGCTTATCTTCGATTTAAAGCATACAAAAAGCGGGATGTTACAATATTTATATTGACAGCCACAGATCCTCTTGTATAAAAAAATCTGTTGTAAATACGTTATATTTTATTCCACTGCGTTTGTGAGATTCTGTGTCAGTGTTACATTTTCTTATACATTTTTCTTCTTCATCCCTAACAGTCGGTATTTTCGGCACTTGAATATTCAACATGTCATATAGTGAACGTATTGATGTTGATTCTCGAGGGTTGAAAATCTCGGTCTATTACATTTGGTATCAGAGCCGAAGGTTAAGCGAGAACCTTGGCTTTGGTGGGGATTACTCATTAGAGATAGGGTCAGTAGCACCCTAGAATGAGTTGAGTGTACTAATAGATATGAGTGCATATTTGTTAGTGAATATAAAATGTTTTATATTATGTTGATTTATTGGTCGAGTGGCATATAAATTCTAGTCGAATAGTGGGACGCCGCTAAAATCGATAAGAGTTTCTATACATTTAAACATGATAAACTGATACAGTATGATTTTAAAGCCGGTAAATGAAATAATGTAACAACCCTGTATTTTGTAATTATTTTAATTTTATATTTTAATTATTTTAATTTAAATTTTGATAAAAAAACTTATTTTACTTATTGAAATGATTAAATTTTATTATTTAAATATAAATCTTTATTTTTATATGAATTATAATTCCAAAACTTGTGTAAGTTGAATATTTCCAGAAAAAGTGAATTTTTGGTCAAATAGTCAAACTTTGACTTTTAACTTAAAATTTAAAAGTTTGAAATTTTAAATTTTATCTTTTATTATGAAAATAGATTTAATAACTTGAACACTTCCTTTTGTTTCGTGGAAAACGAAGTTAAACTGCAAAAGATATGTACATTTTAATTTTGAGTATAAATTGTTTATTTTGCAATTTTGTTATTTTAAATTGTATAAATTTATTTTTTTCTCTGTCATATTTTATTTTAATATGTTTTAATATGTTATATTATGTATATTTTGACTTTTAAATATTTTTAAAATGATAATAGAATTTTTCTAAAATTTACTATGAAGATTTCCTATTTTTAAAAGGCTGTTTTCCTTTTTCTGCTATTTTCTTCATCTAAACTATATTTAAATTCAAATTTATTTATTTACTTTTTTTATTTCCGTTTTATTTTGTGTTCTTATCTTTATTTATAAATACTTTTAAGTACATAAAAATTTTCCCAAGTTCATTGCACTTATTTTTCATATTTTCAAGACTAGTTGCAAATTTTGTTGTTTTATTTAATTAAACTATATATAATTAATAATTAATTAATTTATTTTTGTTTATTTACTAAATTTTCATATTTTATCTGATTTTATATATATATTTCAGTTATATAAGGTTTAAAAAGAAAATAATGGAAATTTGAAGAGTTTGTGTCTCTTTAGTTGCTCAAGGCTCTACGTTTTCCCGCCTCTTTGTTTTCCAACCTTTTCATTTCTAGCCTTAGCCGACCATATCTTTTTGCTATTGCCGTGACTCCCTCTCATATTCACGTGAAAAATGTTTCTCAACTCCTCCTAAAAACTCACGGCTTGATAAGAGAGAAAAAAAATTGCAAATGGCTTCCTTTATCTCTTCTCTTCTTCACAATTTCAATGATTTTGCTTCCTCCTTTGCAAAGCTTTGCTTGGCCCCACTCTCCACCATCATCACCAACCATCACCTCCTCCATCTCCAGCTGCAACATCAGCTTCTCCTCTGTCCATGTCAGGCCGTGGCATCCCAAAGATGAAAAAAACACAAAAACTCCTTGAAACTATGCTAGCCTAGCCACAAAACATCACCTACCTCTTCCTATACACTTTGGCCACCCCTAGAACCAGCACCACCAGCCACTACCTGACCTTTGGCTGCTGCTACACCATCTCTTGATCTGACCTAAAGCAAGGCCATGAGCCCTAGGCCAAAACCCCACCATCCAAACTTGTAGAACAATGAACAAAACATCCATTCACCAAATCCCTTCATGTTGCTTGCCTTATCACTTCACAACCACCACATATGGCCTTGGCCGCCTCCTATTTCTCCACCACCACCATGATACCACCTATGACCTTCCACCTCTCCACTGTCCAGACCTGTACTTGCCTTTGGCCGAGCCCCACTTGCTTTTGGTCGAGCCAAAAATGCACCCAAACCCTACCTATTGTTGCCTTGACTTAGTATGCTTCATGTTGTAACTCCTCCGTCTTCATCCACTTGTTGCCATGTGTTTTGATGCTAAACCCAAGTCATGTTGACACCTAGGCCCAGCCTAGTGTGATGATAACAAGCCCAATTGATCATGTGACAAGCCATGTTGTCGTGGTCAAGCACTTTCGTGTTAAAGCTGGGTAATGTTCTTTGTTGATTTAAAGTTTCCATTTCGTTTAAATTCATGTTTGTATTGTATGCATATGTTTATATGGTCTTGTTTATTTGTTGTATACAAGATCATTATCAAGACTTTCCATTTCATTCAATTCAAATCGGCTTTGTCGTGCTTTTGGAATCGCTCTTGTGTTTGTTGTTTTGGTCTCTAGCTTCGAAAAGGTGAGTCTTTCTCACTCTGACATTTATACTTATGAAATAGTGAATTGATGACAAGTGTTTAGTAATATAAAATATTTGTGCAAGTTAATGATGATCATATGATATGCTATGTCATGTTGTTACCATGTTAAAACTGTTAATTATAACCTGACATCTGATATATGACATTATATTGTGACATTGACATTGTTTATATTGTTCATGCATATATTCACACTGCAAGTTCCCTGTTAGAATAGAATCATTATGGGTTGAAACGATACATACCTGAACGGACTTTAGAATAGGAAAAAATCATTATGGGCTGAAATGATATGCCTGAGCGAATTTTATTGTATTTTATTTGGCTTGGGATTGCGGGTTTGAAATGATAAAACCCGGTTTTCTTTGTAAATTAGGGATTGAAATGATATATATCCGTATCACTTGACCTTGGTTAGAAAATTATATACAGACCCCGTGGTATATTTTTAAATGATTTTTTTTAAATATGTATTTTCAAAAGTATGAAATTTTGATTTAAAATATATATATTATGGTTTTAAGAAAGTTAAATATTAAATCTTGAAATTGTGAATTTAAGTGAATTCAAGTATGTAAATTTGGAGTAAATGTGACGTTTGACTTTAAATTTTATTTTAAGATGTAAATAAATAATGTAAATTAAATTTAAAGTTTTGAAATGATATTTGAAGTAAAATTTTAAGTTTATTAAATTTATAAATTAATAAACAGTGAATTTTGACTTAATAAATGAATGGAGTTTGCAAAATTGAATATTTGATCTTAAAATTTTATTGTGCTAAATCATATGTTAAAATGATTTTAAATGTGAAATTTTAAAGTCTAGAAATATGATTTTTAAGTTGTAATAATAAAAATTTGGAGTTTTATTATTATTTTTGAAAAGCTAAAATGAAACCTGGAATTTTATAGCATTTTCAAAATGCTTTAGTCTTTTGACAGCATTTTAATGCTATTGTTTTGAATCTAACAATGTTTGAAATAACTAAATATCTATTATGACATTTTATAAATGTCGATATTCTTGAAATAAACCATTTTGAAAAATATAAACTACGATAGCACTTTATAAATGCTGTCGTTGCTATAATTTAACAATGTTTTGAAATGTTATAGATTTTAACACTGTTTGGGCTATATTTTAAAGTGTTAAATAATTTAACTTTCGAAATGGATTATCTGGGAAATTTTAGAAGTTTTGAATATTTAAATTTGAATTTTTAAGGAATTTAAATTGAATTTGAATTTAAATAAAGTTTACTTGGTTATGTGTTAAACGGAATGAAATGTAATATAATAAATGAATTTTTGAATGGAATTTTGTAATGTATTTTTGGTAATGATGTTTGAAATAATAAATGAATGACATATTTGATTTTTAAATGATATTTAACTTTGAATATTTGGATTTGAATTCAAATAATGATTTGATTATGAAGTTTTGAAAGGATGTAATATTTTAATGATTTTGAAATGGTTTGGAAATGATTTGATCTTTATTTTAATAAAGAATGTGAATGTTGAATGATATTTGATTTTGCTTTATTTGATAAAGGAATATTTGAAGTTCATATTTGTATGAAAAGATATTTGGTTTAATTGTAATTTAAGTTTATTTTAATAATATTGGATTTATGAAATGAATATTTCAAAACCACATAATAATGAAATTAGATTTGAGATATGAACATATGGAATTATAAAGTTTAGTTTTGAAATGTGGGATATTAAAGTTTGGAAACATATTAAAATTGGATAGCTTATTTTGTAGATCAAATCTATATTTGAAATTTATAAGATTTGAAATGTTTTGTTAGAAAACTGAATTGAATTGAAATTGATGGTTTGATTTGAATTAAACTAGAAATTCAAAATTTTGAATTAAATTGGAAATAAATTTGTAAATGTAAAGAATTAAATGAATGTTTCATGATTTCAAATGTATGATTTCAGAATGTTATGATTTTCAAAGTGTAATTATTTCAAGTATTTTGGTTTCGAAAGAGTTATAACTTTGAAAGTATTATGATTTTTGGAAGTGAATATAGGTTTGAGATGGAAATGATAAAGTATAAACTATTTTTATTTGAATATAGTTTTGAAATAAAAATGATTTTGGTTTCGAAGTATAAACTATTTTGATTGAATAAATAGTTTTGAAATAAAAATGGTTTTGGTTTCGAGGCGTAAACTATTTTGAAAGGAATATAGTTTTGAAATGAAATGATTTGATCCTTTTGAAATATAAACTAATTTGAAATGACCACGGCGTTATAATAACGTTTGGTTGTTAAAGAGACCGGGATCGGAAGTTGTCATACTCTCTGCCAACTCCGAAAACCACTTTAACAACCGTGTACGCGGTGGAGATTGCAGAATGAAGTAGGATGGTGGCGACGTTCTTGAGGTATATTACGTGGACCCAACTCCCATGAGTTGGCATAAGGTGGCTAAAACAGGAGCGATCTCGGACAAAAGGAGGTAGCACCTCTGGTCGGACACATTCCTTCGATACTATACTCTTACTAGTGATTGATTAGATGGCCATCCTCTGATTTTTATTGGGAGTGTGTTCCGAGGTGGGCGTATGTGGCTGCTGCGTTACCACCAGCCCGTGTGCGTAATTGGTATATCTACCCTGGCATTGCCTTGTGTGCCGTGTCACCTACCATACCGAGCCTTTACTACGAGTTTGTTTTTCTCCCGTAGCCCGTGTGGTATCCTCTGACAGTCACCCAGAGTGGAGATGGCATGATATTGGATGGACTACTGGGACTATTATGTGTTAAGGGTGATATGGGTAGCCCAGAACGCTATTTAAAAGTATGTTTATTTTACTGTAGACATTATTATAGTAGCGCAATATTACTACATAGTAAATAGTTTAACGGATCCTTAAAGGATGGGCGATCCCAAGCATCCTTTAAGTTACTGATGCAATTTTGTTACTGTTCACTTGAGTTTATTTACAGTTCATAAGTATTTATGCCCTGACTCGAGTGTTTTGTATTTTACTTTACGCTCGAGTCAGATTGAGTGAGTTAGCATTCAAGGTTCACCTTCGGAGTTGGAGCTTTCCTTGAAGATCCAGCCATCTATTTTGCTTTTTGTATCCAGTGATTTCAGTGATGTATTCTGATTTGTACCCGATGTATCTTGTTACTTTTTGTTGTATCATGTTTAACTCTGATGTATCTTATTTTTATATAGTAGCTTCATGAACTACTATTTCTTTTAAATTCTGCTGCATTATTAAATACTCTGTGTCTGTGATCTGTGATTATGTATTTACTGTATATTCTGAGATTTGCCAAATTTTATTTACAACATGTGCGGATGCGAATGGTTGAAAATATCGGGTCATTACAAATAATTTTATCCAAATTATATTTTGATATGAAAGAAATAATTTTCTGAAATAATAATAGTATATTGGAATGGTTGGTTGATAATATTATAATCTAACAAGTTTATAAGAATTAAAATGGTTTTATATAATCATATAAAGATTGTATAAGTATGAAATACAAATAAATTTGAAATTGAAATGGATTCAAACCAAAATTTGTAAAGTTAAATCCTGGAGATTTTTGGAAAGGTTTTCCAAGGTATTTTGAAATAAATATTGGTGATATTATTTTTGGATTAGAAAATGGTTTAAATTGGATTGAAAAATGGATTTTGAAAGTGATGAAGCACTAAACTCACGTCAATCGCTGGAAAATAATTCTAATGATGATGGTTGCATCATCAGTGTTCATTTTCGAGTTTCTAAGTGGTAGATTACTATCATAGAAATTTAATATGGAGATTTGCTGAAAAACAAGGTTTGTTTTGAAAACCCCGAGGGGAAAATTGTTTTGATAAAATTAAGTTAATTAGGAAATTCCAAGAAAGTGGTTTGTTAAACCAAAAAGAGTTATATATATATAAAGTGATTTGAAATAAATACCGAGTGTTTAAAAAATTCTGGAATCCGATGGAAGATGATGTTTATAAGGAGGGAAGTGTGAAAAATTAAAGCTGGAATAAAATTTAAAGTGAGAAAGTTAAACTGAAATTTAGCTTAAGTTAAGTTGGATAAATTAAATTTCAAAAATTTAATTAACTGGATTTGAATTGAATTAATATAGTGTATTAATGAAATGGGAGTTAACTTAAGCGAAGTAACTGAAATATATAATAAAATTGAATGAACTAAAAATAAATTGATTTGGAGTGAAATTTAATTTAAGTATGAATAACTCGAATGTGGTTTTGAAATGTTGGGTAAAGGGAATAGAAATTTAAATAAAAAGGTGAATTGGATTTGAATCATATGGAATTGAATTAAATATGATAATGTGAATTATAAATTGCCTATATAACTATATGTTATAAAATTGGATTAGATTAGAAATAATATCAAATCGAACTAAATATAAATTTTGAGTGTGAAATAATTATATGACCATAAGATATAAATTTATAATGAAATTAAATTTGAGTGAAAATTGGAATTGTGAATAAATAAATTTGAATAGCTCGTAAAATTTGAAACTCATGGAGTAAAAATATACTTAGGTTATAACTAGATGTAAAATCTCAAGCAAAATAGAAATGGTTTGAAATGGTGATAATTTGAGATATAAACAAATTTAATATAAGTGCAAATAAATTTAATATGGCCGTGGGTGTCGTTTAAATGAATTCGAGCTTGAAATTAAAATTTGAAATGGATTGAGTGAATGAACGAATTAAATTATTTAGTAAATGGAATGGGATTTGATTGAATAGGAATCAGTCAAAAATGGAAATGGAATTTGGTTCAAGAGGAATGAACTTAAGTTACAAAGTTAAGATAATTTGAAATAAATGAATTAACTTAAGTTAATATTTTGGATGGAAGTTTGGCTCGAATAAATTTTGAAATGGTTATTTAATAAATAACGTGGAATGTTTCGAGCTTAATAAAATGGATTTGAATATAGTGAATTTGTATATAAATGGAATGCAACTGAATTGATCGTAAATAGATTTGAAATGGAATAAAATTTAGTATAAATTGATTTGTAATCAATTTAAAATAGCTGTAAGCTTAAATGGTTATTTTATTAAATGAATATCGTCGAATTAGCATAGAAAAATTGTCATTTGACGAAAACGAAAGTAAATAAATTCGTCGAATTAATAGAGGATGAATAAATTGATTTTGACATCAATTTGGAATGGATATGAAATTGTTGGTATAAATATGGATTGAATGCAAGTAATTGGGCTGTAAATCATTTTGAATTGAATGAAATGGTATATGAATCGACTGAAAGTAATTAAATTGGTGTTGGAACCTTACAATTTCTTATGATTATATGTTAGAATGCATTGTTTATGAAATACACATGTTTTAACCATTTAAATGAATGAAATGTTATTAAATTTCATGTTTTGGCACTTACTTTTTAAATAGAGTAAGTACAGGCACCAGAAGAACATTTGGCTAGATTTTGGTCGAGCAAAATTGCATATAAAATAAGTCGCTTGCTTAAAAATGCTAATTTAAGGTATGTTTTCGGATTAAATACCGCTAAATATATATATATATATATATATATATATATATATATATATATATATATATATATATATTCTTTTCTGATCGTGTGGGTCGTCGTATATATTTATATCTCTCTTTTCATATTGCAAAAGGCTCTTCGTACAAAGGAGACTGTCAAAAAATTTCGGAAATTTTGGGTTTTAGAAAAATTTTCAAAATTTTTGGAAATTTTTTGTTAACAAAAAAGCGAATCTTTGAATTGTAATAAAAATAAAGGATTCGAACTAGAAACGAAAACTAATTGCATGGTTGAAACTAAAGGATTAAAAACGTTAAATAAGCAAGTTAACTAAGTGGGTTTTTTGCAAAAGTATTGGGTTGGAGCGTTTTTCCTGCCTTAGCAATTTCGGGGACGAAGTTCTTCAAAGGGGAGGAATGTAACGATCCTGATTTTTCAATGGTTAATTTTGAATATATAAATGGTTTTAAATATTATATTTGAAATTATAATCAAGTTAGAAAGATTTTAAAACCAAAATTTCAAGCGATTTCGCAAATTTTCGAAATCGTCAATTTAATTGACGTGTTAAAATTGTGATCCAATGCACAATCTCGGCATTCATTGTAACTAGTTCCCTTGGATCCGTAATAGTGTATTTTTATCGGATTTTAAGTTTCGTAGTGTTTAGAGTTATCATTTGGCGGTACGGTTTAGAAATGCGCTAAAAGTAATATCGAAAATTCAAAATATTAATTGGGTTCAAAAATTTATCTTCTCTATGCGATTGAATTAGGACTTGAAACTTTTTCCACTACGTTCGAAATAAGGGTGTAATATTATGAAAACCAAGCGGCGCGGCTCAATAGGAGGTCGAGATTACATGGCATGTGATTCAAGATATTTTTAAAATAATAATAATAAAATTAAATCAATAAACAGTTGAGCCATCCTATCCATAAGTCGACCTACTCTTTCTTTTCATTTTAAGTCAAGATTTTGATTGCTCCTTTCCTTTTAAAAAAATGACATTCCCCTTTTCTCTTCAATGATTCACGAATCAAACCCAGATAAAAAAAATCGCGAAATCGAATTAACTCATGAGAATTTTTCCTAAAATCTCAGATTCAAATGCGCTTCTTGCTTATACCACTTTTATGGCTCAGGTGACAATTTAGGGGGGAGGGTGTCGAACTTCGTTTTGGAGAAGGTTGGTTGGATCGCGACGTTCACATGCACGAGGGCTGGACGAAGGCGCCTTGGTTTGGCATGGCCATGCGTGTAGGATGGAAGAAAATGCAACGTATGGAGGAGAACATGGCGAGGTCTGGGTGAGATGGCGAATACTGGTGGAATGCTCGATTCGAGATTGGGCATCACATTTGGGGTTCGGGGAAGGAAGGCATGTGGGCGACCATAAATTGATGAACTACGATCGCATATTGACAATTGCGACAGGGCAGAGAGGGTTCACAACTGTTCGATGTATTTTGGAAGAAGGGTACAGACGGAGCTTGATGGGTATTGCGGTGTAGGCGTCGACGTGGGGTGAACGTTGGTGGTGTTTCATGATGTCGCGTGGATGGGTGGACAAGATGTTGGCGGTGGAAGATCGGTGAAGGCGATGCTGTGCACGGCAGCGATGGATCTGAACTCCAGTATTGTGCGATCGAAGTAGCAGAGTCGAGATGCTCAACTTGTGAACTGCCTGGTTTTCTTTTCTCATGTGAGCATTATGGAAGTGGATAGTCTTCCCGTCTGCGTAATTTGCTGTTAACAATTTCAATTAATTTAAATAATTTTATTTAGTTAGAACGATGCTTACAAAATTGTATAACGTTATTATGAGGTACAAAAATCATGGAAACAAGACGAGTTCGTATTCGTAGCTGCGAAATAGACGCAATGGAGTCAAAATTGGAACGGATTTTGATTCAAAAAAGGCGAGAAAATTCTCACTCATTTGGATTACCGAATTTAATTTTAATAGTTAAAATAAATTATTGGATGCTTGGATGAATTTATAAAATTATTGTCTGTTGAATATTTAATATATATAGTAGTATATATATTAGTAGTTGGAGTGATATTCCCGCACACTATAGCGGATGAGACCCTATGCTCCCCGTATAAATAGCGGACGACCCTATATACTGCGATATCCACCTCGAAGTGGGATTGGCATTTTTTTATTGTATTAACATCTATGAATGCAGGAAAATAGGTTGGAGGGATCCAACTGGATTCCTCAAAATATTGGATTTAATTTCATATATTATAATATGTGATTTGCGTAGAATAATCTATTATAGATTATTGTAGTGATTGGAATTATTGGATACTATTGTAGCACTGGCCTGAATTTTGGTATTTTAAATACCATAAATATATTCTTAAAATTTAAGTAATAAAAGGGAATTTTTAATATAAAAATATTTATATTGGAATTAGCATATTTTAAAGAAATGTAGTTCGAAAAATATATTCGATTTTTGGTATTACTTAACTATTCGTGAATTGTCTGAATGGAGATTTTTAAAATGAATTATATAAAAGAATTTTAAATGATATTCTTGAAATATTAAAAGGAGTTGAAGTCGGTATTAAAAGTAGATTGGAATTTATAAATGGGACTTATAAAGCAATGGATTTATAAAATGGAATTTTATAAATAAGATTGTTTTTATAAACAAGTACAACTCAAAGGAGTAAAAAAATTTATAAATGATGTTTACAAATAAGGTAAGCGATATCAGTTGATATATTGGGAATATAAATTCATGGGTGAATTTATATTAGAATATGGAAATAGGGTTGAGGAAAATAGTGGATACTATTTTTGAAGAGTGGAAATGGTTAGGAGAATTGAAATGAAATCGATTGGTTGTGAATCGAGAGGAATTTATAAAATTAATTAGTTATTGGGATTTTTAAAATATTTTTTTTTAAGAAGTTAAGTTTGTTTTTTAAAAGGAATTTTCATTTTTTAAACTTGGTGATTTTAAACTAGTTGGTTTTGGCATATTAAAAGAAAAGTGGATTATCCAAATATTTAATATTAATTGAAATAAATTGTAAATTTTATAATTAACTTTATAAATCGGTTAGTTTGTTTTAAAATGAGTTGAAAATGAGTTATTAACGTTTTATTTAAAGTGTTTTAATATTTTAAATAATTGGTTAAAAATATTTTTAAAAAATAATTTATTATTCTTTAACAATACTTATTATATATATAGTTTTGAAATGATCATAATTTATTTATAAGTTCTCTTGAAAATATGTAAACGGAGTTGTTAACGAATATGATTTTATAAGAGAAATCTTATAGTGGAATTTTGGGAACTTAAAAGAAATTTCCGGAGTATTTAAATATGGAAACTTTGAAAATGAATTAAAGCTCGTAAAAAGGAAGTTAGAATGAGTAGTTGAGATTTTAGATGAGTATAAATCGACTTTTGGAAATTTCAAAGGAAATGGATTAGTGAATTCTGAAAATTTGAAGAATCCATTATAAATGAATTGAAGGATCTTCAAGTCAATTATGAATAATTTGGAGAGATAGGAAACTAATAGGATTATTTTCCCAAGTACTGAAATAGAAGATTTTGGAAATATTTTAATAACAAGATGAGTTATGTAGGAATACTTTTCTAAGTCAGGAAATTTTAAATTGAACTTAGAAATATTTCTAAGTGTTGGATGATTTGAAAATATCTTGTTATGGATAAGTATTGAGTTGTTTCCGAATATTTAAATATTGGGAGAAATCGAGATATATATCTATGTAAAAATAATTTGAAATAAATCTTTTGAGAAGATTACTAAATAAGGCCAAATGACTGCTAATGGATGTTATATTGATAGTTAAATAACCGACTATCAAATATTGGCCAATTTCGTTGATCATTTCAAAGAGACCGGAATTAGATTTAATTATCTAAAAACCACTTCGATCCAGTTTGAAGGTTACGAATAGAAATCGTGGAGACAGTGAAGACGGTGACACGGTTTTTCCAGACCCAGGACAAATTGTATGGACGAATGCTATCAGAACATTATCGTTGGAGTATGATGAGCATTCTAAGTGGAATTTTTTCTTGAAAGGTAATGTTTAGCCTCAAGCCTTATCAATTAGGAATGACTAAAATAGGGGAGATGCAGCAAGCTTAGTGGGTCGCACCTAATTAGGGTATGTTATCACTTTTTTAGATATCCATCGAAATATACATAAATTAAGGAAATGGTTATGCACGAAAAAGGAAGCACTCGATTTTTAATGGTGGAAAAGCCCATTGTGATAACATATACGGTCTATCCAGGTGAGGGGTAAGACGATTTTGTGTAGCAGGGGATTCCGCGCGAGGTCCTTGGTACATTTTTCTAGAGGTGTACTGTGATGAACGGTACCCCAATAGCCTAGTCAATGTATGGGATCCATTCTCCAATACGAGCTTTTACAGTTTTGTTTATAGAGTCTAGTATGATGGAATTTAGTTGATGCAACATTTTGGTCTATTTGAATAAGTATTTGTACTTAGACACTATTATAATATTAGATGATTTTGATATAAAATGTTTTGGTTATTATAAGGTAAAAGCCCATCATGTTTATGTGCGACGCGGTCTTATGAGATACCTTTGTTTTTTTCAAAGCATTTTGATAACTCTAATAATTCAAATTGAGTGTGTTTTCTCACGCTGATTTTTCCAGATTAACTCGGGTGTTATTTTATTATAATACTTGGGTCAGACCGGGTATTACAGATTCAGTTTAGAATGCTATAGAGCTCATGAGATGAGCTGGATGACAGAGACGTATCTCCATACTTGGTTATATTTCCGCTGTGTGATGACAAGTTATTATAACTGTCCAATTTGATGTATTTAATTATTGTACTTTGATGGTTGTTTATATATATATTGATGGTTATAGATTATCTTGTATAAAAATCTGTTATAAACATATTATATTTTTTCCACTGCGTTTATGAGATTCTGTGTCCGTTGCTCTATTTTATTCTACTTTTTCTTCTTCACCCCTAACAATCGGCATTTCTGGCACTTGAATATTCGATATGTTTTATAATGAACGTATTGATGTCGATTTTCGAGGGTTGGAAATCCTGGTCTATTACAAATTGTTTCCTATTGAAATGCACTTGCTCCTGAAACATAACGATACCAATGATGGACGTTGATTTTTGCCGATCCCTCCTATCTGTTGAATCTATTCCATACTTAGAACATTCTACCTTGCATATCTATCCATTCCATTTAATCTCGACTTCATTTGATTATCTGTATTTGATTTGTGGGCCCTATAATCATCACTCTGGGCTATTGGCCTTGATAATCATGAAGTTTGTTGGGTTAAATCCACCTATGCACTGCCTTGGGAAAAGGTGGGTTAACAAAGGTTAAACTACAACCATGATGTTTGATCCAACTAATAGGGCTGCGACCAAAAAGCATGATGTTGCAACGATATGATGTGCTGCATTTATAAATCAAGCTATAATGATAATTGATCGGCGCCTATAATCTTGTATCAGAAAGCCATCATGATGCGTCACTCCGAACCAATAAATGACCAAATATGGTCAAGATCCTAGTTGATGTATCAAAAAGCCAACTCAATGTATTAGAAAGCCACTCGATTCAACTAACCAAGGCTAAGCATGGTCAAGATTCCAAATGACTCCAATTTGAATTACATCTAATTAATTAATTGCTATCTCCTAAATCGATTAAACCATCGTATAACTTTTATACATCGTTTTATATGATTTTAAACTTGAAACAAATAATTAAAATAGCCACATATTATTACAACATCCGTATTAATTTATAACAATTATAAACTTATTTTATCCTTAGTCGACTTCGAAAATAACTGACAATGCGGTTGATTTGAATTATTTGGTGTGAACTTAATCCATAATCAATATTTAAACAATTTAGATGTAGAAGTCTATACGAACTTTACTGAAGTACATTATAGGGTCAAGTTCAATGCTTATAGATAATTTAGGCAAAATCATAGTTTTGACATAATATAAGATCACCTAGTAACGACGGTTTTATACACACTTTTTTTTAGTCACCATTTCATTTAGACATCTAAAGTTTGGTCTACGTTCACAACTGTGACGTCCCACCTCTATGCTCACAACAACAAAGGTTTTTATAAGGAATAACGTCTGCTATCGTGAAGAACAAGGCTTGTTAGAAGTGACCATCCGTAAGTTATGCCTTAGATGATTATTGATTACATCGATAGGAGTTGTGTAATTACTCCCAATGATATAATTTCAATCCAAATCTGAAAAGAAACCACGGTGGCTTAAGAAAAAATTCAGAACAACTCATAATAACGACAACACAGAAAGTATAATCACATCAGAACAGAAATATCAGATATATAGCGGAAGATAAGTCTGGATACATTTTACAACACTCGATAGTTCATATGAACCGAATATACATATACAAATACATCAACATACATGAGACGATAGTCAATACACCAAAAGTACACCTCGAAGTCTAGACAAAAGATGATGTGAAATCCCAAAAGCTGAAGCAGCAACTGAATCAGGGATAACGATTATCCTGAAATAACTCGGTCTGACCCGAGTATTATTTAAAAGTAAATAATAAACGGATCAGTCTACTTTAATATTAGAAGTGAATGCATCATAAACATCATCAAAGAAAAATAATCATAGTCTCGAATGAGACTATTCAACATAAATAATCAACATAGTTTAAATGAAGAAATCTCATTAGACTCCATCAAAATCAACTTTCAAATTCATAATTGAATTCAAAACAACAATACACAAAAATCTAGAAATCAAAAATAGATAACTAGAAAAATCATCATCAAAGTGGATCGATCCTAGCATATGGCGAGTCTAAGATACGCCGCACGTGCATCTCATATGGCCGAAGCCTACCAAGTACTGTCATCATAATTTTTGGTGCCCAACAAATGACCCAAAGGTCAAACAAATGACCCGATGGTCTAGTACTGGTAATTGACCCGAAGGTCCAACATATGACACGAAGGTCCAGCATAGTGGCTCGAAAGCCCATCAAAATCATCAAAATCATCAAACAACAACAAATATTTCAATTAACGAGTCCGAAATTAACCGAATTAGTAAAATCGTGGTTCCATATTCCGCACTTTTGCTAAATCATTTAAATCTCTTCATCGTATCCTTGAAAGTGCAAAATTGTGTACTTTAAATAAATAAAATTTACGTTCTCAAACGGACAAGTCCGGAATTAATTGGATCAGTAAAAGTAAGGGTTCGTAGTCCTTAATTTTGCTGAAGTGTTTAAATCGCTTCCTCATTCTTTTGAAAGCGTAAACTCTGAAATTTTTGTAAACAATTTTATTTTAAAACAATTTTAAAAACACGTGATTAAAACAGCACATCTATAGCAATTTCGACAAAGAAATTGCGCTTCACAAAACACTGTAAAACGGATATCAAATCAGTGTTGCGGGATAACCGCTTGAAAATTCACTTTAAAATTGAAGGTTACTGAAGTGAAATCAACAGTAATTTTATACATCAAAAATCTCATCAAAACAACATGCTTCAAAAATTTAACACCGAAATAAAAATCCGTAAAAAAAATAACAGCAACAAAATACGTTTTAAAACCAAACACCGGTTCAACGTAAATTAATAAACAGATTGCCAGACTATATATATTCATCAAAATTTGGCACTGCCTGGCACTAACTTTTTGCACGCATATATAAAACAAAAACCTTGCAAGATAAGAAAGATCTGGATCTTGTTTCTGAGCATCGACAATTCGATCCAAACAAAAAGGATGAGCTTCCATGCTAAATAAAAGCACTGGAGAATCAGAAACTGAAGGACAGTCTCTAATATCACAATGAGATAAAGCTTCCAATATATTCCACTCTGCTAGCATCATGGAAACAACAACTTGCTGCTTGTGACTAAGCGCCTCAGCAACTTGATTACCCTTACCAGGGGTATACTGAATATCGAAATCATATGAAGTAAGAAATTCGAGCCAACGTTGTTGCCTCATATTATGTTCATTTTGAGTGATAGATACTTCAGAGATTTATGATCAGTGAAGAGAACAAAATGCTCACCCAATAAATATTATCGCCAAATCTTTAGAGCAAAGACTATAGAGGCTAACTCCAAATCATGGGTAGCATAACAAATCTCGTTAGGCTTTAGTTGTCTAGAAGCATAGGCAACTACTCTATCCTTTAGCATGAGAACAGCACCGAATCCATAACCACTGGCATCGGTATAAACAACAAGATCATGATTCCTTTCGGGAACCACTAATATAGGAGCATGAGTAAGGAGATCTTTTAACTTCATGAAAGAAGTCTCACACCTATCAGACCAAATAAAAGGAACAACTTTTCTCGTGAGAGTGGTAAGCAGTAAAGCAATACGAGAAAAGTCCTTAATGAACCAGTGATAATAACCCACCAATCCAAGGAAACTACGGATCTCAGTAACAGTCTCGGGCCTCTTCCAATTCTGAATAGATTCGATCTTGGAAGGATCGACAGAGATACCATCGGAAGAAACAATATGACCGAGAAACTTCACCTTATTCTTCCAGAAGTGACACTTGGAGAATTTGGCATAAAGTTGATGCTGACGAAGAGTGCCCAAAACAATCTCCAAGTGCTGAATATGATCGACTTCATATTTGGAATAAATAAGAATGTCATCAAAGAAAACCAAGATGAACTTATTGAGATATTCCCGGTACATCCGATTCATAATATCTATAAAATACGCTAGAGCATTCGTCAAACCGAACGGCATAACAAGCCACTCGTAAGAACCATAATGAGTGCGGAATGCTGTAAGAGGAATGCTATCTTTCGCAACTCGTAACTGATGAAAACCAGTAGCAAGATCGAGTTGGGAGAAGAGCTTAGCGCCACTTAATTGATCGAACATGTCGTCGATCCTAGGTAATGGATACCTATTTTTTTGATAGTAATCCCGTTAAGCTTGCGATAATCAATGCAAAGCCTAAGAGTACCATCTAGCTTCTTAACAAAGACAACAGCGGCGCCCCAAGGAGAAGAGCTAGAACGAATAAATTGCTTGGCTTCCAATTCAGATAATTGTTCCTTGAGTTCCTCATTTTCCTTAGCAGACATCCTCGTGGGAGGACGACTGACAGGACGACTGATAGGAACTCAATTTCTCTTTTCGGCGGCAAACTCGAAATAGGCTCGAAGACATCAGAAAAATCACAAACAACTGGAATATTAGCTATGGCATCCTCCGATTCGAATGAAGAAATGAGAGCATTCGAAGTATGATCCATGCCTCGAAATACAATAGATAACTGCTCAATAGCATCGAGATGCTTGACATATGAAGTTCTTTCGGGACATAGGATTTGAACTTCATAACGAACGAGCCAATCCATACCCAAAATCATATCAAAACAAAGATGATCCATAACATGCAAATTTGCATGAAAGGAAAAGCCACATAGAATAATCTCAACATCAACACATAACAAACCAAGAGTAGAGGATCCACCAATAGGATTCACAATCCTCAAAGGGTCGCAATGATTAACAACATCCAAAGGAATAACATCAACAAGCTCCTTTGACACGAATGAATGCGATGCACCCGTATCGAAAAGAACTCTAACAGAACGGCCATGAAATAAAATAAAACCTTCCAAAACAGAAGGAGTAATACCTTTGGGCTTAGAAGAATCACCAAAAGCTTTAGCAACATTGAGCTTTCCAGATTTGAAACGCTTAGGAGCAATAGGTCAAATCAGAAACCCAATGACCTTCTTTCTTGCAATAGCGGCAAATATGAGGCTTAGGACAACTACATAGAAAATGATCCAAAGAACCACAATTATAGCACGCCCTCTGAATAGAAGGTGCACTACTAGGCTGAGAACTAGAGGTAGCTTGCTTCTTCTTCTTGTTGGAAGAATTAGGCTTATGAAATGGAAACCTCTTCTTGTTGGGGTTCTTGGAAACCTCAACCTCATCACAACTATCACGTTCCTTTTCAACAGCTTCAAGGCAAAGAGCCGAATCAACAAGTTCCTCAAAAGGAAGCTTAAGTTGAAGCAAAAGAACTTTTTTTAAATATTTCTTCAAACCATTAACAAAACTAAGATTCTTCTTACACGGAGTGTTAACGAACTCAACTCCGCATTTGGATAAGACCTCGAAAGATGCAACTTAATCAGAAATAGAGGACTTTCCTTATTTCAACTCAAGGAAACTACGAGCAAGATTAGCCTTTTCTGATTCAGGGACGAACTTAAGTTCGAAACGCCCCTTAAACTGAATCCACAAGAGAGAGGACTCATCAACTTCCGCAATAAAAAGCTCATACCAATCAAGCGCACGCTCTTGCAACATGCTAGATGCCACGAGAACACGATGATGATAAAAAAGATCCATCCAAGAAAATATGCGCTAACAAGTGCGCAACCAAGTCTGAACCTCCAATACACTTTTTGATCCCTTAAAAGGCTTTCCTCCAAGGTGGGAATAGTCACTACACATGCGAGCGAAGGCAGACTTGTGAGAGGGAGCTGCGGGAGTAGCAACAGAAGGCTGAGTACCCCAAAATAGCTCCATAAAATGATCAGCTGACATATAGACTCCGTCCGGATGAGAACCATTAGACGGGCCTGCAGAAAAATGCTTCCCTCTACCTCTTCCAGCCATAGGCTGAGAGAACAAGAGATGATAAGGATTAGTTAAAACAGCATACAATTGCTGAGAAATTTAACAAATGGAATACTATGGAATATGAGATTTATTCCTAGACATACTCCACATGTTAAAGTGGAAGGAATAGATTAGAAAGGCATGAATAAAACCCTCAAATAGTTATAATGCATGTTCCATTTTGCTTCTGTTATGTGTTTCAATATAATTTGTTCTGAATCTCAGCTCCGGTACCAAGTTGTGATGCCCCACCCATATGCTCACAATAACAAACGTTATTATAAGGAATAATGTCTGCTATCGCGAAGAATAAGGCTTGTTAGAAGCGACCATCCGTAAGTTATGCCTTAGACGAGTATTGATTAGATCGATAGGAATTGTGTAATTACTCCCAACGATATAATTTCAATCCAAATCTAAAATGAAACTACGGTGGCTTAAGAAAAAATTCAGAACAACTCATAATAATGACAACACAGATAGTATAATCACATCAGAATAGAAATATCAGATATATAGCGGATAAGCCTGGATACATGCTACAACACCCGATAGTTCATATGAACCGAATATACATATACAAAGACGTCAACATACATGAGACGATAGTCAATACACCAAAAGTACACTTCGAAGTCTAGACAAAAGATGATGTGAAATCCCAAAAGCTAAAGCAGCAACTGAATCAGAGATAGCGATTATCCTGAAATAACTCGGTCTGATCCGAGTATTATTTAAAAGAAAATAATAAATGGATCAGTCTAATTTAATCTTAGAAGTGAATGCATCATAAATAATATCAAAGAAAAATAATCATAGTCTCAAATGAGACTATTCAACATAAATAATCAACAGAGTTTAAATAAAGAAATCTCATTAAACTCCATCAAAATCAACTTTCAAATTCATAGTTAAATTCAAAACAGCAATACACAAAAATCTAGAAATCAAAAGTAGATAACTAGAAAAATCATCATAAAAGTGATCGATCCCAACATATGGCGAGTCTAAGCTACGTCGCACGTGCATCTCATATGGCCGAAGCCTACCAAGTACTGTCATCATAATTTTTGGCGCCCAACAAATGACCCGAAGGTCCAATAAATGACCCAAAGGTCCAACAAATGACCCGAAGGTCTAGTACTGGTAATTGACCCGAAGGTCCAATATATGACCCGAAGGTCTAACATAGTGGCTCGAAAGCCCAACAAAATCATCAAAATCATCAAACAACGGCAAATATTTCAATTAACGAGTCCGGAATTAACCGAATTAGTAAAAGCGTGGTTCCATATTCCGCACTTTTGCTAAATCGTTTAAACCTCTTCATCATTTCCTTGAAAGTGCAAAATTGTGTATTTCAAATAAATAAAATTTACGTTCTCAAATGGACAAGTTCAAAATTAACCAGATCAGTAAAAGTAAGGGTTCATAGTCCTTAATTTTGCTGAAGTGTGTAAATCGCTTCCTCATTCTTTTGAAAGCGTAAACTCTAAAAATTTTGGAAACAATTATTTTATTTTACAACGATTTTAGAAACACATGATTAAAACAGCAGCATCTATAGCAATTTCGAAAAAGAAATTGCACTTCACAAAACACCGCAAAACGAATATCAAATTAGCGTTGCGGGATAACTGCTTGAAAATTCACTTTAAAATTGACGGTTACTGAAGTCAAATTAACAGTAATTTTATACGTCAAAAATCTCATCAAAATAACATGCTTCAAAAATTTAACACCGGAATAAAAATCCGTACAAAAATAATGGCAACAAAATACGTTTTAAAACCAAACACCGGTTCAACGTAAATTAATAAACAGATTGCCAGACTATATATATTCATCAAAATTTGGCACTGCCTAGCACTAACTTTTTGCATGCATATATGAAACAAAAACCTGGTAAGCTATACTTGTACACACGTCCAAAATGATTTGGCTAACGCAAGCGTGTAACACAAACTTTACATGCACACTTCGAAAAGATTAAATAAATAAAAAGACTTGGCTTACTACTTTAAAATGCACTTACACACATAAGACCAAGTTTTGAAATGACCTGGACACTTCATGCACGCATGACAGATAATAAGCAAGACATATGGACACTTACACTTAAAGCATTCGAGGAAAACATTAAGTGAGTTGTATACTTGGGCAGTATACTATAACTCAGGCCATATTGCACGCGTATTATGAAGTTAAAAAAATAAAACAACCTGGACTACTAATGTGTTAACACAAATAAAATTTTCACGCATATATTATGCAGAAGCACGAATTAAAACAACACCTAATAATGGGGCCTGAGCCATATACTATTAGACGCCTTAAATGAAACGAAAATACCTTGAAAAGTTTTGTATGATATAACTTGTTCACACGTAAATTCTATTGTACTCAAGTGCTAAAATACACGACCTAGACATTATATGTTCGTACAAACAAATTGTATAACCGCATGAAGTAAATAAAAGGGCTGGGCACAGTTTCCTTGATGCATGCATATTTAAAGTGGGTGATACATGTTTGGACTATATTTTCGTGAATTACTTGTTTGAACGCATGCACGTAACTCAACTATGCAAAAGAGAAAAATGACATATACCCATACTTGCAAGTAGTAATATAAAGTGAAAATGAGAATTGCCTGGACCATATTCTATACTTCATAATATTGCAAAATGAAGTTAAAAAAAAATAAAACAACATGCAACTTGATTCGCACTACCCATATTTGCATGCAAGCACTGAGTTACGCAAATTATAAATTAACTTAAACTGGTATATTGCAACTCATACATACAAAAATTTCAAAACATTATAATCAATAAAAACAGCATATCAAAAACAGGCAACGTAGATTTTAAATTAGATATGTGAGTTTTTCACTCACCATAGTTTGTTTCAAATTAGTTAGCAACAAAACCCACAAGAGTGCAAGAAATTTGACACCATTAAAGCTCTCCCTGAGCTACTGTAAAAAAATTTAAAATGAAAGAATGATGCAGCTTTTCACTTTTTTTCAAAAATGTATATAAGTCAATACAAATGAGCTGGCAATAGTTTGGGTACAATAGCATTAAAGAGGAGAACGTGTATCAGAGAAATAAAGGACGTGCTGCATTAAATGGTGATGGCATCAACTGTGTGCAACATTGTGATAGTAAAATATTCAACATTACTTTATAAACATTTGTGACAGCAAGCAAAAAAATGATGGTGAAAAGTGTTCACTTACTTTGAATTAGGTGACAGCAAGTTCATATATTTGCTTTTGTAAAATGTAGTGACAGCAAAAGGAAAAAATGTTCCATTATTGCTTTTAAAATTTTGTGGCTGCAAACAAAAATTGTTCACTACTTGCTTTATAAACTTTTGGTGTGTGACAGCAAAGAAAAGAATGTTCCAACATTTGTTTTACAAAATATGGACCAATTTGTTACACGTGAAAAGGCAATTAAATTACATTTCAAATATGCAACCTCTTATATTTGTTCATCTGACTTGCAACTGAATTGCACAATTTTTCTTTTCAAAATTTTAATTTTAAATTTCTATTTTAAATTTTATTTCGACGGTAATAAAATCACGGTTGTTACGACAACTCTATTAATATCCTGACTGAGTGTATAGCTCAATCTAAATTATTTAGTTCAATCTGATAACATTTATTGATTAACTGATTTCTTCAAGATGGAGACTTTGACTTTAATTTGATTTACCAATTAGATGATACTAACGAATGAGATGAATATCTATTAAACATTGTTTCATTTCACGTGTTTCAACGTGTATCTAACTATGGCCGTAACATGGTCGTTATGCCATATGGTTGCCCATAATCAAAGTAAAATTTACATACTTACGTTTGATGACACTCTCAAGTCGGAAGACTATTGTAAGTCGTTACCCTAAGTTCTTCATTTTTGACTAAGTTATATAATTTATAAAAGACTCTCGTTGAGTTATTTTATGATCGTTCCAAATAGTCACAAGTATATAACCTCTTCGTGCTCTTAACGGTTATGAGCAAGTCATCATCAGTCATGTGTAGAGCGTTATGTATACTAGCCTCAATTGACATATACTTCTCAATAGAAACATCAAAGGAGTTTTGTTTTTGTTGATTTAATTCTCATGGTTAGAACATTTCATAATAGCAATCGAAATAACATTTAAGGACATATGTTCTTGACCGTACGGGTTAGATATACCTCTTGATTTCCAGGCTAAGTGAATGGCCACCCATGAGCATTATGGTATTCTTCCTTGATTGTGTTGGAACTGAGCCAGTCAGAAACGAATGAAATAGGTGGATTTCAAAAAAAAAATATTCTTTTTTGGATCGTATAGGGTCTACAAAGTCTAAGGGTTGTATTAGATCTAATCTAATTAATTTAGGTAAAACCGTAATTCATTTTTTCTGATTTAGTAAATTAATGAATATATTTAAAAAGATTTCACATAATATATGAATATATCATTATATACTTAAATGTGTTTAAAGTGTACATGCAAAATAACATAAAGTGTACATGAATAAGTTTATACATAAGTAGATATTTGGATTTATATCTATTATGTATATACTTTGAAAACACACTACATATATGTGTGTGTGTGTGTGTGAGAGCATCATTTTCCATAGTTAATATCTTATATGTTATAAATATATATGATGTAATGTATGAATTATTTGAACACATTTTATAGTATACAAAATACTATATTGAAAATGTTAAATATAATTTTACTAAGTTTACATTTGAAATTTGAATTTTTAAAGAAATATCTAGTTGGACTAAACGATTAAAATTAAAATCCAAAAACAAATATTGAACAAATATCTAGTTTGACATGGTAATTAAAATTCAGATTTAAAAAAAGATCTTAAATAAAATCTAGTTTGATTTGGTAACAAAAATTCAAATCTAAAATCAGATCTTGGATTCAATTTTAAATTATTAAATATCACAAATTGACATTGTATTATTTTATAAAATAATACATAAAATATATGTAGTTTTTATTATTAGTGTCAAAACTGACCACCAACACCCAATTGCAAGTGGAAGCATCAATATCTAGCTACAGATCACATATATAGTATATGTAGAGTATATAATATGAAGAATTATCAAAACTAAAATGAAAGTAGTGAAAAAACAAGTTATGGTGGTTTGGCTAACTCCGACCTAAGTCCACTCTTGAAAAGTCCTTTTTATTATACTAAAATTTGATTATAGTTATAATCCAGAATTTTTGAAACAAAAATGGTAGAGTAGCCTTTAGATGGAGGATTAAGAGAAACAGAATGGAATTCCCAATTTTTGAAGCCACGCCTACTGTATTTATAGGCAAAAACTACAGAGCCTCCTCACTCACATGGGCCCGCCAAAACCATAGTCGAGCCCACATCGTCCATCACTGCCGACTTCAAATTGATACATGTCGCCCCGAAGTTCCCTTGATAATGACCCGAAGTAATCTTGTTGCTGACCCAAAGTAGATTGGTAGCTGATCAGAAGTAACCAGCCTAGGCCGATCCCACCAATCTTTCCTTAATGTCGACCCCATGTTGAAGCCTTGACGACCCAAAGCATTCCCAACACCGATGCGAAGTAATTGCCACACTGACCCAAAGTAAGTGCTGACCCCTTATGATAGCCGAGCCCCAGTTTTACGCCAACCCAAGGTTATTCCCTTTGTGACTCGAAGAAAACACCCTCCTATCCCGAAGCAAACATGGTGCCTCGAAGCAATCCCTTGGCTAACCCAAAATAACCCGACCTTTCTCGAAATCCATATCCTGAATACCCGACATGGTTTATCCATCGACAATGCCCAATTTCGGCTTAATATTCACATTTTGCTATCCATAATCGATTGTCCATCCATCTATTCGAACCGAAACCATAACATTCCATCTTCGAATATCGTGCCGTCGATTGGGTTAAATCCGCATGTATGCTGCCTTGCCAAAAGGCGGGTTAAAAATTATGTTGAGATTATTATAGTACATATATATATATATATATATATATATATATTAATTTTAAACATCTAAGATATTTAAATTTGATAAAATTTAAATATATACATAAAATAGTTTTTGATCAATAATTTCTTTAATTTTAAATCACAGAAAGCAATAACAAGGACTTTTTATTTTTGAAATGATGAAAACAATTTATTACATGTATATTGAATTTTAAAATTATACATGTATTTAAAATTTGAAAATAATTATTATTATATTTTAATATATATATATATATTAATATATATATATATATACAATGAATATGCATCAACTAAATTTTTTAAATTAAAGTTAAAAGATACATATTTATATATATATATATATATATATATATATATGTTACTTTGGTTGATTTCAATACACATTTAAATGAATGAATAAATTATTATTATTTCAAATTTGAAATTATATTTTTTAATAAACTATATTTATATGGATATAAAATTATCATGGTCGAAAACTCTTATATATACACATATTTTAATATTATATGTATGTGCATTTATATTTAATCAATATACATAGTTAATTAACTATTAAACATTATAGGAACAAATATGCTATTAACACACACGCGTATATATACATACATGCATACATACATATACATATACATATACATATACATATACATATACATATACATATACATATACATATACATATACATATACATATACATATACATATACATATACATATACATATACATACACACACACACACACACACATATATATATATAGTGATATATAAATATCACCATACAACGAACATGTATGTACATAACATCTCTCCACTTCGAGACTCGAAGATGAACGCCAATGATACTACAGTCATTTCCAGAATTATCTTACAGCGATGGAAGTGAGTTCAATATATTCAAACATAGAGTTAGCAAAAAGAGCAGCTAAATATTTTCGTTACAAAGAAATTTTTAACAGTATTCAGTACATACATTTGTCATCAAAATTACACCTAAAGTCATGCCCATGTAGGGGTCAAATAATAATAAAAAAATAACGTAGTATAGAGTCAGGTTAACATACGAGGATGCTACCTGAACTCCTTTAACAACGGAAATGCTATCATTATTAGCTAACCAAGCCTTCCGCTCCATGTTCATTTGCGTCCTACGGCTCTTATTTTAAACTTGTCTACCCCATAAACTTAGCCTACTCAAATAGGAATCCGTCAATTTATCGGAAAAACAATAATAAAAACATGAATCAGACATAAAGTCTGGTGTGAATAATACTTACAAAAATAAACCAATAGTGAGGCCAAGTCGTACTGCATGGAGTGGATTTCCCCTTCACTAACCAAAACATCATAAGTGAAACATAGTTCCAATGTAAGTAGTTCTTACTAATTACCACACCTTTACCCATTCCTAAGTGATTCCCATTAACTACTGTACCCCCGGCGTATTCTTCGCTTAACATTCCATTTGAGTTTATCTTTTAGACGATACTGCCTAGAATCAACCCCCCCTCTAGTATCCTTTTTTCAATTCATTCTTTTAGTTTGGAATGCATAAACTATGCCCCTGTAGTATTCTTTAGATTCATTCATTAATTTAAACTGCATAGCCCCAGCCACCAGCATTACTAACCATTTATTAGTTAAGCCCTGAACCACAAAGAAACGACCGCGGTTCCTCTATTTTTATTTATTTAAGTTCTAGATTATTGTGAAATAGCCACCCGTATCCCCATTTATTTACTTAAACGGTGGACTAGTGTGATGTGATGTCCCAGGAATTTAAGCAATATTTATTTAATGATTTCATTAATAATTATTTTAAAATGTCAAATATTGATATAATAATTTATTCAAACAGAAATTATCTTTTGAAGATTAGTTATTATTTAATTTGATAAATGATATTTATAATGATGATGATAATAATAACTTTTGGGAATTTTATTCTTTTCAAATGTTAAAAGTATTTAAGTAATAAAATTATTTTTCTAAGCTGATTTAAAGATATTTATTTATGATGTATATATGTGTATACATTGTAAATATGAGTTTTGATTTTAATCTAAATTTTACAAAGAATATTTTCCAATTTATTTCATATATAAGATATATGATTTATGAATTGATTAAATTGATTTAAAATCAGTATTGAAAACCTTTCAAAAGTTTGTTTTAAAAGTTTATCTTATATTTTCATAAAAAAATATAAGTAAATATTTATTTTGTTTATAAATGTATAATAGTTTGTTTAAAAATAAAATAGTTCAAAATTGTATTTTGTAATAAGAGTTTATTTTGTTTTATTTAAGAATTGCTTTTCTTTTGAAATAAGATTTAGTTTATTTATATTAAAGTATAATATTTTGATTTGAAAACTTTTGAATAAAATTGAATTTAACATTTCTTTTATTTTTAAAAGTTTGCTCTTTTGAAAAGTATTATTTTGAAAACATTCAAATAAACATTTAAATTGTGTATAATTCTATAAAGAAGGTTTGTATGCAAGCATGTAAAAACTAAATGTAATTAAACATTTGAAACATGATTAACTAAGTAAGAAATGAACTTAAAAACCTTTATAAAATTTAGAAATTTCTTTTTATCATTAAATTGAATATGTGTCAAACATTTAACATAGAAAGACACTTGTACACATTTGTTATTACTAAACATAACAAGTGGCATTTGTTTTTTTTTTTTAAAACTTTTTTATTTTAATTTATTTTGATAAGAAAAGATAGAAATACATTTGTTAAAAACATTATCTTCATTTGAAATCTGAAATCAGATTGTAAGAGAAATTCAAAACACAAATTCAATCAAATTTCTGCAGAAAACGAATATAAATCAAAATCTGCAAGATCAATTTACTCTGAATTCTGCAAAACCCAAATACAATTCATATTTAAAAATCTGCAATCTAGAAGTAAACTCTGCATGCAGTTTTTAATAATCTACAAATCAACAAGAGAATCAACTTCAACAAAAATAAAAAAGGAAGCAAACTCACCAGATTCAACTAGCAAATTGCAGTTCAACAGGAGATTCAAAAATTGCAGTCCCAGGAAATAGAATTGTAACAGAGTTTGTTCTCTGCATTCTTCCATAAAGTGAGTAAATTTTTGTTTTTAAAAACAGTTCTTTCCTTTTTAAAAATCAATGCTAAAGTAAATTTCCAGAACTTAAGCTTCAAATGCAAACTGTTTTTTTTTTTTGAAAAAAAAATCAATCAAAATCAAAACCTGCTATGAGCTAACTGCTCTGTCTCCATTTTCTTTTAGTAAGTAAGCTTCTTTTATTTAAAAACAGTTTTCCTTTTTAAATCAAAGTTCAACAAAATTTATAGAAAAGGTTCTAATTTACTTAAATCAGAAACTGCTTTGTTTCTTTTAACCTCAAATTGCTAAAGTTGATGTTAGCTGTGCATGTGAGTTGATAGTAATAAGCAAGTTTTTACGATTGTTTTTAGATGACATTCTGTGTATATGCATAAATATGCATATGAGTGTGATGCCAATCTTCTGCAGACCTGTTTCTGTTCTTAACTAGGATTTAAAATACAAAATCCATTTTTTTTTTATGATTGAATCTTAGTTAGAGATTATATTGTAAACAAATTATGTTTGTTTAGCATAGATTTAGGTTTGTAAAACTTTATCTTAGTTAAATAGAATCTGTTACTTCTGAAACAATAATAACAGATAATTATTTTTCAAAAGTAAGGATATCTAACATCTTTAGTTATTAAATCAAGTCTAAAACTTGAATGCATGTTTGAAACATGAACTTAAAAACAAAATATCACATTTTAAAAAAAATTTGTAGAGTTACTATTCCTGTTATAAGCAAGATTTGGGTTTTTGGATCTATCTGATCATCTCATGGGTTTTTGGAGGTTGTAAGGTTGCCTAGGGGTAGTGAGTAGATGTATGAGTTGGAGAAAAGTTTCAGTTGTGTTGACAGTGGTGGTTGGCGACAACGGTGGCAGATTTCAGGTTCTAAGCCCTAGTTTTGTGGGTGGTCGGTTGTTTGTTGCTGTTTGATTTCTATGAAGCATCGAGTGATGTGGAACTTTGGGGATTGGAAGGGGAGACATAGGCGAAGGGATGGCCGGTGTCGTAGGTGGTAATATGGTCGGAGATGAGTTTGCACGGTGATGACAGGTTTGAGGTTTTATTTTTGTGTCAAGTTCCAGGTTTCAAGGTCAACTTGATTTTGATTCAAATGGCTGTGGGAAGTTTGGTGATGGTGATCATGTTTGGGGGCTAGACGGTGACTTGGTGGAGTTGGTCAGCGTGGTTGAAGGTCCGAAGTGCTGGTGCATATGCACCGTGCACAAATTTTTCTGGTGAACTTTTGCTGGGTTGGTGCAGGCAAATGACTCGGGTACTACTCGGGTGAAATGGGTTGTTGACTCGGGGATTGGGCTTTGAAACTCGAAGTAGATTTTTGAGGGCTCGGGGTAGTTGTTTGGTTCAGGTTGTAAAAACCTAAATATGCAGTTTTAAAATTTTAAGTTGGGATTCAAATGTTAGACCAGAATTTCAATTGGGATTTTTAAAATGCAAAGTTTAAAATCTTAATACAGATGAACTTTAGAATTTCAAAGTTTTAAATTGAAATTTTAATTTTTTAAGCAATATTTACATTAAGTATAAGTTCAGATTGAAAAACCTGCACATGTGCAGTTTTTTTTAAAAAAACTTTGATGAATTTAAATTTTTAAAACAGGATTTTGGCAAGGATTTAAATACCAAGTTAGGATCAATTTGAATTTAAGCGAGCTTTTAAATTCAAAATTTTAAAATGAAAATATTTAAATTTTTAAGCAAGATTTAGATTAAGTATAAAATCCGGTTTAATTACAGTTTTCAAGTTACTTGAATCCAGTTTAAATTTATACAGTTTTGTAAATTTTTAAATACTGATCAAATTCAATGTTTAAAGTAAATTTTAAAGATGAATTTGATTTTAGATAACTGTTTTAACTTATAGATCTTTTTTTGTAATATTTGAAAAGTTATGGAATGTTTAACTTGAAAATTTGAGAGGTTTTAAATAATCAGTTTATTTTAAAAATTTGATTCTTTAATAAACTTAAGTAAATTTGGATTTAAAATTTGCTTACATAAGTAATGAATGTTTTCACTTTCATTTTTAAATTTATAATTTATTTAAATTTGAATAATGCTTAAATAGTAAAACATTTGGAAATCTTAAAGTTTAAAATGGAATTTGAATTTAATTTAGAGATGTATTATTTAAAATACATTTTTGAATGTTAATGAAATCATTTATAATTGAATAAATTATTTTATGATAATTAATATAATTAAAGAACTTAATTTAGAATTTTCTTAATTGATTTTAAAAAAATGATTAGAATTAATTTAATTAGAAATGATTAATGATGATTAATTAAAGATAATTTTCTTAAGGAAATAATTTAAGGAAATATTATTAATTAATAATGATAATTATCTAAGGATAATTAAGTAATTAATTAATATGATTAAAATTTTGATAATTAATTAGATTAATTAATTTAAGGTGATTAGTTTTAAATTGTTAAATTACTTAAAAGTAATTAAAGAATTAATTACTTATTGTAATTAATTTTGATAATGTGACTTGTTTTAAGTTAATTAATTTAGTTTAATTAATTTAAGTAAATGATTTTTTGGTTTAATGAGTGTAATTACTTAAGGTAATTAATGGAGCATGATTACTTAGAGAACTAATAAGTGATAATTACTGGAATGTAATTAATATAGATGATTTTAATTAAATAATTGTGGTAATTACTTTTGAAATTAATCAAGGGATTAATTAATGGAGATAATTAACTATTAATTTGTTAATGAGAAATTAAAGGCAGTTAGTTACTGGTTTAATATTAATCAAAGGTGATTAATAATTGTATTTTAATTTTAGATTAATTACTAAATGTAATTAATTTTAAATAGAGTTATTAATTTAAATTAGAAATCATTAATTAATATAATTAATGATGTAATTAAGGATTGTTTAATTAAGTAATAATTAATTATTAAGTGATTAATTAATGTAATTAATTAAGGACAAATGTAATTAATTATAGTTGATTAATGAAATAATTAAATGTTAATTACTTATGATTAAGGTTGATTAATTTTGTAAAATTAATTAAAGAATAATTACTTATTGTAATTAGTAAATGATTAATCAAAGGGTTTAATCAAGTTGAATACTCAGAGAATGATTAATTAACTAGGTTGATTAATAATTGGATATTAAGCAGGATTTATAGATATGGTATTTAATTTAATTTAAATTAATTAGAGATGGAAGTAATTAATTTAATTCAATTTAAATTAATTATAGATGATGGTTGATAAATCTTTGATTATGGATGATATTGATTGAATGGTTGTGATCTCAGTAATGAGATGAGCTGTATCTGTATGATATGGATGTTTGGTTAAAGTATGATGGATTATCTGAGTGTGATGATTATCTGTTTGTGATATTGATACAGATTATCTGTTTATGATGAGGATGTGATTATCTATTGTGATAAGTAGTTAATCTATCTTTGTGAAATGGATAATAATAAAATGAGTTAATTATTTAAAATCCTTAAGTACGACTTGGACATTAAAATGGCGTTTTGATTTCGATGAGACCGGGATCGGATTTTCATATTTGGATATCCGAAAACCACATTGATTCCAATTAAAAGTTAGGTCGTTAATCCAAGTGGAGCAAGTGAAGACTCAAGGTGTAAGGGCTATACGTCAGTATAACTCTGTGGGTGATTCCGTAATGAGTTTGACGGAATGGTACTTATAGGTTCGAGATGATGATTTGGAGTGCAAGGGCTATGGTCGTTGACTCTGAGGGTGATTCCAAAATGAGTGCAACGAGATAGTGCCTTTGGTTTCGTTCGAACCCGGAACGAACTTGTATGGATTGAATGCTTCAGAACATCGTCAGGTGGACGATGAGCATTCTAAGATTGATATGTTCTATTAAGGTAATCGTAGCCTTAAGCCTCATCAACCGGGAATGGCTAAAACAGGGAAGGTGCAGCAAGGCTTCGTGGGTAGCCCCCACTGGAGAGCGAGATTTACCCCTGTCTAGATGTCCCTTTTTATTTCGGCTGTATGGGGCGATTGCTAGCTAGAATCGCCGGGGTGGTCTTGTTCGAAACTGTTCAGTAAGGAATGGGTCTGGCTTTGCGTTGCAGGGGAGTGGGTGTACTCCTCGGTACGGTGATCTAGGCCACGCTGTGACAGGCGGTACCCCAGTAGCCCTGCCATTGATGGAATCCAAAATCCAATAAGTGCCTGTACGGTTTTGATTGTGCCCAACTATGTTGGAACGTGAGATGTAAGCATTCCACCTATTTCTGTATTTTATTTTGAAAACCCTAGACACTATTATAATATCACTGGATTTCCCATCAAATGTTTTGGTCAGCGTAAGGTAAAAACTTTTCCATGTTTATGTGTGGGAAGTCTTACGTGATACCTTTTGTTTCAAAGGATTTTCTAAAATTAAGAAATTTTAACCCCATTTACTCACACCAGACCCCTGTCTGACCCGAGTATTTATTTTCTGTTTTATTAAACTCTTGGGTACTCATATTACGTATGAGTAGTCAAGTGTTTTAGGATTGCTTTGACGAGTTCTGGAGGAGATAATGGAGCAGGAGGCTTCAGCGTGTAGATATATATGGTGGTTCCGCTGTGTTTGAGTTGTATCTGTTTTTCTCTGATGTACTTGAATTGTAATTGCTAGACAGATGTTTATAACTGTCTAGTTTGTGTTGTATTAGCTATAAAACTCTGATGTATATGATGCTTTGTAAATTTTTATGTGATATAATATAATTTATTCGTTCCGCTGTGAGATTCTGATGTTGTCTGTTTCTTTCTTTCCTTTCTTTTCTCTATTCTATCCCTTTCTTTCTTCTTAATGATGCGTCTTTCTATGGAATGAAAGGTGGGTCGTTACATGTGAAATGGCCACTCGCAGTACTTAAACATTTGTTTAATTTAAAAGTGCTTGGAATTACCCACCATAATCTTTGGAAGTTGAATGCCTCTCCTTACCTTTCCTAAGTGTGCATTCGAGTTAGCGTCCCAAGTCGGCATCAATATCCCTTCCAACTCTACCCTTAACAGATGAATTCTTTCTTCTTACTAACCCAGGTCTCCCCCGAGTCCTACTTAATTGTCTTTTATTTGGTTTCATCCACACTCCCTTGGTGCGGTACAACCCTGCCCCCAACTTCCGTGTGCGGTTTACTCTTCACTTATTAAATGAATACTTCCCAATTGCGATGCAACATCTCCTTTGCATACTGCGGTGTAGTTCATTTTCTTTCGTCTTTATATAATTGCGGCGTAGTTTATCCTCTACAAATTATAGCATAGTTATACGTTCCTATGAAAGTCTCTAGATCCCTTTGGCAAATCACCGCCTCTTCCCCGTGTTCACAGTTCTTTTATAAAATGTTAGGCCACCGCCTCAACTCCATTGTAGAATAAGCCTGACATATCTGACAATGTCTTTACAGGTGTCGTTGGATAACATGTTACAGTTTCACTTTTTGTTATTTGTTGTGTCCTTTATATTTATATTCATTTTTTTATTTGGATCTGGTTTCCTATTTATCCACTACTTGTTTTCTCTTTTCTATATAATTTTATATTACATATGTTCTCACAGTTCCCTTTCTTCCCAGCGTAGTACCTAGCACATAGTAGCTTATTTTCCTTATAGAAAATTTTAATAAAATTCTCATAAAATTTGTGACCACCTATCCTAATATATTTGATTCATTATTCTAATTTAAGGGTATTTCCTTATTCATTTTTTGGGCATGCCCTTCAATAAATCACCATAAATTGTTTTCGACATAAAAAATCGCTTAAACTAGAAACCCATTTCTAAAATCATGGTTAGAGCATCATAAACAATCTTCATAGTATTTCGAATCATTCAGGTAGGGAAATATATCTAAATGTCCCATGTTCATATATTTTTCCTTAGAAGATCCATTAAGAAATTTACGTGTTAATAAAAATCCATACAAAACTCCATCAAATATAATAGTTTACAAGACCTTACCGAAACCATATATTTGGGTATGGTAACAACAGGTGTAGTATTACTCACCTAGATCCTTGGGATATCTTGCTTTAGTCTTCAAATTCTCCCCTTTAGTTTGTGTTTCCTCTCTTTGTTTGCTCTTCTTAAGCTACCGCCATTAATGTTTCTCTTCAAGTTTTATTTTATATTTTAAGCAGAATGACTTGAATGAATGGAAAAGAGTAATGCTTATTGTCCCATACTTCGGATTTGGGCCCTCTTACTATTTTTCATTAACTCCTTACCGATTTTCCATCTTATTTAACTTATTTTGGCCCTTTAATTTTTCAATTTAGTTAATAATATATTACAGGTTTTTATAGTGTAATACATCAGAATAAACAAAAGATATACCCGATGAAATGCCACTTATAATTCACACGTTGCACGATGCGTTCGACTAGATTTTGGGAACCGGGTTAGTAGAAAATGGGTAAAGTAGGTAGATTTAAAAAAATCCGTTTTGGATTTATTGGGTGTAACAACCGTAACCACCCTCATATTTTACGATTATATATTTAAATATAGCATCATTAGTTGAATTAAAATCCGAAATGTGACCTTTTGTAAATGGTCGAATCCGGACTCAAGACTACTTCCATTGAGTGCAAAACAACGTTTAAAACTTATTTAAGTATATATATCGATATGTTTGGAGTTGATTAGGATTTTGGTATTTTCATTTGGGCTTTGGATTGGGTTCTAGCCCACTAACCCATAAGAAAACCCCAACTCTTCTGCCTTATAGCTCCCACTCCACTCCACTTCATTCATTCATTCCATTTCTAATTTCTTAACACTCTCAAGCAAAAAGAATTTCTTAACACTCTCAAGCAAAAAGAAAAATGGTGGAAAAGAAAGGAAATTAAAATTTCTAAGCCCTAGCTTTTCTTAGGAATTCAAATTCAAGTTATAAATCAAAGTGAAGTTAGGTAGGCATCCCCTTCATCTCCTCCGTCTCAATCGCTCTTTAATTTTCAGAATTTCCTATAACCAAACTTAGGAAATTTTTGCATGTAATAATAGATTGAAGATCTTAGAGGCGTAGTTAAAGAGGAATTGATTTTCCTTGTTTTGGAGCTTCTCATTCCTTGTTTTGAGTTTGAAGGTGAGTTCTTGAACTCACATCTATGTCTATAACTTTCATTGTTGTTAGGTATGAATTCCTAACATCTATTTCATGTTCAATTTCTTTTGATTTGAATTTGTTTGGTGATTTTCCAACTTTTGGTTTTGAAGTCAAAATTTATAAAAATCATACTATGGATGTTTGAACAAGTTATTTTGGGTGCATCGAAGAGCTTATAAGGTTGGGTTATCGCTTCACATAAATCCCTAGCCTCCATCGCTCGTCCGATCGCTTTCGAATTGATTTGGCCATCAATGGCCTAGGCAAATTGTTGCCCAGTAAGGCAACCTGACATCAGGTTGGAAAATCCAAACTTCTGGTTAGGGCACTAGAAGAAAAAAAGAAAGAACAAAAAAAAGAAAATTCCAAAGCTTAGAACCAAACGTCTGGTAAAACCAACCAGGCATCTAGTAGCTTCAGAAAAAAGGATAAAATTTCCTAAACTCTCGGTCAGACGTTTGGCCAAACCAAGCAGACGTTTGGTCCTATAATTTTCCCATTTGCCTGTTTTTGAGTGGATTTCCAATTTTTATCGATTTTTGTTGATCCAATTAGTTGTCATTTACTATCGACTTTGTTGACTTCTTTTCTAGATTTTTAGGAATATTCATTTGATGGATTTGATATCGATTTTCATGATTTTAATTCACGTCGTCGAATGTGGATTTTTGATGATAGATTGTTTTTTACAATCATTTCTGTGATTCGTCACTTTAAAATAGAAAGGTTTTTATACTAGTAGTAAATACTCAAACTCTTTCACAAAAAATGGTTTATACACTATTTTTAATGCAAAACTTGTTTTAAAACCATTTTCCAATCTATTAGCATATACAAACCTTTATCTCATTTGTATGAGAAATCTAATTAAACGGCTTAGCAAAAGAAGTGGTATGAAACGTTTTCTTTTACTTCATCGATTGATTCTTGGACTTGTTCGATTGAAATCTTATGATAATCTTCGAGTAGAAATCTATAGTTTGTTCCTAAATATTTAAGTTAAGCCAGTGGTTATGCGACATGAAGCTAAACTCATTTATTTACTAACTTAGTGTAATTTACACTTCTTATTGATCAATGAAGATCATTTGGGATTTAGACTAGCGATGTACAATGTCTCTTCGTCCACATAGGGGACTATACCCCATTCTGTAGACCTTCATCTCATTTTTATGGGCTAACGACCCATAGTCTTTTAATCATTTTATTGAATTCGATTCATTGGGTGTATCGTTGTACTACGTCATTGTTCCAGCTTATTTGAGTTTAAGGTTCATCAGGCGTATCGTTGTAGTACATCGTTGTTCCAACTTATTTGAGTTTCAGGTTCATCAGGCGTATCGTTGTACTATGTCGTTGTTCCAGCTTATTTGAATTTCAGGTTCATCGGGCGTATCGCTGTACTACGATGTTGTTATGACTTATTTGAGTTTCAGGTTCCTCGGGTGTATCATTGTACTACGTCGTTGCACCGGTTCTATTGGTTAGCGACCCATGGGATAACATCTCGTTTGTGATATAAGTGTTGGTGAGTTTTCATGCTCCTATTTGTGATGGTCCTTCCCCTTTTATGTTTTTTGGATTTTCAATTATGGATTTCTGAAATTTGTGTTTCACCAATTTTTTCGATTTGCATTGATATGTTTTGTCAATATTTGAGGTTTAGTGAATAAGCTAAATAATATGATATTCTTTTTGGATATTTGAGGAGATTTGAGATATTGTATGATTTTCATTGTTATCAAACGTATACTTATCATAGTATGACATTATTGTTATCATTTTTTTTCATATCTCTTATCCTATCTCATCTTATATGATATTTATAACTAGACTGACCTGTTTATTATTTTTCTTCTTAAATAATACTCGGGTCGGACCGAGATGTTTCAGGTGCTTCCACTTGACTTCTTAGCAGGGACTTGCTTTTGACTTTTAGCAAACTACTTTAGCTTAGTAGTTTTTGTTTTTATACCTTCGAGAAAGGGACTCATTGATGTATACTTATTCCTGAGTCTAGAACTTGTACCTATTCTTTTGTGATGTAGTGGATCTTATATGACCACTACTTTGATGTTCGCTTCTATGTGTTATATTGATATCCATTTCCGCCATAGTGATATGAATATCTATGACTGATTTTGTGTTATGCTTATTTTATATTTTTTTCTGAAGGCCACATAGACACTTTGTATTTGATATGTATTTGTATTTGATATGTCAGATTTCCTCTTAAAATGAAGTGCATGACCTTTTATCTAGCGTATCGATACTCGAACAAATAAATTACACAGGTGGTCGTTCCTCAACAGCCTTAATCTTCATGCTAGTCGACGACATTACCCATAGTGTCCTTGGCTAGTGTAAGTATAAAGCTGGGGAATCACAGTTTGGTATCCAAGCCAAACTTCGAAACTATGTAGAATAATCTAGCAAGGATCATTGTCCTAAGTCTCTCTTAGGAATCGTGCTATAGGATTCAATTCGTGTCTTAGGACCCGCGCAATCCTATTTCCTTTTATGATGCATTGTTTTATCAATCAAGTTTGTTTGATATTGGTTCTGATAATAACCTTTTTCCTCTTCTTTCTTTCTTTCTTAAAGAAGAGAAATGTTTAGACCTGGCCATCCCAGCGCCGGTCAATCTAATGCTACTCCTTAGGATGGTGTATTCATGTCTGCCCTACAGCTTTTGGATCTTGTAAAGAATACCCAAGCTACCAGACCTATTCTAGAGCCCACTCATCCTAAATTTGGGTTTGCATGCTTGTGCAGTGATTATACCAATTTGGATGGAAGGCTATTTAAGGGTTCCGAAAGCATTATAGAAGTCCACATGAATCTTGTGGATCTACATCTAGTCCAAGTGGCTTCTAGCCCGCTCCAAGAGAGAGCATTAGATTAGTATGAGCTTTTAGTTTTGGAAATTGTTGAAGCGGATCTTACTTTGGAGCAATTTTGGGAAAGGTTCGAGTTGAAGTGTGTGCAGGAAGCTGAAAAGGTAATTTTAGCCTGACACTTTATTGACCTTGTCCAAGGTGAATCATCTGTTACATATTATGTCACATCTTTTGAATCCCTCTCCAAATATGGGATCGAGTATATTAATACCTCATTGAAGAAAAATCCAAGGTTTAACTAACGGTTGAATAAGAACCTCAAAAAGCCTTTACTTATGAAACTAGAAGTGCCTTTCGATTAGCTTGTGAATATCGCTCTTCGACTTGAAGAGGCCGATAAAGAATGTGATGTTGAAGTTGTGGGTGCGAAGAAGAACTTCAACAACAACAGGAAGAGGCATCCCTTTATTAAATTCAAAAGCCCTAATTCCAATAAGAAAGGAAAGCAAGCAACTTTGGTTGCAAGGACTCCTACCTCGAGTCGTGGATAATGCTGCAACTATGGTTCTAAGGACCATTATGCAAATAGGTATCTGAAACCCCTTTATTGTCGCTATTGCAAAAGTTCGAGTCATCTTATATCTTCATGTCCCATACGTCAAAGTAGGAAAGAAGAAAAGATGAATGTTGTGCAAGCCCCTAGTAACACTTCTCTTGGTCAAGGTATTTCTCATCAGGTCCTTAAGGCATTATTATGTTTCGTGATCATCCTATTCGAATTCCTTTTGATACGGGTGCATCTCACTCTTTTATATCAAAATAACTTGTTGATGTTTTGTATTTAAATATTATGGGCTTGATGACTTCATTAAGAATTGCGAATCTGGTTGGTGGATCCGCAACACACGGTTTATTTTGTAAGGATGTTGAAACTATTCTATGCAATTATGCTTTCTATGCCAATTTGCATGTTATGCGTTACTTAGCTTTCAGACTGATTTGGGAATGGATTGGCTTAATCGTTATGAAACCCACATCCTGTGTCCCAAGAGAACTATCCATCTTGGACATCCCCAATCTGTCAGATTTATATTGTTCTTAAAAATTCAGATTCCAATTCGATGGCATCCTTATATTTTCTAAATCCACATGATGATGATGATGATGATGAGGAAGATGTCATTTCCCTCATTCATGTTGTTCGTAAATTTTTCGATATATTTGAGCCCGTTTTAGGATTTCCACCTAAGCGAGCAATTGAATTAAGAATTAATCTAATTCCTGGAGCTCTACCTATCACTCGTCCTCCTTATCGTATGTTCAGGAAGAAAAACGAGGAGATGCGTAAACAATTATCCGAATCGGAAGCCAAACAGTTTATTCATTCTAGTTCCTCTCCTTGGGAAGCTTCAGCTATCTTTGTGAAGAAATTTGATGGTACACTTAGGCTTTGCATTGATTACCGCAAGCTTAATGATCTCACCATCAAGAATAAATATCCCTTACCTTGGATTGATGATCTATTCGATCAACTTAGCGGTGCTAGAGTCTTTTCACAGTTAGACTTAGCAACCGGTTTGCATTAACTTTGTATTGTAGAGGATATCATTCCTTTGACATCGTTCCGTACTTGTTATGGATCTTATGAACGGATTTTTATGCCATTTGGTTTAACGAATGCTCTAGTTTATTTCGTTGACCATATGAACTGAATTTTCAAAGACTTCCTCGATCGATTTGTTCTCATCTTTATTGATGATATTCTTGTTTATTCTAAAACCAAGGAAGAGCATGAAAAACATCTTCGAATTGTGTTGGAAAACTTTAGGAGCAATCAATTGAAAGAAAAATTTTCTAAGTGCTACTTTTGTAATTCTGGGTGGAATTTTTAGGACATTTATTTCTAAATCTGGAATTTCCGTGGATCCTTCAAAGATTGAAGCGATTCAAAATTGGAAGAGACCGGAGAGTGTGACAGAAATTCGTAGCTTTCTTGGATTGGCGGGCTATTACAGTCGGTTCATAAAAGACTTTTCTAAAATTTGTATACCTCTTACTAGTATGAAAAAAATGAGAGTTAAGTACATTTGGTCAGACAAATGTGAAGCTGCTTTTTAGAAATTAAAAGTACTCCTTTCCGATGCTCCTGTTCTTGTGACTCCCGAAGGGAACCAAGACTAGGTTGTTTATACCGATGCTAGTTGGGTCAGTTTGGGAGCCGTTCTCGTGCAAAGGGAATGTGTTATCGCTTATACTTCAAGGCAATTAAAACCTACCGAGACTAGATATTCCATTCATGATTTAGAGCTCGCGGCCATTGTTTTCTCTCTTAGAATTTGACGTCATTATCTTTTGGGAGAGAAATTTGTTCTATATATCGATCATTAATCTTTGAAGTATTTATTTTCTCAAAAGGAACTTAATTTGCGTCAACAACGTTGGCTCGAATTCCTTGCATCTTATGATCTTGATATTTTCTATACTTTCGTAAAGGGAAATAATGTTGCCGACGCCCTTAGTCGTAAGCAACAAGCGTTTGTTTCCATGATGATCCGAATGGAATGATATCAAAACTTTGTCTACTTGTGAGATTCGAGATTGTGACCCCAATTCATGTTCATCTCTTGTTTTATGCAACCTTGAGGCTCATCCTTCTCTTTTAGACTGCATCCTTGAAGCTCAAAAGCAAGATCCTGAATTGGATCTTCTTAGCCAAAGTTGTAGGGAAAAAATTAGTTTGATAGTTTGAAAGACTTTAATATTAATGCTCGCAGAGGCATTTGAAAATTTAGACTTATTGTGCCAAATATTAGTGATCTTCGTAAAGACATTTTAAAAGATTCTCATCGTTCTAAACTTACCATTCATCCCGGTAGTAGTAAAATGTAGCGACCCGACTTTCTATCACCAGAAAATCGCATCACTAATTAAGAAAGAAAGAGATAGAAGAAGAAAAGAAAGAAAAAGAAATAAGACACAACACATCAGAATCTCACAGCGGAACGAATGAAATATAATACATAACATATATTTAGTATCATATACATCAGAGTGCACAACTATACAACTCAATTTAGACAGTTATAACATTTCTGTCTAATACAATACAAGGCATCATACAGAATAACAACATAACGGAAACTTTATCTATATATCTACACGCTGAAGCCTCCTGCTCCAATACTCCTCCAGATTTCATCAAAGATAACCTGAATCACTTGACTACTCATATATAATATGAGTACCCAAGAGTTTAATAAAACAGAAAATAAACACTCGGGTCAAACAGGGGTCTGGTGTGAGTAAACGGTTTAAGATTGCTTAACTTTAGAAAATCCTTTGAAAAGAAAAGGTATCACGTAAGACTTCCCACACATAAACATGGAAAAGTTTTTACCTTACGCTAACCAAAACATTTGATAAGAAATCCAGTGATATTATAATAGTGTCTAGGGTTTTCAAGTAAATATGAAATAGCCGAAATTGTTACATGATTAAAGTCCAGCTACTAGCCACAAAAGTGGGTAATACAAACAAAACCGTAGGGTCTCGTAGGAAGAGTTGGGTTTCCATCAATGGTAGGGCTACTGGGGTACCGCCCGTCATAGTACGTAGCCTAGATCACCGTACCGAGGAGTACTCCCGCTCCCCTGCAACACAAGGCCGGAACCATCCCTTACTGGACAGTCCCGAATAAGACTACCCCGCAGTTGGCTGCAGATCCAACTGCCCACAAAGCCGAAATAAAAAGGGACATCTAGATAGGGATGTATCTCGCTCTCCAGTGGGAGCTACCCATGAAGCCTTGCTGAACCTCCCCTGTTTTAGCCATTCCCCGTTGATGAGGCTTGAGGCTGCGATTACCTTTATAGAACACATCTATCTTCGAATGCTCAACGTCCACCTGACGATGTTCTGAAAGCACTCAATCCATACAAGTTCGTTCTAGCTTCGAACGAAACCGAAGGCACTATCTCGTTGCACTCATTTTGGAATCACCCTCAGAGTCAACGACCATAGCCCTTGCACTCTAAATCACCATCTCGAACCTATAAGCACTATTCCGTCAAACTCATTACAGAATCACCCACAGAGTTATACTGACGTATAGTTCTTACACCTCGAGTCTTCACTTGCTTCACTTGGATTCACGGGCTAACGTTTAATTGGAATCGATGTGGTTTTCGGATATCCAAATATGGAAACCCGATCCCGGTCTCACCGAATCCAATCGCCATTTTAATGTCCAAGTTGTACTTAAGGGATTTAAACAGTATTAAGAAATTACTTAACATAAATGAATGATTCACATTACACAGATAGAGAATTCACTATTATCACATTCATCCATACATATCAAAAAGTAGCATATATATCACATCTCAGATACATCACATTCATATCATTACATATCAACCAATGACATATAATATCAACCAATATCATTAACTCATCCAATGATATTTATCAATCAATCATTAATCATTCATAGACAAGTTTGATCCAAACTTAATTAATTTAATTAATCCTTAAATTAAATTATTCCTTACTTAAACACTTGGATTATCTTCAATCCAACTTCTTATTCATTAACTAATTACAAATTAATCAACTAACATCACTTAATTATCCACTTCAATTAATCTTCCTTGATTAATTATTACTTAATTGCTTTAAGTGATTATTACTTAATTACCATATTAATTAATCATTCTGATTAATTACTTGCAAATTATACTAAGTAATTACCTCTTAATTACCTTTTAAAATTAATCATACTTGATTAACTATTCTTTAATTATCCTGATAATTATTCCTTAATTATCCTTTAATTAATTACACCTGATTAATCACTTTTAATTAATCACACTTGATTAATTACTTTTAATTAAACTACTTGATTAATTACTTTTAATTAATCATATTTAATTAATTACTTTTTATTAATCACCTTTGATTAATTACTTTAATTACATATAGTAATTAAAACTTAATTACAAATTAATTATCCTTAAATTATCAATTAACAATTAATTATTTCCATTAATTAATGATTACTTCATTAATTAAATTCTCCCTAATTAATTATTTTAACAAATAATTAATCACTTAATTAATTACTCTTAATCCTTATATTAATTAGTCATTAATTAAATCCTTTAATTAATTTTATTAATTAATAATTTAATTAATAACTCAAATGATTAATCCTAAATCACATCCACTTAATTACTTTCATAAATTATTACTTCTTACTTAATTACTTCTAGTAATTAACCATTTAATTACTTAATTACTTCATCAAGTAAATATTAACTCATAAATGATTAACTTAATTTAATCACAAATTTATTACTTAATTAATTATTTAATTAGTCATTTAAATTTAATTAAATGATTCATAACTTCTTAAGTTAAAAAGATTTTTAGTTTAGAAAACTTATTATCTTAAATTAAACCAAAATTCTAAATTACTTAAGAATTTTTTTATTATAATTGATTACCAAATTCTAAATCATTAAGCCTTATTTAAAATAAAATATATTGGAAATAAATTATAATTAAAATAATTTAAACATTCAAATTAAAACCTTTAAATCTTTCAAAACTTACTAAAGTTATTAAATAAAATTTAATACAAATTTAATTTCAAAAATTCACTTATTTTATTTTCAAAACTTTCATATTTATTATATATAAAACTTGTTTAAAACATAACTTTGAAACAAATTTAGTTTTGAAACTTGTTTAACCTTTGTTTAAAAACTCTATTCCCAAAATCAAAATTCCTTAGTATTAACAACTTAAGCATCCTGCTCTAAAGCCTGAATATCTTAATACTCGAGTAAACCCCACTAAAACCCGTGTCTACCCCGAGTAAAACAAGCAAACACCCCGAGTCTTCCAAGCAATCACCTTGCTTCGAGTAAAACTCGAATCCTTCCCGTACACATACCCGAGTTAGACTTCGAGCCCCAAACTCTTCCTCTTTCCAAAACCCATACCTCCTGATACAACTTGCACGCGTGCATCGTGCACAGTCCTTCCGGTCACCGACGACAATCATTCCGGCCTCGACAAGTCATCCTTGATCACCACATAGCTTCGCGAAACCCAACAACCTCGTCCCCACCAGAAAACAAAATTTTGATCCTCACCTCAAAAACTGGCAGAAGCACACAATTACAAAAACAGTTCGCCGCCGACGTTTCTTGCCACGCGACGTCACGCCTTCCTTCCCGAAGCCTCGACGCGATCTTTAGTACCTACGACAAGCCACGCGAACAACACCGATAGCTCCATGATGACGCAAAATCCACTAGAACAAACTTGGCATTAACAGGATGTTAAACCCTATCTCAAGAAAAATCGACCATCACGTTCATCTATAAAATACGTGAGTATTTTTCTGATGATTCACCATACTTCCTCCACCTCCATGTCCAACGGCGTCGACTAACTCGCCATCATTCGCCACAATTTGGCCGAAATGCCAAAAACACTCAAACCCCAAATTCTTGCAAATTACTAAACTAGAATTCGTGATTCAAGTTTCAAAAATCATGTTTTCCTATTTACAATATGATCATAAAATCAAAACTCTAGTTTGCAATCAAATTTTTTTAACCCAATTTATACTTTTACTGTAAATTTTTAAAATTCAAGTTAATTACTTAATTTAACAGCCTGTAACTATTTTTAGATGAAAGATCAATTGATTACAAACAACCTTTGTTTACAAATCATCCAATAATTCGAATTCAACATTGTGTTACTGATTTTGCTATGAAATTGAAAATTTATTATAGTACACAGAACATACTTTTATGTTTACAGGGATCTCAATATCATTCATCAACATGCATTAATTAAATTCAAGAATCCAGACATATCAACAAGATTTCATCACAAGAACAAAACAAAAATCCAGGTTATGAACAGTTTTTAAAAGATTTTATTTACTCACCTTGAAAAACAGAAGACAGAACTGTATTTTTCTTTCCAGGCTTGTTGAAATTTCACTGCATTCTTCTTGAATTTGTTGCTTGCTTAATATCAGTTGCATGTTGGTGTTGAAAACAATTTGTTGCTGTAGAATAATTTTCTTGAATTGCATGACTATACTTGAAGATGACTTGCATTGCCTCTGTTTGAAATCCCCAGATTTCTTCATTGCTTCAGATTTAACAGATTTTCTTTTCTTTCTTTTTTTCTTTGATTTGTTTTGTATTAAGTTTGAGTTGAAGAAAATGTTTTCAGCTGAAGAATAAAACCCATCTTTTATTTACAATTAAATTTTAAAGTTTATTATTAATGAAAAAGACATTTGTCACTTATGTTATAAGGATCTTACACTTGTCTTTAACTCACTCTAAAATGTTTACAAGTGTGGTTATGTGTTATTTAATATTTACAAATGTTTATTCTCCAATGTTTATAAATGTTTAAAATGTGATTTTCTTTTTAATAATCTATTTAAGCTATATACATATATTTATGTAATATTCATATAAATTCAAGTAACTTATATTTTGATTCAATTTAATGTTTATATGTTTGAAACATCTATTTTAAATTAACTCTTAAAATTTTAAAACAAATTTATCTTGTCTAAAAATTAAAATGAAAGGATATTAAGCAAATGAACTTTTAAATTTAAATCTTATCTAAAACTCAAGTTGAACTATAAGTTTATAACAATAAGATATTAACATTGTTATTAAAATTTAAATCTTCAAATATCATTTCAAAAGCATTAAATCAAATTAATCTTTCAAATTACAAAACTATATATATCTATAATAAAGTTTGGGAATACTTATTAAATTCAAATTAATAAAATTCCTATTTCAAACATATATATATAAATATATACACATTTCAAATAGAAAACATTTCAACATTATATTTGATAGTTACTGTATTAAAATTTGAAACACAAACTAAATCATATATATATATATATATATATATATATATATTTATATTCATATATATTACGATTTGAATATATATTAGCTTCTAAAACTTCCTATTTACAAGATATATCAATACATATATATTATAAATAGAAAATATTTTTAATTAGCTTCTGGAAAATAAATCTTACCAATTTTAAGTTGCCAAAATAAATATTCCAAATTAAAATATTATAAATTTTCAAAAGAATTAAATTTTCCAATTCATATTGTTAAGAAAAATGTTTATAGATATTAACAAATTATTATCATAAATCTTTAAAATAATTTTAACTTGTCAATTTAAAATATAAAATTATCAAATCAATTTAATTATTATCAAGGATTATTAAATTGATATTTCTCAAAATTCCGGGTCGTCACATTCCTTCCCCTTTAAAAGAATTTCGTCCTCGAAATTTAAAAGCAAAGATAATTTAATAACCCAGCAAAAGAATTTAAATTTTAAATAGCAATCACTCAATCAATCATACACAATCAATCAGAGCAACCATAGCAACCAATGCAATAAACAATTCTAAATATCCAGACAAAATTCTGAATAGAACTTTCTAATATTATCAAGAGTTTTCCAGGTACCTATACTGAAATACTCGCTCTACAGAATCTTAAGTAACTATACTACTATAACCAAGAACTCCCTCATCTAATCCTACAAATCTGAACAAGATATCAGACTAAACTCAAAACCAGCACAACTACCAGATTCTTCTGAACTGCTGATTCTATCACTCGAAGAATCATACACATATTCCTCAGAAATATGTGAAATATAGTGAATTCCAGTTATCCGAACTGGCAATTAAATCCTGTAGATCAAAATCTAATCTCTCGAGAACACAGGAAAACTCAAAATACCTTCAAAGCGAACTTTCCAGTTTTACCAAATCTTATATCTCCTTTAATCGGATAAAACTAAGCCAATATCCAAATTCTAACTGCACATTCCAAACCTCCACAATTCTTAACTGCATAACTCTTCCGATGCTCCTGAGTCACTTCCATTATTCCTGATCAGCCAAACTCTTTTCGATTGCTTCATGCAACAGACTGGACCAAAAATTAAACCAATTCTCCAGATTCTATTCAACAAAATAGCTCTCCGAAAAATAATTTGTTGAAATCCAAAATGCAACTCTATACCACAAGCATCAATGGACTTCAAACCTACCTCTCCTATCTATAATAGCCAAACAATTGCACTTGACAACCTTACCTACCAAATCCATAAAATTCCTTCATACTTGAATTTCCAGTAGAAATGCTCTACTGCAACATCCGGTTGCTCCATAGTAGAATAACTGCTAACTCGCTTCCGCTGCACAACCTTGATCTAGAGCAGATAAGAATGCTATCGAAGAACTTAAGCACGCACTTCTCCATACCCTGTTCATCCAACCGATAAAATCATAGTGACCATTCCTCTTGATGAAACATCTCAGCAGAATCTCAACTTAGAATAAGATGATCAATCCCTTTTCAAAGAATCTTGAGCTGCCTCACCAAACTCTTCTTGCTCTAAGAGTCATCCCACTACATGGTTGAACAATCAATATTGCTCTTAGAATCCAAGTCGATAAGAAAACTCAATCTCTGATTCGGTAACTGATTTCCTCTAAACATCTGGAAAATCTCTGACTACATAAGTAGCCTTTACCTCCATATGAGATTCCTTAATTTCCAAGCCAAAGAATACTCAAAGATTCCAAAACTAATCGCAAGTCACTTTTGCGATCTTACTCAGTTCAGACCAAAGACTATCTGCCCATCTAGAACAGCTTCCCTAATCGAGATCAATTTTCAAGAATGGCTTATCTATCAGAAAAACTGATAGATCACTCCCAACAAATATCCTGCTCTGCTGAGCCTTCCGAAGAAAAGGATAAGCCTTCACCATCTGCCTGGACTGTCGATAGTAGGATCCCAAAGATTTCTGAATCATCGAAGAAACAGATCCATGCTGCTACCTCCAAACTTCACTTTAATGCTACGGCTAAGCCAAAAGATCATCCTTAACCACAAGCTCCTGAAACTCAAAACTATCATCCAATTCTGCCAAAAATCCTTAAGACGAGTCGACATCTTCTCAAGAAACTCGGCTCCAAACCAAACACCAACCACTTATCTTCTTAAGAAAACAATTGAGACCATGTCCGAAATGAGGTAACTCATCGACCTTAGTCTCCTACTTTAACAAAGATAAGACACCCTTACTTGAGATCCAGAAAATCTCGAAACATCTGAATCTTCCCTGCAGTAGGCATCACAGTACCCTTAACACCATCTTAATCTTACCCCAAAAGAACATTCTCAAAACCATATATGGAAACTGTATCTCATCACACAGCTATTCCTCCTTGAAGTCACCCAGATACCATCACTTGCTTCTGCTCAGCTGTCAACTCAACTCTTGGAAATCTCGCTCACTCAAGAGCAATTCACCTCACACTCCAAGAATATGCTCCAATTCCTAAAAATACTTCCTCTGGACTCAAAGAAATCCTTTTACCAATCTACAAAACTTATTCGAGACGGTATTAGATCTACAATCTCGACATACACATCTCCAACCACAACATATAAGCCTCTTCCATTATTGGTAGTCGTATTCCACACACTCCTACCTTATCTACCTTTATAACTTATGCTGGAAAATCCGAACAGATATCCAATAGATTAGGTATATATATATTAAAAATTACAAGTACGCTCTCTCAAGATAGACACCACTCCAGAGCCTAGGTATTCACTCAACCTAATGGTCCGATACCAACTGTAGGGACCCGACTTTCTATCACCAGAAAATCGCATCACTAACTAAGAAAGAAAGCGATAGAAGAAGAAAAGAAAGAAAAGAAAGAAAACACAACACATCAGAATCTCACAGCGGAACGAATGAAATATAATATATAACATATATTAAGTATCATATACATCAGAGTACACAACTATACAACTCAATTTAGACAGTTATAACATTTCTGTCTAATACAATACAAGGCATCATACAGAATAACAACACAGCGGAAACTTTATCTATATATCTACACGCTGAAGCCTCCTACTCCAATGCTCCTCCAGATTTCGTCAAAGATAACCTGAATCACTTGACTACTCATATATAATATGAGTACCCAAGAGTTTAATAAAATAGAAAATAAACACTCGGGTCAGACAGGGGTCTAGTGTGAGTAAACGGTTTAAGATTGCTTAACTTTAGAAAATCCTTTGAAAAGAAAAGGTATCACGTAAGACTTCCCACACATAAACATGGAAAAGTTTTTACCTTACGCTAACCAAAACATTTGATAGGAAATCCAGTGATATTATAATAGTGTCTAGGGTTTTCAAGTAAATATGAAATAGCCGAAATTGTTACATGATTAAATTCCAGCTACTAGCCACAAAAGTGGGTAATACAAATAAAACCGTAGGGTCTCGTAGGAAGAATTGGGTTTCCATCAACGGCAGGGCTACTGGGGTACCGCCCGTCACAGTACGTGGCCTAGATCACCGTACCGAGGAGTACGCCCGCTCCCCTACAACACAAGGCCAGAACAATCCCTTACTGGACAGTCCCGAACAAGACCACCCCGTCGTTGGCTGCAGATCCAACTGCCCGCAAAGCCGAAATAAAAAGGGACATCTAGACAAGGATGTATCTCGCTCTCCAGTGGGAGCTACCCACGAAGCCTTGCTGCACCTCCCCTGTTTTAGCCATTCCCGGTTGATGAGGCTTGAGGCTGCGATTACCTTTATAGAACACATCTATCTTCGAATGCTCATCGTCCACCTGACGATGTTCTGAAAGCACTCAATCCATACAAGTTCATTCCAGGTTCGAACGAAACCGAAGGCACTATCTCGTTGCACTCATTTTGGAATCACCTTCAGAGTCAACGATCATAGCCCTTGCACTCTGAATCACCATCTCGAACCTATAAGCACTATACCATCAAACTCATTACGGAATCACCCACAGAGTTATACTGACGTATAGTTCTTACACCTCGAGTCTTCACTTGCTTCACTTGGATTCACGACCTAACATTTAATTGGAATCGATGTGGTTTTCGGATATCCAAAAATGGAAACCCGATCCCGGTCTCACCGAATCCAAATGTCATTTTAATGTCCAAGTTGTACTTAAGGGATTTAAACAGTATTTAGAATATTACTTAACATAAATGAATGATTCACATTACACAGATAGATAATTCACTATTATCACATTCATCCATACATATCACAAAGCAGCATATATATCACATCACAGATATATCACATTCATATCATAACATATCAACCAATGACATATAATATCAACCAATATCATTAACTCATCCAATGATATTTATCAATCAATCATTAATCATTCATAGACAAGTTTGATCCAAACTTAATTAATTTAATTAATCCTTAAATTAAATTAATCCTTACTTAAACACTTGGATTATCTTCAATCCAACTTCTTATTCATTAATTAATTACAAATTAATTAACTAACATCACTTAATTATCAACTTCAATTAATCTTCCTTGATTAATTATTACTTAATTGCTTTAAGTAATTATTACTTAATTACCATATTAATTAATCATTCTGATTAATTACTTCCAAATTATACTAAGTAATTACCTCTTAATTACCTTTTAAAATTAATCATACTTGATTAACTATTCTTTAATTATCCTGATAATTATTCCTTAATTATCCTTTAATTAATTACACCTGATTAATCACTTTTAATTAATCACACTTGATTAATTACTTTTAATTAAAACTACTTGATTAATTACTTTTAATTAATCATATTTAATTAATTACTTTTAATTAATCACCTTTGATTTATTACTTTTTTTTGGCAAAGCCAGCGAGGTTGACTGGACCCCTACCGGTTTTATTGCAACACAATAAAAGAGGACAGTACAAGAGAGAAGAAAAGGAAGAAAAATAAAAGGAAAAATAAAACAATTGAGGAAACAACAAAAAACATCAACCCCAAACTTGAATCAAAGAGTCTGGAAATTTTGTGTTGCATTTCATCAATTGCCAGTGAGTGCTTCTCCTAACATCTTGCCATAATAATTCAGTCTTCCTTCTGTGATTATCAAAGACAACAGAGTTCCTTTCTTTCCAAACAGCAGTGAGGTATTTTTTCAAACACACAACCAAAATTCTAGACTCATACCTTCTCCACCTTGTAGCTTTGTAGATGATACTCCATATCATTGCAGAACCCCCAGCAGCAAGATTAACTCCAGTTGTGGAACTGATTCTGTCCATCAAAATTTTAAGTGTCGGGCAATCAAAAAAAATGTGCTCAGTTGTTTCCTCATGCAGCTCACAAAAAAGACAAAAGGAGGTGCATGCCATACCATAATAATTCAATTTACTTCTAGTCAGAAGAGCTTGGTTTATGACTTTCCACAACATCAAGTTATCAGATGGTGGAGAATCATCAGACCAGATCACAGAGCACCATTTGGAAGAAGGCAGAGTATCATACACAGAAATAGTTATGTAAACACCCCTGATAGTGTGAGGCCTCATGTCCCAAGTAACTGCATGCATTGGATTGGCAGTGATGTAATTGTTTTGAACCTCAGTCCATAATTGCCTGATAATTTGGTTACTGGTGCTTGGCAATTGCAAAATCCCATCATGAACATAATCATTGGCTTTAGCATCATAATGTATACCAGACTGGTGAACATGAAGGTAGTTACAAACTTTTGAAAGGATAAGACCCCTGCCCGGCCAAGGGTCATGCCAGAAACTAACACCAGATTTTGCAGTAACATGGTACTGAATTAATGGGAGGTAAACATTTCTTAAGTTCAGGATGCTCCTCCAAATCCAACTGCAGCATTGGGGGATCTCCATGCACCAAAAGTACATAGTCTTAATGTAAAATTGCCAAACCCATTTAGCCCAAACACTGCTTCTTTTATTGATGAGGTATTCAAAATGGGAACTTATGGCAGCACAGTTCCACCTACTTGCATTAATAACACCTAGCCCACCAAGTTTAATTGGAGTTTCAAATTTAGTGAATGAGCACGGGATCAACTTCCTGTTGTGAATGCTACCAGTCTAGAAATACCTATGCATAGCTGACCTCACCATATGCAACAGCTTGGTAGGGAGGATACAGCACCTAGCCCAGTAGACTAAAGATGAAAAAACTACTGATTTAATAAGGACAAGCCTTCCACTTTGAGTCAGTTGCCTATTAGACCAGACACCCATAACAGATGTAATCTTATTGTACAAAGGAACACAATCAGCATTAGTAATTCTTTTGGTGAGCAAAGGAAGACCAAGATACGTCATATCATTGTCCATGCTGGTGAAGCCAGTGTGCAAATAAAGGCCAACAGCTTGGGTATCACTGACTCCAGCGAGTAACATGGAAGATTTTGCTTTGTTGATTGAAAGACCAGTCATGCAATAAAAGGAGTGGAGAGCCTCAACAATTCCGGTCATGGACGGAATATCAGGTTTAGTAAATAACAATACATCATCAGCAAACATTAAGGATTGAATTTGGAGAGCAGAGCTCTTAGGGTGGTACTTGATTAGCTTGTGAGAGTAATTTGAATTAAGCAAAACTGTGAAAACTTCCATAACCAACAAGAATAGGTAAGAAGATATGGGATCACCCTGGCGAATTCCTTTACTGCTTTTGAAATACCCAACTGGTCTACCGTTCAAAACAACAGAGAAGGTTGGGGTGGAGATGCACACATATATCCATGACACAAAAAATTTGGGAAACCCCATGACTGCCATGATCCTCACAATTGAAGCCCAATGAATAGAATCATAAGCTTTAGATATGTCAATTTTTAGTGTAGCAGCAGGTGACACATTAACTCTAGAGTAACCGTTAAGCAATTCTTGGGCAAGCAGAACATTATCTAGAATGTTTCTTGTAGGTAGGAAGGCTGCCTGGTTCATAGAGACAACTGATGGCATAACACTAAGCATACGAGAGGCAAGAATTTTCGTGATACATTTATATAAGACATTACAACAGGATATCGGCCTGAACGAGGAGACACTAGTTGGTGGATAAACTTTAGGTATCAGAGCAATGTTTGTACTATTCACTTCCCCAAGCAGCTTGCATTTTGTAAAGAAATTGTGGATAGCTTGGCAAAAATCATGACCAAGAACACCCCAAGAAGCTATGAAGAATGACACATTTAAACCATCAGGCCTTCCTGCAGATTGTTTATTCATTGAAAATAACGTTGCTTTTATTTCCTCATTAGTTATAGGCCTTATTAAATCCAAAGCTACCTGTGGAGATATACTTGGCAGTGTAAGTGTTGAGATACGCTCAAGGTCAGGGGAGAACCCAGAATCATTACCAAGCAATGAGGAGAAGTATTCAACAAAAGCCTGATCAACAGTTTCAACAGTGTGACAGTGGTTACCTTGAGCATCAAGGATACTAAATATGTTATCTCTGGAATGTTTGACCTTTATTGCATCATGGAAGAACTTGGTGTTCTTGTCTCCTTCAACAGACCACTTGGCATGCAGTTGTTGCTTCTTCATGTTAGCTTCCAAGCATAAGGCATTATTCACATCAGTAAATAGTTTGCTTTCATCAGCCGCCGCTTGCTCATCATTGGGATGCTCCATCATGTATTCTTGTTGCTTCTTTAGCTGATCCTTAAGAGTTGTGGAAAGAAGGCTGCCAGCTCCAAAGGTTGTATTGGCCCACAATTTAATTTCTTGCTTGATTCTTCTCAACTTCCTACAAAACTTATACATGGGGTTACCATAGCAAATAAATTCAGTGCTAACTTGAGAAACTAATTCAAGTGGGTGGTCATGCTTGAGCCAAGCATCAAAAAATTTGAAACTTCTCTTTTCCTTTCGCAAATGGGGACCCAGAGTTAATACTTGTGGTGAATGGTCAGATAATATAGGTTGTGGGAGGAAGACAGATAAGGTGGGCCATTGGTGGAGAGCTTGGATGTTGCAGAAAGCATGATCAATTGTCGTGAATGTACGAACTCCACTACGACTTCTATTGTTCCATGAAAATTTTGCACCAGACCTATTAACCATGACTAACTCAGATTGTTCAATAGATAAGTTGAAGTTGGCAATGTCTGCAGGAGTAAGAGGATTACCCCCACATTTGTCAGTGAAGTTAAAACAGGAACTGAAATCGTCTAGCACAACCCAGGGATGTGAAGACTGACGTAATGGTGGCAAGTTGTTGAAGAATGTGTTACGAGAAAGAACAGAGTTATCGGCGTATACAAAGGTGAAATAAAATGAGGTTTGAGATAGTGTTTCAAAGACATGAAGATGGATGAACTGTCTGGTTGAAAGGATTGGGGATAGGGTAATAATTTTTGGATCAAACAAGATTAGAATTCGCCCATAAGTTGCATTATCAAGGTTGTGATGGAATTTCCAAGTAGGTTCAATGTAAGTTGCTGCTTTGGTGGATAACAAGAGGTTAAGTTTTGTTTCAAGCAATCCAAAAAGACAAATGTCATAAGCAAAAATGTAATTTTTGACTTGATCAAGTTTTATTTTGCTGTGCGCTCCTTTGAGATTCCATGCTGTGAATTTTTTAAACATTAAAATATTATTGTTGGGTGGTGGAGTTGTTTCTTCTCCGTGCAGACAGAGATCTTGTTTCAATTTTTCTGTAGGGAGAGGATTGTTGTGATGTGGATGGGTCTTTGGTTGGAATATGTTTTGGTTGAGGTAGGGTATGGTTTGCAGGCCAACCAGACAGGTCAATGGAGAAATTGTAGGGTGTATGAACTAGAGGATGAACAATATGATCAGGCTTATGGCTTGTGAGAATAAGTTATGTTACGAATGTTTCTATTGCAGTGCACCATGCTCTATCTTGTTTTGTGTCATATGTATCAGCTTGTGCATGCATAACTATAACACAGTTACCATTTTCCTTGCTATTGCTACTGGTAGCAGTTGCTTTAATCTGTAAATGTTGCTTATCAGTAGCCAAAATTTTGTTAATAATAACAGAACTGTCAGACAGTTTAGCATTGATCTGTGGTTTTTCTCTATTTAATTCAACATAACTGTCATCAGGGTTGATTTCACCATCCTCTACCTCATTAATATCAACTATAACTTGCTCAACCTCTTCATTCTGCAGCACATTAAATTTTTTTTGTGTTTGAACATTACATACTTGGTCCACATCCCCTGATTCATTAATAACTTTCATACCAGAACTGTTCCCTTCACTTCCAACAAGTTCAAAGGGTTCCCATGCTACTGTGCTTATATTTGTTTTATTTACCATCTCCTTACTTACTTCAATTTTTTCCCCTGTTCCTATTGACCTTTTGCCACACTTGCTTCACTGTAACTTGTTTGCGTGAGTTTTTCCCTTTATGCTCAATGTGTTGCTTCACTTCACCACTCTCCTGTTGTTCAGTATCCTCACATTTCTTGTCGTTCTCTTCATTTACTGACTTCTTGCAAGTTTTAGCCAAATGCCCAAACTCTCTACAACAAGTACATATTTCAGGTTTCCATAAGTAATCAACTATAACTTCCTGTTCAGACCCATCAAGCAGTTGAACAGTAAATCGCTCAGGCAGTTCATACGTAGGAGTCACTTCAACTAAGCATTTGGCGAAGGTGATTCTTTCAAAATTTTCAGTCGAGGCATCCATGCAAAGTAGTTTACCAATTCTTGCAGCTAACCAGTTTATACCCAATGGAGACCATGAAAACAAGGGGATGTTAGATAACTTAATCCAAACAGGGACAGATTTGATACTGCTACAACTGTTGCCAACATTCTCATCCCACGGTTTTACAATAAATAGTTTATTCCTCATAACAACAGGATCAGCTTCAGAGATTCTAATCCTATCATCTTCATTGGTGAATTTAAACAGGAACAGGAATCCATCTGACTTAACAGAAATGGAACCACGCAGTTTCCAAGCTTTCTTAATGTAATACATCACAGTCGAGTACGGAAGAGGGGTATCAAGAAAAAAAACCCACCAGGTATTCCTTCCACATCGAGTTACCTTCCATAACAACTTCATCAGGTGGAACAAGAGCATCACTGATAAAATTCAGCTGAATGTCGCGCGGTTCATATTTCCCGGCATTAGCGGGTTTAGCTTTGAAAAGAGAATTCCAAGCTAGATGGGGTTGTGGTAAGGGAAACAACGGTGGGGAAGATAGGTTCAGAGAAGCAGAATGGGGGAAAGATGAGATGGTGGTAGTTGGTGGCAGGGATTGGGTACTGGCAAGAGGGATGGTGGATGGAAATGGAGCTGACAGGGAATGGTCAGCGATAGAAGGGGTTACAAGAATAGGTGAGGAAGGACATTGCGGCAGAGGAGGTGGGTGACAGGATGGTTCAGCGGGAAAGAGGGAAGGAAAAGGGAGGGTCCCCATTTTTGAACGAAAAAAATAATTACTTTTAGTTCATACTGTTTTTATTACTTTAATTACATTTAGTAATTAAAACTTAATTACAAATTAATTATCCTTAAATTATCAATTAACAATTAATTATTTCCACTAATTAATGATTACTTCTTTAATTAAATTCTCCATAATTAATTTTTTTGATAAATAATTAATCACTTAATTAATTACTCTTAATCCTTATATTAATTAGTCATCAATTAAATCCTTTAATTAATTTTATTAATTGATAATTTAATTAATAACTCAAATGATTAATCCTAAATCACATCCACTTAATTACTTTCATAAATTATTACTTCTTACTTAATTACTTCTAGTAATTAACGATTTAATTACTTAATTACTTCATCAAGTAATTATATTAACTCATAAATGATTAACTTAATTTAATCACAAATTTATTACTTAATTAATTATTTAATTAGTCATTTAAATTTAATTAAATGATTCATAACTTCTTGTATTAAAAAGATTTTTAATTTAGAAAACTTATTATCTTAAATTAACCAAAATTCTAAATTACTTAAGATTTTTTTTATTATAATTGATTACCAAATTCTAAATCATTAAGCCTTATTTAAAATAAAATATATTGGAAATAAATTATAATTAAAATAATTTTAACATTCAAATTAAAACCTTTAAATCTTTCAAAACTTCCCAAAATTATTAAATAAAATTTAATACAAATTTTATTTCAAAAATTCACTTATTTTATTTTTAAAACTTTCATATTTATTATATATAAAACTTGTTTAAAACATAACTTTGAAACAAATTTAGTTTTGAAACTTGTTTAACCTTTGTTTAAAAACTCTATTCCCAAAATCAAATTTCCTTGGTATTAACAACTTAAGCATCCTGTTCTAAAGCCTGAATATCTTAATACTCGAGTAAACCCCACTAAAACCCGTGTCTACCCCGAGTAAAACAAGCAAATACCTCGAGTCTTCCAAGCAATCACCTTGCTTCGAGTAAAACTCGAATCCTTCCCGTACACATACCCGAGTTAGACTTCGAGCCCCAAACTCTTCCTCTTTCCAAAACTCATACCCCTTGATACACCTTGCACACGTGCATCATGCACAGTCCTTCCGGTCACCGACGACAATCATTCCGGCCTCGACAAGTCATCCTCGATCACCACATAGCTTCGCGAAACCCAACAACCTCGTCCCCACCAGAAAACAAAATTTCGATCCTTACCTCAAAAACTTCCAGAAGCACACAATTACAAAAACAGTTCGCCGCCGACGTTCCTTGCCACGCGACCTCACACCCTCCTTCTCGAAGCCTCGACGCGATCTCCAGTACCTGCGGCAACCCATGCGAACAACTCCGATAGCTCCATGATGATGCAAAATCCACTAGAACAAACTTGGCATTAACATGATGTTAAACCCTATCTCGAGCAAAATCGACCATCACGTTCATCGATAAAGTACGTGAGTATTTTTCTGATGATTCACCATGCTTCCTCGACCTCCATGTCTAACGGCATCGACTAACTCGCCATCATTCGCCACAATTTGGCCGAAATGCCAAAAACACTCAAACCCCAAAATTCTCGCAAATTACTAAACTAGAATTCGTGATTCAAGTTTCAAAAATCATGTTTTCCTATTTACAATATGATTATAAAATCAAAACTCTAGTTTGCAATCAATTTTTTTAACCCAATTTATACTTTTACTGTAAATTTTTAAAATTCAAGTTAATTACTTAATTTAACAGCCTGTAACTATTTTTAGATGAAAGATCAATTGATCACAAACAACCTTTGTTTACGAATCATCCACTAATTCGAATTCAACATTGTGTTATTGATTTTTCTATGAAATTGAAAACTTATTATAGTACACAGAACATACTTTTATGCCTACAGCCATCTCAATATCATTCATCAACATGCATCAATTAAATTCAAGAATCCAGACATATCAACAAGATTTCATCACAAGAACAAAACAAAAATCCAGGTTTTAAACTATTTTTAAATGATTTTATTTACTCACCTTGAAAAACAGAAGACAGAACTGTATTTTGCTTTCCAGGCTTGTTGAAATTTCACTGCATTCTTCTTGAATTTGTTGCTTGCTTAATATCAGTTGCATGTTGGTGTTGAAAACAATTTGTTGCTGTAGAATAATTTTCTTGAATTGCATGATTATACTTGATGATGACTTGCATTGCCTCTGTTTGAAATCCCCAGAATTCTTCATTGCTTCAGATTTAACAGATTTTCTTTTCTTCCTTTTTTTCTTTGATTTGTTTTGTATTAAGTTTGAGTTGAAGAAAATGTTTCAGCTGAAGAATAAAACCCATCTTTTATTTACAATTAAATTTTAAATTTTATTATTAATGAAAAAGACATTTGTCACTTAATGTTATAAGGATCTTACAATTGTCTTTAACTCACTCTAAAATGTTTACAAGTGTGGTTATGTGTTATTTAATATTTACAAATGTTTATTCTCCGATGTTTATAAATGTTTAAAATGTGATTTTCTTTTTAGTAATCTATTTAAGCTATATACATATATTTATGTAATATTCATATAAATTCAAGTAACTTATATTTTGATTCAATTTAATGTTTATATGTTTGAAACATCTATTTTAAATTAACTCTTAAAATTTTAAAACAAATTTATCTTGTGTAAAAATTATAATGAAAGGATATTAAGCAAATGAACTTTTAAATTTAAATCTTATCTAAAACTCAAGTTGAACTATATGTTTATACTAATCAGAAATTAACTTTGTTATTAAAATTTAAATCTTCAAATACCATTTCAAAAGCATTAAATTGAATTAACCTTTCAAATTACAAAACTATATATATATCTATAATAAAGTTTGGGAATACTTATTAAATTCAAATTAATAAAATTCCTATTTCAAACATATATATACAAATATATACATATACACATTTCAAATAGAAAACATTTCAACATTATATTTGATAGTTACTGTATTAAAATTTGAAACACAAACTAAATCATAATATATATACATTCATATATATTACAATTTGAAAATATATTAGCTTTTAAACTTCCTATTTACAAGATATATCAATACATATATATTATAAATAGAAAATATTTTTGATTAGCTTCTGGAAAATAAATCTAACCAATTTTAAGTTGCCAAAATAAAAATTCCAAATTAAAATATTATAAATTTTCAAAAGAATTAAATTTGCCAATTTATATTATTAAGAAAAATGTTTATAGATATTAACAAATTATTATCATAAATCTTTAAAATAATTTTAACTTGTCAATTTATAATATAAAATTATCAAATCAATTTAATTATTATCAAAGATTATTAAATTGATATTGCTCAAAATTCCGGGTCGTCACATAAAATATATGTGGACATGAAGCGACTTTATTATTAGGATGGAATGAAATCTGATATTGCTAAATTCATTAAGTGTTGCATGACTTGTCAACTCGTAAAGGCCGAGTACCAAATGCTAGGTGGGTTATTGCAACCTCTGGACATTCCTGTTTGGAAGTTGGATCAAGTCTCCATGGACTTCATTGACGGTCTTCCCCATTCTCGTTCGAATCATGATAGTCTCTGGGTGATAATAAATAGATCTACAAAATCTACTCAATTTCTTCCCGTTCGATCCAACCGGACCATACCTCTTTTCGCTAAACTCTATGTTAAGGAAATTGTGAAATTACATGGAGTTCCTACTTCTATTATTAGCTATCGTGATCCATTATTTCTAGTGGATTTTGGAAGGGTCTTCAAAAATCTTTAGGAACGAAGCTTAAGTTTAGCACCGATGGACAAATAGAGCGTGTGAATCAAACTCTTGAAGACCTTCTTTATAACGCCCCACCCCGAGACCCACCTTATTAAAGAGAATTAACGAGTAATTCCGTCTACTAAAGCGGAGAATAGGGCTGGTTAAGGGCGACCATCTATAACTTTGTCTTAAACATCTACTGAATTCGTCGATAAATGCAATATAATTTTTTTTCTTTTCTATCTCAATAGATCGACATACATAGTAAATGTTTAATCCAAAACTATAGGTGGTTGACGGATCTATCAGAACAAAATACAATAACTAAATGTAAAGCACATCACAGAACAATAATCGACATCATATATATACACACACACACACAATGATACATGTTTAGTACAATACAATATGAATACAATAAAGGTGGTACTCGACTACACCATATACATCAAATCAAATGTAAAAACATCAGAGTATGCGGAAGAAATAAACTACTTAAGCGAAAGAAGTGATGATATCCAACACCAACTTCAAGCTAAGTCCAATAGATGATACCTGAAATAACTCGGTCTGACCCGAGTATAAATACATGGGTCAGTCTAGCTACACAAATCAGTCAATATTGATAATTTGAAGCAGAATGGATATAGTGATACTTCTTCTCGAATGAGGAGAAGGATTAGATAACTCATAGCTCAATACTTAAGTAACAAACGCTACCTAAGTGACTAGATACCTCGAAAGAGGTAACTCAAACTCAATACTCAAATAAAACACAAGTGCCTCATATCATTAGCGATAACCCACAATGAAATCAAATCAACTCATATAAAACTCAAGCAAAACTCAAATGGTTCGATGAACCATTACTCCGAAAAGGAGAAAATTCATCTCAATCAAAATAGAAGTCATGAAAGCCACACAAGACAACTCCATAAGAATGTGAGATCTCAAACTCATAAGTAGGCCAAGGCGGCTAAATCTCACACATACATCTCAACCATAAAAACTCATGGAACTCGATACGAATTCAAACTCATAAAATCTCAAATTCAATAAGGAATTCGATGCATGTTCAAAACTCGGAAAATCTTAACACTAATGCACCAAAAACGACGAATTCAAAACTCATAAAACCCATATTGGCCATATCCCTAAATACAATGCCGAAGCAATGTTGCACATGATAAACTCAGACGGCTGAAGCCTTAGACAAGGTCGCTAACACCTTCCAAAACAGTTCGTCCTCATGACAAGGTCGCTGACACCTTTCCAAAGCAGTTCGACCTCATGACAAGGTCGTTGACACCTTTCCAAAGCAGTTCGTCCTCATGACAAGGTCGCTGACACCTTTCCAAAGCAGTTCGTCCTCATGACAAGGTCGCTGACACCTTTCCAAAGCAGTTCGTCCTCATGACAAGGTCATGACAAGGTCGCTGACACCTTTCCAAAGCAGTTCGTCCTCATGACAAGGTCGTTGACACCTTTCCAAGCCATTTTGTCTTCGCTAACAAGGTCGCTAACACCTCCAAAGCAGTTCGTCCTCATGACAAGGTCGCTGACACCTCTCAAAGCAGTTCTGTTAGGTAAACATCGTGAATGTGTAACAAACTCACGGATAGGAACCCGAAAAGTGTTAACGTGTGTCCCATACTACACATTCGCACCTAGCGGTTTACTAGCCGTTAGTCGATGCCACACTAAAAACATCATAAAACTCAGAAAATTATATCTCGCCTAGTCTCATTGGCGAGTAATAAAGAGATAACATACTTATCTCATCTCATCGATAAGTATTAAATGACATCATACCTTGTCTCATCTCATCGACAAGTGAAAAACATCGTGATGGTTTCTCATAAACCATAAATCTCAAAATATGAAATCATAAACTCAAGACTTGCCTTATGTCATTGGCAAGTAAATAAAACATCGTGATGGTTCTCATCGATCATACTCCTATATAGGAGATCTTAAACCATAATGCTTGCCAAATATTGACAATCTTAAATAATTCCAATAAATAAAAATTATAAAACTCAAAATACGCCATAAAATGGCAAAACATCTCAGAATCAATAATCTCAAAAAGCTTCGATCAACCTATACTCAAAATATGCAAATGTGTTCAACAGGAAAGTTGTCACACATAAAATAAGTTTTCTGGAACTTAAAAAAATCATCCAAATCCGACAAGAAACAAGGAAGATATGATCAATTTACTAACCGTGTTCAGTTTGGATAACATAATTACTAAAGTGACAGAGCTGAGAGTTTGCAATAGCATTTTGATCAATTTATTCTCAAAATATACAAATATGTTCAACAGTAAAGTTGTCACCTATAAAATAAGCTTTCCGGAACTTCAAAAATCATCCAAATCGGACAAGAAACAAGGAAGATACGATCAATTTACTAACTGTGTTTAGTTTGGATAACATAATTACTAAAGTGACAGAGCTGAGAGTTTGCAACAGCATTTTGATCAATTTATGCTCAAAATATGCAAATATGTTCAACAGTAAAGTTGTCACAAACAAAATAAGCTTTCCAGAACTTTAAAAATCATCCAAATCCGATTAGAAACTAGAAAGATATGCCTAAAATAATTTTTGTGTTTCAAAGCTAAGATTAAAACACAGGACATAAAGGTTACATCTTCTTCAAACTCAAGTTACTCTTAGTAAACATCTTAATTACAAAAAGTAATGAACATAAAAGTTGTTCCTTATAGAAGCATCTTCCGACTGAAAAAACCTAACTCAATTTCGATCTACCATTTCAAAGTTATGGTGATTTCAATATCAGGTTTCAACAAAAATATTGGACAGAGCAGAGCTATGTACATCGGTTTCAAACCCGATTTCGACCCTCTAAACCACTGAATTTCTTAAAGTGATTAAAAGAAAACTTGTAGCTAATAGAATTGTCTTTCAACTGCAAAAATATTGAGCTAATTTGGATAAATTGGCCCTAAGATATCGCTGTTTTACTGCAGTGATATTTTTACAAACAATTTTCAGCAAACTACAACCATGCAATCATTCAAATTCAAGCAACCAATTCACAACTAATTTAAAAGCAATTCAATCATCAAACCATCCAATTCAATTCAATTATCAACTGAAAATTATTCTCATAGATTAAAGGTAGTAGTGTGAGTGATTAACTCACCTTTTACTTTCCTATAGCTTGCTAAATCCTCTTTTAAGCCTTGCTAACCTCTTAGCTTCTCCAAAATCACCAAAAAAACTCAAGAACAAAATTTGGACAGTAAGCAATTTGATCAAAAAGGGGATCAAAATCATTATTTTAGAGTTCTAAAGGATAGAGATAGAGTTTAAAACACTTACTCTGCATTATTGGACAAAATCCCTTTGATTTGAGCTTTGAATATTGAAATTAGGAACTAGGGTTTAGGAAGATGAATGTTTTACTGAGAAGGAGAATGAACGTACTGATGTTTTACGAAGAGAAATATGTTTCTCATTTCTTTGCTAACAGTCCAAGTGAAGTATGTTAATGGGCTAGAGTCCAATTTTTCAAGAAAATTAGCTTAGGTTATAAATTAATCACTTAGTTACATGTTAATAATGCACACCTTCAAATTCAATCATCTATTCAACTTTATTTCATATCAAAAATTTATAAAACTTCATATTCATGATGATAAAATGTTATATACTCAAAATAAAAGATTATTTATATTTTTAAAACTTTTTGACATCATATTTGTTTTCCTTTTTATAAATAACAAATTTACATCTTTAATTACAAATTCCATTGTAATTAACATTATAAATTACACAAAAATAATATTTTTGTGTAATAAAATTTTATAACCCTTTTCAAATATAGTTTTACACTTAAATTATATTTTTAAACTCAATTCCATCATTATTATGAATATATCTCATCTTAAAATTAATCACTTCTTTTAAAAATCATTAAAAGAAGTAAATAGCAATAATTAACAAAATTATTGCATTAACTCTAAATAAAACACGTTTTCCTCGTTTTATTTTCTCAAATCATCTTAATAAAGTTTTTAGAATATTTTCTCATTTTTATCCTCAAATATATTGTTTATTCCCAATAAACAATTTAAATTCCTCATTATTTATTAATTTACACTATTAAATTATAATCGTCGTTATAATTTAATATTCTCCGGTAATCGCTAAATTAGGGTTGTTACAGACTCCCCCTCTTACAAAAATTGCGTCCCCGCAATTTTCTTGAAAAAGAGCTGTAAACAACATAAAAGATACAATCATCGAAGGATAAAGACATGCTTCAATTCTAAATCATTCATACTCTCAATATAGAATGGTCGAAAGAAATAATCAAAAACTCACTTGGTTAATCCAATGGCTCATCAAATGCTAAAATGGTGATTAGTAAACCATCGAATTTTCCAAGTAACTCGAAAGAATTTCGAAGATATCCCGTCTTCGATCAAAACTCAATAAGATGCTCAACAATTAATCAATCGAAAATGATTGATTTCATAAAAATCTAAAAATAGAGTCGGGATCAAACTCACTTAAACCCGAACTCTAAGAAATAGAGAAGAACATCTATAAGATTTTCTGCATAAATATGCGGAAAGAACATCCTCACAATAGGGTAGACACAATAGACAAGATAGATAAATCACAAGATGGCTTCTCAAAAGGCCACCAAACTTGAATGACCGCGAAAAATGCACGTCGATAATAATAGCTCAAAGATAGAATATACTCAAGAACAAGGATATAAGCTCAAATTATCTTTTAATCCAAGATATTTATAATTTTAAATCTCAACATCTTCTAAATTTTAAAATCTCAATTTCAACATTTGAAAATTTCTCAAACTCTTTACTATATTACTTAGTACGTAATCTAAAACTCAAAGTTAAAATTCAAATTTCATCTCTTACTTCAAAATTAATTTCCAAAGAATTTTTTAAATCCATAATAATATTCCTAAAAATAAATTATGGGTTTAAATTTTCTTTACTCTTCTATTAAATCACCTAAATAGTTTTTAAAACAATCTTCAAATTCTCTTATTATACTCTTCCCTTAAAACATTCAATGTATATAATATAGATTCTAAAATCTCAAAATATATACTTCCAATAAAGCACAGCTCTACAATAATCTCATTTATATTCTTATCTTTATAATTTGAAAATAAATAAATGGCATTGCCTCGCCATTGAGTCTCTAATAAATAAATATATATATCTGTTGGCTGCAGAGTTGACCGAACGATCAAAACTGCTTCGCCACTCTATTACTCATCTCTAAAATCAATGGCAGCAATTACCATTCAAAAATAAATTTAATATTTAATATCAAAATATTATTTTCAAAATCTCAATCCTTAAAACACAAATCATCGTGTTTGATTGCCTCGTCGTAGCATTTAGGAGATTCCTATCGATAACGTTGATCAGGCGTATCGACCAGTACTCTTAACTACTCGATGGATAACCCAACACTCTCAAATTATTTCTATGAAAGAATACTGCTCATATAAATATATTCTCAAAACATTCTTTTATTTTTAAAATACCTCAAAAATCCAATTTCTCTTTTTAAAACTCATATATATGGCTTCAAAAACTCAAACCAAAGAACATTAAGAGAATGCATCGAGATATTCCTAGAGTACGCGATTCACAAAATCAACAGAAGGAGATGAAGTTTTCGTCAACTCCTACATGAGGATGAGCCACTCTCGAAAATCATCAAGACCAAAGATAAGCCAGATATTCTCCTCGAAGGAAAAGAAGCATACAAACCACAAATCATTACTTCCAACAAAGTAATGCTGCAAAGGATAACGCCGATTGAGTATTCGAAAAGGATATTTAAAGAAACTGAATGATAAACTCAATCGAACTCGAATAACCTAGAAACTCACCTCATTCCTTAGTGGATATCCTCGTGGAAGGATAATCGAAGAGCTAAGAGCCAGGAATAAGGTTACGTCAACATTTGATTGCCTGATTGGATGTCAAATCCAAACGGACTCACAAAAATCAACAAAGTCACCTTGATTGGAATTCGAGATATATCATCAACATCTCAATACTCAAGAGTGAATACAGAAACTTCGGAATCATTATTAACATTCCAAAGTGATAGAAATAATAAAACAATCAAATTAGGATGCCTAAGTAATTGTAGGATCCTATAACAACAAAAAGGATCGGACTTAACATCAAATAAGTCAATCCATCACAAATCAAATACATCTCAATATAGTGAGTAATAAACAAATACTCACTAAAGCAGCAACAAATAGAAAACTCGGAATGCTCACAACAAGCCAATCGTTGTGGACCCCTTAATAGGGTTCACAACTTTCAAAGGAATACAACAAGAATGCTTCAAAGAAATCAATTAGCTCCATCGATATGAACTCACTCGTATCGACAAAAATAAGAATACAATAATCCTATATAAGATTATTTATAAGATAATATGACACCCAAACTCTATTATGGAATACTACGGAATACAATATACATATTCCTAGACATATTCCATCTCAACATATCCTAATAAACGAAAAAGAATTAAAGCACGATTCGAAAACAAGCTCGAATAAAGGACAACGATTCACTCGTACTGTACTTCGACGTATCGTGATATACATACTGTTCTATGTTTATTCTACTTTGTTCTGACCACAGCACTGATACCAAGCTGTAACGCCCCACCCCGAGACCCACCTTAGTAAAGAGAATTAACGAGTAATTCTGTCTACTAAAGCGGAGAATAGGGCTGGTTAAGGGCGACCATCTATAACTTTGTCTTAAACATCTACTGAATACGTCGATAAATGCAATATAATTTTTTTTCTTTTCTATCTCAATAGATCGACATACATAGTAAATGTTTAATCCAAAACTATAGGTGGTTGACGGATCTATCAGAACAAAATACAATAACTAAATGTAAAGCACATCACAGAACAGTAATCGACATCATATATATATATATATATATATATATATATATATACACACACTGATACATGTTTAGTACAATACAATATGAATACAATAAAGGTGGTACTCGACCACACCATATACGTCAAATCAAATATAAAAACATCAGATTATGCGGAAGAAATAAACTACTCAAGCGAAAGAAGTGATGATATCCAACACCAACTTCAAGCTAAGTCTAATAGATGATACCTGAAATAACTCGGTCTGACCCGAGTATAAATACACGGGTCAGTCTAGCTACACAAATCAGTCAATATTGATAATTTGAAGCAGAATGGATATAGTGATACTTCTTCTCGAATGAGGAGAAGGATTAGATAACTCATAGCTCAATACTTAAGTAACAAACTCTACCTAAGTGACTAAATACCTCGAAAGAGGTAACTCAAACTCAATACTCAAATAAAACACAAGTGCCTCATATCATTAGCGATAACCCATAATGAAATCAAATCACCTCATATAAAACTCAAGCAAAACTCTAATGGTTCGATGAACCATTACTCCGAAAAGGAGAAAACTCATCTCAATCAAAATAGAAGTCATGAAAGCCACACAAGACAACTCCATAAGAATGTGAGATCTCAAACTCATAAGTAGGCCAAGGCGGCTAAATCTCACACATACATCTCAATCATAAAAACTCATGGAACTCGATACGAATTCAAACTCATAAAATCTCAAAATCAATCAAGAATTCGATGCATGTTCAAAAGTCAGAAAATCTTAACACTAATGCACCAAAAACGATGAATTCAAAACTCATAAAACCAAGATTGGCCATATCCCTAAATACAATGCCGAAGCAATGTTGCACAAGCTAAACTTAGACGGCTGAAGCCTTAGACAAGGTCGCTAACACCTTCCAAAACAGTTCGTCCTCATGACAAGGTCGCTGACACCTTTCCAAAGCAGTTCGTCCTCATGACAAGGACGTTGACACCTTTCCAAAGTAGTTCGTCCTCATGACATGGTCGCTGACACCTTTCCAAAACAGTTCGTCTTCATGACAAGGTCGCTGACACCTTTCCAAAGAAGTTCGTCCTCATGACAAGGTCGCTGACACCTTTCCAAAGCAGTTCGTCGTCATGACAAGGTCGCTGACACCTTTCCAAAGCAGTTCGTCCTCATGACAAGGTCGCTGACACCTTTCCAAGCCATTTTGTCATCGCTAACAAGGTCGCTAACACCTCCAAAGCAGTTCGTCCTCATGACAAGGTCGCTGACACCTCTCAAAGCAGTTCTGTTAGGTAAACATCGTGAATGTGTCACAAACTCACGGATAGGAACCCGAAAAGTGTTAACGTGTGTCCCATACCACACATTCGCACTTAGCGGTTTACTAGCCGTTAGTCGATGCCACACTAAAAACATCATAAAACTCAGAAAATTATATCTCGCCTAGTCTCATTGGCGAGTGATAAAGAGATACCATACTTATCTCATCTCATCGATAAGTATTAACTGACATCATATCTTGTCTCATCTCATCGACAAGTGAAAAACATCATGATGGTTTCTCATAAACCATAAATCTCAAAATATGAAATCATAAACTCAAGACTTGCCTTATGTCATTGGCAAGTAAATAAAACATCCTGATGGTACTCATCAATCATACTCCTACATAGGAGATCTCAAACCATAATGCTTGCCAAATATTGACCATCTTAAATAAATCCAATAAATAAAAATTATAAAACTCAAAATACGCCATAAAATGGCAAAACATCTCAGAATCAATAATCTCAAATAGCTTCGATCAACCTATACTCAAAATATGCAAACTGTGTTCAACTAAAAAGTTGTCACACATAAAATAAGCTTTCCGGAACTTAAAAAAATCATCCAAATCCGACAAGAAATAAGGAAGATATGATCAATTTACTAACTGTGTTCAGTTTGGATAACATAATTACTAAAGTGACAGAGCTGAGAGTTTTCAACAACATTTCGATCAGTTTATTCACAAAATATACAAATATGTTGAACAGTAAAGTTGTCACATATAAAATAAGCTTTCCGAAACTTGAAAAATCATCAAAATCGGACAAGAAACAAGAAAGATATGATCAATTTACTAACTGTGTTTAGTTTGGATAACATAATTACTAAAGTGACAGAGCTGAGAGTTTGTAACAGCATTTTTATCAATTTATGCTCAAAATATGCAAATATGTTCAACTGTAAAGTTGTCACAAATAAAATAAGCTTACCATAACTTTAAACATCATGCAAATCCGATAAGAAACTAGAAAGATATGCCTAAAATAATTTTTGTGTTTCAAAGCTAAGATTAAAACACAGGACAGAAAGGTTACATCTTCTTCAAACTCAAGTTACTCTTAGTAAACAGCTTAATTACAAAAAGTAATGAACATAAAAGTTGTTCCTTATAAAAGCATCTTCCGACTGGAAAAAACCTAACTCAATTTCAATCTACTATTTCAAAGTTATGGTGATTTCAATATCAGGTTTCAACAAAAATATTGCACAGAGCAGAGCTATGTACATCGGTTACAAACCCGATTTCGACCCTCTAAACCATGGAATTTCTTAAAGTTATTAAAAGAAAACTTGTAGCTAATAGAATTGTCTTTCAACTTCAAAAAGATTGAGCTAATTTGGATAAATTGGTACTAAGATATCGCTGTTTTACTGCAGCGATATTTTTACAAATAATTTTCAACAAACTACAACCATGCAATCATTCAAATTCAAGCAACCAATTCACAACTAATTTGAAAGCAATTCAATCATCAAACCATCCAATACAATTCAATTATCAACTGAAAATTATTCTCATAGATTAAAGGTAGTAGTGTGAGTGATTAACTCACCTTTTACTTTCCTATAGCTTGCTAAATCCTCTTTTAAGCCTTGCTAACCTCTTAGCTTCTCCAAAATCACCAAAAAAACTCAAGAACAAAATTTGGACAGTAAGCAATTTGATCAAAAAGGGGATCAAAATCATTATTTTAGAGTTCTAAGGGATAGAGATAGAGTTTAAAACACTTACTCTACATTGTTGGACAAAATCCCTTTGATTTGAGCTTTGAATTTTGAAATTAGGAACTAGGGTTTAGGAAGATGAATGTTTTACTGAGAAGGAGAATGAACGTACTGATGTTTTAGGAAGAGAAATATGTTTCTCATTTCTTTGCTAACAGGCCAAGTGAAGTATGTTAATGGGCTAGAGTCCAATTTTTCAAAAAAATTAGCTTAGGTTATAAATTAATCACTTAGTTACACGTTAATAATGCACACCTTCAAATTCAATCATCTATTCAACTTTATTTCATATCAAAAATTTATAAAACTTCATATTCATGATGATAAAATGTTATATACTCAAAATAAAAGATTATTTATATTTTTAAAACTTTTTAACATCATATTTTATTTCCTTTTTATAAATAACAAATTTACATCTTTAATTACAAATTCCATTGTAATTAACATTATAAATTACACAAAAATAATATTTTTGTGTAATAAAATTTTATAACCCTTTTCAAATATAGTTTTACACTTAAATTATATTTTTAAACTCAATTCCATCATTATTATGAATATATCTCATCTTAAAATTAATCACTTCTTTTAAAAATCATTAAAAGAAGTAAATAGCAATAATTAACAAAATTATTGCATTAACTCTAAATAAAACACGTTTTCCTCGTTTTATTTTCTCAAATCATCTTAATAAAGTTTTCAGAATATTTTCTCATTTTTATCCTCAAATATATTGTTTATTCCCAATAAACAATTTAAATTCCTCATTAGTTATTAATTTACACTATTAAATTATAACCGTCGTTATAATTTAATTTTCTCAGGTAATCGCTAAAATCAGGGTTGTTACATTCTTCGTGCATATGTTCTTGATTTTGGTAGAAGTTGGAAAGATCATATTTCTCTTGTTGAGTTTTCTTACAATAATAGCTTCCAATCTAGTATTGGTATAGCACGTTTCAAGGCACTCTACGGTAGGCCATGTTGATCTCCTTCGTGTTGGCTTGAAGCCGGTGAGAAGATGGTTTTAGGTCCAGATGTTATTCATGATTTTATAGAAAAGATTGACCTTATTCGTCATAGGATGAGAGAAACTCAAAGTAGACAAAAATCCTATGCCGATAACCGAAGAAGGAATTTGGAATTTTCTGTGGGAGATTAGGTGTTCATTCGTGTTTCACCTATGAAGGGTGTTGTGCGTTTCAGTCATTTGGAAAAATTGGTACCTCGATATATTGGGCCATTTTCCATCACCGAATGCATTAGTTCCATGGCTTATCGCCTTTTATTACCGACTTAATTTTCTGTTATTCATGACGTATTCCACGTCTCTTAACTACAGAAATGCCTTAGAGATTCCGACTCTATACTTGAGGCCGATGTTATTGAAGAAATTAAAGTTTCACCTAATTTTACTTATGAGCAACATCCTATTCGTACCATTTCTATGGAGGTTACACACCTTCGAAACAAAGATGTTCTGCTTGTGAAAGTTCAATGATCCGTGAATCCTAAGGACTGCACTTGGGAAGCCAAAGAGTTCATCAAACGAATACATCCGGACTTACACTCTCATGCTACTTAAGGTGAACTTCTCACTTCAAAATTTTCTTTCTGTGTTGTTTTGCCTTAGATTGGTTGTTACTCTTTATTTTCTTTTTAAGTATTGTGAGGACGCAACTTCTTTAAGGAGGAGAGTCTGTAACAACCTACATATGTTACGATTATAGATTTAAATGTTTTATTTAAATATAGGATCGTTAGTTGAATTAAAGTCTGAAATGTGACTTTGTGTAAACTGTCAAATCTGGACTCGATGCCACTTTCATTGAGTTCAAAATGACATTTACAACTTGTTTAAGTGTAAACATCGATATATTTGGAGTTGATTAGGATTTTGGTATTTTTATTTGAGCTTTAGATTGGGTTCTAGGCCACTAACCCAACAAGAGAATCCAAACTCTTCTACCTAATAGCCCCCACTCCACTCCTCTTCATTCATACATTCCATTTCTAATTTCCTAACACTCTTAAGAAAAAGGAAAAATGGGGGAAAAGAAAGGAAATTAAAATTGCTAAGCCTTAGCTTTTCTTAGGAATTCAAATTCAAGTTATAAATCAGAGAGAAGCTTAGGTAAGCATCCTCTTCATCTTCTCGATATCAATCTCTCTTCAATTTTTAGAATTTCCTGTAACCGAACATAGGAAATCTTTTCATGTAATAATAAATTGAAGATCTTTGAGGCGTAGTTAAAGAGAAATTGATCTTTCCTTATTTTAGAGCTTCGCATTCCTTATTTTGAGTTTAAAGGTGAATTCTTGAACTCACATCTATGACTATAACTTTCATTGTTGTTAGGTATGAATTCCTAACATTTATTTCATGTTCAATTGCTTTTGATTTGAATTGGTTTGGTGAATTTTCCAATTTCTGATTTCGAAGATAAATTTTTTGAAAATCCTACTATGGATGTTTGGACATGTTATTTGGGGTATACCGAAGAGCCTTTAAGCTGGGTTGTTGCTTGGCATAAATTTCCAGCCTTCATCGCTCGTCTGATCGCTTTCAACTTGATTTGGCCATCAATGGCCTTGACAAATTGTTGCCCAGTACAGGCAACCAGACACTAGAAGGAAAAAAGAAACGACAAAAAAGGAAAATTCCAAAGCCTAGAACCAAACATCTGGTAAAACCAACTAGATATCTGGTAGGCTTCATAAAAAAGGAGAAAAAGGATAAAATTTCCAAAACTCCGGGCTAGACGTCTGGCCAAACCAACCAAACATCTGGTCCTGTGAAATTTTGCCCATTTCCCTATTTTTGAGTGGATTTTCAATTTTTATCAATTTTTGTTGATCCGATTAATTGTTGTCATTGACTAACGACTTTGATGACTTCTTTTCTGAATTTTTTGGAATATCCATTTGATGGATTTGATATCAATTTTCATAATTTTATTCATGTCGTCGAATGTGGATTTTTGGTGATAGATTGCTTTTACAATCATTTCTGTGAGTTGTCACTTTAAAATACCAAGGTTTTTATACTAGTAGTAAATACTCTAACTCTTTCACAAAAATTGATTTCAATGCTGTTTTTAATACAAAACTCGTTTTAAACCATTTTCCAATCTATTAATATATGAAAACTTTACTCATTCGTACGAGAAATCTAATTAAACAGTTTAGCAAAATAAGTGGTACGAAATGCTTGCGTTTACTTCATCGTTTAATTCTTAGACTTTCGATTGAAATCTCGTGACAATCTCCGAGTGGAAGTCTATAATTTTTCGTGAATATTTAAGTTAAGCCAGTGGTTATGGGACATGAAGCTAAACTCATATATTTACCAGCTTAGTGTAATTTACCCTTCTTATTGATCAATGAAGATCATTTGGGATTTAGACTAGCGATATGCGATGTCTTTTTATCCGCATGAGGGACTATACCCCGTCCTTTAGAGCTTTGTCTCATTTTTATGGGCTAACGACCTATGGTCTTTTAACAGTTTTATTGAGTTCGGTTCATCGGGCGTATCGTTGTACTACGTCGTTGTTGTTCCAGCTTATTTGAGTTTCAGTTTCATCGGGCGTATCGTTGTACTACATCGTTGTTCCAACTTGTTTGAGGTTCAGGTTCATCAGTCGTATCGCTATACTACATCATTGTTCCGACTTATTTTAGTTTCATGTTCATCCGGCGTATCGCTGTACTACATCGTTGTTCTGGCTTATTTGAGTTTTAGGTTCCTTAGGCGTATCGTTGTACTACATCGTTGCAACGGCTCTATGTGTTAGCGACCCATGGGATAGCATCTCGTTTGTGATACACGTGTTGGTGAGTTTTCATGCTCCCATTTGTGATAGCCTCCCCCTTTTATATTTTCTAGATTTTCAATTATGGATTTTTAGAATTTGTGTTTCACCAATTTTTTCGATTTGAATTGACATATTTTGTCAATATTTGAGGTTCGGTGAATAAGCTAAAGAATATGATATTCTTTTTCGATATTTAAGGAGATTTGTGATATTGTATGATTTTAATTATTATCAAACGTATACTTGTTGCAGTATGGTATTATTGTTATCATATATTTTTTGTCGTATCTCTTATCCTATCTCATCTTATATGACATTTATAGCTAGACTAATCCATTTATTATTTTTCTTTTTAAATAATACTCGGGTCAGACCGAGGTGTTTCAGGTGCTTCCACTTAACTTCTTAGTAGGGACTTGCTTCTGACTTTTGGCAAACTACTTTAGCTTTGTAGTTTTTGCTTTTATACATTAGTGATAAAGACTCCTTGATGTATATTTATTCTTTTGTCTAACACTTGTACCTATTCTTTTGTGATGTAGTGGATCTTGTGTGACCACTACTTTGATGTTCACTTCTATGTGTTATATTCATATCTAATTCCGCCTTATCTATGACTTATTTTGTGTTATGCTTATTTTATATTTGTTTTTGAAGGCCACATATCCACTGTGTAGTAGCTTTGTGTTTGTATTTGATATGTCAGATTTCTTCTTGAAATGAAATGCATGACCTTCTACCTGGCATATTGGTACACAAAAATAAATTACACAAATGGTCACTTCTCAACAGCCTTATTCTTTATGCTATTCGATGGCATTACCCCGTAGTGTCCTTGGCTAGTGTGAGTATAGATGTCGGTCGTCACAGCAACCCATAACTTAATGGGCCTAAATTTTGACAAAAATTGAAACCCAAGTCCATCAGAGTATAGACCATTGGATTTGGTACCTGCAAATAAGCATGAGCATGAACAGAGATTGATAGAAATCTAAACTCACAAAAAAACAATAATAGGATAAGAATACTGACTATGACTACTACTTTGGATTAATGGTATTCCTTAGATAGCAAATTGTCACATCAGCATCGAGCGTGAGAGAAAGAAGACTTCTCCAATAACAAAGCACATCCTGCTCTAGTGACCTATTTCTCTAAATCTATCATGTAGGTTGTAATGAGGAGAAGTCAGAACAACGTTCTAATTACTGGAAATTATAGTTCTCCATAACATAAATTTGTACCGATTGGTTTTCGTTTAATTTTTATGTCCATCAAGGTTAGCAATTATAATCTAACCTTGCATTGTGCTCACAATTACTTACTTACTCATTCCCTAAGGTGCAAAATACTAATGAAGCCTTATCAATCATACTTCCAAACCGTTGCCACTTAACACTTCTAAATATGAAGCGGGTTTCTATAATACTTTTAAAACGAGAAATAGATAGATTCTACCATTTAAGACCTTAATCAAGGCAGACCCCATCATTTAAGACCTATTCCCAAGGTGGTTTCCTAACAATGTTGTTAGTGGTCGGTGGGTCCTAACTACAAGATATCTAACCACTATTTAAGGCTGCCGACATATATTGTCCAACTATTACCGCATCCATCGTTAATAAAATCATAAGCCATGTAATAAACAGTACCCAAGCCACTTAATACCTTTTATTAGAAAATAGGAAGACTTTATTCATTTAAGACCTTAACTAAGGCAGACCTCATTATTTAAGACCTATTACCAAGGCATGCTCTTAAAATGTACTATATTGTTACGGCTTTTGAAATGTGAGAGACTGTACCCAACCCACATAATACTTCCAAGTGAAAAATAGGCAGACTCTGGTCATTTAAGACCTTAATCAAGATAGACCCTATCATTTAAGACCTATTTTCAGAAGTGTGCTCTTCAATGGTACCATCTAGCTGCCACTCCTTGGAAATCTTGTCAGGTTACATAATACTTCTTTTATAGGCAAGAGGAGGACCGTACAGTCACTGAAAACCCCAAACCTGAAGCGAACCCTTCCTGAGATATCCACTACCACTCTTTAACTTTAAGTATGACATCTCATTTGGTTACTTCTTTAGGTAGGGAGGCGGACCTTATAGCCACTTAAGACCTCAACAATGTAGTAAACCCTTATTAGAGACATCCTTATTTATTTATTTGGAATCTCACTAGGTTACTTAATACTTCCATTTAGGAGAGAAGCGGGCCGTTCAGGCACTTAAGACCTCAAAGAAGAAGCGAACCCCTATAGAGATATCACTTACCACTCCTGTTTTCAAATTTGGACCTTTAATACTTTCCAACTAAGAAAGCAGGCCCAATCTCCCACATTGTCATGGGTCCTTTGGTCAGTGATATCTCACATCAGTAGTAAGTGCACCCGACTATTAGTAGCCTCAAAGTGAAGGTCAGTCATCCATCGAGTGAATCTATCGACGTCACATCACTAACCTACCGAGTCTAATTAACCATCCTTTGTCTTTATTTATATTATCTTAGATGGACATTGGACTAGATACTAATTCCCTTTTTATTTAAGGCTGTCAAATTTACCTTAAATATTTATCTACCCATAGATCCCCGTTTAACGCCCAAAATATCAATTTTCCCTAAAATCCAAACGAACATTTTCGAAGACATTTATTATGATTACTAATTCCAAATTATAACCTTTTATATCTATTCCATTTTCATCAGTCCCATTAATCCATTTACCATACCAAATTATTGCAACTCCCATATTTTTTACCATTCATTGGAGTTACAACCTTTTAAATTCTTTTCCCATTAATTAATTATCCGTAACGCGAATATTACTTATAAGCATCGTTATTAGCTTTTTATTTAATTATTATAAGAATAGTAAATTTTGCACAAATATTTACCTTTATCAAATATGTTCAAGTTATATATCTTCTCTAGAATATTCTTTTCCATGTTAAATTGTTGGAATTATGTCTAAAAAGACTATCTACTATAATTTTTACAGATTAGTCCAAAACAAAAGATTTAACTTTAAAATATAAAAGATTACATCGTTTCAAATTTTAAGGAATAATCATTTTTTTTTATTACTGAAATAGACAGTGTAAACTATAATGAATTCATAATTTATACATCTCTTTCCCTTTCTATTTGCTTCTATTCCTTGTTAGATCAAACATTTTACTTTTCAAAAGGGAAAGAAATCAAATTAATTCACAAATATTAAACGGATCTAAATTCCAACAATTCCGAACATTGAAATTTTACATTCTAACAATATTAGGGTAACAATCTAGATTTATAACATTATTATACAACTGATTTCAGATCCGGAATAAATTTCATTCAAATCAATATTCTAAATTCATACTTTTGGGATTGATTTCCAGATCAGGTTGTAAACAACCACTAAATCAATTTATAAACAAGAATATATAGGCAACATTTACTATATTCAAATTATATTCAATTTATTTCCTATAACTCATATACAATTATCCAATTAGGCATAAAAACCAAGTAAACACTAATGGGATAATTTTCATATTGTAACAATCTATAAAATTTCCCACTCACATTTTAAAAGTGATCCAAATCTGCAGATTTGAAGTAGAACCTTTGATTCATCTCCAAATCCTTTTTAATGCAAGAGGTATGTCTAATATATGCATAAATTAGAATTATAGATTTGAGAAGAGATTTAGGATAGGGAGAGAAAATAGATACAAATATATATAAATATATAAATTACCTCAAATAGGCACATAGTTGACTCTCTTCTCTTCTCCTTTTTATTACATTTCTACTCTTCTCCGATTTGTATAAATATAAAGACAAATATCATATCTTTATAATTTATAAAAAAGTAAAGAAGAAGAAATGGCAGAGCTTCGTTGCCTCCATAAAAATATGAGAAAAGAAGGTAGGGCTAGATCTGAATTTATAGGAGCTAGAATCAACTAGAACCATTTGATTTAAAATATTAAATCTAGACCGTATATGGCCTAGGTTTACTAGAGCCGCCATGCACAAAACTGTCGACCGCTCCTTCTTGGGGGTCAACCGCTATAATATGCGGGTCGACCTATAGGCCTTGGCTAATTAATTAACAAACGTTAATTTTGTTATTTAATTATTTTCATTACAAATTCATTTTTCGTGCATAACTTCTTCGTTTGATTTCGGATCGCAAAACTTCAAATATGAAAGTTGCTCAAATTTCACCATGAGCGCAATGGTGCAAGTTTCAAGGTCACCTACCATCGTTTGCACAAATTCCATTTTCAAAACCTTATTAATTAATAACTAACTAATTAACTAACTAATGCCAAATTACAAGATGTTACATTCTTCCCCCTCAAAAAGAATTTTGTCTCCGAAATTTCACCAATGACTAAGTCAAGTTTTTTGGCTCCTAATTATCCTAAACAACATAACCAATAAGTGTGCAAATAATTTGCAATTAAACGTGCATATGTGCATAGTATATTACTATATCATCATGTAGAAAATATGTATGTAGAATGATTCTAATCGGATCCTCCTATATGAATGCATTTCTTTTGAAAGCATATTTAAAAACATGATGCAAACAACCTACATATATACTGGCAGTTCTAAATGTATGTTGTTTTTTGAAAAATCTTTTTAACCAAAACCCCCGTACTCCAACAAATAGAAGTATGAAGTAACCAATTTTTCATCCACTTTCTACTATCCAATAATCTAACGCATCGAAAAATCGCTTCCTAAATTTTACTCCCACGCTGGAAATAGGAATTTAGGTGGAAAATTTAACTTTCTTACCAATCTATAATCTTTCTATTCCCGTAGTACCATGGAAATTTCTTCGCTGCCCCAGATTTACTCAAAATTTTCCACGTACAAAATGCATAAGAGGCTTAGTTTCCAGCTCTAAAATGGGATTAATTCTAAAATAGACTTGCACACATCGTCGACAAGGATGAAAATAGTAACTCTAAGGCTAAAACGGCTTTTCTCTTATTATCACTTACATTTATTGCATCATCGAACCTAATGCACCGCTAAAGTCACAAATTCTGACTCTATTTGCCTTCCCTATGCCTAATATGCGGCCTTCACGATCAAAGTCTTCACAAAAAATCTTTCTCACTTTTCAAATTTGTACGTCATTTGAAAAATAAAATCCCAAAATATTTAGACGTACGTTTTCCCTTGAAATAAAATTTTGAACAAAAACTCTAAAAATAATTTAAGAGGCAAGTAACTAAAACACAAAACTTTTTCTTTCTTCTTGTTTTTTTCAAAAGGCAATATTTTAAATCAAGGAGAAATTTTTCAAATATTTTCCTTCTAAAAAATTTCGATAAATCAAGCCACAATTTCAGCGTAGTCAGAAGTTGGTTATGCGCTAAACGCATAATCCAAATTCTAAAATTCTACGACAAACTTTACCTAAAATTTTTACATTCTACATAAAATTGTCAACATGTCCATTATTCAAAAATGTAGCTTTTAAGGAACATGAGTAATGACCCACGGTATCGAAACAACTTTATCATGCCCTCCAATAAAATTTCCATCTATTATAAACTTCTAGTCTTATATTACATTTACTGTTGATTAAGTGTCTTTATAAGAATTCCATTCTTATATTGCTTCTCTACTATGCATATATATAGGAGCGGTTCACATATCCAAAAACAATAACATAGCAAATGAATGGAAACTCAGAATATCATGTAACCCTTTATAAGAGCAACTAACAGTTAATAACCCAAACAAACCTAAAAGAAAAGAACAAACGCTGGAAGGGAAAAGAAAACAACACCATGAATCATTAAATAATAACTACAGACCACGAGATGCCTTGCTCGGTGGTTGGAGATCATCCCATTGCTACGATCCTTGAATGGTAATAGCATGACGGCTATACGCCCAATCTCGTGCCGCCGGTGCCGCTAGTGTTGTTGACTACTTCAGAAAGGCCATCTTTCTAAGGAAGGATCTAATGATGGCAGAAGAAACCTTCTACTAATCTGCTCTCCAAAAAGGTTCGCCCATATTACCTAAAGATAAGAGTGGATAGGTGAAAATATGGAAAATGACTCTATGGGGTAGGAATCCTTGATCGACAAATTGAATCAAAAGGGTGTGAGTCCAATTGATGGTGATGCCACTAATACTAGCATAAGTGATCTTCTGCACCATGGGATAAATCCCTCGTCTTAGGGATGACATTGTATCGATTGATGTGCATAATCAGATGGGTAGTCGGATGAAGATCATCTATCTTCCCAACACCGACATCTTGGGGAAAGATTTACTGCAAAATCTTTGAGTCGATCATTTCAAAATCATCCAAGTCCATGTCTTTGCGGAGGTCGCCAAAATCTCAGCGAGATCATCATTAGTTAGCTCAATCAAGATACCTTCACCTCCGAATGAATCATACTATTGGCTTCATCGAAAAGGCAGATTTAGTACGGGTAACATTCCCACTCAAAAGTCTCGAAACAGAGGATCAGTGCAAATCCTACCACGACGAATAGCTCTTTAGGCCAAAATAAGCAAAACCTTTTGCTCGTTCCAATTCAGCCAAGTGGCCTCTTGAGGGTTGATACAATAATAGTGCGAGGGTAAGTTAAAGGTGCAAAAAGGAGTTTTGGGCTAAGAGGTAGTAGGAGGGAGGAAATTGGTGTTAGATCTGGAGTGGTGGTAGGGCAAGATCTAACGTGCAAAAACAACACGAGGATGAGGCGTGGTTGCTGCACTTAGGGAACTGACATCGCCTAGGAGAGGAATGGAAGAGAGGCTGATACTAGGATGAAGAGGAGGATTGGGATCGGGTTCGGCTTGTTAAGGAAGGGGAACAAAAGGATGCAATTGGGAAAATTCAAATGCGACTTTTATAGTCCCGTTCTAGGTTCAAGTTGTGCCGAAACTTATTAACTACTAGATCACTATAGGTATTCCACTACGTGGTCAATCGTTAAATGGGATTTGGGCACTAATTGATCCTAGACCTAATTTAGGATTGGATTAAGTAATAATAATCATTTCACACTGTTCCCTTCGATTTGAAATGATCCGAAAATTTCCTGTCCTCATAACGGTTGTGCCAAAGCCTGCCGCCAAGTCCCGAACCATGCTATAGAAATGCACAACAGTCCTAACAAAACTATTGTGACCAGTAACACTTCCAAAGACTGAAAAATATTAAATATGTTATTACTTGCCTATTTCATGCATAAATATTTCTTCCAATAACTGATAGGTACAGTAACACTTCATATTAAATAACGCAATAAGTTGACGTCATTCCTATTTTGTTCGTATCTTAAAGTGAGAAAGTATAAAACCCACAATTTTATAAACCAAAAAATCACTGAGCCAAATATATGCTCCTTTATACTTGTTTTTTGTCACGACCTGAAATTTTCGACCCTGAAAATTCGACACTGATACTTTCATTGTAGAAGTGTCGAGTAATCGAACGCCAAAATCCGAGATTGTTATTGCCATTAATTAATTATCCTTTAATTACTTAAGACCTTAATTAATTTAAAGATAACCCATTTATCTTAATTAATTACTTAATTATCATTTAAATTTTATTTAAATTAAATGTTTGAAATTAACATACAAAATCACTTGAGACCCTTTGATTAATTAAAATTTAATATGTTTATCTTAATCACTTACTTAATTACATCATTTTATTTTTTAAAACACTTAGGGATTTAATTAACTAATTAACCTAATATATAATTATTCAAAACCAAATCAATTAATCTTAAAAACATTTTAACTTTAAAATTTAAATCTTTAAAATTTGGTTGATAACTTGATCAAAACTTTTGCTTTGAAAACTTGTTTAATATTTGCTTTGGAAACCTGTACATTTTCTTTGCTTTTAAAACTTGTTTATAAAATTTAATTTCATTGAAATATAGAAAACTCGAGCCAAAACCCAAAATACCCGAGCAACACTCGAGCCAAACTCTCATCCACTTCCCTTCGATAGAACTCGTGTACTACTTTGAGCAACACCCTATCCTCCCCGATGCTCCAATCAACACAACAACATCAGACACAAATGGACACACACGCATGTGCACATATGATCTGATCATCTTCGGCCAACGTTCCGACCACCAACAAGTCGTCGACGTTCCACTCAGTCGACCCGATCACCTAGGACAATCGATCTTGCCAAGAATCGAAATCGAGCAAATTATGTTTCACAGGAAGCCAACTCGATCATCGAAAACCATCTCACTCCGTTGCCTACGATCGCCAGGAACTTCGCTATCACGTCCAGATTTCCGCCGTAGTCCCATGCTTCGTTTCCCCCACCTTCGATCGACTCCAATGTAAACCCGACACCACACGAGCCTCGGAAACATCATCGACCAAAACAGGTCGACAAACCCTACTCTGCTGTCATTCCACCTCCATGGCAAAATAAAAATTCGCCGACTAATTTTCCCAACACCATCGACATACGAGCTACCTCCAGCATCGATTCCGACACACCACCATCTCCGATTGTCGAGAAATTAAGCGAAGTTCGATTTCCATTCAACTTGAAAATTATGAACAACTATAGACTTAAAAATCATAGTTTTTAATGACGAGTCAGATTATATAATCAAAATAAAGAAATTAAACAATTGATTTTTTGACTTTAATTGGTTTTCACTGTTCATCCTAGATTCCAGTAAATCTACTTGCTTATTTTACGTAAAAACATTTTTAAAATCAAATTTAGTTATTATAAACATATTCTCTTTAAACTTCATAACTTGAAATGGACTATATGAAGAGGAATTGAGTTTTTTGAGTAAGTTGTTCTGTTGGATACTAACAGAGACAGGTTCATCAATACATAGACATGCACATACGTATATACAGTAATTCATCTGTATTCCAAGTAAAATATATCCATGCAAACCATATTCACAACATTACTTCAAGAATTTTGCAGATGCATCAGAATATAAACACAGATTTAGCTTTTAAAGGTAATGTTTACTCACTGTATTTTGGATAAATAGAGAACAGAGCTTTTTGAAAATTTGAAATCTGCCCTTGAATTTTGATTTGCAACTTGATTTACTTTGGGTTGAGTTGATCTTGAATCTTTGCTTGCTTTAGTTAAAATTTGAAGTCTGATTTATTTTTTCTTTTTAGTTTAATTTGGTTTGAGAGAATGAGAGAAGAAAGAAAAAGAGAAAGACTGGTTTGTAAAAATGAATGAGTAGTATACAGCTTTGTTCTCTAAAACATGTTATTTATATTTTTAATTTAAAAGAAAACAATGCCATTTGTAAACATATATCTTTCATAAGCCTACACATGTCCAAAATATTTATCTTATTTACTTTATGTTTTATTAATTTATGTTTTATGTTTACATATTCATACGAATTATGTTTATCTCATGTAATTCAAAAGATATATATATATATATATATATATATATATAAACCGTTTATTTATTCTTGTTTAAATCTTTATTTAGGTTATTACTATTTTAAATAATAACTATATAATAAATACTTATCTTAAGTGTTTTAAAATGTAGCTTTAAATAACTTTTAAGAATTATTATATTATATATTCACAATATATATAGACATAATAATAATAATTAGAAACATATTTTTATTTGTTTTGAAAAGATAAATTTACCAATTTAAATAATTATATAAGAAGATTATCAAATTAACATCTGCCAGAAATCCTAGGTTATCACCTTCCTGCCCCCTTAAAAGAATTTCGTCCCTGAAATTTAAAAAGTTAAAGATAATCCAAAAGCTTTTATATTCAACAACAAAGCACACACTTCAACCATATACTAACAACCAAAGCAAACAATTTATTCAAACAAACAATCCTAACTATCCAGACATTTTTAACTCTTAAACATTTTTAACTCATAACCTTTTTTATTTAAATTTTTTAAAACACCTTTGAAAATCTACATAATATTATCAAAATAGTTTTATAAAAATACTTTTTATAACTCGATGTTTCAACAAGTCCATTGTGATATCCCGGAAATTTTGGCAATATCAATTTAATAATATGTATTTAAAATTAAATTGATTTGATAAATTTTGTTAATAAAATTTGACCTGATTTAATAATCCAATTAAATAGATGTTTAATTGGTGAATTTTATCTTTTAAAAGCTAATAAATTCCTATTTATAATGTATATACGTGCATATTTATATATATTGTGAATATATAAGTTTTGAATTTAATAAATAAATCTAGTTTTTGAATTTCTAAAATAAAATTTGATAATTTGGAAGATTATGATTTAAATGAATATATAACTTTTCAAAGCTATCTAATAAATAAACTATATGGTTTTAAATACTTAGGGTAAATATTAATTTGTTTAGATTATGTCTAGCTTAAGTATAAAATTAATTAAAGATTTATTTTAGCTTCTTTCTAAATATAGCTTAGTAAATATAATTTGAAATTATATATGAAAATTTAAAATACCATTTATATATTAAACATTAATGCATCTAAACAAGTTAAATAAGATAAGTAATATGTAATTTATAATCTCTTTTATAAATTATTTAAAATTGATAAATATGTTATTTGCAAATAATGTTAATAAATGTATAAATATAGATAGATTTTAAAAGTCAATATTATTATTTTTAAATTTAATATGTTAATATAAATTTGCGTTAAATTGGATTTTTAAATTTATGATCGGATTTGAATTTGAATTAATTTTGAATTCAAAAGAATAAACATTTTTAAAAATATTTGGATAAGCTTTCATTTTTATATAATTTGTTTTAATTCATTTTCTTTAAAAAGAAATACATATATACATTTACATATGAAAATGATTTATATATATATATATAAGTATTTAACAAATAAAGAAAAGGGTTTTATTTACTTTTAAATTAAATAAAAACAAATAAAATTATTTATAAGACACATGTTAATATATTAAGTGGTATAATGACAAGTGTTAAAGTTATAATCTCTTAAGTACATGTGTTAGCATATTAATATAAGTTAAAGACAAGTGTCGTCTTTTTTCTAATATTCTTTTATTTTTCATAAAATCAAGGCTAAACTTCTTCTTCTCATTCTTTTTATCAAATCTAAGAAAGAAAATTAAAAGTCTGTAACCACAACATTCTCAAACTAGCAAGAAAATTTAACTAAAACAACTCTCTTCAAAAAAATCTAAAACCTAAACTAAATCAAGCAAGATCAGATCTACGACTAACAATCAAAGCTTCAGCAGTTAGACATTTTCAGATTCTAAAGATTTCGAGTAATTATTCTTTTCAAGTGTCGTACCAGTTTTAAAGAAATCTATAACCAATTTTCAAAGCCAGGAACATCTTCATATTGGCAACCTGAAGCAAGCTTTCCAGTTTTATATTTCTTCTTCAAGCATTCAAGTTTCCTTATTTCCAAAATTTCTAGAAAATCAAAGCCTCCGCTTTTTGAAAAAAAAGTGAGCAAACATCCCTTTTAAAGACAATTTATATCTATGATGTTACTTAAATGTTTTGATGGAATTTATTTTGAAATATGTTTTGTATGTGCAGATAAATGTGAATTCATGTATTATGAAATGTTTGTATATACTCCTCTGTCTATTTACAGGCTACAGATAAATAAATAAATAAAAGAGAAAAATGTTCAAATCTCTTCCTGTGATCGATTTTAAGCTTCGATCTTTAAATAAAAGATGATTGAAGGGTTATAACTTTATTCTTAAATATAATTTCAAAGGTTTATATTAAGACATTATTAAAAATTTGGATTTTATAGTAAATACATATATATATGTCAAAAATAAATCATCATAATTTAGTTATTTGAATTTCAGATCAGATTAGTAATGGAAGATGATGATTTTGGGAAGTAAAATTAGAATTTTTAGTATGGTGATTATTGGGTTATGCTGTGATGATCAATTTTGGGTTTTTTGTCGATCACAGTCGATCGAAGGCATGTTAGTGGTCGAAACTTAGGCTAGAGGAGGACGAGGAGTAGGGGGACTCAGGAAAATTGGGTAGGAGTTTTTCTGATGGTCGTAGTTCGTTGACGAAGGTAATTTAGGGTTAGATGACCTGATTGGGATGTCAGGGTAATCCAGATTTGTGCACCGGGAAGGATGGACTGGACGCATTCGCTTGTGGAGGAAATAGTTCATCATGGAGTGGCGTGGCTTCGGTGTGGTCGGCGGGAATACCAATGATCGGAGGTGATGGCAAGGAGGGTTTTTTCGATCGAAGTGGGTTGCTGTGTGCGTTCGTTCTGTTCGATTTTGATTTGCGTGGTGGGATCATCAATCTGGAAGATTGTGGAGGATGGTGAGGTGGTGTGCGACTTGTCGAGAGTCGAGGCGTCAATCTACGGTGGTCGGCATGACCGTGGATGTGCACGCATTTCCGTTCGTATCTGGGTTGGTTTAGGCTTTGGGGATGATGAAGTTTTCTCGTGTGTTGCTTGAGATTTTTGCGGGGTCGGCTCGAGGTAGATAATGAACGCGAATGACTCCTGTTTGCACCAGGTTTTTCTTTTTTTTTTGGCTCGGGTTTGTTGTGTAAATGAACTTGTGTTTTAAAAAAGCAAGAAAAAAATTCAATTTTTTAAGCTGTAAGAAGAAGTTACATAATTTAAAAGCAAAAACAAATACAAGTTTCCAAAGTTAAAAGTAAAAATTAAATTTCCAAGAATGTTAGTCAAGATTAAAGGTTTGTTTAAAATTGAATATGTTTTCAAAGATTCAAAAATATTGAAGGTTGTTTTAAAAGTAATTATAAGTTAGATTAATTTTGTAATTAAATTCAAAGGTGTTTTCAAATAAATGCACTAGTTCAAAGTTTTAAGAAAAGAAAAGATGGATTTTCTAAGGTAAGTGCTCGAGTAGGCTATGGGTCGAACCCAAAGAAGTATTTGAAAAAGATTTTTTTTAAAAAGTTTTTAAAATAAAAACAAGATTTGAATTTAAATAATTTGGTTTTAAACTCTTATAAAATTATTTTATAAGATACGTGTTTCTTTATCATTTGATTTAAAAGGTGTAAATTGTTTTAAATTTTGTTTTTAAATTTGTTAATCTTTTGAAATATTAAAATTGAAATGAAATTTAAGAGTAAATTTAAAGGTAAACTTAAAAGAAAACTTTTTCAAAGGCTTTGTAAATGATAATTTTTTCATTGAAAAGGATAATACTTTATCTCAAATTTAATTAAGATTTAATGATTTGAGATTCATTAAAGTAATAAGATAATTAAAGAATCATTAATTGATGTAATTAATTAATGATTAAGGATAAATAAATTAGTAATTATGGAATTATTAGATAATTAATTAAGGGTTAATTAATTTGTAATTAAGGATCATTAATTAGATAATTAAAGATTATTAATTAATGATTAGAAATTAATTAATCAAGCAATTAAGAATTAATTAAGTTACAGCTGAGCATTTAATTTATTAAGTAATTAGAGATGAATTACTTGATTTTTAAATTAATTAATTGGTAAATAATAATGGTTAATTAAAGCATAATTACTTAGGGAAGTAATTAAAGAATTTTTAATAATTAATGTAAGGGTCGTTAACTTAAGATTATTTAATAATTAATTAATGTGATTAATTTTAACGATGAATTAGATTAGTTAATTAAAGATAATCATTTATGGAAATTGGTTAAAAATAATTACTTAATAAAAGTAAATAAAAGGAATTAGTTACTCAAGGTAATTAATTTAGATAAATTTGATTAGTTTAGCTAATTAATTAAGTTTAATTAAATTAGAATAACCACTTGATAATTTGATCGGTATAATTACTTGGTGAAGTAATTAATAGATACTTACTGGATGCAATTAATTAAATAATGATTTGTTAAAGAAAGTAATTTGAGTATAATTACTTGGTGAAATTAATCAAGGGATTAATTAAGATAACTAAAGAAGGAGTAATTAATTGATTTAATGCCGTAATTTAAGGAAGTTAATTACCAAGTGAAATTAATCAAGAGTGATTAATAATTGTAGTTTAATTAAGTTAATTACTTGATTTAATTAATTAAAATGTAGTTAGGATCATTAATTTATATAATTAATAATGTAATTAAGGTTGATTAATTAAGATTAATTAATCAATGATAAGTGATTAAAGTAATTAATTAATGTAATTAATTAAGGATTAATGTAATTAATCATAGTTAATTAATTAATGAAGTAATTAAAGGTTAATTACTATATTTGGTTAAGGATAATTGATTTGTGAAATTAATTAAAGATAATTACTTGAATGTAATTAAGGATAATCAATCAAAGGTGATTAACTAGGGTGATTTATTAGAGAATGATTAATTAATTTATTTGTAATTAATTAATGGTTATGTAAGCAAGATTTATAATGATAAAGCAATTAATTTAATTTATTTTAAATTAATTAAAGATGAAGTAATTAATTTAATTCACTTTAAATTAATTAGATATGCAAGTAATTAATTTAATTCATTTTAAATTAATTATAGATGGTGTGATTATTAAATCATTGCTTATGTATGGATGAATAATATTGATTGCCTTGAATTGTTTGTGATCTCAGATATGAGATTATTAATGCTGTGTGATATGAATGCTTTAATTGCATTATGGATTATTTATTTATAATGATAATGTGGATTATCTGTTTATGATGATAATGTTGATTATATATTGAGATTTGTGAGTAATCTATTTGTATGTATATAGATAATAGAATTGAATTGTTTTAAACTTAAAACAACTTGGACCTAAAAGATGGCGTTTGGATTTCGATGAGACCGGGATCGGGTTTCCATATTTGGATATCCGGAAACCATATCAATCTAAATTAACGATAGGACATGAATCTCAAGTGAAGATGAAGATTCAGAGTGCAAGGGTTGTCGTCGTTAACTCTGAGGGTGATTCCAAAATGAGTGTAACGAGATAATGCATTTGGTTTCGTTCGAACCCGGAACGAACTTGTATGGATTGAATGCTTTCAGCACATCGTTAGGTGGACGATGAGCATTCTAAGAGATGTGTTCTATAAAGGTAATCGTAGCGCAAGCCTCATCAACCGGGAATGGCTAAAACAGGGGAGGTGCAGCAAGGCTAAGTGGGTCATGCCCAAGTAGGACGAGATTTTCCTCTATCTAGAAGTCCCTTTATATTCGGCTGTGTGGGGCGGTTGATTCGCGACAACTGCCGGGGTTATCCTCTTCGGGACTATCCAGTAAGGGATGGCTCCGGCCTTCTGTTGCAGGGGATTGGGAGTGACCCTCGGTACGGTGATCTAGGCCCCGTACTGTGACGGACGGTACCCCAGTAGCCCTGCCATTGTATGGAATCCAAACTCTAATAAGTGTCGTACGTATTGATTGTGCCCAACTATGTTGGAACGTGAGATGTAAGCATTCCAGCTATTTCTGTATTTTACTTAAAAACCCTAGACACTATTATAATATCACCGGATTTCCTATCAAATGTTTTGGTTAGCGTAAGGTAAAAACGTTTCCATGTTTATGTGTGGGAAGTCTTACGTGATACCTTTCTTTTCATGGTTTTTCAAAAGTTAAGCAACTTTAACCCGTTTACTCACACCAGACACATGTCTGACCCAAGTGTTTATTTTCTATTTTATTAAACTCTTGGGTACTCATATTACGTATGAGTAGTCGAGGGATTCAGGTTAGCATTGACGTATTGTGGAGGAGCAATGGAGCAGGAAGCTTCTGCGTTGTAGTTATCTAGTATTCCGCTGTGCTGGTTTCTCTGAGTAGTTTCCTAGTATTGTATTGAGTTGTAATAAATAGACAGGTGTTTATAACTGTCTAGTATGTGATGTATAATCTGTGTAACTCTGATAATGGTTGTATACTATGTAATACTTATGTTATTAGTATAATTTATTCGTTTCGCTATTGAGATTTTGATGTTGTTTCTTTTTCTTGTCTATCTTTTCTCTTTCTATCCCTTTCTTTCTTAATTCATGATGCGTCTTTCTGTTAGTGGAAGACAGGTCATGACAGTTGGTATCAGAGCGCTAGGTTGAGTGAATACCTAGGTTTTGGAGTGTTTTCTTTCTTGAGAGAGCGTATTTTTGATTTTAATATATATGTATATATTTATATATATTTATTTATACCTATTTGTCGGGTTACCTGTTCGGGTTTTCCAAAATAGGTTATAAAGGTAGATATGGTAGAGGTGTGTGTAGCACGACTACTACCATTGGTTGTAGTTTGAATATTTGAGGTTGGAAGTGTAACCGTCGAGACTGTTGACCCAATACCGTCTCGAGTAAGCTTTGCTGTGGTAAAAGGATTTCATCAATCTCTGAAGGAAACCTGTTAAGGTTCAGGGTCCATCTTTGAAGTACAGTTTGGATGAGTAGAGTTTGGACCTGTTAGTTGGCAGAAGTGAGTAATGGTATCTTGATACCTTAGGAAGTAGTAGCTGCGTGATGAGATGCAGTGACTATGGATTGTGTTCGAAGATCTTTTCTTTTGAAAGCGAGTTTTAGGAAGTGTGTTTGCTCCAGTAATCTGGCTGGGTTCAGCTGATTGTTTGTGTTTGGCTTTGAGGCCTGAGTTTCTCGAAGAGCTTATGGATTAGGAAGTGTTTGGGCATATGTGTCAGCAGTGCAGCTCAGAGTATTCTATGTGCCAGCAAGAAGGTCTTTTGGTTAGAAGTTTTTCGAGAGATGGAGTTCAGAAGCAGCAGTGTGAATCCATTTCTTTGATGGATTGGCTAGATAAGTTTAAGCTGTTCTGATTGGTAAAGAGAGAATAGTTTTCGTTGGATATTAGTCTTGGTTGATCTCAAAAGAGACTTGCGATAGTTTGAGTGTTCTTTTGAGTTATTGAAGATTTTTTTCAGGATGTCTTCTGGGAAGACAGAGGTTTGTCTATATCTGGAGATTGAGTTTTCTTATCGACTGGATTCCAGGAGTAATTTTGATGGTTAAGCTAGTTGTAAGATGGTTCCTTGAGATAGGGTTTGGTGAAGCATCTCTGGATTGGTGGAACTTATGAGTTTTCTTGGATCTGTTGAACCATATTTCTGGGTTGTGATGTCTAGTCTGTGCCTGTGTTTATCCACGACATTCTCATCTGATCCAGATCAGAGTTGTGCAGCGGAAGCAAGGTGGCAGCTGTTCAAGAATGGAAGCAACTGGAGGCTGCAGTGTTTTGGATTAGAGAGTTTCTACTGGAGTCTTTCAGGATCTGAGGCAAGTTGGCGAGTGTTTCTGTTTTGTCTTTTTCGGGTAGGAGAAGTGAGTTTTTTCTTCTGATATTTGAGGAGTAGAGTTGGTGATTTTGGTCTTGGTTGATCTTAAGGAGATCGTTGTGTTGGATTGTTTTTGGTCCAGCTCGTTTTTAGAGGCATCAACTAAGGTTGAGCTGATCAGGAAGGTTATAGGCAGCCCAAGATCGTCAAAAGAGTTTTATGGTTAAGAGACGAAGGAATTTGGGTTCCGGAGTCGGAGATTTGATTTGGATATTTTTTTCCGATCAAGGGAGCTATAAAGTTTTGGTAAGTCCGGGAAGTTAGCTCTGAGGTGTTTGGATCTCTTTTGTGTTTTGGTTGGATTGGTGTTTGGTTTTCAAGAGTTGAATTTCCAGTTTGGATAACTGAGATTTGATGTGTTTCACATATCTCCGAGGGAGTACGTGTATCTTTGGTTGTGGAACCAGCAGTTCAGGAGGTTTGGTTGTTGAGTCAGACTCGTCTGTAGTCTGATATCCTGTTTAGTTCTATAGATCTAAATGAGTAGGGGCACTGTAGCTTCGTAGTTTAGATTATTTGGATTCTGTAGAGCGAGTATCCCGATATATATATACTAGGGAAAACTCAAGGAAATTTTATCCAAAATTTTGTCTGGATAGTTAAATTTGTTTGATTGGATAAATTGGTTGCTATGGTTGTTAGCATATGATTGATATATGCTTGTAATTTAAAATCTTTGATGGATTACTAAATTACCTATGCTTTTAAATTTTGGGGACGAAATTCTTTTAAGGGGGAAGGAATGTGATATCCCGGAAATTTTGGTAATATCAATTTAATAATCTGTATTTAAAATTAAATTGATTTGATAAATTTTGTTACTAAAATTTGACTTGATTTAATAGTCCAATTAAATAGATGTTTCATTGGTGAATTTTATCTTTTAAAAGCTAATAAAATGTTTTCCTATTTATAATGTGTGTGTGTGTGTGTGTATGTATACATATATTTATATATTGTGAATATATAAGTTTTGAATTTAATAAACAAATCTAGTTTTTAAATTTCTAAAATATAATTTGATAATTTGGAAGATTATGATTTAATTGAATATATACTTTTCAAAGCTATCTAATAAATAAACTATATGGTTTTAAATACTTAAGGTAAATAGTAATTTCTTTAGATTATGTCTTAGCTTAAGTATAAAATTAATAAAAGATTTATTTTAGCTTCTTTTTAAATATAGCTTAATAAATATAATTTGAAATTATATATGAAAATTTAAAATACCATTTATATATTAAACATTAATGCATCTAAATAAGTTAAATAAGATAAGCAATATGTAATTTATAATCTCTTTTATAAATTATTTAAAATTGATAAATATGTTATTTTTAAATAATATTAATAAATGTATAAATATAGATAGATTTTAAAAGTCAATATTATTATTTTTAAATTTAATATGTTGATATTAATTAGCTTTAAATTGGATTTTTAAATTTATGATTGGATTTGAATTTGAATTAATTTTGAATTCAAAAGAATAAACATTTTTAAAATTATTTGGATAAGCTTTCATTTTTATATAATTTGTTTTAATTCATTTTCTTTATAAAGAAATGCATATATACATTTACATATGAAAATGATTTATATATATAAGTATTTAACAAATAAAGAAAAGGGTTTTATTTACTTTTAAATTAAATATAAACAAATAAAATTATTTATAAGACACATATTAATATAATAAGTGGTATAATGACAAGTGTTAAAGTTATAATCTCTTAAGTACATGTGTTAGCATATTAACATAAGTTAAAGATAAGTGTCATCTTTTTCCAAATATTATTTTATTTTTCATAAAATCAAGGCTATATATATCTTTAACCTTCTTCTTCTCATTCTATTTATCAATTCTAAGAAAGAAAATTAAAAGTCTGTAACCACAACATTCTCAAATCAGCATGAAAATTTGACTAAAACAACTTTCTTCAAAAAAATCTAAAACCTGAACTAAATCAAACAAGATCAGATCTACAACTAACAATCAAAGCTTCAACAGTTAGACATTTTCAGATTCTAAAGATTTCGAGTAATTATTCTTTTCAAGTGCTGTAGCAGTTTTCAAGAAATCTGTAACCAATTTTCAAAGCCTGGAACATCTTCGGATTGGCAACCTGTAGCAAGCTTTCCAGTTTTATATTTCTTCTTCAAGCATTCAAGTTTCCCTGTTTCCAAAATTTCCAGAAAATCAAAGCCTCTGCCTTTTGAAAGAAAAAGTGAGCAAACATCCCTTTTAAAGACAGTTTATATCTATGATGTTACTTAAATGTTGTGATGGAATTTATTTTGAAATATGTTTCGTATATGCATATAAATGTGAATGCATGTATTATGAAATGTCTGTATATACTCCTCTGTCTATTTACAGGCTATAGATAAATAAAAAGAAAGAGAAAAATGTTCAAATCTCTTCCTGTGGTCGAATTTAAGCTTCGATCTTTAAATAAAAGATGATTGAAGGATTATAACTTAAAAATAATTTCAAAGGATTATATTAAGACATTATTTAAAATTTGGATTTGATAGAAAATACATATATATATGTGAAAAATAAATCATCATAATTTAGTAATTTGAATTTCAGATCAGATTACTAATGGAAGATGATGATTTTAGGAAGTAAAATTAGGATTTTTGGTATGGTGATTGTTGGGTTATGTTGTGATGATCAATTTTGGATTTTTGGTCGATCACAGTCGATCAGAGGCATGTTAGTAGTCGAATCATAGGCTAGAGGAGGATGAGGAGTAGGGGAACTCGGGAAAAATGGGTAGGAGTTTTTTTGATGTTCGTAGTTCGTTGACGAAGGTGATTTAGGCTTTGAAGACCTGATTGGGATGCCGGGGTAATCGAGATTTGTGCGTCGGCAAGGATGGACTGGACTTATTCACATATGGGGGAAACAGTTCATCATGGATTGGCGTGGCTTCGGTGTGGTCGGCGGGAATACCAATGATCGGAGGTGATGGCTAGGAGGGTTTTTCCGATCGAAGTGGGTTCCTGTGTGCATTTTTTCTGTTCGATTTTGATTTGCTTTGTGGGATCATCAATCTGGAAGATTGTGGAGGATGGCGAGGTGGTGTGCGACTTGTCAAGAGTCGAGGCATCGATCTACGGTGGTTGGCACGACCGTGCATGTGCATGCATTTCCGTTCCTATCTGGGTTGGTTTGGGCTTTGGGGATGATGAAGTTTTCTCGTGTGTTGCTCGAGATTTTTGCGGGGTCGACTCGGGGTAGAAATGAACGCGAATGACTCGTGTTTGCTCCAGGTTTTATTTTTTTAGCTCGAGTTTCTTGTGTAAATGAACTTGTGTTTTAAAAAAGCAAGAAAAAAAATTCAAGTTTTTAAGCTGTAAGAAGAAGTTACATAATTTAAAAGCAAAAACAAATACAAGTTTCCAAAGTTAAAAGTAAAAATTAAATTTCCAAGAATGTTAGTAAAGATTAAAGGTTTGTTTAAAATTGAATATGTTTTCAAAGATTCAAAAATATTGAAGGTTGTTTTAAAAGTAATTATAAGTTAGATTAATTTTTTAATTAAATTCAAAGGTGTTTTCAAATAAATGCACTAGTTCAAAGTTTTAAGAAAAGAAAAGATGGATATTCTAGGATAAGTGCTCGAGTAGGATACGGGTCGAACCCAAAGCAGTATTTGAAAACAGATTTTAAAATAAAAAAAAAGTTTTTAAAATAAAAAAAAGATTTGAATTTAAATAATTTGGTTTTAAACTCTTATAATTTTCTTTTATAAGATAGGTGTTTCTTTATCATTTGATTTAAAAGGTGTAAATTGTTTTAAATTTTGTTTTTAAATTTGTTAATCTTTTGAAATATTAAAATTGAAATGAAATTTAAGAGTAAATTTAAAGGTAAACTTAAAAGAAAACTGTTTTCGAAGGCTTTGTAAATGATAATTTTGTCACTGAAAAGGATAATAATTTATCTTAAAGTTAATTAAGATTTAATGATTTGAGATTCATTAAAGTAATAAGATAATTAAAGAATCATTAATCAATGTAATTAATTAATTAATGATTAAGGATAAATAAATTAGTAATTATGGAATTGTTAGATAATTAATTAAGGGTTAATTAATTTGTAATTAAGGATCATTAATTAGATAATTAAAGATTATTAGTTAATGATTAGAAATTAATTAATCAAGCAATTAAGGATTAATAAAGTTACAGCTGAGCACTTAATTTATTAAGTAATTAGAGATAAATTAATTGATTTTTAAAATTAATTAATTGGTAAACAATAATGGTTAATTAAAGCATAATTACTTAAGGAAGGAATTAAAGAATTTTTAATAATTAATGTACGGGTCATTAGCTTAAGATATTTAATAATTAAATAATGTGATTAATTTTAATGATTAATTAGATTAGTTAATTAAAGATAATCATTTATGGAAATTGGTTAAATATTTAATGAAAGTAAATAAATGGGATTAATTACTCAAGGTAAATAATTTAGATAAATTTGATTAGTTTAAGCTAATCAATTAAGTTTAATTAAATTAGGATAACCACTTGATAATTTGATGAGTATAATTACTTGGTGAAATAATTAATAGATACTTACTGGATATAATTAATTAAATGATGATTTGTTAAAGAAAGTAATTTGAGTATAATTACTTGGTGAAATTAATCAAGGGATTAATTAAGATACTAAAGAAGGAGTAATTAATTGATTTATTGCCGTAATTAAAGGAAGTTAATTACCGAGTGAGATTAATCAAGAGTGATTAATAATTATGGTTTAATTAAGTTAATTACTTAATGTAATTAATTAAAATGTAGTTAGGGATCATTAATTTATCTAATTAATTATGTAATTAAGGTTGATTAATTAAGATTAATTAATCAATGATAAGTAATTAAAGTAATTAATAAAGGATTAATGTAATTAATTATAGTAAATTAATTAATGAAGTAATTAAAGGTTAATTACTGTATTTGGTTAAGGATAATTGATTTGTGAAATTAATTAAAGATAATTACTTGAATGTAATTAAGGATAATCAATCAAAGGTGATTAATTAGGGTAATTTATTAGAGGATGATTAATTAATTGATTTGTAATTAATTAATGGTTATGTAAGCAAGATTTATAATGATAAAGCAATTAATTTAATTTATTTTAAATTAATTAAAGGTGAAGTAATTAATTTAATTCACTTTAAATTAATTAGATATGCAAGTAATTAATTTAATTCATTTTAAATTAATTATAGATGGTGTGATTATTAAATCATTGCATATGTATGGGTGAATAATATTGATTGCCTTGAATTGTTTGTGATCTCAGATAAGAAATTAGTAATGCTGTGTAATATGAATGGTTTAGTTGCATTATGGATTATTTGTTTATAATGATAATGTGGATTATCTGTATATGATGATAATGTTGATTATATATTGAGATTTGTGAGTTATCTATTTGTATGTATATAGATAATAGAATTGAATTATTTTAAACTTAAAACAACTTGGACCTCGATGGCGTTTTGGATTTCGATGAGACCGGGATCGGGTTTTCATATTTGGACATCCGAAAACCACATCGATCCAAATTAACAATAGGTCGTAAATCTCAAGTGAAGATGAAGATTCAGAGTGCAAGGGTTGTCGTCGTTAACTCTGAGGGTGATTCCAAAATGAGTGTAACGAGATAATGCCTTTGGTTTTGTTCGAACCCGGAACGAACTTGTATGGATTGAATGCTTTCAGTACATCGTTAGGTGGACGCTGAGAATTCTAAGAGATGTGTTCTATAAAGGTAATCGTAGCCTCAAGCCTCATCAACCGGGAATGGCTAAAACAGGGGAGGTGCAGCAAGGGTAAGTGGGTCATGCCCAAGTAGGACGAGATTTTCCTCTGTCTAGAAGTCCCTTTATATTCGGCTGTGTGGGGCGGTTGATTCGCGACAACTGCCAAGGTTGTCCTGTTCGGGACTATCCAGTAAGGGATGGTTCCGGCCTTGTGTTGCAGGGGATTGGGAGTGATCCTCGATACGGTGATCTAGGCCCCGTACTGTGACGGACGGTACCCCAGTAGCCCTGCCATTGTATGGAATCCAAACTCCAATAAGTGTCGTACGTATTGATTGTGCCCAACTATGTTGGAACGTGAGATGTAAGCATTCCATCTATTTTTGTATTTTACTTAAATACCCTAGACACTATTATAATATCACTGGATTTCCTATCAAATGTTTTGGTTAGAGTAAGGTAAAAACGTTTCCATGTTTATGTGTGGGAAGTCTTACGTGATACCTTTCTTTTCAAAGGTTTTTCAAAAGTTAAGCAACTTTAACCCGCTTACTCACACCAGACACATGTCTGATCCAAGTGTTTATTTTTTGTTTTATTGAACTCTTGGGTACTCATATTACGTATGAGTAGTCGAGGGATTCAGGTTAGCATTGACGTATTGTGGAGGAGCAATGGAGCAGGAAGCTTCTGCATTGTAGTTATCTAGTATTCCGCTGTGCTGGGTTCTCTGAGTAGTTTCCTAGTATTGTATTGAGTTGTAATAACTAGACATGTGTTTATAACTGTCTAGTATGTGATGTATAATCTGTGTAACCCTGATAGTGGTTGTATACTATGTAATACTTATGTTATTAATATAATTTATTCATTTCGCTATTGAGATTTTGATGTTGTTTCTTTTTCTTCTCTATCTTTTCTCTTTCTATCCCTTTCTTTCTTAATTCATGATGCGCCTTTCTGTTAGTGGAAGACGGATCGTGACATCCACCCTTGTTCTCATAGAAATTCGATCATACGTTGATGAGGCATAGAACTGAAAATCTATAAGTACTTGGTAAACCCGTTTTCAACACCCAGTGAGAATACTTAGAAAAACATTTGTGAAAATGTAGAAAACATTTTTGCTGAGAATGCTCAGGAAATCATCACCCCCTGCATGGTCGTAGTTAGCCCGATGATTACGTCGCCTTCCCAGCGAAACCATAGAAAACTGTAGGCCTCCACGCCCCTCGATTACACCATGGAACCGCCACAGATCGTAGCTACACCCAGGGTTACGTTGCCATCATGGCAAAAACCATGTAACTGTCGGCATCAACGCCTCGAATTTCTCTGCCGAATGAAACTTCACCACTCGGACTACATGGATCGCAGACTACATCAGTCGAGTCCCAATGTAGCATGTAGGCACTCACTACCACACAACTTTCGCTATGTCTTCATAGGTCGCAGTATACCGATGTTACGTCGGTCTCCCAGCGAAATCAAATGTAGACTTTAGGAAATTACTACCCCTCGACTTCCACTATGGTGCATAGTAGATCGTAGTTACTCTGAGTTACACTATCGTCATAGCATAACTCAAATGTCCCTATAAGCATCAACGCATCGACTTTCGCTACCCCAACCCCAATCCTTAGGAACTTCAGTTTGTCCTGACATCTTCTTAAGATCAAATATAGAACCCCCCTTAGGGATAAAGGCTGAACCACCATGTGGATCTCCTACTAAGTTTATACTATACACATATATAGTATCCTTTCAAATCATACTCTTTATATGTATCACATATAAATCCCATTTACACAAAATAGACATCTCATGATCCATAGTTCCCAAACTTGGCTTTTCAAATTCCCAAAATTGATTTTTCCCAAAATCAGAAGCCTTTCAAAATCAGTGGGCTCTAAAAATATTTTTCCAAATTTCATAAAATCATATGTATATTTGTATATATATAAGTTTGATTTTTGACTAGAACAAAATATTTTTTGATTACTTCCTGCATAAATAAATTCCTTTTACACTTCAAATATTTTTCAAAGATCTTTTCTTATGGTTATAGATTCAACAAGGGGAGTTTATCATATATAACAAATATATATATACATAATTTATTTATGCAAAATCAAATATTCAAGTTTGATTTCTTTTATAAAGTTATTTACCACCTTATTTACTCTTCATAAAGTGAATTTCAATCATAGAGATATCCAATTTCCACTTTTTATTCATCTTATATTCCTCAAAATATACTTTTCCCTTTCTAAAGTCATGTTTACATTTCATTCAAAATTTTCAATATCTATTTCATTCAAGCACGTACGATGTACATATATCATCTATATGCAATATCAAATTCGATCGCTCCCTCGATCAGACAATTTCACTTCCAAACTAGAATCGTCCACTAACTTCCCAGTGCGGACCCAGATCTGGTTTCTTGATCAAAAATCATCATTCTTCTTGCATAGCCAAAACTATGATAGAGAATTTTCAAAACTAATCAAAAATCCATATCCAGGGTTCGCCGTCGAAAATCGAGTGAAAAATCCTAACTCGGATCGCTATACCATCTCTAAAATCTATGCTAGAATCTGGATCAAATCATTATGCGAATAGAATAACATACGTACATCCTACGTATTTATCTCCATTGATTATTAGCTAAATCAATTTTCTTTCTGTTCGCATTCATTTTGATTTCTGTTCACTATTCACAATTGCTTCAATTTCCAATTGTTTGTCACTTCAATTCTTATCTCAATTGGTATTTAATTATAAACAATTTCTACTCCGACTAGTATGAATTTAGAAAAATAGCTTTGAAGAGTTTAAAATAGTTAAGTGGTTGTAAAATAGTAATTAGTTGTAAAATAGTTGTAGAATACTTAAAGTATTTATAAAATAGTTGTAACATAATTAAATAGTTGTAAAACAGTTAGATAGTTGCAAAATAGTTGTAAAATAGTAATTAGTTATAAAACAGTGTTAAAATGGTTGTAAAATAGTTAAATAGTTTCAAAATAGTTGTAAAATAAGTATAAGATAGTTTGGGTTTAAAAAAAAAGAAAGGTTGTATAGTAAATAGCTTAGGAAAATAGATTTAAGATAGTTTATATTAAAACAATTTATTTGAAAATAGTTCAGAGCCAAACTGTTCAATTTCCCAATCTCCCATTCCGATAAACTTTTAATCTCCACTTCCATTAAATTGGTTCTGTTTCAATTCAATTTAAATTAACTTCAGTTCCTTTCCCAAGTTCAAATCAATTCCTATTTGAATTTAAATTTATTCAACTTCAATCTCACTTCCAATCAATTCAATTCAATTTTCCATTTGAATTAATTTCAATTCCAATCTCAACTTTAAACCATCTCAAATTATATAAATTCGAGTTAAATTTTTAAATATTGATTTAATCCTTTAAATCAAATTAACCTTTACTTTTAATTTAATAGCCTAAGTCTTTAAACAATTTAATTCTAAATCCCAATTTCAAATATTCATTTTAAATTATTTTACTTCTACATAAACCTATTTCAAGGTTCATGTAAGAGTTCAATTTTTTTTAAACAATTCAATCTTCGAAATCCAATTTATTACCCAACTTTGAAACCAATTCTTAATAATTTTAGTTCGCAAGTTAATTTTAAACATTTAAATCTTAAATTCAAAGTGATTTCATTTTCATAAATTCTATCTTTATCTCTAAAAATCGAAATCATTTAGATAACTTTAAAATAAAGTTTTATTTCCATTAAATTCCAATATATATGTTGTCTCAATTTAATTCACAGTTTCATAGATTATTAATAACAACAGGAGGATATCAGGTTAAGTCAAAGTAAATAAAATCCAAATTATCTAAAACATCCATCAATATCATCCACTACCCATTTTCAGAACTCAAACCGTTTTGAGATCGCACATAACTCCCTTTTCAATTCAACCCATTTAACTTCCTTAAGTTAAATTCAGTTTGTTTAATCCATTCAACCTTACTCAATTTGAATTCTCTATTTCAAATTTTAAACTTCTTATCAATAACCATTCTCACTTATAAGTTTAAAAACTTATTTCTCTTTGGGTTTACATCACATTTCAAGGGAAAATTCAAAACTCAACACTTAGTGTTTACCTCAAATCAACTTTGATATTATGTGTATCCACTTATATATATACATGTCTATTTCATTTGCTCACCAGGCTATACTTTCAATTTTAAACCATTCTTGGTTTTAATTCAAAACAAATTCCTTAAATTTTTCAAAACAACTCTTGTTTCAAAATAATATTCCTACATTCAAAAATATTCTGAATAATATTATTTATTATTTCTTTTAACATTTGGAACAATTTCAAACTTTCTGGACTTAGATTTTAAAACATCACAATTTAAACCCTTTTCAATTTACAAGTTATACTTATCTAAATGTTTACTTCCTTACACATTTCATTCTTCTTTATCATTGTTTATTTTAGAAAAATAAACATCCCTTTAGTAAGATACAATATCTAATTTATAATAGTTATCATGCCAAGAAATCATACACACCACATATTCCATAATCATTTATTGTAAAATCAAATCAAGGTAACTTATTTCAATACCTTGGAAATTCTTTTGAATTTTCTAAGATTTAAATTTAGTTTGAATTCCATTTCCAGCTTATCTTATTTGTATAGTTCATATTATCCAATTCATATATATATATATATATATATATATATATATATATATATTACCACTTAAATTCTTATGATCCTATTCAACTTTAATAATCAACAACCAATTACCTTGATATATATAATAATTAGAAAAATTATTTCTTTATATATCAAAATATAAGCTATATGAAAACCGCTTTTAAAACTGTTTTTAAAATCAATATATAAGAAAATAACAAATACGCCCTCATTTATATTACACTCAACTCATTCTAGGGTACTATTGACCCTATCTCTAATGAGTAACTGTAACGATCCCGATTTTTAATTAAATTTAAATTGATAATTAAAATGAATTTTGGAATAAAATTGTAGATTAATTTGGATTTTTCAAATTTAAATAGGATATTTGATTATTTGAACATTGATTTTTAAAATTTAACTGTGGATTTGAATTTGTATATTTAATATCTTATAAAATAAATAACATTCTAAAATTTATCAATTAAAATTTATAATATATTTTATACTTTTGGAAATTCACTTTGAGAATATAATTGCATAAGTATGTGTATGAATATAATAAATGGACATAAATGTTTATATTTCAAAGCTTAAAATTTGAGATTTGGATTTCAAATTTAAAATGAATGTTTTTTAAAAATAAATGGCATTTAAAATTCATTCAAGAAGTAATGTATATAATATAAAGATTGGTTAAAAACAATTTTTCTTTTAAATGGTATATATATATATATATGTATATACAAACAAATGCTAACATACTTTAAAAGATCTTACATATATGCATATATATACAAATGGCATCATTACTTTAATAAAATAATCAAATAAAAAAATTATTATAGAAAACTTTTTCAACTCCCCATATGCAATTATGTAGTCTCTCTCCAAATCTTCGAAAATAGAGTATAAAAGAGATTGAGCCTCACATATCTCAATATCAAAAGCATTATGGTTCAAAATAAGAACAAATACAAACCCAGGCTTCTTTACTTTCTTAGCTTAGTCCTTCTTTATCAAATCAGAAGAAAATAGTTCGAAACCTTCAATCAAATTTTCATAAATCTGGAAAAAAAAAACATACAAACAAAACTCAAGCTATGGTCTACAAATTCCATCTTTCAGGTAGTTTTAAACTTTCTTGTTTACTGAAATTATGATTTTGAAACTCAAGTTTTAATATAAATGAATTTAACTGCAGGCTAGAAATGCTGCAGGCTTTGGCTAGAATGAAACAGTGCAGTAATTTTTGAAACAATCTTAGGGCAAGTAAAATTTTCTTTTAAAAGTTTTTAATTTGTATTTTTTCAAACATTAATGAAAACAAGAATTTAACCATTGGATCCATCAATCATTTGCAGCAAAGTAATCAAGATCAAAGCTTAAACTATTTGCAGTTTTTCAAGATTCAGGAAAAAAAAAAAGAAAGAAAGGTTACAGGCTTCATTTTTCTTTTGAAAATTGTCAGGAAACTCTCTGTTCTTCCCATCTACATGTGAGCAAACTTCTTTTCCTTAAACTTGAACTTCTTCATTTCCTTGAATCTGTTTATTTTCCTTTTTTTTGTTTGAGAGCAATCTCACTTGCCTCTATTCTTGTTTTGTTCTGATACATGTGATTAGTGTTTAAATATGAAATGAAATCTTGTCTAGATGTTGAATATGAAATCAAAATATTTGTATACAGGCATATATGCCTGTCCTTATAGTTACAGGCACAAGTAGATTTAAAAAGAATTAACTTTTCAATCGAGTCAGTACTAACCTTTGACATGTAAAAAAGTAATAATTTGTTGAAGCCTGTAAATGATTATAAAAAAATAGTTTCGGAGATTTAAATTCAAACAAAGGTGAGTCAGATTCAAGTTTACAAATAAACAAACAAAGCAAACCTTCAGTTTGAAATGCAACTCCAGGTTTCACTGTGTTCGGTCTTCAACCTGTGAGCAAACCCCTTAGCCCTGCTATGTTTCTGCCTTTAAAGTATGATATGAATGATGCTTGAACGATTGTGTTTGCATGTTTTTATATATATACATGTATATACATATGAAAGATTGTTAGTGTACATGCATAAAAAAAAAATATAGACCATGCCTTTGTTCATATGCTACAGGTTTCAACCTGTAAAAAACAAAAATTCAAAATTCCCTTTTTTTGAACCTTGTTAGGTTAGAAACATTAAATAAAACATGTATGTATATAGACAATATGACTTTTAAAAATAGCTACAGGTGTTTATATGAGATAATTATTTCAAGATAATTTTTTTACAGTTTTACAGGCTTTTGAATTAATCCAAGAAAACTCAGTTTTCTTTAAATCAATCTCCAATAACCTTCAGTATTTGAATGAATCATGTGGTTGAAACTTAAACTAAGATTTAAGAATAGTTAAAGTATGTTGGTTATGAATTATCTGGAAAATGTAGAATATGTGTGTAGGTCTGTATACATGAAAGTTTGCTCTGTTCCAGGGAAACAAATTTCAAAACCTGTTTGAAATTGAAAATCTCATCCTCTGATGTAATAGTGATCTTGATATATAAATGAAAAAGATTAAAAGTGACATAATCTTGATTCTAAAAATAATTTTAAGTATTAAAATTAAATGGTTTTGCTGGGAAAAAAAACACAGTAGGACATAAATTTTGTCAAAATTCAATTGATTAAAATTTAGGATTTGATTTCATAATCCTGTTCGCCTTCAAGAAATACGATTTTTAGTACAAGATTTTGGATTTTTAAGTTGCGAAATTTTGAGCAATTTCAAGTTGAATGCAAAATGAACTCGGGGAAACCCACGGCGATCAGAGAGGAATTGGACCTTGGGCTTGATGTCAGAAGGGGATAGCGTGACGCAGATCGTGGAAAAAATGACAGGAAATTTTTTAAATGAACATGGCGATGGGTTGGCGTCGAACTAGGGTTCGACTATCCCTTTGTGTCGATCAAGTTTGAGTTGTTATCGTTTCAAAGCCTAGGCGATTTAGGTGTTCGGACCAAGGGGAGATTGTTCGTGGGTCATCGGAGCAACGGTGATCGAAGTCATGTGGTCATCGGTTGGAAGATCATGGGCGTCGAGGGAATTTTTTTTGACATTAGTTTAGTCCCAGTTTTCATTTGTAGTCCAATTTCGAATCCCTATCAAAATCACTGATCTGAACGATTGCCTGAGATGAGAGGGTCAGTGGCAACTCTGGGGTGGTCTGCAATTTGATCCGAGAAGTCCGGTCAGGGCGTACACGTGCACCGTGTATCAAGAATATCTGGTACGTTGATCGAGTTTGGGGAGAAGCAGTTTCTCTCGGGTTCATCTCGAAGGATGTTGCGGAAAACTCGAAGTAATGGGCAATAGGCTCGAGAAATTGCATGAGTTCTGGGTAAACACAGAATTTTTTTGGCACACGGGTAGATTTTGATAAAACACGAAGGAAATGGTTTTCGTCTCGGGTGAACTCGGGGATGGCTCAGGCTTTGATTTAATATAAAAGCAGTATTAAAATTTTAAGGAGGAAAATCAATTTATTTCAAACAAGTTTTGTTAAACCCAATTTCCTTCTTATATTAAATGTTATCTAAGCTTTCAGAATTAGTTAAGAAGGTTTTAAAATAACAAATTGTTTTTAAATTTAAAAAGTTTTAAAATGGTTTTTAATAAATATAGCTTTCATTTTTTTTAAAGTTTATTTTAAACAAACTTAAGGACATTTCAAGAAGTTAACATTAAGGGTGCTTTATAATTGTTAATTTATTTTTCAAGATTAAGTTAAATTTTATTGATTAAGAAAATTTTTACTTGAAGTAAATTACTTAATGTAAGTAATTAGAGTAAATTAATTAATAATTCAAGTTAATTAATCAAGTAATTAATGAATGATTCAATAAAATAAAAATAATTACTTAGCGAAAGTAATTAAGAGTAGATAATTAAAGATTAAAGATTGATTAATCAAATAAAAGTTGATTACTTTAAGCCATAATTAATTAATGAAGGTGAGTAAGATTTAATCAATTGAATTAAATATGAGTAATAAATTTAAAATCACACGATTCATTCATCATAATTGAAGATGTTTGATTGTTATTAGATGCTATGTGATGGATTGATATATTTGATATGTGATGTGATGCTATGTGATGCTTTGTGCTGAGGTGATATATTTGTGATGAATATACTGTTGTATGAATATGCAGAACCCTTTGACCCGTAAAACGACATTTGGATTTCGATGCGACAGGGAGTCAGATTTCAGTTGGTTATCCGAAACCCACATCGAATTGTAATGATAAATCTTTATGATTGATAAATTTATTTTATCTATGAATCTGTGAATAAAGATAAGCGTTATGTGTTATACCGCTTATCGATATGATTGAATATTTGATGATTGATGTTGTGCACTATTGTGTTGAACCCCTGGACCACACTTATACACACACAAATATAGATTGCACGTGGAAATGGGTTAAGTCACAGATCTTTGAAATTGTTTTAAAATAGAATTTTTGAATCCAAAATAGTTTTGGAATTAGGATTGGAGCTTTGAAAATGAATTTCAAAAAAATAAAATAAAAGAGATTTTAAATAGCTTGATTGAGTTTTGAAATTTAAATAATTTGATTTAAATTTGAATTCAATATTTGAATTGAATTCTATGATTTGGTAGCTAGGCTTTAAAAGGTTATTCAACCTATAAATGGGTTTACATGGGTTTTTAAACCCTTTTCAAAAGTGATGTTTTGGAATTTAAATTCAACCCAAGATTTCAAATTGTATAGATAAAATTGGATTTTTCTGGAACGAAAACTATTTGGTTTCAAATAATAAAAGCTTTCACAAAAGTAATGAACTTCCAATTGGTGTTAAAAGGATTCAAGTCTAAAATGAAAATGGTTTTCCAAGTTATAGATATATCTTTGGAAACGTGTTTGAAAGTTATAAGTTAAATCTTTAATTTAAAGATTTAATGAGTTAATCCATTTGAAATGGAAGTTTGTTTTTGGAAATCTATAAATGGACCTTTGTGAAACTGGATGAAACTTTGTGAAATAAATCTTTTTGTTTAAAGTTTTAAAATGGTAATTTGATAAGCATTTGAAAGAAAAGTTTTGGATTTTCAAGTTGTGACTTGACTGAAATCCCATATCCATATAGTTTAAAAATATTGCGCTCGCTATTCGGTTTAGCCGGGAGAGGACCTTGTGTCATATAACCCATTCCGAATAGTGATACGACGTTATGGATTGCAACTGAAGACCGGTGTTGAAGACCGGGTGTCTTCGAGAACGATAGGATAACCTGTCGATTGACTCTGCACTGAGTTGCTCCGGTATAGAGTTTTCTCTTAGTGATGGGAAGTCCGATCGGGATTGTGGATACCCGGATTTGCAAGGGCTTCTTCGGAAGTGCCTTCGGTTCTGTTCGAACCCGGAACAGACTTGTATGGTTGTATGTCCGACATTACACTTTGAGATATTAAACTGATCTGTATCAAATACATTTCTGCTTAGTGGCAGAGAATTTATTCTCTTAGCTTAACACCCTTCTCTGAGACGTACGAGCTCAGAAGTTATGTAGTTGATATTTATCAGTGATATATTCCCAATTTGGTAATGTGGCATGTTGAGTGCTGCTGTGTGATGATCATTGGTTGATCATTTGTGATATGATCATTTGTTTGATCATTTATCTTTGTGATCATTGCTTTGGTCATCTGTTGACCCAAAGCATGGCTTTGTGCCAAAGCGTAGCTTTGTGGACGAGACTGCATCAGGACCTCATACCCCGGAAATGGTCGAAATTGGAAAGATGCGGCAAGGTTATGAGGGTCGCTCCCTTTAGGGTGTGTCATTCCCTTCTAGTAAAGGGTGGTATCATGGTATGGAGCCCAGATACTTACTCATGTGGTTGCTCCAATCTCATTTACTGTGTGGTTGTTGCTTTGAGGCGCCTCGGATAAAGGTCCCAAAGGACCGGGGGATGGCATATTCGTGTAGTAGTTACCTAGTTACAGAGGTAACCCGGCCTTGTGTTGGCAGAGATCTAACCATAACGTTAGTTCTCGAGACGTCCCGCCAGAGGCGATCCCATGTGGCAGTAGGAAGTTCCTTAGCCTGACCATTTGTTGGAAATCCATTCATCCAATACGTGCCTTGTACGGTTTTAGTTGTAGAACCTGCCATTTAACATGGCAGCTATAGTAGGCATAATATCATGGTACCTATGCTGGCTAGGATTAATATTATACTTTCGAAAGATTTTCCACTATGCACTAGTAATAATATCAAAGAAATTTTCTCGTATTAAGCATATTTTACTATCATAAGGAGAAATCTCCTCCAAGCCTGCGTTTGCATTGAGTGTGTGGCGGGAGGCCTTATAGTAGTTTCATTTTCTAAAAAGCATTGCGGATTTTCAAATTTAAATTCTTTGCTTGTTTTAAAAGACCAAATGTTTTTGTTTGCTCATACCAGTCCCATGACTGACCTGGAGTTTATTGTTCCTTTCCTAAACTCTGGGTGCCCACTATTTTCCCACACGAGCAGTCTAGAGTTGGGCTTTTCAGATAGTCAAGTCTAGTAGATTATCTGGAGCTAGTTCATTCTTTGGATCACGACTGTACTTGCTTATCTTTGTGCATCATTATTGGGAGTTCGAGCTATTTCTGGATTGGTACCTTGGAGATGGAGATTATCGATGCTGAGTTCATTCTTGAAGACCATATTAGAGATTTTTGTTCCGCTGTTGTGTTATCTTTTCTTTTCGCTGCTATTATCTTGTATCATATCTCTGATGTATATTCATCGTATCATCTGTTGTATCATATTGTATCAGATATTGTATCAAATGTTGTATATTGTTATTTTCTGTTTCTTCCACTGTGTTGTACTTAATGTGTTATAAGCTCCGGCGAACCAGATTCGGCGATTGGATCTGCGGCATTTGAATACGAGTGTCCTATTCGGTGCCGATTTTCGAAGGTCGAGTCAGGATCGTCACATTTGGTATCAGAGCCGAGGATTAAAACTTTAGCTCAGGAGTATAACACATTAAGTAGCTCATTAGAGATAGGGTGAAGTATACCCTAGAATGAGTATATCCCTAAGATATCTGTTCGAACGCCTCAGTAAATTCTCTTACTATCCACTGATAGTAAGTATGAGTGTGAGAAGTGGACGAGATAGGGGACAGGGAAGTACCACTACAAATGGTCAATACCCTGCAACAGTGGAAACAACTTTCTTTTCAATCTCCTTTGATTCGATTCCCAATTCTTTTGATGGCTTCGTGACAGCTCCAGAAAGAAGTTTCGGTGTGATGGTGCCTTACGGATCGTTGTAGAAAATCCTTATTCCATATCTCCATCGAATTCTTATCGGCTTTTCGATTTAAACTCTAATGAATCTGAAATTTGAAGTGGAGAATTGTAAATAAATTGGAAATTTTAAATTAAGTAAATTGGTTAACCAATACAAGGCTAAATTTGAATTGTATAAATAAAATGATTTCGATTAAAACCAAATTTGAAATTCCATTATAGTTTCTTGCGTAGATTGAAGTCCGATGAGGGACAGGTTGGTATATACTTTGGGATATTTCGACTTGAAGTTGGAATCCTACCCAGCGTTTGAGAAATTGTAGAAGATTGAATCCATCTATCTATTCTCTGGGATCCGATATATTCTACGAACGATTAGTTATTCCTTCGAACTAATCAATGCCCTTGCATATTCGTAGACCGGTGGATCCAAATATCTTGTGTAATATTATATGAGTTTGTTCTCATATTGTTGATATTCTGATTTGGTAAGCCAAATACAGAATTGATATCCAGTTCGATTTGGAAAGACATTTCTCTATCTTTCATCTATTCTTTCTCGTCTTCCTTGCAAATTTCGAGGACGAAATTTTTTTTAAGGGGGGAAATCTGTAATGATCCCGATTTTTAATTAAATTTAAATTGATAATTAAAATGAATTTTGGAATAAAATTGTAGATTAATTTGGATTTTTCAAATTTAAATAGGATATTTGATTATTTGAACATTGATTTTTAAAATTTAACCATGGATTTGAATTTGTATATTTAATATCTTATAAAATAAATAACATTCTAAAATTTATCAATTAAAATTTATAATATATTTTATACTTTTGGAAATTCACTTTGAGAATATAATTGCATAAGTATGTGTATGAATATAATAAATGGACATAAATGTTTATATTTCAAAGCTTAAAATTTGAGATTTGGATTTCAAATTTAAAATGAATGTTTTTTAAAAATAAATGGCATTTAAAATTCATTCAAGAAGTAATGTATATAATATAAAGATTGGTTAAAAACAATTTTTCTTTTAAATGGTATATATATATATATGTATATACAAACAAATGCTAACATACTTTAAAAGATCTTACATATATGCATATATATACAAATGGCATCATTACTTTAATAAAATAATCAAATAAAAAAATTATTATAGAAAACTTTTTCAACTCCCCATATGCAATTATGTAGTCTATCTCCAAATCTTCGAAAATAGAGTAGAAAAGAGATTGAGCCTCACATATCTCAATATCAAAAGCATTATGGTTCAAAATAAGAACAAATACAAACCCAGGCTTCTTTACTTTCTTAGCTTAGTCCTTCTTTATCAAATCAGAAGAAAATAGTTCGAAACCTTCAATCAAATTTTCATAAATCTGGAAAAAAAAAACATACAAACAAAACTCAAGCTATGGTCTACAAATTCCATCTTTCAGGTAGTTTTAAACTTTCTTGTTTACTGAAATTATGATTTTGAAACTCAAGTTTTAATATAAATGAATTTAACTGCAGGCTAGAAATGCTGCAGGCTTTGGCTAGAATGAAACAGTGCAGTAATTTTTGAAACAATCTTAGGGCAAGTAAAATTTTCTTTTAAAAGTTTTTAATTTGTATTTTTTCAAACATTAATGAAAACAAGAATTTAACCATTGGATCCATCAATCATTTGCAGCAAAGTAATCAAGATCAAAGCTTAAACTATTTGCAGTTTTTCAAGATTCAGGAAAAAAAAAAAAAGAAAGGTTACAGGCTTCATTTTTCTTTTGAAAATTGTCAGGAAACTCTCTGTTCTTCCCATCTACATGTGAGCAAACTTCTTTTCCTTAAACTTGAACTTCTTCATTTCCTTGAATCTGTTTATTTTCCTTTTTTTTGTTTGTGAGCAATCTCACTTGCCTCTATTCTTGTTTTGTTCTGATACATGTGATTAGTGTTTAAATATGAAATGAAATCTTGTCTAGATGTTGAATATGAAATCAAAATATTTGTATATAGGCATATATGCCTGTCCTTATAGTTACAGGCACAAGTAGATTTAAAAAGACTTAACTTTTCAATCGAGTCAGTACTAACCTTTGACATGTAAAAAAGTAATAATTTGTTGAAGCCTGTAAATGATTATAAAAAAATAGTTTCGGAGATTTAAATTCAAACAAAGGTGAGTCAGATTCAAGTTTACAAATAAACAAACAAAGCAAAACTTCAGTTTGAAATGCAACTCCAGGTTTCACTATGTTCGGTCTTCAACCTGTGAGCAAACCCCTAAGCCCTGCTATGTTTCTGCCTTTAAAGTATGATATGAATGATGCTTGAACGATTGTGTTTGCATGCTTTTATATATATACATGTATATACATATGAAAGATTGTTAGTGTACATGCAGAAAAAAAAATATAGACCATGCCTCTGTTCATGTGCTACAGGTTTCAACCTGTAAAAAACAAAAATTCAAAATTCCCTTTTTTTGAACCTTGTTAGGTTAGAAACTTTAAATAAAACATGTATGTATATAGACAATATGACTTTTAAAAATAGCTACAGGTGTTTATATGAGATAATTATTTCAAGATAAAATTTTTACAGTTTTACAGGCTTTTGAATTAATCCAAGAAAACTCAGTTTTCTTTAAATCAATCTCCAATAACCTCCAGTATTTGAATGAATCATGTGGTTGAAACTTAAACTAAGATTTAAGAATAGTTAAAGTATGTTGGTTATGAATTATCTGGAAAATGTAGAATATGTGTGTAGGTCTGTATACATGAAAGTTTGCTCTGTTCTAGGCAAACAAATTTCAAAACCTGTTTGAAATTGAAAATCTCATCCTCTGATGTACTAGTGATCTTGATATATGAATGAAACAGGTTAAAAGTGACATAATCTTGATTCTAAAAATAATTTTAAGTATTAAAATTAAATAGTTTTGCTGGGAAAAAAAAACACAGTAGGACATAAATTTTGTCAAAATTCAATTGATTAAAATTTAGGATTTGATTTCATAATCCTGTTCGCCTTCAAGAAATATGATTTTTAGTACAAGATTTTGGATTTTTAAGTTCTGAAATTTTGAGAAATTTCAAGTTGAATGCAAAATGAACTCGGGGAAACCCACGGCGATCAGAGAGGAATTGGACCTTGGGCTTGATGTCAGAAGGGGATAGCGTGACGCAGATCGTGGAAAAAATGACAGGAAATTTTTTAAATGAACATGGCGATGGGTTGGCGTCGAACTAGGGTTCGACTATCCCTTTGTGTCGATCAAGTTTGAGTTGTTATCGTTTCAAAGCCAAGGCGATTTAGGTGTTCGGACCAAGGGGAGATTCTTCGTGGGTCATCGGAGCAACAGTGGTCGAAGTCATGTGGTCATCGGTTGGCAGATCATGGGCGTCGAGGGAATTTTTTTTGACATTAGTTTAGTCCCAGTTTTCATTTGTAGTCCAATTTCGAATCCCTATCAAAATCACTGATCTGAACGATTGCCTGAGATGAGAGGGTCAGTGGCAACTCTGGGGTGGTCTGCAATTTGATCCGAGAAGTCCGGTCAGGGCGTACACGTGCACCGTGTATCAAGAATATCTGGTACGTTGATCGAGTTTGGGGAGAAGTAGTTTCTCTCGGGTTCATCTCGATGGATGTTGCGGAAAACTCGAAGTAATGGGCAATAGGCTCGAGAAATTAAATGAGTTCTGGTAAACACAGAAATTTTTTGGCACACGGGTAGATTTTGATAAAACACAAAGGAAATGGTTTTCGTCTCGGGTGAACTCGGGGATGGCTCAGGCTTTGATTTAATATAAAAGCAGTATTAAAATTTTAAGGAGGAAAATCAATTTATTTCAAACAAGTTTTGTTAAACCCAATTTCCTTCTTATATTAAATGTTATCTAAGCTTTCAGAATTAGTTAAGAAGGTTTTAAAATAACAAATTGTTTTTAAACTTAAAAAGTTTTAAAATGGTTTTTAATAAATATAGCTTTCATTTTTTTTAAAGTTTATTTTAAGCAAACTTAAGGACATTTCAAGAAGTTAACATTAAGGGTGCTTTATAATTGTTAATTTATTTTTCAAGATTAAGTTAAATTTTATTGATTAAGAAATTTTTTACTTGAAGTAAATTACTTAATGTAAGTAATTAGAGTAAATTAATTAATAATTCAAGTTAATTAATCAAGTAATTAATGAATGATTCAATAAAATAAAAATAATTACTTAGCGAAAGTAATTAAGAGTAGATAATTAAAGATTAAAGATTGATTAATCAAATAAAAGTTGATTACTTTAAGCCATAATTAATTAATGAAGGTGAGTAAGATTTAATCAATTGAATTAAATATGAGTAATAAATTTAAAATCACACGATTCATTCATCATAATTGAAGATGTTTGATTGTTATTAGATGCTATGTGATGGATTGATATATTTGATATGTGATGTGATGCTATGTGATGCTTTGTGCTGAGGTGATATATTTGTGATGAATATACTGTTGTATGAATATGCAGAACCCTTTGACCCGTAAAACGACATTTGGATTTCGATGCGACAGGGAGTCGGATTTCAGTTGGTTATCCGAAACCCACATCGAATTGTAATGATAAATCTTTATGATTGATAAATTTATTTTATCTATGAATCTGTGAATAAAGATAAGCGTTATGTGTTATACCGCTTATCGATATGATTGAATCTGTGATGATTGATGTTGTGCACTATTGTGTTGAACCCCTGGACTACACTTATACACACACAAATATGGATTGCGCGTGGAAATGGGTTAAGTCACAGATCTTTGAAATTGTTTTAAAATAGAATTTTTGAATCCAAAATAGTTTTGGAATTAGGATTGGAGCTTTGAAAATGAATTTCAAAAAAATAAAATAAAAGAGATTTTAAATAGCTTGATTGAGTTTTGAAATTTAAATAATTTGATTTAAATTTGAATTGAATTCTATGATTTGGGAGCTAGGCTTTAAAAGGTTATTCAACCTATAAATGGGTTTACATGGGTTTTTAAACCCTTTTCAAAAGTGATGTTTTGGAATTTAAATTCAACCCAAGATTTCAACTTGTATAGATAAAATTGGATTTGTCTGGAACGAAAACTATTTGTTTTCAAATAATAAAAGCTTTCACATAAGGAATGAACTTCCAATTGGTGTTAAAAGGATTCATGTCTAAAATGAAAATGGTTTTCCAAGTTATAGATATATCTTTGGAAACGTGTTTGAAAGTTATAAGTTAAATCTTTAATTTAAAGATTTAATGAGTTAATCCATTTGAAATGGAAGTTTGTTTTTGGAAATCTATAAATGGACCTTTGTGAAACTGGATGAAACTTTGTGAAATAAATCTTTTTGTTTAAAGTTTTAAAATGGTAATTTGATAAGCATTTGAAAGAAAAGTTTTGGATTTTCAAGTTGTGACTTGACTGAAATCCCATATCCATATAGTTTAAAAATATTGCGCTCGCTATTCGGTTTAGCCGGGAGAGGACCTTGTGTCATATAACCCATTCCGAATAGTGATACGACGTTATGGATTGCAACTGAAGACCGGTGTTGAAGACCGGGTGTCTTCGAGAACGATAGGATAACCTGTCGATTGACTCTGCACTGAGTTGCTCCGGTATAGAGTTTTCTCTTAGTGATGGGAAGTCCGATCGGGATTGTGGATACCCGGATTTGCAAGGGCTTCTTCGGAAGTGCTTTCGGTCCTGTTCGAACCCGGAACAGACTTGTATGGTTGTATGTCCGACATTACACTTTGAGATATTAAACTGATCGCTATCAAATACATTTCTGCTTGGTGGCGGAGAATTTATTCTCTTATCTTAACACCCTTCTCTGAGACGTACGAGCTCAGAGGTTATGTAGTTGATATTTATCAGTGATATATTCCCAATCTGGTAATGTGGCATGCTGAGTGCTGCTGCGTGATGATCATTGGTTGATCATTTGTGATATGATCATTTGTTTGATCATTTATCTTTGTGATCATTGCTTTGGTCATCTGTTGACCCAAAGCATGGCTTTGTGCCAAAGCGTAGCTTTGTGGACGAGACTGCATCAGGACCTCACACCCCGGAAATGGTCGAAACAGGAAAGATGCGGCAAGGTTATGAGGGTCGCTCCCTTTAGGGTGTGTCATTCCCTTCTGGTAAAGGGTGGTATCATGGTATGGAGCCCAGATACTTACTCATGTGGTTGCTCCAATCCCATTTACTGTGTGGTTGTTGCTTTGAGGCGCCTCAGATAAAGGTCCCAAAGGACCGGGGGATGGCATATTCGTGTAGTAGTTACCTAGTTACAGAGGTAACCCGGCCTTGTGTTGGCAGAGATCTAACCGTAACGTTAGTTCTCGGGACGTCCCGCCAGAGGCGATCCCATGTGGCAGTAGGAAGTTCCTTAGCCTGACCATTTGTTGGAAATCCATTCATCCAATACGTGCCTTGTACGGTTTTAGTTGTAGAACCTGCCATTTAACATGGCAGCTATAGTAGGCATAATATCATGGTACCTATGCTGGCTAGGATTAATATTATACTTTTGAAAGATTTTCCACTATGCACTAGTAATAATATCAAAGAAATTTTCTCGTATTAAGCATATTTTACTATCATAAGGAGAAATCTCCTCCAAGTCTGCGTTTGCATTGAGTGTGTGGCGGGAGGCCTTATAGTAGTTTCATTTTCTGAAAAGCATTGCGGATTTTCAAATTTAAATTCTTTGCTTGTTTTAAAAGACCAAATGTTTTTGTTTGCTCATACCGGTCCCATGACTGACCTGGAGTTTATTGTTCCTTTCCTAAACACTTGGTGCCCACTATTTTCCCACACGGGCAGTCTAGAGTTGGGCTTTTCAGATAGTCAGGTCTAGTAGATTATCTGGAGCTAGTTCATTCTTTGGATCACGACTGTACTTGCTTATCTTTGTGCATCATTATTGGGAGTTCGAGCTATTTCTGGATTGGTACCTTGGAGATGGAGATTATCGATGCCGAGTTCATTCTTGAAGACCATATTAGAGATTTTTGTTCCGCTGTTGTGTTATCTTTTCTTTTCGCTGCTATTATCTTGTATCATATCTCTGATGTATATTCATCGTATTATATGTTGTATCATATTGTATCAGATATTGTATCAAATGTTGTATATTGTTATTTTCTGTTTCTTCCACTGTGTTGTACTTAATGTGTTATAAGCTCTGGCGAACCAGATTCGGCGATTGGATCTGCGGCATTTGAATACGAGTGTCGTATTCGGTGCCGATTTTCGAAGGTCGAGTCAGGATCGTCACAGTAACCCCACCAGAGCCATGGTACTCACTTAACCTTTAGCTCTGATACCAAATGTAGTGACCTAAAATTTTTGACCCTAAAAATTCGACACTAATACATTCACTGTAGAAGTGTCAAGTAATCGAACGCCAGAAGTCCCAGATTTTTAGGGTAAGAAGAAAAGAGTAGAAGAAGGAACAAAAAACAACAGCATAGAATCTCACAATCGCAATGGATCAAAATATAATATCAAATAATAGCATTTATACTAGGAAAAGCTATAATTGTCAATTTACATACAATATATCAGAGTACAACCATTCACAAGAGGCTGGACAGTTGTAACAACTTGTCCCTGAATATAATCAATACAAATTCTAATACACAAAGGAATATACTCCATACGTCTCTGCCATCCATCTTGCCTCCTGAGCTCCAGAACGTCCTAACCTAAAAATTATAATACTCGGTCTGACTCGAGCATTACATTAAAGTAACACCCGAGTCAAGCTGGAAACTAGCATGAGTAAACCCATTTAAGATGAAATACTTAAGTTGTAAAGCTTCTTGAAAACCCAAGAATCTCGTTCATCACTACGAGTTTTGAACTTTCTATAGTCAAATGCCTATTCACAAAATAATGTCTAAGTACCGTTACTTATTTAAATGGATAGGTTCACTTAGTTTATTCCATTCCAGCCTATTTCATTCTATAATCGAACCGATAAAGAATTATAGATTACAAATCGAAGTGATTCCGGATATCGCTGATAACCGAACCCGATCTCTTCGAATCCAATGGCATCTTTAAATCAAGTTGTTTAAGTAAAACAATTCAACTTAAATTCATAATATCGTATTCACATAGAAATTTCTATTTAAATGAATGGCTCACATTTATCCATAGCTATATCACAGAACATCACAATTATTGGACTAGAGATATTAATCAATCCAAACATTCAATACAATTCAATCATCCATAAGCAAGATAACTATCACACTATTTCTAATTAATTTAATTAAATCACAAAATAAAATAAATTAATTATAAATCCGGCTTAATTACAAACCCTTTATTTTTATTCTAATTAATTATTGCCATTAGTTAATTATCCTTTAATTACTTAAGATCTTAATTAATTTAAAGATAATCCATTTATCTTAATTAATTACTTAATTATCATTTAAATTTTATTTAAATTAAATGTTTGAAATTAACATACAAAGTCACTTGAGACCCTTTGATTAATTAAATTTAATACGTTTATCTTAATCACTTACTTAATTACATCATTTTATTTCTGAAAACACTTAGGGATTTAATTAAATAATTAACCTAATATATAATTATTCAAAACCAAATCAATTAATCTTAAAAACATTTAACTTTAATAGATCTTTGAATTTTGCTTGATAACATGATCAAAACTTTTTTTTTGAAAACTTGTTTTATATTTGCTTTGGAAATTTGTACATTTTCTTTGCTTTTAAAAACTTGTTTATAAAATTTACTTTCATTGAAATATAGAAAATTCGAGCCAAAACCCAAAATACCCGAGCCACCACTCGAGCCAAACTCTCATCCACTTCCCTTCGATAAAACTCATATACGACTTCGAGCAACACCCTATCCTCCTTGATGCTCCAATCAACACAGCAACATTAGACACAAATGGACACACACGCACGTGCACACATGATCTGATCATCACCGGCCAACGTTCCGACCACCAATAGGTCATCGACGTTCCACTCAGTCGACCCGTCCACCCAAGATAATCGATCACGACAGGAATCGAAATCGAGAAAATCATGCTTCACAGGAACCTAACTCGATCTTCGAAAACCACCTCGCATCGTCACCCCCGATCACCAGGAACTTCGCCATCACATCCAGACTTCCACCGCAGTCCCATACTTCGTTTCCCCCACCTTCGATTAACACCGATGCAACCTCGACGCCACACGAGCCTCAAAAACATCATTGACCAAAACAAGTCGATAAACCCAACTCCACCATCGTTCCACCTCCATGGTGAACTACAAAATTCACCGACTAGTTTTCCCAAGACCCTCGACATACGAGCTACCTTTAACATCGATTCCGACGCACCACTATCTCTTATCATCGAGAAATCGAGCAAAGTTCAATTTCCGTTCAACTCGAAAATTCTCAATAATTATAAACTTAAAAATCATGAAATCATTGTCAAAAATTATAGTTTTTAATGAAGAGTCGGATTATATAATCCAAATAAGGAAATTAAACAATCAATTTTCTGACTTTAATTGGTTTTCACTGTTCTTCCTTGATTCCAGTAAATCTACTTGCTAATTTTACTTAAAAATATTTTTAAAAATCAAATTTAGTTATTACAAACATATTCTCTTGAAACATCATAACTCGAAATAGATTATATGAAGAGGAATTGAGTTTTTTGAGTAAGTTAGTCTGTTGGATACTAACAGAGACAGGTTCATCAATACACAGACATGCACATACATGTATACAGTAATTCATTTATATTCTTGGTAAAATACATCCATGCAAACATTGTTCACAACATTACTTCAAGAATTTTTCAAATGCATTAGAATATAAACACAGATTTTGCTTTTAAAGGTTATGTTTGCTCACTGTATTTTGGATAAACAGAGAACAAAGCTTTTTCAAAATTTGAAATCTGCACTTGAATTTGATCTGCAACTTGATTTACTTTGGGTCGAGCTGATCTTGAATCTTTGCTTGCTTTAGTTGAAATTTGAAGTTTGATTTATTTTTTTCTTTTTAGTTTTAATTTTGGTTTTAGAGAATGAGAGAAGAAAGAAAAAGAAAATGAATGGTTTGTAAAATTGAAAGAGTTGTATACAGCTTTGTTCTCTAAAGCATGTTATATATATATATATATATATATATATATATATATATATATATATATATCAATTTAAAAGAAAACAATGCCACTTGTAAACATATATCTTTCATACGCCTACACATGTCCAAAACATTTATTTTATATTTACTTTATGTTTTATTAATTTATGTTTTATGTTTATATATTCATACTAATTATGTTTATCTCATGTAATTAAAAAGATATATATATATATATATATATATATTAAAACCTTTTGTTTATTCTTGTTTAAATCTTTACTTAAATTCTTACTATTTTAAATAATAACTATATATAAATACTTATTTTAAGTGTTTTAAAATGTATAATTTTAACTTTAAATAACGGTTTAGAATTATTATATTAAATTCAAACCAATGCTTCCTATTCACAATATATATATATATATATATATATATATATAGACATAATAATAATTAGAAACATATTTTTATTTCTTTTGAAAAGATAAATTTACCAACTTAAATAATTATATAGAAGATTATCAAATTAGTATCTGCCAAAAATCGCGGGTTATCACATTTTTAAATAATAGAAACTATTTCATATCAAAACTTCCCTTTAAAAGGCAAACTTATATATATTTCAGGGTTTTCAAAAACCTTCTTTTTAGAATCTAAATTTCCCATATTGGAAAGCGTTTCCCTCGTCCAAAATCAACATTAAGCCTTCACTGATATATTTATATATATAAATATGTAATGATTTCAAAAATTAATTTTTTATAAACCAAAAATTTCTTAAAACGATCAACTTAGTGATATAGTGTTTTTTCTGAAAATTGGAATTTTAAAACTTTCCTAAAACAAAATTACCAAAATAAATCTTTGGGAAAAGAAATCCTTTGAAAATCCTTTTTCCAAAATCTAAGGCATTTTCAAAATATACTATAAAAATTTTCTCACAGGTTTCAGACTACGGAATCAACATTAATTATTCAAATAAAAATCTGGTTTTCCATCAAAGAGGCGATCAATTAATGCACCCTAGCTTTGCATTCGGACAATTACGACATACAGATTCTAATTTCACGTCCATCTAGAATAAATGTGTGTCTTCGACTAGAACTCAAAATCCAAAATCATATGGTAGCTAGAATCTTAACAGTTAAGTCGAACACCACTAATCTTCGGGATTCAACTATATGCTGTACTCATTCTCTTCATCAACAGCGCTTTATGCATTGCTTGCACTCCATGGGGTACTTCAGAGTCAGCATGAAATGTTAACTCTAAGATATTTCCAACCCATAGTTGCATTGTGCGTTCCTTCGGGGTGGATCAACAACTACTTCTACAGTCGGAACTCTTAGAATATAGCGTAAGAGTATAATATTAATAGATAGAAAAGTACAAATATTATTATCTAGATTTTCGACAAAGCTGTGATATTATCGATTTGGCTAGGAATGGAGGGTCAACAGCCTTAGGAATCAATTACGTACATTACTGTAAACGATAGTCAAGCAGATTTGAGCCAGGACCCAGTCGAGATGTGGTTATCATAGAGTAACCAACATGGCCCTGTGAAGTTATATTTTAAATTTATAGTTGATTGGAGTTCATATGCTCAGGTTACGATTGAAGCAAGGATTTGTATGGATCGATCAAAAATGATCCATGAAACAGTTCAAGTCATCAGAGAACATTCAATGTCTCAAAATCCATGAAGCCAATTCATGTGAAACTTTTGGAGCATCAATAAAATGAAGAAAGGAGCTCACAAAAACGACTATGTATCAAAAAGTGAAGGTTTTAGGATGTCGAACGTCATTGACCGATCGTTCTTGCCAATCCATCAAAATGATCGATATAGTTTAATGTATAATACAACTTCAATCAAGATCGAAGCATATCTCTCAATTTACAAGTCAGAATGATTCCATATTTCAGAAGCAATATCAAGCGGTATGTAGGATCCCCTAAAAACGATCGCATCATGATTGAAGCCAAGAAAAAGGATCGGCTAACATTAGGCCGATCGTTCCTAATCATGGATTTAGCATTGCCGATCATTATGATGGGCCCTTTTGGACCTACAGAGTCTTTTATCGATATCTTTGTGAAATATCTTATCGTTTCTCCTTATAAATACAGGCTCCATGGTCATTTGAAGAAGCTTCTTTTTATGCCGCTGGTTACATAAGTCTATATTGTAATCAAGTTTCTTCTTATTTCTTGCTGTTTGCTACTGTAATCAAATGATCAGTGAATCAATATAGATAATCTTCAAAGTGAACGTAGACACACAACGCCGAACCACTAAAAAAATCTATGTGTTTATTTATGACTTTTGCCTTATTTTAGTTTCATTCTTTATTTAATCTCTACTAGATTCTATTGGGTGCTGATGTCCATTTTTGGCGTCAACATTTTGGTTCTTTGACTGAGAAATGAATTCTCAGCTTGATTGGGTCTTATCTTCTAATTGTATATTTTCATGCTTGTGAGATAGATCCAGCTTTTGATCATTAAGTTTCCTATTCTACTAAGATTTGAAAGAGAACTATAAGAAAACTATCGCCATGGCCAGAGAAGCCAAGTCTACTTCCCCTGCAGAAGAAGGAAATCATGATATTAGTGATTGATTAGTCATGTGTTTGATCAACGTGCATACATTTTCAAGTTCTAAAACCTCTACGACTGATTATTTTTTCTGACCGATCGTTTCATGGAATCATTCCTCCACAATTGCGATTGTTTTTTCCACAAACGTTCCAACATGATTTTTAGGATCGTTACTTTGACTGATTGTTTTTATGTATAATCGTTATTTTGACTGATTATTTCCACACCCTACAGAGTTACACTAATAGGTTCCATACTCTACAGAGTTACACCGATCGTTTCTACATTCTTCATATTTTCACTTATTATTTCTATATTCACCATTCCTATACGATTGATTCACAAGACCGAGTGGTTTTTCACCGATCGTTCCATATGATCGTTCTTGTGCGATCATTCCACTACTATGTGTTTTTGTATGATATTTCTTTATACAATCATTTTCCAACCGATCGTTCTATCTACTACCAATTGTTTCCACACGATCATTTCTATCCACTCATTCATAGAAATTGTTCCACCGATCGATTTCAACCGATCATTTTCATTACATAAATCATTTTTCAAAAAAATATTCGAGTACAATCAAATTAATCCTAATCCTCTGATCTACCAGCCTAGGCTCTGATACCAAATGTAACGACCCAAACCGGCACCCCTTAAAGGTCGTGGCTACAAATGGTAACTCCCGACTTCCTTGTTTTACGGCCGATCTCTCGTCTATCAAATGACCACTTGGGGTGTGTAGGGGTAAGAGACAAAGCTTCGCCATCGTTCACAATGTGGGAATCGCCTATCATGCAAGCATAAACATGCAAGAAGGTCCGTGTCTAGAAAATATAAACTATCCATAACATAAATTTATATTGATTGGTTTCCACTTAATTGTTATGTCCATCGTGGTAAGTAATTCTAATCTAACCTTGAATTGCACACATGATTACTTAATTATCCATTCCCTAAGGTAGAAAATATTAATGAAACATTATCGACCACCCAAAACTTCCAAATCCTTTTTCAACTTAATACTATTAAATATAAAGTTGGCTTCTATAATACCTTTAAAAAGAGAAATAAGAAGACTCTACCGTCTAAGAACTTAATCAAGGTAGACTCCATCATTTAAGACCTATTCACAAGGTGGTTCCCTAATAATGTTATCAATGGTTAGTAGGTCCTAGCTATAAGACCTTTAAAAACTATTTAAGGCTTCTAACATTTAATACCCAACTATTAGCGCATCTATCACCGATAAAATTGTATCCATGTAATAAATAGTACCCAAGCCACTTAATACCTTTTATTGGAAAATAGGCAGACTCTGGTCATTTAAGACCTTAACTAAGGCAGACCCCATCATTCAAAACCTATCCCTAAGGCATGCTTCTAAAATGGTACTATTCTTATTATGACTTTAACAATATGAGCGATTGCACCCAAGCTACTCAATACTACCATGTTGAAAATTAGCAGCATTTGGTTATTTACGACCTTAATTAAGGCAGACCCCATCATTTAAGACCTATTTGCAGAAGCGTGCTCCTTAATGGTATTATCTAGCTATCATTGCTTGGAAATTTCATTGGGCTTCCTAACACTTCTTTTATAGGAAAGTGGAGTACCCTACAATTACTTATGACCCTAAACCAAAAGCGAACCCTTCTCGAGGTATCAACTGTCGCTCTTTAATCATAAATATGGAATCTCGTTAAGTTACTTCTTTTGGTAGGAAGGCGGACCCTACAGGCACTTAATACCTCAACATTGAAGTAAATCCTTTTTAGAGACATCCATATTTATTTAATTGGAACATCACTAGGTTACTTAATACTTCCATTTAGGAGAGAAGCAGACCCTTTAGCCACTTAAGACCTCAAAGCATAAGCGAACACCTATGGAGATATCCCTCACTGCTCTTAATTCTAAATTTGTACCATTTAATAATTTCCAATCAGGAAAGAAGTCCCAAACTCTCAGGTCGTCAGGGATCCTACGGTTAGTGATATTTAACATCGGTAGTAAACGCACCCGACTGTTGGTAGCTTCAAAGTGAAGGGCGGTCTTCCATCGAGCTACTCTATCGACCTCGCATCACTAACCTACTAAGTCTAATTAACCATCCTAATTCTTTACTTATATTATCTTAGATCGACATTGGACTTAGCTACTAATTCCCTTTTCATTTAAGGTAGTAAGATTTAACTTAAATATTTGTCTACCCATAAATCCCTGTTTAATGCTCATAAATGTTAATTGTCCATAAAATCCAGACAGACATTTCTTAAGACATTTATACGTGGCTACTAATGTCAAATTAGTAACCTTTTATGTCTATTTCCATTTTTATCAGCCCTATTAATCCATTTACCTTACCAAATTATTGTAACTCCCATATTTATTACCATTTATTAAAATAACAACCTTTTAGATACTTTTTCCATTAGTTATTTATCCTAAACGCGAATATTACATGCAAGCATCGTTATTATCTTTTTATTAATTTATTATAAGCATAGTAAATTACGTACAAATATTTACTTTTATCAAATTTGTTCCATTTATTTATCTTCTCTAGAATATTCTTTTCCATGTTCAATTATTGGAATCAAATTTAAAAAGAGTGTCTATTATAACTTCTATAAATTAGTCCAAAACAAAAGATTTAACTTTAAAATATAAAAGATTACATCGTTTCGAATTACAATGAATAATCATTTCTTTTTATTATTAAAATAGACAATGTGAACTACAATGAATCATAATTTACACATCTCTTTCCCTTTCTATTTGCATCTATTCCTTGTTAAATCAAACGTTGTACTTTTCTAAAAGGAAAAGAAATCAAACTAATTTACAAATATTAAATGGATCTAAATTCCAACAATTCCAAATATAGAAAGGTTTATGTTCTAACAAGATTAGGGTAATAATCCAAATTTACAACATTATTATACAACCTGTTTCAAAGCTTCGCTACTGCCTCCGTCAAAATATGAGAAGGGAAGGGAGGGCTAGACCTGAATTTATAGGACCTAGAATCAGCCAGAACCGTTCGATTTAAAATATTAAATCCGAGTCGTATGTGGCCTAGGTTTACTGGAGCCGCCACGCACGATGCGGTCGACCGCCCCCTTCCCAGGGGTCGACCGCTCCAATACTCGAGTCGACCTTTAGGAACCAGCTAGTTAATTAATAAATGTTAATTTTTCTTATTTAATTATTTTCATTTCGAATTTGTTTTTCGTCCATAACTTCTTCGTTTGGACTCTGATTGCAAAACACCAAATATGAAAGTTGCTCAGAATTTCACCCTGAACGCAATAGTGCAAGTCTCATAGTAAACTTCCATTATTTGCACAAATTCCATTTTCGAAGGCTTATTAATTAAATAACTAACTAGTTAAGTAACTAACGCCAAATTATTGGGTGTTACGTTGGGCCTATGAATTTAAATAGATTTTTGAGCCAATATAAAAAGTAATTTTAATAAAATCCTTTATTTTAATTAATTATTTTAAAAGAGTTCGAATTTGATATAAATTTAAATGTATCAAATATACCTACGTGTGCAACAAGTACTCATTAGAGTTAATTTGGGAAGGGAACCTTTCATTGTCTTCTCTAAAACCTATGCAATAAATTAAGGGAAGAATAACTTTAACTGGAAGGACAAACCTTTCATTTCTCTCTCTCTCTCTTTCTCCCTTTGTGATTCAATTAACGATTTATTAGATGTTATTGATGATCAACTTAAACATAGCATGAATTACAAGTATAGCCAAATATACTAACATTGTATATTTGCAAGTGCAATATGTAAGATGTGTGCATATTTAATGGTTCTTCGTATATGACTTTATTATTCATAATTTTTTTACAAAAAACAACATTGGTTTTATATATATAAACACACACACATGTATATTTATATCTGTGTGTGTATGTGTGTATTCTTGTTCACACTGAATTTGATTTTGGTTGTTTGAGATGTTTTAAAGTAAAGCAAAAAATTTGAAACTAGTTTTAATTAAGAGAGAGTTTAAAATCAAAATTGTAATTTTCATAAAAGTCCATTTTGTAAAGCTTGAATTAAGAACATATACGTATATGCGTGTATGTATGTACATATGTATTCAAATATATGTATACAATAATTGAATTAATTTTTTTAGATCCAAAACAAACAGTAACATATGTGTTCAATTAGTTTACAGTTTAAAATAAATATTTAATAAAAATAAAAATCATAGATCTAATTGTTAACTTAAAAAAGTTTTAATATTTAACAGAAATGTCCATATGCAAATCTTAGAATGAACTAACTTTTTTTCTTATGTAAATAATGACCAAAGCTATTTCAAAATAACTTGTAACATGTGTATTCAATTCCCAAAATTATAACATAAAATTCAAATTAATTAATCAAAACAATTTTCAAACAAAATATTGTTTAAACAATAATTTCAAAAATATAAAAGAATCAGAAAACAAAAGTACATATAAATTCATGGTAATAGGATTCAAATCTAAATGAACATTAAATATGAACGAAGAAAAAAGGAGCGACAGATCTAATAATATTAACATAAATGAACTTGAAGAACATGTGAAGTTCTAAGTTAAACCAATATGACAGACATGCTTCAAACTGAGATGAAGGGGTTTTGATTCACATGTTTAAAAGTAATGAATTAAACACATAATGAATAGTTCAAATCCAAACATATGAACGATAAAACATATAAATAAATAAGTTAAGGAATCAACTTAGGATGTTGTATATAAATCACACCTTCAATGATGAATCTAAAGCTCTTATATCTAGAAATCCACCTTCGGATTTTGCAAAGACTATGAGACAAAACCACCTTTTTTGTTTTAATTTTGTTTGATTTTTGATATTGGAATTCTTTACCCCTGAGGCCATTAAAATTTTGGCCATCCCTTGTTCAGAGGGGGGAGAGCAAGAGTTACCTTCTGACTGAATGAATGAAATGTTTTCTTGAAGAAAGTAATAAAGGAGAATCAATGCTAGAGACTTTTTTCTCTTCCTTTATTTTAATTTCTTGCCTTTTCAAATCCAATTTGAAAACTCCCACACGTCTCTTTATGTCTAGCATAGCATGGCGCAAATGGGCCTAAAGTTTTTTCCACACCCATTAAGTATTCATTCCATTTAAATCTAATCAAAATATTCTATCCATAGTGTACATCGATATGCATATGCATAACTTTTTATATATATATATGCATTTCATCAAATATTAATGGTATTCAAAAATCAAATAAAATTTAATGATTAATATTTCATAAATATTAATTAATTTAATTAATTTACAATGATCACAAATTAACTAAATAGTGTAGTTTACTCAGAGAATTCATTGTTACGGTTGTGTCACTCAAAGATGTAAATTCAGTCAGCGATTAATACCGAATAATTTGAATATTAACATTCATACAATACCTTAGCTAGAGGTGTGATATTTTGGCTAAATTTATCACTTACACATGATTTCACTGAAATTCAATTTTACTTAACTACGTTGTACCTGGTGGCAATAATTATTTACACCAATTCTCTCCGTCAAAACTATATCACATAAGGATTTGTGGAATTTGGTTTGGGTCAAAATTCCAACATTGTCCACAATCAACTTTGTAAGTGTAGATACAAAATCCTTGGTTCAATAACGATAATAATTATTAACGTACTGCTATAGCCGGACATTTTGACTTTAAATTGACTTAATTTGATCTCATGATACTTACCCTATATAACCGAGGAGACAATTCTCTCTTGAACAATGTTTCACTCCAGTTCTTCTACTTGACCCAGCTATAGTCACTCAACGGATGTCGTGTCATGATTTAACTATAATCAAAGTGAAGTTTCCACATGAAGCTTGATAGTATTCTGAAATCGAGGGAATTGTGTAAATTATTGCCTCGATATTTTCTTTTGGACCTTAGCTATATTAACCAACAAAGAACTATCAAGTGAGTCATTAAACGGTTATCTAATAACTATCAGCATCTAACCCTTTGGTGCCCCCGGCAACCATGAGTAATACACTACCCAATATTTGGAGAGTGCTACGTACTCTAGTCTCAACGGATGTATCGATATCTAGTCTCGATATAGCTTGACTAGAAATATTTAAAACGACATGTTTATTTTATTGTGCCAAATCACTCATGATTACAACACATTACAATTATTATCATAAAACATACCATTTATGGATTATATTAAACATACTTTAAATTGGATAAATAATTAATATAACACATAATATCAAGTATATAATAGAAAGAAAATATCTTTTATTTTGAACAAGATTGATTATCCAGTTAGAAATATGTAACAAATTACATAAGTGCTCTTAGGGCATACCTAGATCCATTTAGAATCGATCTCCTCGCATGCAATGGCTTAGAGTACCGTATTTTTTATTTTGTTTGCTTAATTTGGGCATTATTTTCTTTTGGGCCATAAGGGGGAGGACCTGACTCGTGGCCATGAAGTGGTGGCTAGGAAAAAGGTTTTAAAAGTGAAGGGGCATGTTCATTAAAATATAGAAAAGGGAGGAGACAAATTCTTCTCCTTTTACTACTTCTTTATTTCCTAATTTTAGATCTAGAAATTCAAAAAAAAACCACCCCATTCATTCATGTCATGGTGTGCCATAACATGGGCCTCATGGCCATTAAATCATTTCGAACTGTTAAGTAATTAATATTATTTAAATCATAGTTAAATGCGTATCGATATCGTATATCGACGTACATATATAAATTTTATATACATACCCAATTAATTACTAATGACAGCCAAAAATACTAATATCATCCCATACATATAATAAATAAATAGCATTTTGTTTGCACAAAAAATGGACAAACACCTCCAAGTCGTATTATTTTAGTTGAGTATGTGTGATTTTCAATGATTTTAGATGAGTATGTAAATATGAGAAAAGTAAGGGCTGAAATGTAAAAGACACGCAGATTTATAGTGGTTCGGCCAGAATGTGCCTACGTCCACTTTATATGTTATTATCTTTCTTCTTCCAGATTACAAGTACAATGCGTTGTATACGAGTGTATGAAAGTAGTTTGAAAGTTCCTTCCTTGCTTGAGCTCTCAAACTTGTCTGCCATTGTTGTACCCCTGCCCCTCTATTTATAGAGTGAGGTAGAGGGCAGGGGTCTTGGATGTATATAGCTGCTGGTGGGCCCGGGCTGAAGCAATCTGGCCTGGTAGCGTTCTGGTTCGGCGAAGCCTTGGTTCGGCCGTGTTGAGGTCTCTGAGATGGTTGATTCGGTAGTGAGCTTGGAGGTTGGTTCGGTTGTACGTGGTCCGGTCATGGTGGTCCGGTGATGAAGAGGTTGGTTCGGCATTGATGTGGAGATTGGTCCGGTTTGGTTGTGTGGTATTGGACCGGTGGTGATTGGTTCGGTACCAACCTCGTTCGGTAGTGGGATTGTGAGGGGGAGTCTGGTTGCCGGACTAGGTTGGGAATGCCGAATGAACCCATGCCGAATGAACCACCATGCTTGAATTGCCGAATGGATTTTATGCTAGCATTGAGCCTTGTGTCTGCCGAATGGATTGGAGGTTACGAACCCGGGTGTAACTGACGCTTCTCGGTCTCGAGATCTTCTGGGTGAAAATTCGCCCAACATTTGCCCCCCAAAGTGGGGCACGTGCTTGCATGTGTCGCGCTTTGTTTCCCTGTGGTAGAAAGGCTTGTTTCGTAACGCCATGGGCTGGATATTCGTATCCTGCTGCTGTCCTGCAAAGGAATTTAATTTATAGTTTTAGTGTGGTTTTAGATAACGATCGTTCGGGATCGAGATATTTGAAATGAAGCTAATCGTGTCGTTCGAGGCGAGCAAGTGTGCCCCGAGGGGGCTTAGCATTCTTGGATCGCTTGTCAAGACGGTTTATCGCAAGCTCAGAGCATGCCTAGGGATCGTTCGCGACCCCATACATGTGTAAGTAGCTTAGCCATTTCATAATTATCAAATATCCGTTTTACCTATGAGTTTAAAAAGGCGTGTCAAAGTGCAAATTCTCATGACGATAGGGTTAATAGCCATTCAGAGCGTGCCTATGGACCGTTCGTGGTCGCGTGCACGTGTAAATGATTAATCCATGTTAGTGAGAGATTCACGACTTATCCATTGTTATCATATTTTTTATTTTATTAGTAAGCTCTTAGAGTTCGGCACTTATCTGAGTGAAGCGCCCTGCGTGCCCCCTGTTTCTGGTTTCTGCTGGTAGAGACAGTTTTATTCGGTTGTTGGTTGGACCGGTACGCTGGTCCGGTATGTTGGTCCGGTAGGCCGAACCAGCTGGTTCGGCAATCCTGAGTTTGCCTATATATAGAGGCTACCCCCCTTAGTTTTCCCTTACCGAACCAAAGAGAGCCGAATCAATTTTTAGCCGAACCAAACTTCTGCCGAACCAAGCTTATACCGAATTAGGTATATATTCTTTTGCCGAATGGTTTTTTATCACCGAATGAATATGATTGCCGAATGCACACGAAGGGTTTTGTTTTACCGAATGATATGTATACCGGATGTGTTTTTTAGTGCCGAATGGACTTATGACCCCATTGCCGAATGAACTTAAGTCCCTAGTGCCGAATGAGCATAAGACCCTAGTGCCGAATGAACTTTGTATTCGGTCTTTGGGTGGAACTCTGGACTTATGTATGCTTGCTTGTATTCTTGTTCTAACATCATGTTTTTCACTTTTGTGTATGCAGATAAATGTCTCGCAAGGCGGAAACACGATCAGACAGACGGAAATCCAAGGATGGAGGAGAGTCTTCTTCTGTGCCCCCAGCCCAACCAGGATCCGGGCAACATCGACCTGTTCCGAGGTCGTTGGTGGACGGACATGGTCCACAGGAACTTCTGGTCTCCCCTCCCGACTGCTTTCCTAGCTCCCTAAAGGAGGAGCAACTTGACGTTATATCCCGTTCCTTTGGGATAGACAGGGCTCTTATGCTGTTACCGGGGGAGGGGGTCATGCCATATGATCCCCCTGAGGGGTACTTCGCTTACAGCCGTTACCATTGTATGTGCGGGGCTATTCCTCCAGTCAACGCCTGGATATTAAGCTTCGTCACTTATCTGAAGGTGGCTCCATTCCAGCTCCAGCCCAACTCTTATGCCATTCTGGTTTGCTTGTATGCTATCTTCCAGAAGAGATACGGGCGTGCCCCCTCCAACCGGGAAATACGATATCTGTACAATCTGAGGGGGTACAGGAAGGGGTCCCCATATATTAGCTTGGAGTCAGCCGTTTCCTTCAAGCCGGTTTTGGATTTATACTCGAAGTATAGCATGTTCAAGAAGGAATGGTTCTTTGTTAGGGACGACTCCGTCTCTATTCGCCGATTTACCTCCGGATGTAAGTCAAAACTCTACTCATAATTCCTGTCTTGGCTGTAATTCTCTCTCTTATGCGCTTTTATTTCTTGCTAGCGACAGGTGGTTTTGCGGTTGTGGAAGATGATCGCTTGGTTCAGATGGCAGCTGAAATTGAAGCTATTTCCGGGAGAGACAGATCGGCTGCTTATTTGATTAGGAATGCCAGGCTCTTGATGTATAATTTGATCCTCCCACATCAGTCCGTAGTCAAACAGAGGGACACGGCAGAAGAGAAGGCTGCCCAGCCTAAAGGTGGGGTGACAGCGAAGGGTGGCAAGAGGAAGCCCTTTGCACAACGTCCAGTCGTAGGAGGCAAGAAGCTCAAGGAGTCCGATGGCCCTTCTCCAAGTACTTGCCCGGATGTCCCGGAGGAGGAAGGCGTAGAAGAGGAGGAAGGAGGTGAAGTTGGAGAAGGGTCGGAGGGTGGAGGAGACGACGATGGTCAGGGTGGTAGCGGTGTTGCTGCTCTAACCTCTGAGCAGGACCTCGAACTGGATGAGGCTCTCCGTCGGGCCTTCGGGGAGTCAGAGGGGGAGTCGGAAACAGAGAAGGAAACGGAGAAAGCAGAGGAAACCGGCAAAGCTGTGGTTAGCACTGACCCATCCTCTAAGGGTTCCTCAGCTAGGGTGACCCCGGCGATGCAAGGTGAACTTTTGTCTTCTGCCGATTCCATTTTCGATAGGGACTTAGAAATTTTTTACGGTTCACTTCCGTCCTGGAATGAGATCCAGGACTTATTGCAGTATCCCACTCCTCCGCCGGGTTTGTATAACAGATGTGTCTCCTCACTTTTCTTTCTTTTTAACTTAGCACATTTTTTGAATTGCGGATTATTGTATGTTCGTAACATTTGTTCTTTATTCCAGGGGCAGGCCAGGCGGGTAAAACGTCGGATGTTCGACACCGCCTTGAACAATTTAAGTCGAGGAGAGCTTCCGCGAAACCTTCTACTGATCGCACTGGGGACGTAGTCAAGTACCGCCCTCTTCTTGGGGTCATCGAAGAGGGCATTCAGAAGAGGAAGCGGAGCCGTTCCTTATTTGAGTCTTCTTCTGCTTCGCAGCTTCCTACTCTGTCTCCCCCTACTCAGCCTCCTTGTGATACTACGGAGGAGAGCACGGAGCCCTGCCCCCCTCCTCCTCCTTCCAAGAGATCTACTGTCATTCATATAAGGCGTCCCGATGTGCCTCGCCCCGTGCCTCGTGACCCTTTTGCCGGTCATCCTGATTTAGACCCAAGTTTTCGGGATATTTCATTTGATGAGACCACGGGCGAGCACCTACTTCCCCGCAACCCCATGGTACGTGTGCTGGATGAGGCCAAGTCCCTAGATCTTGATCTGCTTACTACTCGGGTAGTTACTATGGGGGACGAGGCCAAGGCTAATATTGACCGGGTGGCCGAAGAGACTAAGAAGTTAATGGAGCATCATGCTCGATTGGTCAAGGCCGGGGAGGAGATTGGGAGTGCTAATATTCGGTTAAGGCTAAAGGTTGCCGATCAGGCCAAGCAGCTTGCCGACCAAGCCATCCAGATCTCCCAGCATGAGGAAGCCTCCCAGCGTCTGAAAGAGACCATGGAGAAGGCCAGTAGGGCGGAGTTACGGAAGATGGAGGTTACCTGCAGGGAGCGGATTAACATGGCCATTACAACGGTGGATGAGGTTCGAAATGCGGATCTCGAGCGGGTAGAGGAGTTGTCGGGGAGACTCGAGGCTGCGGAGATGGCTCAGGCTGAGTTGAAGGAGGAGATGGAGGAGATGAGGAGGTCCCTTAGGTTGAAGGAGGAGGAAATGAGGAGGTCACTCCAGGCTGACTGCTTGAGATACCAATCAGAGAGGGACGTCGCCGTCGCTAAGTTGCAAGCTTCCGAGGCTCGGGTGAGGGAGTTTGAGGAAAATGAGGGGATGATGGATGAGATGCTTCAGGATATGTACTTCCATACTTGGAAAGAGGGCGGCTTGTCTTGGATGGACGATTACCCTCGGGTCATGGCCAAGGTGTATCTCCAGGCTTTAGAGGAGGCCAGGGTGAATGCGGGTAAGGAAGGCGGAGAGGCTTTCAACTTGAGCGCGGTTACTGCTCAGTTCTCAAAGGAGGAGCAAGCGGCGGTGAAGGAGGGGATGCGGCTACTCGCTGCAGAGGAAGCGGGCGTGCAGTTGGATGATGAGGATCAAGCGGCGGATGCTGGTGAGTTATTCTTTTCCCTTTCTTTTCTTTTCGTGTTTTCATAACTTGATCGTTCGTTTAATGAATTCCTCTTCTGATCTGGACAGGTGGGACTTCAGATCCACATGCTGGGGGCTCCGATCCTGCGGCTAAGTAGGCTGGGGGAGTTGGTGATGGAGTGTGGATGCATCTGCCATCTTTTTGTTTCTTTTTTATCACTGTTCATGTTAGTCTTTGATATGCAACTGTAATAAAATTATTTGCAAAGAATAACTTCGTGTGATCTTATAATATAAGCTGATTTTGTCATGTTTAAATGTTGTTGCTATCTTTATGCGCTGTGTGAGAAGTATAATTATGTATATGCCTGTGATTCCACTTGTGTTTGATGTTAAGTTTTTGCTTGAAATATAATTTCACGTTTTGCAATGTCAGTGTATGAATAAGTTATAGTTACGCATTTATGTACAAGAGAAGAGAGTACCGCCCCTTATGTTTTATTCGCAGGCGGTAGCTTTGAGTGTCTTGTGTAACTGTTCACGGGTATAGCAGAGCGCCCTGCTACCCAGCACGCAGGCTTAGAGCCTCATGAGTGAATGCTTCCTATTTGGTTTCCTGTACTTTAGAGTTTGTTATACAGGATAGGAGAAAAATATTTAAATGAAATGGAAATATAGTAAAAGTAAAACTTCCAGTCACGGAAGGCCGTCGATGTGCTTAAGTTCGTGGCAAACGGGTTTTGTAGTCACTTTCCCTAGCTGTGGGTCTTGGAGACATTTGTCACCCATCTTACGCCTCCGCGGGGAGTTTTCTTTTTTACCACAGCCGCACTTAAGACACATCGGAGCCGAGATCGCGCACGGTAACTACCCGAACCGTTATGGTCCGTAATCGTGGGTATTATTCGATTTACCGTGGCCGGCTAGCGTGGGTGCCGTTGGCCGTGAACTACCCCTGGCTGGCCACACCTTATGTTGGGGCTTAAAGTAGGTTCACGGTTACCGACGAGCCGAACGCCGTAATGAGCTGCCATCGGCTATAGTCGGCCTTTATGATGACTTATAATCGGCTCATTACAGTTGGCTTTGAGGGCAGGCGCGCAATGAGTTAACCCGCAGCAGAGGGATGCTGGAGCAAAAGAGTCTCATTGGCGAGTGCATAGAATCGTGGCGTACCTGTTAGGCCTAGTCTAGATGAGGCCGCGGTGCGTCTTGAGTGGAGATGCCATAGGATTTTGTTCAACAGAAAGGGATAAAACTTAACAAGTAGCCAAGACATAAAGGAACAAGTTAAAAAGAGACAAGATTTTTTAAAGTGGTTCGGCACGAAAATGCCTACGTCCACTGGTTCTCTTTGTTAATTCACTTCATATGGGCAGTACAAGTTAAGAAAAGTATCGACGGAGGTGTCGGATGTTCCATGCCCTCTGGAACACCTCTCCGTCCACTGTTGACAAAATGTAAGCTCCGTTGTGGAGATCTTTGTGAATTACATATGGTCCGTCCCAGATGGGGTCCAGTGCCCCGGGGCGCGGAAAGATTCGCCTGAGGACAAGATCTCCTTCCTGTAAGCTGCGATGCTTGACTTTGGAATTGTATAGTGCTGCCACTTTTTGTTTGTGAGCTGCTGCTTTGAGTGCTGCATCGTTTCTCCTTTCCTCAATCAGTTCCAAAGACATGAGGAGGAGTTCTTCGTTTTCTTCTGGGTTGTAGTGGATCCTACGGTGGGAAGGCACAATAGTCTCAACTGGGAGCATTGCCTCCGATCCATATGCCATAGAGAAAGGAGTATGTCCCGTTGATGTTCTGAAAGATGTGCGGTATGCCCATAGTGCCGTAGGAAGTTCGTCCACCCAAGCGCCTTTTGACTTTTCAAGTTTCTTCTTGATTAGGGTTTTGAGAATTTTGTTGACAGCTTCAACTTGTCCGTTTGCCTGAGGGTAAGCTACTGATGAGAAGCTTTTATGAATTCCATGCTCTTGGCACCAGTCGGCAAATTCTTCGCTGTCAAATTGGAGTCCGTTGTCTGATACGATCTTGAGGGGGACTCCATACCTGCACAGAATGTTTTTGATCAAGAAGTTAATAATTTTTGCTGAAGATATTTTATTTAAAGGTTCCGCTTCCACCCATTTGGTGAAATAATCGACTGCCACTATAGCATATTTGGCTCCGCCTCGGCCCGTTGGCAGTTCGCCAATTAAGTCAATTCCCCATACAGCAAAGGGCCAAGGGCTGGTCATTTGAGTAATTTCGTTTGTGGGCAGTCGAGGGATCTTGGCGAACTTCTGACATCTGTCGCATTTCTTAACGAAGTCTAGGGTATCTTTGTTTAGTGTGGGCCAGTAATATCCATATCGGAGTATCTTTCTTGCCAAAGTCTGTCCTCCAGTGTGATCTCCGCATCCTCCCTGATGGATGTTTGTTAATATCTCCTTGGCTTCCCTTCCGGCGACGCATCTTAATAAGGGGCTAGAGAAGCCACGCCGGTAGAGGATGCCTTCTTGTATTGTGTAGTGGGGAACTTTTCTCAAGATCTTCTTGGCTTCGTCACGCCTGTCGGGTAGTATGCCATCTTGCAAATATTTCCGGATAGGAGTCATCCAGGTTCCTTCTTCGATTGCAGTTATCAGATTTACTTGTTCGAAACTTGGGGCTAGCTGCCTTGAGATTACTAGTGCTCCGGGAATGGTGCTGTCCTTCATACTAGCTTGCTTTGCAAGTTCATCTGCCTCTTGGTTTTCTTCTCGAGGAATGTGTTTGATTAGATAATGGTCCAATCGATCGAGCAGCAGTCTGGTTTTCTTTAGGTATGCTGTGAGCCGTTCTCCTCGAGTCTGGAATTCTCCTAGTACCTGGTTTACGATAAGCTGAGAATCACTATGAATACATAAGGAATTGATCCCAATTTCTAGGGCCAGTTCCAATCCCGCTATTACTGCTTCATATTCAGCATCGTTGTTAGTGGCCGTGAACTCCAATCTTAATGCATAGTACAACTTTCTTCCCCTGGGGGTGACGATCACAATACCTGCCCCCGAGCCTTGTTCGTTCGATGCTCCGTCTGCAAAGAGGTTCCACTTGATGTTTTTTGCTACTTCGGATTGTTCCTTGCCTTCGTTGGTAGTGAATTCGGCAATGAAATCAGCCATGGCTTGTCCTTTGATAGCGGTGCGGGGATGGTAGGTGATATCATACTGACTTAGTTCGATGCACCATTTGAGGAGTCGCCCAGAAGTGTCAGGACGATGGAGCACTTGTCTTAGTGGTTGATCGGTTAGAACCCTGATGGAGTGAGACTGGAAGTAGTGTCGCAGTTTCCGTGACGCGATCAATAAACAATATGCTAACTTCTCAAGTTTAGGATATCTGGCTTCTGCCCCCGTAAATCTCTTGCTTACAAAGTAAACCGGACGTTGTGTGCGGTCTTCTTCTCTTACCAAGGCGGCGCTTAGAGCATGAGATGATACAGCGAGGTATAGGTATAACACTTCACCTTCATTTGGAGTTGAGAGTACTGGTGGTCTCTGAAGGTGTTCGATTAGGTTGAGGAAGGCTTTTAAGCATTCGTCGGTCCACTCGAACCTCCCTTTGTCTTTCTTGAGTGCTTCGAAGAAAGGGACACACTTGTCAGTTGCCTTGGAAATGAATCTGCTTAGGGCGGCCACCTTTCCGTTTAGGCTCTGCATTTCTTTTCGAGTGGAAGGTATCCTTATTTCTTTTAAAGCTCGGATTTGTTCAGGGTTTGCTTCGATTCCTCTGGCGTGGACGATGAATCCTAAGAATTTTCCCGATGATACTCCGAAGGAGCACTTTAGAGGATTCAGCTTCATTCCATATCGGCGAAGTACCCGAAACATATCGTCCAGATGGCTTACATGGTCGTTGGCTTTCCTGGACTTCACCAACATGTCATCCACATATACTTCCATAGTACGTCCTATCAGTTCTGCGAACATTTTGTTGACGAGGCGTTGATAGGTAGCTCCAGCATTTTTGAGTCCAAAAGGCATGACTTTGTAACAATATAATCCGCGGTCGGAAGTTCCTTTGTAAGGTTCCATGGTTGGCATTTTCCATTCCCGGGGAGTGATGGCAGTTTCGATATTTCGGGTAAAGGGACTGGTGACCCTAGCGCCTATTCCCCGGTCCCTTTGCTCCCGTTGGACACATTCTCTGAATAATCGTGCCATCCGCTCGTCAGAACTTGGAGCGGACAAAAATGAGCTCGGTTCTTCCCTGCGGGATCTATCTCGTCCAGATGACCTGTAGGGATGGTACAGTCTATCACCTCTAGCATTATCTAGTGGTTGTCTTTGGCTGCTTGGATGCACGCTAGGACCAGCTACAGTTGCCCCCTGCCTTGATCTTCCCCTGTGGGGTTCTGTTTCGAGCACATCCATGGGGTCAACTTCGGGCTGGGTTCTAGCTCGGCTCCGTTCAGCGGGGTTTCTATGATTAGGTGGCATGACTGGCTCAGCTACATCCGACCCTCGCCTGGTGCCTCCCCCGCTAGGTTCGGTTCCAAGGGCTTCCTCGAGTCGGAATTCGGGCTGAGTCCGGGCGCGGCCCCTATCATTGTTTTTTCTGTTGATAGCTTGTTCGAAGAGTGAAGACCTTTGTTGCCTCCGGGATCCTCCGGATTGGGATTCACCCCATGATTCAGTGTTGCGGTTGGACTCTTCAGCGTCCCTTAAGCGTGTCATGAGTTGGTCCACCAAAGTTTCTTGTTGGGATGTGAAGCGGTTAGTTACTTCAGCCACAACCCTGTCCAGATCTGCCCTAGTGATTGGTTGTTCCGTTGCGGGACCAGTTGGATTTTCCTGATTTTCATCTGGTACTGCTGTTGAAGTGGGCTGATCTGTGATTGCTGGATCTGGAAGGCTGCTAGTTGCGATGTTCTTTCCTTTGTTAACATCCCTTCTCTGTTTGGAAGGCATGATTTCTAAGCAACGAGTGATGTCGTTAGGAAAAAGGTTGAGTGGGAGAAGATGAAGTTTGAGTTCAGTTCTCAGTGAAAGCACCAAAAATGTTTGCACAAAAAATGGACAAACACCTCCAAGTCGTATTATTTTAGTTGAGTATGTGTGATTTTCAATGATTTTAGATGAGTATGTAAATATGAGAAAAGTAAGGGCTGAAATGTAAAAGACACGCAGATTTATAGTGGTTCGGCCAGAATGTGCCTACGTCCACTTTATATGTTATTATCTTTCTTCTTCCAGATTACAAGTACAATGCGTTGTATACGAGTGTATGAAAGTAGTTTGAAAGTTCCTTCCTTGCTTGAGCTCTCAAACTTGTCTGCCATTGTTGTACCCCTGCCCCTCTATTTATAGAGTGAGGTAGAGGGCAGGGGTCTTGGATGTATATAGCTGCTGGTGGGCCCGGGCTGAAGCAATCTGGCCTGGTAGCGTTCTGGTTCGGCGAAGCCTTGGTTCGGCCGTGTTGAGGTCTCTGAGATGGTTGATTCGGTAGTGAGCTTGGAGGTTGGTTCGGTTGTACGTGGTCCGGTCATGGTGGTCCGGTGATGAAGAGGTTGGTTCGGCATTGATGTGGAGATTGGTCCGGTTTGGTTGTGTGGTATTGGACCGGTGGTGATTGGTTCGGTACCAACCTCGTTCGGTAGTGGGATTGTGAGGGGGAGTCTGGTTGCCGGACTAGGTTGGGAATGCCGAATGAACCCATGCCGAATGAACCACCATGCTTGAATTGCCGAATGGATTTTATGCTAGCATTGAGCCTTGTGTCTGCCGAATGGATTGGAGGTTACGAACCCGGGTGTAACTGACGCTTCTCGGTCTCGAGATCTTCTGGGTGAAAATTCGCCCAACACATTTCATAAATATCAATTAATCTATCACGATTATAAATCAGTTAAATCGTGTGATATTTCAAAGAAATCACCAAAACAATTGTGCAGCTCGTATGTGTAAATTTAGTCAGTGATTAATATCGAATTTTCGAATATTAATATTCACTCATTACCTTAGCTAGGGAGTGATAATTTGGTCGTATTTATCGCTTACACATCTTATTGGTAGAATCTAATTTTATAATTTAAGTGGCGCCTATTTGTAACAGTTGTTTGCACCAATTCTGTTCGTCAATATTATACCACTTAGAACTTATGAAATTTGGTTTCTGTCTAAATTCCAATATTATATATATTCAATTCGGTTAGTCCTTAAACAAAGTCCGTAGTTCAATAATAATGTTTATTATTAATTTTACTACGCTGACTAGAGGAACGTGGTACCAATCTTGTATAGCTAAGAAGATGAATTCTCTATTGAATAGAGTTTCACTTCCGTGCTTTGACTTAGGCCTAATTACAGTCGTTTGGACACCATGCTACAATTTAACTATAATCAAAGTGGAGCGTCCATATTGAAGTTCAATAGTACTCTTAAAGATGACAGAACTATGTAATACCATCACTTTGAGATTCACGCTTGACCTTAGTTATTATTAAAAATAGGAAAACTTTCGAGTAAGTCATTCCAGGGTAATCCAATAAAATCAGTATGTAACACCTTGGTGCCCCCAATAACTATGAGTAATACACTGCCCAAAATTTGAAGAGCGTTACTTCGGTCTCAATGGATGTATTGATACCCTTTCTCGAAATATCTTGAATAGGACTATTTAAAATAATATATTATTTTATATTGTGATAAATTTCTCATGATTACAACTCATTGTAATAAATACCACATAACATGTTATTTAATAATTTTCTAATTATATATTTTAAATTAATTACTTAATTAATTATATCATAACATGACAAAGTATACAATAGAAATTAAATAGCTTAGTTACGAACAATATTAGTTATAGGGTTAATATAGTAATAAATTACTTAATTGCCACTAGGGCATCTTCTAACTATTTCAATCTCCTACTTGCACTTGGTGTCAATTATGGAATCTTATTCCCATTCCTTCGATCAATTTTCTTAAAGCTAATTGAGCTAGTACCTTAGTGAACGGATATGTCATATTGTCTTAACTATCTGCTTTGTCAATCAACTCTCACCAACACAGAAAAACTACCTTTATCATATGGAACTTCTTGGAAAATGTTTTTTATTCTCTGTATCGTGACATTGTTATCGCATAACAATATTACATGGTTCTCATTATTTCGAATTATCCCTAGCTCAATTATAAATTTGTGCATCCATACACACACATAAAATTTAGGATTGTCATATTAACTCGATATCACTTATGAATTTTTAGTCCGAATATTCCTTCATAAGGTGTTCATTGTTTATATAAATAATTCTCTAGTATCGTAAATACTTGAGAACACTCTATACATTCATTAAGTGATTGTATTTCGGATTCGATACTTGCTTTGTGCATAAAATACATAAGCAATATGCAATATTGTAGACAATGCAGCATATACGATAATTCATACTGCTAATGCATAAGGAATCCATCTTACATGCTCCACATTAAACATTTTAAATAGACTATGTGCATATAATTTATCACATTCCCAATATCATTTAATACCGATTATAAAAGTGTAATTATTCGTATCCAATGTTGAGTATTGACCAAGCAAACTAAAATGATTTTAACATGGTTACATCGTTAAAAATCATAAGTTCGTCGTTTACTTATATTTTTAGAAATATCATTAGTATCTTTATTATAAACACATGCTTTCTCTGCATTTTGACCAAAAATCAAATTGTTTGATTTTTTACCAAAATATTTGCTAAATTCTGATGCGCATCGAACGATACTTTTTACCAATTCTTATATCACATCTAAAACTTACAAACTCAATATCACTTTCACTGACTCAAGACATCTCGTTTTGCCATATGCTAACAGTCTATTCTAAATAATTTTTTACAATTTTGTTTCAACATAAATATCACAAAATCCCAAACCATACTACCAATAATTTTGCGAGTAAAATACGAACTAACTTAAGCACGTTGTATGACAAATCCATTACGTTAATTTCAATAATTGAAATTTACAATGTCATCCTTATCAACGTTTCTTGCTATATTCCAAGTCTTCTATTCAAAGACACATTTGCGACTGATGGATCATATCCCTCCGGGTACAACTACCAAAATCATATTTTGATGTTGTACTTGGAAGCTATTTAGGATTTGCATGTTCGTGCCCTGTTAGAGCCAATACTCTTAGTGGCATGTTGGAAATTGAGGAAATTTCCATTTTCTTGACATTGATAAAAAGTTCACCGTTTCTCTTTAATGTGCGAGAATTTTTATTAGACATTCTAATGTGTTGTGTCCATTTATGCTTTGTTAATTTCATTTCAACCTTCATAATCATTTTTATCTTTGGATGGTAACCAAATCCATTTTTTTACCAATAATTTCTAAAAGAAATTCCTTCATCACGAAATTGGCATTCCTTGAACCAATAGTTGTTTTTTGTGCAACAGAATAGGTGTTCAGAAGCATTTTATGAATTACTATTATATATGTATAAAACTGATTTTAGTTTTGGGCTTATGAAACTTATACGTTTATAACATAAATTGATCAATTACTACTTATCGGTTAGGTTGATCTACACAAGATCACGAGTTAACATTACATGTAGGCACTCAACTCACACAACCAGTTAACTCCTTAATCTAGGATATGTTGGGGTTTCTTATCAACTTTGTCTTGTATGATCTCGTAATGTATGTATTGAATGAAATTAAATCTAACATATGCACTTACTTTTAAATAAACAACCTTATAGAAAGTAGTTATGTGATGACCGCCCTATACCGCCGATGCTCATATAACCAAATAGTGCGCTGCTGACACATCCGACCAACGTAGGACGATTGCCAAGGGAAAGAAATAGAAGTAAACAAAAGGAATTAGAAAAAGAGAAGAGAAAGAAATAAAACATCAAAGAATCACATAACATAATGCATATCTCACAGCGCATCAGATAAAATATAATAGTCATCACTGATATGAAATAGATGAGACAATATTAACTACATAAACCACAGAATCAGAGTACATAGGCTCATACAATTATACAAAATAGTAATAGACTTTATATAAATGATAGATATACTCACCGATAAACTGTCTCTAATAATAGTAAGTCAACACTATTATGGCTCTATAATTAGAACTCCATGTGCAGTTTGAACCTACTATATATTGTTCTCATCTAAGAGTACCCGAGAGAGTAAAAAGTAAAGCATAAAACCTTGATTCAGACAAAAATCGGGTGTGAGCGATAAATAATCTCAAAACACTATAAAAGTCGGTATAGTAAATATAACATATAGTACGGAGAATCATACATGACTTGTCCCCGCATCCATAGAGTTAGCAAATAACATATGATATATGCTACCCTATCATAGTCATCATGGGTGTACTATATATTAAAGTACTAATAGGTGTCAAAATATCTGCATCGATAATATCTACATCATGTGACATCCTTAAGGTGGTAAACAATGAAGAAAACATAACATCGATCATCCATTCTCACATTCACACACTCAATACACTGGATATATGATACTCCATCTCATCATCAAGGAATACTCAATTTCTCTGACCACTCGATCCATTGAGGTACATGTAGGTTCTAACATCAAGAAACTTTGCCATGTTGTCACTATGTCCTCCCATCAGCGGACTATAGTATATAACCCTACCTAGCTCCAAACATCAAGGAACTTTGGGGTATGGGTATATCAGGTCCTAACGTCAATGGACTCTGATCATATCCTACTATAACCTAATCTCATTAGTGTGACCGATCATCTCAAGTATCTTTGCATACGTCATCCTTAACAGAGCTCATCCTAGAACTGTCATCACAACTCCCATCAGAATTCACCTTGGTTAGGACAATTCTATTCCACCATTGTCTGACGCATAATATCGGTAGAAATATCATTGTGCATCCCATACCCTTCCTCTACAGTTCCATTAATTTGACTCATGGTCTAGTACTCTACATCTCGAAGTACATCTATCCATTGTCGAAGTCGTCAATTCCCGTCACGGAATCATCATCGTCGAATCGTAAAGTCATCTCGTCGAAGCATCACATCTTCGCTCAAAGCCAAACCACTCATTGAAGAATAGTAACACCAAAATCAAACGTCGAATGAACAAACCATCGCATCATGCTCCTCGAAGCCTCTCCATTATCCATGTTAAAGTTGGCCAAATCGGCCATCATCAATAGTGGTAGACATCGATCATTTTGGTGGAGTACTTAACCAGAAGTGGTTAGATACAAACCAAATGAAAATATTCAGCAGCCATCCTAAAATCTAAATCATATCTTCAAATCCATCTGGCATTATCGGATCAATCGACATGCATGAAACTCTATGCATGAAATCATATCCTATGGAGTATTTCCTCATACTATATCACTTCGAACGATGTTTTCAACCAAAATAAGAAAACTAGCGTACATAAAACCAACAAGCATACTAACATCTTTAATAGTCTACATATGCCTATAATAACACAATACAAAACATCCAAGCAACGAATGGGAGATTAATATCAAAAATAGCTTAAATCTATCAATATCATCAAAATAGAGCATCAATGGGAAAAATGTTATATTTAATTTAAATCATTTTGGAACATTTATAAATTCTTTTATAAAATAAGATATACGTTTAAATATTTTAGAAATCATATTTTAAAGTTAGAAATCATTTTACAACGTTATTTTAATACTATACTAACAATCATAGTATGAAGAGATAACATCACTCACCTCAACTAACTTTGCTCAAACCATCGTCAAGTCGTAAAGCTCTCGATTATGAGCGCAATGTAAGAAACCGCATCCAAAACGGACTTGGTATGCAAAAGATATAGAGTTTATAAAATTTGGGATTAAATAAACAGTTAATTAAGCGAATTACCTATCTAATCCTTCTTCCCTAAATTAGCTTATTCAATTCCGGTACAAGCTACGTGCACACAACCCACTTGCTTCATTCCTTCTCTCTTCCCTATCTCCTTTGTTTCTCAATAAAATGGCCCATGGATTTCATCTGCGCACTCCACTATGCAACCTATCTACGATGCCAGTATCACCAAAAATCTTGAATCACCCTGTAAAATGCGAGGTGAGCACATCCCATCAATCATCAAAATGTTACACACACCAAGGAAGGGTCGGGCTTGACCAAATTTTGGAGGGAGTTTCTATTCGCGAAGAGAAAAACAATGGTGCCCTCTGTTTTGCGTATTGTCACTTCAATCAATGGGAAATTCAAGCCCTAGTTTTGCCATGGAAAAGGTCAATCTCGGCCAATCACCACAGTGTCAAATTCCGCCATGGTCAAATCGAAGATCTCTTCAATACAAACCCAATGAAACTAGTTTCATGATTTTTTGTTGAGCGGATTGGTTGATATTATTTTTTGAAGGCGAAGAAGGTAGATGCGGTCATTATTTTGTTCCAGACAATAGAACAGCAGTGAATATGAGTGAGATGGTTAAGTGAGGGTTTGTTTATTAATGTAGTATTATTTTTTATTTAAATTCTCAAATAAATGGTTCTACATTTCTAGCTCGGACGGCCAAACGATGCGTCTGATCGCAAGAAACACATCTGCACACATCACCTTATTTTTCTAGTCCCGATGGTATAAAATTCGTCGCTCTCCTAGACAGTGCACCGAGATGATAATTTCATGCTTTTTGAGACCGTTTCAGCCATTAGATCATTTGATCTCCAAGTATAACGATCCTTATACTAAATTTAATTCGCAACGTCGATAACTCAGTGAGAGTGGTCTCAAGTCCTGATTCAATTGTAAGTGAAAAATCATATTTCTAGGATCGTCAGTTAATTAGAAATTCAATATCTAAATAAAATATATAAATATCCAATCGTTAAAAAATGTATCATAACGTTCTCCCCTCCTTAAAGGATTTGGTCCTCAAAATCCCAAGGACGAAGCAATACAACCCAACATCCTCACATAAGCAATGACATAAGAAAAATCTTCACTTATTAAATCACTAAAAAAATGACTAAAAGCGATCACTGCAAAGTGAATAGACTCGAAATTAGCTTGGAGCGATCATCCTCATTCCTAAGTACAATCACTATCAAATCCAAAATCAGTATGGCTAAACCAAACACCTAAGCTATGCATTTATTTCCAGGGAAAAGATAATGGAAAACAAATGCGTCTACTCACTACTTGAAAGGCAAGTCAACTAAATATCATACATCACCGACTCTCTTAGCTGTCGGCGATGCCTAATATCTTGTACATTGAATTTTCTCTCAATTTTGGCTTATGTCCAGGAAAATTTTGATAGCACCTCTTTTGTATGGCTAAGTTCAAGAAAAATTCTGATACGACATATACATACGCACACACACACACACACACACACACATCTCATGTCTAAAAGATCTCAAATCTGAAGCTTCTCATTTTGGATGAAAACCAAGCATATATAGCCAAATCTACACTACAAGTAGTACATACCTCTTTTATGGCAAGAGCATACAATTTTGATGCAAATAAAAGTGGTTAAGCATCCAAATAGCTAACAATGGCTTTAATGCACCTGATCAAGTACTCAACAAAGAGGATTAAACACAGTAATAACATCATCATGTGAAGAGGTATACTAAATCAGGTATATAGCAATTGTGTCAAATAAGCATACTATACCAAACCATAACTATCCTACAGGTCTACAACCACATAAGCATAAGTAATCATATCAAATGCGAACATCAAACATCAAACATGCACATATAAGCTCAAACATCAAAAAGTAATATCCATGCCTATCCTAGCATGTAAGATACTAAACTATCTAGGTTAATACATCAACCATAATATCTAGTATGAAAGTTGGCGAAAATAGAAATCTCCCCTAATGAAGAGCTCCAAACAAGTGGTCCTCATGCTTCCATCGGTCTCTCATATGCAATCACCTTCGCTTTCACTCCACTAAACCTTTACTACTCCATCACCTTCCTCCTAACCTATTTCGTATCACGTTTATCAGTGCTAATAAGCTTATGAGGTCTCAAAGTTTATGATTTAGTTTCATTATCATCTAGTCGATTTGGTGCCAAATTCCTAAATACCTCTTGTAAGTTCTTTCAAAACCCACTATCAAACAACGGGTTCGGCTACTCACAATGCTCTTATCACACAATGGAATCACACTATTCATTCCACATATTACTTAACTAATTTGGATGCGGTCCAACTGGAGTTAAAGAATACAAATCTAGCATTCTTCGTCACTCCATCGACTGTAACTCAAAAGCTACAATATTCTCCTCTAGTCCTTGGCATCCTATAGATGAGTCCCATCTATATCTACCCTCATTCCCACCTGGGAATCTCACGCAACCGTAGAAACCACTTGGCTTCTTCCGTTCAGCATTTACTAGCTGATAATTCATTCATCTTGAAATTAATTCCTAATGTCCTTCTTCATCCCTTCCCAATAAAATGTCTTCCTTACATCACTATGCATTTTATTATCATCAGGGTATATAGTCAATCTCGAATGAGAGCACTCTCGCGGTGCCTCATGCCTCAACCCATTAACATCGGGAACAAATAATATCTCATCCATACAGAGCCAACATCTTGATCGAGTCTGTATTATATCAGCTCTATAGACACTACTTATTCCTCTACGTTAGCCTGAATCTTCGCTAGTCAAGCTTCATGCCTCTGACTAGTGCCGATCCGCTAAATCCAAGTCAATCTGATGGTCAAACCCCTCTATCAGATTCACTAATGCATATCTGCACCTTGCATCCTTAATACAGTTTGATTCTTCCTCTTTAAATTGGTTAATGGTGCCGCTACCTTTGAGATGTCCTTAGTAATGCTTATATAACATATTGCTAATCCAAGGAGGCTTCCAGTCTGTAGCACTCTTGAGTCTATTCGAATCCTGGTTTGATCCTAGCGATGTCCTACTCCGAAACAACATGACCCAATCATCTCATTTCTCTCCCCTAGAAGTAATACTTCAAAGACTTCATCATCAATCAGTGTTTTCTCAACACCTATTATACAATCATCGATCATGCTTTGAGCTCCTCTTTCATCCATGAATAGACGAAGGTATCATCAATAAGCACAAGCACTAACCTACTGAAGTGATCCATCGAAACACTGTTCATGAGATCAACAAATCATGCTGACTCATTGATTAGCCTGAACGACATAACCAACTAATCAAAAATAAAAGTAAAGTATAAAACATTGAGTTCAACACACTCTTTCAAGATACTCTTAGTGGATGAAACCCATTGCAATGTCCAACCGAGAGAATACCTTCATGCTATAACGCAATCGAATAAGTCATCAATAAATGGGAGTGGATACTTGTTCGTCGCCTCATTTAGATCACGGTAATCAATATACAACCTTAAAGAGCCATCCCACTTAGTGGCAAACATTATAAGTACATCTCACTCAAATGTGCTCCTATGAATAAATTCTCGCCTCAATAGTTCTTCTGCTTGCACCTTTAGTCTCCTCTACTCTTTGGACATCACTTTCCTAAAAGGCATAACTATTGGTCTATTACTTCTAATGAGATCAATATAGAACTCAATCATTGTGGGGTGGCAATCTGGTTACCTCATCGAATGCGTCTGAACACTCTCTATGCGATGTCCTGGAAATTTAGGCAATAATTATTTAATAATTTCATTGATAATTATTTTAAAATGTGAAATATTGATTAATTCAAACTGGAATTCTCTTTTGAAAATTAATAATTATTTAGTTTGTTAAATGATATTCTTTTCAAATGTTAAAAATATTTAAGTAATAAATTCATCTTTCTATGCTGATTTAAAAATATTTTTATTTATAATGTATAAATGTTTATACATTGTAAATAGAAGATTTGGTTTTAATTTTAATTTATGTTAAATAAAGAATATTTTCTAATTATTATATAAATGTATAAATTGTAAATTGACTTAAATTAATTTGAATTAGTATTGTAAACTATTCAAAGGTTTGTTTTAAAGATATATCTTATAATTTTCATAGAAATGTAAGTAAGTATTTATTTTTTTTAAATTTTGTTTCATAATAAAAGTTTGTTTTGTTTATTTTAAAATTTGCTTTTCTTTGAAATAAAATTTAACTCAACAAATCTTTTCTTTTGAAATTTAGTTTTGAAAGAATATTATTTTAAAAATAATCAAACAAACATTAAAATAAATGTTATAAGAAGTTATAAATAAACATGTAATTATTTCAAGGCTAATGTTAAATAAACATTTGAAACATGCTAGAAATAAATTAGAAATGGTTTAAGATAAAATTCAAATACCTTTATAAATTTAGAATTCTCTTTTAAATATTGATATGAACATGTGTTAGTCATTTAACTAATAAAATGGACACTTGTAATCACATAACAAATTAATATAACAAGTGGCATTGATTTAAAAACCTTTTTATTTAAAATATATTAACAAGACAATCAAACATAGCAAAAGCATTTTGTTAAAAACACATTTTCTCAATTGAAAATCTGAAATCATATTTCAGTAAATCAAAAACCCCAAAACAAAATCATGTTAAAATCTGCAAAATGAAGATCAATTCTACTACAAATCTGAGCAATAAAGTTTTGGAGTCTGCATGCATGTTCAACAAATTACATCATCAAGTTAAAGAAAATTCAACTAGCTAATGGAAACCCAGATTTCAAAGGCAACTTCAATTTCAAAATGCAGTTTCGAACAGTTCCTGGAAATTGGAATCTGCAGCTAAAATTTTCTCTACGTCTTCATAAATAATGTGAGTAAACCTTTTTATTTTAAAAACAGTTCTTCCTATTAAATCAAAGCTAAACAAAATTTCCAGAATCTAAGCTTCGTATGCAAACTGTTTTTCCCAAAAATCGAAACTGCTATGATTAAAACTGCTCTGTCTCCATTTTGTTTAGTGAGTGACTTCACAATTTAAAAAGAGCTTTAAATTATCTGTTGCATAAAGCATATAATGTTTGCTTGAGTTTGAATGTAAATGTATGCATATGAGTTTGCATCTGGGTATTCTCTACTTTAATTAAAGGTGAGTAAGCTTCTTTTCTTTTAAAAATAGTTTTCTTCAGAAATCAAAATCAAACATAAATTAAAGAACTTATGTTTTTATTTATTTACAGAAATCAAACTGTTTTAAACAAAACTGTTCTGTTTTGTTTTAAAATAAAATGAGTAAACTCACATGCACAAAATTTGTGACATCTGAGCATATGAAGTGAAAGAAATAAAATGATGTGGTGATTGTTTATTCATGAACGTTCTGTGTGTGTAGGAATGGATATGTTTACATGTTTTTGATTTCTTGAAAAACTGCATATAGTGTTGGTTGTAAATTAGCATATGCTTTATTGGAAAAAGCTTTAACATTTGAATTGTTCCAGCTAGTAAAGTTATGTGTAAGAAAATATGTGGTGTAGTATAAATGTAGGTTTTACAAATTATGATTTAGTAAAAAAAAGGGGTTAAAACTAAAGTATGTTACCCTCTGAAAACAACTCTGCGGTAAATATTTTGAAATAAAACAAAATATCAAACTTTTTAAAAACATTAAAACAGTTGTAACCAGAATGCATGATTGAATTCATGGATTTTGGAAACAAATATTACATTTTAATTTCACAAAGAGAGTGAGCATTTCTGTGTTTAACAGATTGGGTCTTTTTGGTTTGTTTGAGTTTCTAGTGAATTATGGAGGCTCTGGGTCTTTCTGGAGGTGGAATGCAGAGGGAATGGTAGGGGAAGATTGTCAGTAGTTTATGTCAGTGAGGTGGTGAGATGATCAGAAGTTGTTTCAGAGGAGGTGGTGATTGTAAATTGAGATTTCCAGGTTTGAAGCATAGTATCTGAAGGTAGGGGTTTTTGAAGATTGTGATTCATCTGTTGCATCGAGTGATTCGATACTTAAGATATGGAAAGAGGGGTTGTAGATAGATCATCTGCTGGAATCTCATCAATTATGATGGTTAGAGGCATGTGTATAGAATGTTGACAGGTTTGCAGTGGTTTCTCAAGGTCCCGTGGACTTCTGGGATATGCAGGGTTTTGACTCGGGTAATCTTTGGGTATTTTTGTTTCTGACTCGAAGAAAAGGGTTGGGGAACTCGAAGTAAAGTAATGGTCTCTCGGGTATTAGGTTGCAGGTTTTAGAATCTGTAATTTTACAGTTTTTTTTTTAAAATTTTGAATGAAGCTCATATTTTAAAGATTGTAAATTGATTCAAATGTAAGATTAAACTGAATTCAAATGTAGTTTTGAATTCAAAGTTTTTAAAAATAAAATCTTAAATTTAAACAAGATTTAAATTCAGTTTAAAATCAAAATTTAAAATAGTTTTCAGGTTTAGTCCAGAGAGTTTTGCAGTTATTTTTTTTGAATCAATTCATGTTTTTTAAAAGTTAGATCTTGATTCAAGTGGAAGTAGAAACTGAATTCAAATAAAGTTTGAAATTCAAAGTTTTTAAAAATGAAAATCTTAAATTCAAACAAGATTTAAATTTGGTTTAAAATCAATATTTAAAACAGTTTCAGGTTTGCCTTTTTAAAACCAGAATTAGATTTAAATAGTTTTTGTAAGTTTTTAAAAGTATGAACAGATTTAAATGTTCAAGCAAAACTTAAATTTGTTTTTGAATTCAGATTAAAAACTATTTTCAAGTTTCTTTGAAAACCAGTTTTGAATTCAAACAGTTTGTAAATTTAAAAATGAATGAACCTATTCAAAAGTTTAAAAGAAATTGATTTCAAATAAGTTTTAAACTTGAAAAAAAATTAGTTCCTTAGTATTGAAATAAAATATGAAGTGTTTAATTTAAACTTGAAATTGAAATAATCAATTTATCTTTAAAAGATTAATTTATTTCAATCAGGTAAATTTTATTTTAAATCTTTCTTTTATATTTAGGTAATGAGTGTTCTTAAACATTCACTTTATTTTAAGGTTTATAATTATTTAAAATTTAGATTAATGTTTAATAGTCAAACATTTTAAATATTTAAATTTTAAATGGAATTTGAATTTAAATTTAGAAATGTATTGTTTTAATACATTTTGGAGGTAAATGAGTCATTTGATAAGTAATTTAAATTATTTTGTAAAATATTTAAGATAATTAAGGATTTACTTAATTATTTGATTTTTAAATAATGATTTAGATTAATATTAATTAGAAATGATTTATTAATCTAATTCAAATTTCCTTAAGTGTATAGCTATTGAAGGATTGTTAATTAATAAAAGGTGATAATTATCTAAGGATAATTTAGTAATTAATTAATGTAATTAATTTTGATAATTAACTAGATTAATTAATTGTATATAATTAATTGTAATTTGTTAAGTATAATTAATTGTTAAAGTAATTAAGGAATTAATTACTTATTGTAATTAATTTTGATAAGAGATTTAATTAAGTTAATTAATTTAGTTTAATTAATTTAAGTAAATCATCTAATGGTTCTAAGAGTGTAATTATTTATTGTAATTAATGGAGCAGGATTACTTAGAGAAGTAATAATGATAATTATTGGAATGTAATTAGTAAATTGGATAATTACTTTTGTAATTAATTAAGGAATTAATAAATAATTAATTATTGGATAATTTTTTGATTAATGATGGTTAATTACTTAATTGAATATTAATCAAGGTGATTAATAATTAGATTAATTACTAAATGTAATTAATTTTAATTAAATATTTTATTTGAATATTAGAGATCATCAGTTATTATAATTAATGATGTAATTAAGGATTGTTTGATTAAGTAATAATTAAATAAGTGATTAATTAATTGTAATTAATTAAGGACAAATATAATTAATTATAATTAATTAATAAATGAGTAATTAGATGTTAATTACTTATGATTAAGGTTAATTAATTTATGAAATTAATTAAAGACTAATTACTTATTGTAATTAGAGGATGATTAATCAAAAGATATTTAATCAAGTTAAATACTTAGGAATAATTAATTAACTGGGTTAGTTAATGGATATTAAGCAGGATTTAAATGAGTAATTAATTTAATTTATTTTAAATTAATTAGGGTGGTTGTAATTAATTTAATTCATTTTAAATTAATTATAATTGTTGGTTAATAAATCATTGCTTATGGATGTTATTGATTGAATGGTTGTGATCTCAGAAATGAGATGAGTCATATATGTATGATATGAATGCTTGGTTTAAGTATGATGGTTTGTGATGGATTATTTTGTTGTGATGATTATCTGTTTATGGATGATACAGATTATCTGTTTATGATATGAATGTGATTATCTATTGTTAGATGTAGTTTATCTATCTACGTGAATTAGATAAGAATGAAATGAGTTAATTACTTAAAACCCTTAAGTACAACTTGGACATTAAAATGGCATTTGGTTTCGATGAGACCGGGATCGGGTTTCCAAATTTGGAATTCCGAAAACCACATCGATTCCAAGTTAAACATTAGGTCGTTAATCCAAGTGGAGCAAGTGAAGACTCGAGGTGTAAGGGCTATACGTCAGTATAACTCTATGGGTGATTCCGTAATGAGTTGACAGAATAGTACTTATAGATTCGAGATGGAGATTTAGAGTGCAAGGGTTATCGTCGTTAACTCTGAGGGTGATTTCAAAACGAGTGTAATGAGATAATGCCTTCGGTTTCGTTCGAACCCGGTACGAACTTGTATGGATTGAATGCTTTCAGAACATCGTCAGATGGACGATGAGCATTCTAAGATTGATATGTCCTATAAAGGTAATTGTAACCTCAAGCCTCATCAACCGGGAATGGCTAAAACAAGGGAGGTGCAGCAAGGCTTCGTGGGTAGCCCCCAATGGAGAGCAAGATTTACTCCTGTCAAGAGGTCCCTTTATATTTGGCTGTGTGGCTGTTGGCGACGACCAATCTGCGGAGTGGTCTTGTTCGGAACTATTCAGTAAGAAACGGGTCCAGCTTTATGTTGCAGGGGAGTGGGAGTACTCCTTGGTACGGTGATCTAGGCCACGTACTGTGACGGGCGGTACCCCAGTAGCCCTGCCACTGATGGAATCCATAATCCGATAAGTGCCTATACGTTTTTGATTGTGCCCAACTATGTTGGAACATGAGATGTAAGCATTCCAGCTGTTTATGTATTTTATTTTGAAAACCCTAGACACTATTATAATATCACCGGATTTCCTATCAAATGTTTTGGTTAGCGTAAGTTAAAAACTTTTCCACGTTTATGTGTGGGAAGTCTTACGTGATACCTTTTGTTTTCAAAGGATTTTCTGAAGTTAAGCAACTTTTATCCCCGTTTACTCACATCAGACCCCTGTCTGACCTGAGTGTTTATTTTCTGTTTTATTAAACTCTTGGGTACTCATATTACATATGATTAGTCAAGTGTTTCAGGATCGCTTTGACGAGTTCTAGAGGAGATAATGGAGCAGGAGGCTTCAGCGTGTAGATATTTTTAGTGGTTGCGCTGTGTTTGAGTTTTATCTGTTTTTCTCTGATATTCTTGAATTGTAATAGCTAGACAGATGTTTATAACTGTCTAGATTGTGTTGTATCAGCTGTATTACTCTGATGTATTTGATACTATGTAAAGTTTTATGTGATATATTATAATTTATTCGATTCCACTGTGAGATTCTGATGTTGTCTGTTCTTTCTTTCCTTTCTTTTCTCTTTTCTATCCCTTTCTTTCTTCTTAGCGATGCGACTTCCTGGAGTTTGGAAGTTGGATCATTACATTGTGGTATCAGAGCTCTAGGTTGAGCGAATACCTAGACTCTGGAGTGGTGTCTATCTTGAGAGAGCGTATTTGTAATTTTGAATATATATATATATATATATATATATATATATATATTTCTACCTATTAGATTGGATTCCCTGCTCGGGTTTTCCAATATAAGTAATAAAGGTAGATAGGGTAGTGGTGTGTGTAACACAACTACCAATGGTTGGAGTCCAAGTGTTTGAAGTTGGTAGTGGTCTGCTAGGGCAGTTTGGGCATCTTGCGTAGTTCTGCAGTTTGGTGTGAAGGATTTCGCTGATCTCTGAAGGAAATCTTTTCAAGATTCAGAGTTTATCTTTGAATTGTAAGCTGGATTTCACTCGTGTGAGTGGACTCTCTTGAGTTTGGATCAGTTGGGAGTTCTGAAGCCAAAAGTAGTATTTTGGCAACCTTAGGAAGGAGTTCTGTCTATATTTGAGTTTGAAACTCAGTTTGGCAGAGTTTGAGCTTGGTTTAGGAGCGAGTTTCCTGAGAGATATCTGTCTATCTGCAAGGCTCTTTTGTGAAGTGGCTGGTGTAGCTTTGTGATTCGATGAGCTTTGGATAAGGAAGTTTTTGGTAGCAGTAGCAGAAATGAGTGGCCTGTTCTTCGATGGTTCAGAAGTCTCTGTGATTCTTCTGTTAGAAGTCTAGGCAGATGGTGTAGCTTGTCCATTTCTTCTGAAAGCTCAGTTGGGAGTAATGTTAGTGGTTAAGAGGTGGACCACTAGTTTCTTCTTTTGAAGGCTTTAGCTGTTCTGATTGTTGAAGTGAGAGCGATTTCTTGGAATCTGAACTGAGTGGAATCCCAAAAGTGACTTGCGATGGTTCGGAAGTTCTCTGAGTGATCTTTGTTTGGATTCAAGCATCTTTAGTGGATGTTTGAGTTTCGAAGTGGTATTTTCTGGATATCTTCGAAGGAGTTGAGATTTGCATCCGCATAAAGAGTTTGAGTTCTGTTTCAACTTGGTTCTCGGAGATTTACCGGTGGTTCGGCATTGTAGGAGAATCTTTGAGAATGTGATCTGTTTAAGTTGGTAGGATTTATTGGATCCAGTTTTCTGGTTAAATTTTTGCTGTGGTATTTGTGACTGAAACGGATAGGTCACTGAGATTTTATGGAATTTGATGAACAATATTCCGGGATAAGTTGATCAAGTTTGTACTTGTGTTCATCAACAGCATTCTCGAATCAGAGTTGCGCAGTGGAAGCATGGTGACAGCTATTACAGAATAGAAGCAGCACCCGATTCTTTGGGAATTAGAGTTTTGTCTTGGATCAGAGGATTTCCAAAGGAAATTCATTTTGGATATGGAGACTTGAATGTTTTGTATCTGTTTGTTTTCCAAATAGAGTTGTTCGTCTGAAGACTTCTGATTTTGTAGTAGAATTTGTGTGGTAGATTTGATTGACCTAGAAGTTGAAGGTAGCCCAGGATCGACAGGAGAGATGTGTGGATAAGAGATTGGATCTTTCTGTCTTCTCTTAAGAATTGAGTGTTTGATCTACAGGATTGAATTGCCAGTTCGAATGGCTGGAATTTTGTTTTGGTTTTTCACGTATCTCTGAGAGAGTACGTGTATGGTTTATCTCTGATTTTAGAATTAGTAGTTCTGTGAGATTTGGGAATTGATCAGGACTTGTCTGTAGTCCTGTATTCTGCTTAGATTTGTAGATCTAGATATAGGAGCTCTAGATCTGAGTGGTGTAGCTAGTTTAGATTCTGTAGAGCGAGTGTCCTAGTGTTATACTTGGGAAACTCTAGGGAACCCTATCCAGAATTTTGTCTGGATAATTAGAATTGTTTGTTTGGATTGATTGCTATGGTTGCTAGTATTTGGTTGATAGCATATGTTTGCTCTTTTGAATTTTTAAATTTGTATGGGATTATTAAATTACCTTTGCTTTTAAACTTCGGGGACGAAATTCTTTTAAGGTGGGAGGAATGTGATGTCCCGGAAATTTAGGCAATAATTATTTAATAATTTCATTGATAATTATTTTAAAATGTGAAATATTGATTTAATAAATTAATTCAAACTAGAATTCTCTTTGGAAAATTAATAATTATTTAGTTTGTTAAATGATATTCTTTTCAAATGTTAAAAATATTTAAGTAATAAATTCATCTTTCTATGATGATTTAAAAATATTTTTATTTATAATGTATAAATGTTTATACATTGTAAATAGAAGATTTGGTTTTAATTTTAATTTATGTTAAATAAAGAATATTTTCTAATTATTATATAAATGTATAAATTGTAAATTGACTTAAATTAATTTGAATTAGTATTGCAAACTATTCAAAGGTTTGTTTTAAAGGTCTATATTATAATTTTCATAGAAATGTAAGTAAATATTTATTTTGTTTAAATTTTGTTTTATAATAAAAGTTTGTTTTGTTTATTTTAAAATGTGCTTTTCTTTGAAATAAAATTTAATTCAACAAATCTTTTCTTTTGAAATTAAGTTTTGAAAGAATATTATTTTAAAAATAATCAAACAAACATTAAAATAAACGTTATAAGAAGTTATAAATAAACATGTAATTATTTCAAGGCTAATGTTAAATAAACATTTGAAACATGCTAGAAATAAATTAGAAATGGTTTAAGATAAAATTCAAATACCTTTATAAATTTAGAATTCTCTTTTAAATATTGATATGAACATGTGTTAGTCATTTAACTAATAAAATGGACATTTGTAATCACATAACAAATTAATATAACAAGTGGCATTGATTTAAAAACCTTTTTATTTAAAATATATTAACAAGACAATCAAACATAGCTAAAGCATTTTGTTAAAAACACATTTTCTTAATTGAAAATCTGAAATCATATTTCAGTAAATCAAAAACCCCAAAACAAAAGCATGTTAAAATCTGCAAAATGAAGATCAATTCTACTGCAAATCTGAGCAATAAAGTTTTGGAGTCTGCATGCATGTTCAACAAATTTCATCATCAAGTTAAAGCAAATTCAACTAGCTAATGGAAACCCAGATTTCAAAGGCAACTCCAATTTCAAAATGCAGTTTCAAACAGTTCCTGGAAATTGGAATCTGCAGCTAAAATTTGCTCTGCATCTTCATAAATAATGTGAGTAAACCTTTTTATTTTAAAAACAGTTCTTCCTTTTAAATCAAAACTAAACAAAATTTCCAGAACCTAAGCTTCATATGCAAACTGTTTTTCCCAAAAATCAAAACTGCTATGATTAAAACTGCTCTGTCTCCATTTTGTTTAGTGAGCGACTTCACAATTTAAAAAGAGCTTTAAATTATCTGTTGCATAAAGCATATAATGTTTGCTTGAGTTTAAATGTAAATGTATGCATATGAGTTTGCATCTGGGTATTCTCTGCTTCAATTAAAGGTGAGTAAGCTTCTTATCTTTTAAAAACAATTTTCTTCAGAAATCAAAATCAAACATAAATTAAAGAACTTATGTTTTTCTTTATTTACAGAAATCAAACTGTTTTAAACAAAACTGTTCTGTTTTGTTTTAAAATGAAATGAGTAAACTCACATGCACAAAATTTGTGACATCTGAGCATATGAAGTGAAAGAAATAAAATGATGTGGTGATTGTTTATTCATGAACGTTCTGTGTGTATAGGAATGGATATGTTTACATGTTTTTGATTTCTTGAAAAACTGCATATAGTGTTTGTTGTAAATTAGGATATGCTTTATTGGAAAAAGCTTTAACATTTGAATTGTCCCAGCTAGTGAAGTTATGTGTAAGCAAATATGTGGTTTAGTATAAATGTAGGTTTTATAAATTATGATTTAGTAAAAAAAAGGGGTTAAAACTGAAGTATGTTACTCTCTGAAAACAACTCTGCGGTAAATATTTTGAAATAAAACAAAATATCAAACTTTTTAAAAACATTAATACAGTTGTAACCAGAATGCATGATTGAATTCATGGATTTTGGAAACAAATATTACATTTTAATTTCACAAAGAGAGTGAGCATTTTTGTGTTTAACAGATTGGGTCCTTTTGGTTTGTTTGAGTTTCTAGGCTCTGGGTCTTTCTGGAGGTGGAATGCAGAGGGAATGGTAGGGGAAGATTGCCAGTAGTTTATGTCAGTGAGGTGGTGATAGATGATCAGAAGTTGTTTCAGAGGAGGCGGTGATTGTAAATTGAGATTTCCTGGTTTGAAGCATAGTATCTGAAGGTAGGGGTTTTTGAAGATTGTGATTCATCTGTTGCATCGAGTGATTCGATACTTAAGATATGGAAAGAGGGGTTGTAGATAGATCATCTGCTGGAATCTCAGCAATTATGATGGTCAGAGGCATGTCTATAGAATGTTGACAGGTTTGCAGTGGTTTCTCAAGGTCTCGTGGACTTCTGGGATGTGCAGGGTTTTGACTCGGGTAATCTTTGGGTATTTTTGTTTCTGACTCGAAGAAAACAGTTGGGGAACTCGAAGTAAAGTAATGGTCTCTCGGGTATTAGGTTGCAGGTTTTAGAATCTGTAATTTTACAGTTTTTTTTTAAATTTTGAATGAAGCTCATATTTTAAAGATTGTAAATTGATTCAAATGTAAGATTAAACTGAATTCAAGTGTAGCTTTGAATTCAAAGTTTTTAAAAATAAAATCTTAAATTTAAACAAGATTTAAATTGAGTTTTAAATCAAAATTTAAAATAGTTTTCAGGTTTAGTCCAGAGAGTTTTGCAGTTTTTCATATTTTTGAATGAATTCATGTTTTTTAAAAGTTGGATCTTGATTCAAGTGGAAGTAGAAACTGAATTCAAATAAAGTTTGAAATTCAAAGTTTTTAAAAATGAAAATCTTAAATTTATACAAGATTTAAATTTGGTTTTAAATCAATATTTAAAACAGTTTCAGGTTTGCTTTTTAAAACCAGAATTAGATTTAAATAGTTTTTGTAAGTTTTTAAAAGTATGAACAGATTTAAATGTTCAAGCAAAACTTAAATTTGTTTTTGAATTCAGATTAAAAACTGTTTTCAAGTTTCTTTGAAAACCAGTTTTGAATTCAAACAGTTTGTAAATTTAAAAATGAATGAACCTATTCAAAAGTTTAAAAGAAATTGATTTCAAATAAGTTTTGAACTTGAAAAAAAATTTAGTTCCTTAGTATTGAAATAAAATATGAAGTGTTTAATTTAAACTTGAAATTGAAATAATCAATTTATTTTCAAAATATTAATTTATTTTAATCAGGTAAATTTTATTTTAAATCTTTCTTTTATATTTAGGTAATGAATGTTCTTAAACATTCACTTTATTTTAAGGTTTATAATTATTTAAAATTTAGATTAATGTTTAATAGTTAAACATTTTAAATATTTAAATTTTAAATGGAATTTGAATTTAAATTTAGAAATGTATTGTTTTAATACATTTTGGAGGTAAATGAGTTATTTGATAAGTAATTTAAATTATTTTGAAAAATATTTAAGATAATTAAGGATTTACTTAATTATTTGATTTTTAAATAATGATTTAGATTAATATTAATTAGAAATGATTTATTAATCTAATTCAAATTTCCTTAAGTATATAACTATTGAAGGGTTGTTAATTAATAAAAGGTGATAACTATCTAAGGATAATTTAGTAATTAATTAATGTAATTAATTTTGATAATTAACCAGATTAATTAATTGTATATAATTAATTGTAATTTGTTAAGTATAATTAATTGTTAAAGTAATTAAGGAATTAATTACTTATTGTAATTAATTTTTTTTTTTTTTTGCAAAGCAAGCCGGTTTTATAGTGGACCGTCCACTATTTATTACGTAAGTAATAAAGTTGAAGTACAGGAGTAAGGTAAAGCACCTTAACTACTAAGAGATAATACAGAAAATACAGCACAGGTACGAGACAAATATGTCACCGTAACTAAAACTAGGAAGAAGAAAAAAAACTAGCACTCCTCCGAAGAGGAAGATATCACATCAGATCCATCCACCAGAGAAGCGACTAGAGGAATGGATCCACAAAAACCAGCAAAAGGTCGGAAAAGAAGAGCAAGACGCGGATCATAACCCATAGCATCAGAGGAGTAGATAAAAGAACGATCCCAGGTAATATCAGCTAGCATCGCAGAATTCGAACTTGCATATAACCCATCCAAATCAAGAACTAAGGAATCACCTGAAGGTTTGTAGCGAAGGCAACGAAGGTCCTGCTGATCATCAGAAACAAACCGGAAGAAAGATCCATTGACCGGGTTAAATCTCATATCAGAGATGGGATCAATCCAACACCCCTCGGGCTCATCCCAAGCGACAGGCAACGGCGACGAACCAGGATCAGGAACAACAACCACAGAATCAGGCCTAACCATCGGCGACGGAGGCAAGTCAGCAGATGGAACAGCCGATGAAGGGGAAATCAGAGAACCAGGGGATGTAGCCTTGGGGACCCAAATCCTACGAGGGGGGCGAGGCAAAGGGATCTTCGGAGCATCCGCGACGGCTTCCGAATGCAAGCAGGCAGAAGCCAGGTGGCCAAAGGAGTGACATGATGAACAGATTTCCGGAACCCAACCGTAGCGAACACGAACTACCTCAACATGACCAACAGCTAGTTGGACAGAAATAGAGGATGGGAGAGGCTTGAAAGGGGATATTTCAATAAGAGCCTTAGCATACATCAACTTATCACGAGCCACTGTGTTTGAGTCAAAACATTTTAATTTTCCAACGTTACAGGCTAGCCAATTCAGACCAATAAGCGGTTGAAGAGCAGAGGGAATCTGAGAGAAAAATACCCACACGGGGATAGAAAGAACTTGTTCACGTGCACTTGCCACAGTTGGGGTCCAAGGAGTAACAATGAAAGGCCTACCATCAAAGAATGAGGGCTCAGCGTCAAGAGCAATCCGACGATCCTCAAGAGAGGAAAACTTAAGATAGTACATGGAGTCAATCAGCTTCACATCCAAATTACCACGAAGCTTCCATGCCCTCCGAAGAGCTAAAGTCACATTTTTTATTCGGTAAGTAGATTCAAGAAAGAAACCTACTAAATGATCAGCCCAAAAATCCACACCGGCTTGCAAAACAGAAGGGGGAGGGATCATCTAATGGTTTTAAGAGGGATCATCTAAAATCCACATTACTTAAATTAATTACAATTATTATTGTAATTAATTTTGATAAGAGATTTAATTAAGTTAATTAATTCAGTTGAATTAATTTAAGTAAATCATCTAATGGTTTTAAGAGTGTAATTATTTATTGTAATTAATGGAGCAGGATTACTTAGAGAAGTAATAATGATAATTACTGGAATGTAATTAGTAAATTGGATAATTACTTTTGTAATTAATTAAGGAATTAATAAATAATTAATTATTGGATAATTAATTTGATTAATGATGGTTAATTACTTAATTGAATATTAATCAAGGTGATTAATAATTAGATTAATTACTAAATGTAATTAATTTTAATTAAATAATTTATTTGAATATTAGAGATCATCAGTTATTATAATTAATGATGTAATTAAGGATTGTTTGATTAAGTAATAATTAAATAAGTGATTAATTAATTGTAATTAATTAAGGACAAATATAATTAATTATAATTAATTAATAAATGAGTAATTAGATGTTAATTACTTATGATTAAGGTTAATTAATTTATAAAATTAATTAAAGACTAATTACTTATTGTAATTAGAGGATGATTAATCAAAAGATATTTAATCAAGTTAAATACTTAGGAATAATTAATTAACTGGGTTAATTAATGGATATTAAGCAGGATTTAAATGAATAATTAATTTAATTTATTTTAAATTAATTAGGGTGGTTGTAATTAATTTAATTAATTTTAAATTAATTATACATGTTGGTTAATAAATCATTGCTTATGGATGTTATTGATTGAATGGTTGTTGTTATCCCATTTTTTGGTCAAAACTGGAATATCGACAAATTAGCAAGGAATAATGGATGCCGGGATTGAAAATCGATTGGAAGCAAGGCTCAACACTAGCCTAGAAGTCCATCCAACATTCTCAGTGCAGAGGCTCATTCGGCCCCAGGAACATTCGGCCCCAAGCTTCATTCGGCCCCAAGATCATTCGGCCCCAAGCTTCATTCGGCCCCAAGCTTCATTCGGCCCAAGCCCTCCAATACCGAACCAACATGCCTTATCCCTCTACAGCCGAACCAAGATCACCACCGGACCAATACCACTACCGGATCCACTCCACTACCGGACCAGCCACCTACCTCAATGCCGAATGGACCTCCATTCCACTCCTTCACCGGTCCAACACCACCCATTCCAAACCGAATGAAGCCTCACCGAACCAGACAATTGCCAGTCCAGATTGCTTCAGCCCGGGCCCACCAGCAGCTATATACTTCCAAGACCCCTGCCCCCTACCTCACTCTATAAATAGAGGGGCAGGGGTACAACAATGGGGGACAAGTTTGAGAGCTCAAACCTGGAAGGAACTTTCAAACAACTTTCATACACTTGTACTACAAGCTTTGTACTTGTAATCGGATTGGAAAAGGAGAATAACATATAAAGTGGACGTAGGCACACTTTGGCCGAACCACTATAAATCTGTGTGTCTTTTACAGTTTGGTCCTTGCTTTTTACATATTTGCATAAACCACCTAGATCACTACGAACAACATAAAATCAACTAAATCATACAACTTGGAGCTGTTTGCCCATTTTGTACAAACATCTTTGAGTTATTTGCTGAGATCTGTGATTTGTGTTTGAATATTGCTGACTTATATTCATACACTGGTGCTTTCACGACTTTGGGTGTTTGCGGCCATTTTTCACGCAAACATTTTGGTGCTTTCACTGAGAAGAACCAGCTCCCGCTACATCGGATAGAGGTTTAGATTTGGAAGACGATGACTAGGCAAAACAGTAGAAGGCTAAGGGCTGAGAGAAGCCAACAAGGAGGAAGTCAACAAGCATCCTCCGGAGGTGAGGAAGGACCGGCTTCGATCTACATAACCCGGGATGAAATGGAAGCCATAACAAATTCACTGCAAGAGAGGTTGCTGAAAAGTCAACAGGAAATGATGCAAACTTTCTTGGAGCAAATGAGAGCTGCAGGAATGCAGAATTTAGGAACAGCTACAACGGCTATGGATGCAGGACAAGAAGCTAGGGTTATGGAACCCAATGAAGGACAAGATACGGAGCCAGGTGGCAATCAACAAGGGCTTGGGGGCAGGCCCACAGGATTCAACACAGGAGAACCTTTGGAAGGAGTTCAACAGGCTAGAACCAACGTTGCTGCTAACGAGCCACACGAAGAGTATGTACCGGAGTTCCCTCGGGGGCAACCCCCGACAGACAACGGTGGATTGGTAGATATAATCAGGAAGACAATGCGAGGTGGTTTGACCAACGGAGACTTGGAAGGAGTAAACAGGAGTCCGTTCACTCGGGAAATAAGGATGGCTCAGAACCCACCTAAGTTCAAGCTACCTAGCGTGGAGGTATACAATGGCAAGGAAGACCCTACAGATCACTTGATGAGATACACTAGACACATGGAGGTGCTGGGGGCATCAGAGGAGGTGATGGCCCGATGCTTCCCTTTGTACTTGACGGACATAGCTGCGATGTGGTTCAGGCAGCTGGAAGAAGGATCTATCGGGACTTGGAGGAAATTGGTGGAAAGGTTTTTGGGACAGTTTCGGGCTCATGTCAAGAGACCGAAGAACGTGATGACATTGACATCGGTAAGGCAAAGGATGGATGAATCGCTTAGAGCTTTTCTAACTCGATTCAGCGCCGCAGTTGCTTCGGTGGATCGGCCCGATCCATCGATGGTTTTAATGGCAGCAGTATCAGGAGTCAGGGAGAACTCGGATTTCAAGGTATCTTTGATACGAGATCCCCCACGGAATCTCGACGAATTCTTTCATGAGGCAGAAAGGTTCCTTCGACAAGAAGATGCGAGTACGGATTTAAAGTCGAAAAAGGTTAATGCAGTTGGGGTAGGAGGACCATCCAGCAACGGTTCAGATAAAGACAAAGGAAAAAGGAAGTTGGACGATGATTCTGGAAATGCTAGGAAGCAATGGAAGGATCCAAAGTTTTCCACATACACAGGATTGAACGAGACACTGGAGCGGATATACCTGGATACTCGAAATCGCCTTCACTACCGGAGGCCGGCTAGGAGAGAACCAACAGAACGGGAAAGGACATCAGGAAGGCACTGCCTCTTCCATGATTTGGATGGACACGACACCAACAGCTGCAGGCACTTAAAGGACATAATTGAGGAACATGTAAGGAATGGACAACTGCCACAATATGTTGGACCTCGGGATGCAACGGCGAGGCAGGAGCAACTGCCGCCTACCTCAAGCTACGATGGTGGGAGGTCCAGGAATGATGGTCGGTTGATCGTCCCTTGACCAGGTTAATATGAAATAAGTAGCAAACTATTGGCAAGCAACCAAGTCATTTACACATGTACGGGGACGGAGATAGCCCCTAGGCATGCTCTGAATGATAATAAATTGCGATGCTGTGGTTTGTGAAATTTATCTTTTGCTTTTGGATTGGACACTGCTTTTCTTTTTGGTTTTCGGTTTTGGAGCTTCGATTGAGCTCCTGGTTTTTCTTGCTTTTTGATTTGGATTTTCCTTTGGATGATCGTTTTCGGTTTTGGATGCTGGGTTGGATTTCTGGTTTTCTGGTTTTGGATTCGGATTTTGGATTTGGATTCTGGATTTGGATTTTGGATTTGGATGTTGAATTGGATTTTGATTGGATTTTTATCTGACTTTTGATAAACGGTCGTCGGGTATGGATTATGCCTGACAAGGGGTGAGTCGCTTTGCCCGAACGTGGTAAATTGACTCATTCAGGTCGTCGAGTATGGACTATGCTCGGCAAGGGTCCGGAGTGACCAGGATTCGGCCTAGGACTTAGGCCCTATATTATCAATCGTTATTTTCAGGTCGTTGAGTATGGACTATGCTCGGCAAGGGTCCGGAGAGACCAGGATTCGGCTTAGGACTTAAGCCATGGCATTGTACAGCGCCCAGGGACACTGGGCCAAGGTCGTCAAGTGTGGATTGCGCTTGGCAAGAACCCGGAGAGGTTAGCTCAACGTCCAGGGACACTGGACCAAGATCGTCAAGTGCGAATTGCGCTTGGCAAGAACCCGGAGAGGTTAGCTCAACGTCCAGGGACACTGGACCAAGATCGTCAAGTGCGAATTGCGCTTGGCAAGGACCCGGAGAGGTTAGCTCAACGTCCAGGGACACTGGACCAAGATCGTCAAGTGTGAATTACGCTCGACAAGAACACAAGGAGGCTAGCTTAACGTCCAGGGACACTGGATCACGACCGTCAAGTGTGGATTGCGCTTGGCAAGAGCCCGGAGAGGTTATAAATTTGGACCGCGACCCAAAGAGGTCCTGGATTCGGTTGTTGGCTATTGGATAAGGATGGTTTGGGACTCTGCTGTCGAGTTCGGATGGACATGGAATTTGCTCAAGCTTTGGTTATTGGATTTGGAATTGGATATCGACTCGGAGCAGTCAAGGATGATCTACTCTACCGATATGGCTATGGACCTTGGATATTGGATTCGGAACTATTCAAAACACACCTTGTTATCACAAGGCATGTTTTGGGGGGCAAAGTGTTATCCCATTTTTTGGTCAAAACTGGAATATCGACAAATTAGCAAGGAATAATGGATGCCGGGATTGAAAATCGATTGGAAGCAAGGCTCAACACTAGCCTAGAAGTCCATCCAACATTCTCAGTGCAGAGGCTCATTCGGCCCCAGGAACATTCGGCCCCAAGCTTCATTCGGCCCCAAGATCATTCGGCCCCAAGCTTCATTCGGCCCCAAGCTTCATTCGGCCCAAGCCCTCCAATACCGAACCAACATGCCTTATCCCTCTACAGCCGAACCAAGATCACCACCGGACCAATACCACTACCGGATCCACTCCACTACCGGACCAGCCACCTACCTCAATGCCGAATGGACCTCCATTCCACTCCTTCACCGGTCCAACACCACCCATTCCAAACCGAATGAAGCCTCACCGAACCAGACAATTGCCAGTCCAGATTGCTTCAGCCCGGGCCCACCAGCAGCTATATACTTCCAAGACCCCTGCCCCCTACCTCACTCTATAAATAGAGGGGCAGGGGTACAACAATGGGGGACAAGTTTGAGAGCTCAAACCTGGAAGGAACTTTCAAACAACTTTCATACACTTGTACTACAAGCTTTGTACTTGTAATCGGATTGGAAAAGGAGAATAACATATAAAGTGGACGTAGGCACACTTTGGCCGAACCACTATAAATCTGTGTGTCTTTTACAGTTTGGTCCTTGCTTTTTACATATTTGCATAAACCACCTAGATCACTACGAACAACATAAAATCAACTAAATCATACAACTTGGAGCTGTTTGCCCATTTTGTACAAACATCTTTGAGTTATTTGCTGAGATCTGTGATTTGTGTTTGAATATTGCTGACTTATATTCATACACTGGTGCTTTCACGACTTTGGGTGTTTGCGGCCATTTTTCACGCAAACAGTTGTGATCTCAGAAATGAGATGAGTCATATATGTATGATATGAATGCTTGGTTTAAGTATGATGGTTTGTGATGGATTATTTTGTTGTGATGATTATCTGTTTATGGATGATACAGATTATCTATTTATGATATGAATGTGATTATCTATTATTAGATGTAGTTTATCTATCTATGTGAATTAGATAAGAATGAAATGAGTTAATTACTTAAAACCCTTAAGTACAACTTGGACATTAAAATGGCGTTTGGTTTCGATGAGACCGGGATCGGGTTTCCAAATTTGGAATTTCGAAAACCACATCGATTCCAAGTTAAACGTTAGGTCGTTAATCCAAGTGGAGTAAGTGAAGACTCGAGGTGTAAGGGCTATACGTCAGTATAACTCTATGGGTGATTCCGTAATGAGTTGATGGAATAGTACTTATAGATTCGAGATGGAGATTTAGAGTGCAAGGGTTATTGCCGTTAACTCTGAGGGTGATTCCAAAACGAGTGTAACGAGATAATGCCTTCGGTTTCGTTCGAACCCGGAACGAACTTGTATGGATTGAATGCTTTCAGAACATCATCAGGTGGACGATGAGCACTCTAAGATTGATATGTCCTATAAAGGTAATCGTAACCTCAAGCCTCATCAACCGGGAATGGCTAAAACAGGTGAGGTGCAGCAAGGCTTCGTGGGTAGCCCCCACTGGAGAGTAAAATTTACTCCTGTCTAGAGGACCCTTTATATTCGGCTGTGTGGCAGTTGGTGACGACCAATCTACGGGGTGGCCTTGTTCGGAACTATTCAGTAAGGAACGGGTCCGGCTTTGTGTTGCAGGGGAGTGGGAGTACTCCTCGGTACGGTGATCTAGGCCACGTACTGTGATGGGCGATACCCCAGTAGCCCTGCCATTGATGGAATCCACAATCCTATGAGTGCCTGTACGGTTTTGATTATGCCCAACTATGTTGGAACGTGAGATGTAAGCATTCCAGCTATTTCTGTATTTTATTTTGAAAACCCTAGACACTATTATAATATCACCGAATTTCCTATCAAATGTTTTGGTTAGCGTAAGGTAAAAACTTTTCCATGTTTATGTGTGGGAAGTCCTACGTGATACCTTTTGTTTTCAATGGATTTTCTAAAGTTAAGCAACTTTTATCCCCGTTTACTCACACCAGACCCCTGTCTGACCTGAGTGTTTATTTTCTGTTTTATTAAACTCTTGGGTACTCATATTACGTATGAGTAGTCAAGTGTTTCAGGATTGCTTTGACGAGTTCTGGAGGAGATAATGGAGCAGGAGGCTTCAGCGTGTAGATATTTTTAGTGGTTTCGTTGTGTTTGAGTTGTATCTGTTTTTCTCTGATATTCTTTAATTGTAATAGCTAGACAGATGTTTATAACTGTCTAGATTGTGTTGTATCAGCTATATTACTCTGATGTATATGATACTATGTAAAGTTTTATGTGATATATTATAATTTATTCGATTCCGCTGTGAGATTCTAACGTTGTATGTTCTTTCTTTCCTTTCTTTTCTCTTTTCTATCCCTTTCTTTCTTCTTAGCGATGCGACTTCCTGGAGTTTGGAAGTTGGGTCGTTACACTCTAGCCACAGGCATAGATGATAACTTGTCATATAGGATATCGAGTGAATATAGAAAGCTAACCATCATCTCGTCAGGTGGGCAGTCGAACACTACCTCTCGCTCATCATTCGTCCCTATCGTTACCAACGACCTCTTACAATCCAACACTATTCCATACCCCTTCAACAATCCAATTCCCAGACTATAATACTAAACCCACTTAAACCCTAAAACAAATCGATAATAAACAAATAGAAAAACATCCATTACTCGATAAGGCAAAGTCTTGACAACTATGCTATAACATCTACCATTCTAAGGTCTAAAACTAAGCACTATGGATGATGCAGTCATTCATAGTATTAATTACCAGTGGCAGAATGTGTAATATTACATATACATAGGCCGGATGAGCCCTCAACAAGGTTTGTCATGATTTAAAGGTTGGTCAACTATTTCGGGTCATGGTACTAATTTATTTAGTAATCACTGGATATAAAGGAACGTGAAACCTTGATGTTAAATAAAACATGTATGGAATACCGTAAATGGTAAGCATATCCTAGATGGTTATGCCATTTCCCTTCTCTTTCGTTAATGGAGTACTCACTGAAACGGAACGACATTCAACGCATATGTTTCCCTTATTTACCCCTACTTAATTGGTTTGGGACAGTCCTTCTACACTGGATATAAGCTCCTACAATGTAAAGCCTTCTCAATTAACTTGTTGAAGCTCTCCTTAATATGACCAATTAATCGCTTCCCAAGATGATCGCTTACCTAATGATAAATTCTTTACCTTTTTTGAGTTGAGTACCAATGGAAGATAGATCGTACTTTGATATTAGATCGAATTTGATCACATACTCCAACATAGATATATTTCCTTACTTCAAGTTGGAGAACTTCCTCAAAGACATCGACTTTTGAAAAGTCGGAATAACTTTTCTTTGAAGCGAACTATGAACCGATCCCAAGTAAAATGATCCTTGAGGGTCGAAGCTATAAGGGTACTCCAGTAGTTCATTGTCCATACCTAGAGTCATGTAAAGGTCAACTTCTATCTCCGTACTTCATCTAACTCCAATTCATTAAGATAATTTTGCAAATACCCATTTAGTCTTACACTTAATAGTCGCTACGTTCCAAGGAACAGTATGACTCACGTAGTCTTTACGTAGCCTGGCAAAGTTGACTCTTGGTATTTGTACTTAAGCACCATAATCATTAGGAGCAACTTGGGTATTTCATATAATGTTTTACACCATCTTAGAGAACATATTCTATAAATCAGGGTTAGTGGTCCCCAATCCTTCCCACTTTTGTACTCCAGAGATGGAATCAATAGCAGCATTTCTCGTAAGCTAGATCACTCCTACTCTATTATAAGAATGGTCAATCTCTTATAGAAAAAACTACATTGATGGTACTCATATTTGAGATTCAACTTAGATACTGTATACACTGCTATATAGTTTAATATATAACAAATACACGTTACCTCATGTACAAGTACACTCTCGATCAAGTCTAAGGCAACAACCCCTACCCTTTCGTTACTGAATTAACGTATCAACTTAGGTTAACCATGTAACCTAGGCTCTAATACCAAATGTGACGATCGTCTTATAACACCGATGCTCATATTATCAAATAGTATACTACTGGCACATCCGGCAAATGTACGATGATTGTTAAGGGAAAGAAATAGAAGTAAAGAAGTGGAATAGAAAAGAAGAAAAGAGAATAGAAGAGAAAAGAAAGAAATAACAAAACAAACAATTTATAACCTACCTTATATCTCACAATGCATCAGATAAAATACAATAGTCATCACAAATATAAAACGAGCAAGATAGTATTAACTACGTGTACCACAGAATTAGAGTACATAGGCTCATACAGTTATACAAAATAGTAATAGAGTTTATACAAATGATAAATAAATCCACCGATGAACTATCTCTAGTAATACTAAGTCAACACTGTCAGGGCTCCACAATGTCACACAACGGAATAAATAATAATAAGCTTAAAATATAATTATGAGAAAGAGTTACCTCCTGCTAGTCCATTTGTAGAACTCTATATGTTGTTTGCAAATGCTATCTAATATACTCATATAAGAGTACCCGAGATAATAAGAAGCAAAGCATAAAACCTCGAGTCAGATAAAAGTTTGATATGAGCAATAAATGATCTCGAAACAAAATAGAAGTCGGTATAGTAAATGGAATAGATGGTATGCATAATCATAACTGACTTGTCCCTACATACACAGAGTTAGCACATAACATAAGATATATGCTACCCTATTATAGTCACCATGGGTGTACTATACATTAAAGTATTAATGGGTGTCTAGATATCTACATCAATAATATCTACATCGTGTGACATCCCTAAGGTGGTAAACAATGAAGCAAACATAACATCCAACATCCATCCTCATTTATACACTCAATGCATTGGATATACGACACTCCTATACTCCATTTCATCATTAAGGACTAATCAATGTCCCTGGCCACTCGATGCATCAAGGTACAAATAGGTTCTAACGTTAACGAACTCTGCCATATTGTCACTATGTCCTCTTGTCAACATACTACAATATATAACCCTACCCAGGTCCTAACATCAATGGACTATAGGGTACGAGAAGATCAGGTCCTAACATCAACAGACTCTGATCATATCCTCATTTACCCTTATCTCACGAGTGTGCCCATCATCTTAAGTATCAACAATCCTTTGCACACATCATCCATAGTAGAGTTCATCCTAGAACTATCATCACAACTCTCGTCTGATGTCGTCTTGGTTGAGACTATTCAAAATCATCATTGTCTCTCATAGAATATCGTTGTGTACCCCATACCCTTCGTTTATAGTTCCTTTCATCCGACTCGTAGTATACTACTCTACAATTCAAATTATAGCCATCCATTATCGAAGCCATTAATTCCTATCACGGAATCACCATCGTCGATTCGTGAGGTCATCGCATCAAAGCGTCACATCTTCGCCTCGTAGCCAAAACCACTCGTTGAAGAATTACAACACCAAAATCGAACGTTGAACGAACGAACCATCGTATCGTTCTCCTCGAAGCCTCTTCACCGTCCATGTTAAAATTGATCAAACCGGCCGTCATCAAGATTGATGGACATTGACCACTCTATAGTAGTCGAAACGACCACTTTGGTCGAGTACTTAACAAAAAGTGGTTACATGCGAACCAAATAAAAATGTCTGGCATCCATCCAAAAATCCGAAGCACTCTCAAAATCCATCTCCCGTCATTGAATCAATCGAAGTGCATGAAACTCTATGCACGAAATTCTATCCTATAGGATGTTTCCTAACACTATATCGCCTTTAAGTGGCATTTTCAACCAAAATAGGAAAAATAGCATACATACAACCAACTAGCATACTAACGTTTATAATAGCCTATATGCGCCTATAATAACATAATACAATACGTCCAAGCAACCAATGGGGGGGTTAATATCAAAATAGCCTAAAACTATCAATATCATCAAAATAGGACATCAATAGGAAAAATGTGATATTTAATTTAAAACTATTTTAAATAATTCTTTTGTAAATAAGATATAGGTTTAAATATTTTACAAATCACAATTTAAAGTTAGAATTTATTTCAAAACATCATTTTAATACTATACTAGCAATCATAGTACAGTGGGAGACAATATCATTCACCTTAGCTAATCTATTCAAACCATTCGCAAGTCATAGAGCTCTCTATCATGGGTGCAATGTAAGAAACTTCATCCAAAAAGGACCTCATATGCAAAAGATATGGCATTTATAAGATTTGAGATTAAATAAACAAATAAATAACTTAGTTAAACAATTAATTATGCTAATTACCTATCATTCTTCCCTAAATTAGCTAATTCAATTCCTGTACAATATATGTGTGCACAACCTACTTGCTCCATATCTTCTGTCTTCCCTATCTTTTTCATTTCTCGACGAAATGACGCACAGATTTCGCCTACATGCTTCACTATGCAACCTTCATGATGCCACCATCACCTTGAAGCCCGAATCACCCTTGCAAAATGTAATGCGAGCATAGCCCATTAACAATCAAAATGTCTCGCACACAACCAAGGTAGGGTCGAACTTGACTAAATTTTGGGAGGAGGTGTCGTTCGTGAAGAGAAAAAAATGCGCCCTTCATTTTGCCTATTATCACTTTAATCAACGGGAAAGTGGAACCCTAGTTCGCTATGGAAGAGGTTGAACTCGGCCAAACGTGCTCCACAATGTAACCTTTCCATGACGCCGCCATCACCTTGAAGCCGAACCACACTTGCAAAACGTGACGCGAGCGTAGCCCATCAACAATCAAAATGTCACACACACCAAGGTGGGGTCGAACTTGAATTAATTTTGGGAGGAGGTGTCGTTTGTGAAGAGAAAAAAATGATGCCCTTCATTTCATATATCATCACTTCAATCAACGAGAAAGTGGAACCCTAGTTCGCTATCGAAGAGGTCGATCTCGGCCAAAGACCACCACATCAAATTCCACCACGGTCAAAGTGAAGATCTCTTCGATACGAACTTAGTGAAACTAGTTTCATGATTTTTTAGTTAAGCGGATTGGTTGATATTATTTTTTGAATCAGAAGAAGGAAGAGTTGGCTATTATTTTGTTTTAGGCAATGGAACAGTAGTGAATGTGAGAGGAGGGTTATGTGAGGGTTTTTTTAGTAATGTAGTATTTTTTTAATTTAAATTTCAAATAAACGGTCGCATGTTTCGAGCTCACACAATCAAACGGTGCATCCAATTACAATAAAACTCATCTATGTACATCGCCATTTTTTGGGCCCTGATGGTACAAATTTCATCGTTATCCATGACAGCGCTCTGGGATGATAATTTCATGCTTGTCGAGACCATTTTGAGAATCAGATCATCCGATCTCCAAATATCGATCCTTATACTCATTTCAATTACAACGTTGATATGTACACAATGGGAGTAGTCTCGAATCCTGATTCAATCATATGAAAAAAAAATCATTTTTTTGGGATCGATAATTAATTTATAGTTTAATATATAAATAAATTATATGAATATCCGACCATTAAAAAATACAAGTCGTCACAAGTTAACTCAACTTCACTCATCATTTATTGTTTTTTGTCCAACAAAGTACAATTAGTCATTACTGATACATTATTATACATCAGAGGGAGGAATCAATTTTTAGATTGAATCTTATTCATTTTAGGTATTTTTGGATCTTTGTCAAATACGCTCATCTATTCGATCAAATCAAATTCTTTTATTTTCTTTGCATGTACTTTTGTTTTATATTCGGCGATCTAATCATAGATACACTACTTGTATATCAAATAAACATTTTTATATCTGTAATAACTCATTTGTGAATTTAATGAAGTAGGTAGATCCATTTTGGTATCATTGAACTTTGAACTGCAGACATCTATTTGTACCAATTGGATAAGCTCACCAATTCTAATGTTGCTCCACTTAGTCAATGCTCTATGCTTAATTGTCTAAGATACAATTCACCAATGCCATATGACTCTTAATCAAATGATTAAAGAATTATTTTTCAAAATTACGGCAAAGTCCATAGTTCCAAAGTAATTGTAAAATTTCATATACTTCTATATTCTCTAATGTCACTTTTTTTATGAAAAAAATACCGTTATTGTAGTTTTATGATATGATGAATATTCATAATATTAATATCAAAATAAGACAATATTTATTTTAAGTTAATACTGAAAACATTATTACTTTATAAATAATGTTGGGTACATTTATGGAGTCATTCTTTTTTATGTTGATGTAAAGTGCCATATGATATGCTCCTACCATTTCTGCCAATAATACAATACATCAAGAGATATAAGGCTCCATTTAATTATTTATTATGAGATTTTATTTCATCCACCATAATTAGTTTATAGTAAATAGTTTTAGATTAAATATCTTAAACTCAAAGAATTAACTCTCATAGAAAATAATTTTCTATACGAAATTAATTTTGATATAGAAATCACATTTCTCATTTTATACTAACAATCCTTTTAGTATTTTATACAACTCTCATTTTCAATATCTCTTCATGAAATAAGGGTGACCATTTACCATCTTCATCCCAACTATGCCATAGTTACATCGTTGCCTAAGTTACATCAACTACAATGCCCCTTCTTTATACCAATACCACCAAAGAGTATTATAGAGCAACGCGATCAGGGAATATGGAGAATGAGGCTTGTTAGGAGCGACTGCACATTAAAATTCCCTTGGATTAACATTGGTACATACTATTACCTAATATAATGCACAAATACATAGGTTCAAAGAAATGAACACGTGGGTTTTCCATGAAAAAAGAATATGCAATATAAATAAGAATTAGAGTCAAAGGTCATAGCGAAAAATATAATATCATAACATACATATCATAGAGTATGTCTACAGATGAAGTATCCAACATGCTACAAAAATAATTATACATTGATACAAGTTAAATACAATATATAACTCAAACATCAACATCACATATATACATATATGGAGGCAAAACATACATAACAGACCTCTAAAATACAATATAGTCTATAATCATGTCCTCAAAAATCCCAACATCCAAACGACCAATGTCCACATACATAAATAGTCTCAAACTGACCCTAATAATATGAATAATAAGAAGGTACGACTATGTCTATATTTAAAAGTGAGTACATAAACAATATAACATGATAATGATAGATATAACACATACATGGCATAATAAGAATATCCAAACTAGTGGAAAAGATGAAGCAATATACATATCTCATAGTGTGTGCCGGGTATATTTATATAATACATTTTTTCCTCTCAAAATGGTCACACAACACAAGAAGTAACTAATACCTCATCATTCTCAGACAATATTTTAACACCCATGTAGTGTCACTAATTTCATAGTGATACACGGTCTCTACTTTAATCAACTGAGTTTCACACCTATGCCTTTATTATTAATTACACATTTATTAAGACACTAAGTTAATTTAATTATCGATCAGTTTAGCTGCTGCATTCATCCTAAGTTATACATTAATTATTGTCGGAGGCCGAGTTCCTCGCTTGAGGTATTCACTACATATACTCAGAAATGTGAGCATCCTCACACAGTCTATTTGCTACAAAAATAATCCCCACCCCATTAGCATCCTCGCTTCATTCATCCTCATAAAATTTACTTAAACCTTTTGTGATTCCTATGCAGTAGACTGTTTGACCAGTGACAATGGGTCCAATTGTCACAATCGTCTCCATCATTGATCACTACCGCAATGATACAGATGAAAGAATACAAATAACTACGGTTCTG